>OY757191.1:10576954-11241954 GCA_963583895.1 Melanophora roralis | reverse complement strand
CAACGAAGCATTCTGCTTTTGAAGGTATAAATATTAATTTAATTTACCTGCCTCCACTTCAAGTCAATTCAATTCAGTTCAAAGAAAACAAACAAATAAACTTGATAAAAAAAAAATTGCGTAAATATTTTACTCAACAAACAAACATTTTTCCTTAAAAATTATTTAAAATTAAATAAAAAAATTAAAATAACTTTAAAAATATTTCTTCTTTTTTTAAAATCATAATAAACGACTATTGTCGAAATTGTTCATCATGATTTTCTAATTTTAAATGCCTTTAAATGACAGTTCAACTAGACTGTAACTTGTTTCTGAACTCCAATTAAGTTTAAGGAATTTTACAACATCCTACAATCCCTGCTTCCTTCCACATGTTATTTCTTTTGCTTAACTAAAAACATTATTTGGAAATTTTACTAAAATTTAATGGTTTCTTTGTCTTTTAAAAAATCCTTTGGGCCAGTTTAATCTTATGTTTTTTCATCTAAATGTTAGCAATTTTTTTTAAAGTTCAAAACAACAACAAAAGCAATAATTAATATATTTTATGGAGCTAATAACTGTTAGTAAAAAGTTAAGGTGTAAAATATAATAAAATGTCATATGAAATGGATATTAATTTAAAAGAAAATAGATAATTTCCATTAAAAAAGTTAGAAAGCAAACATAAAGTTATTGTCTATTAGTGGTAAAATTTATAATGTCTGATTATAATAAAATTGTAAAATTTATTTAAAGATTTTTTTAAAATAAATTTTCTTTTGGAAATTCCAAAATTGAAAAAAGACACTAAAATTTTTGCCCTCTATTAAATGTATAATTTTGTTTGCTAAGTTTTATCATTTGCAATATTTCCTCTCAAAATTTAAATGCCTTGAAGGCTTCAAGACTTTTAACTTTATTAAATGGTTTTAACAAATATTAGAGTCTACTAATTAAAATAAAAGTCACAACATCGGGTTATGTTTTAATATGCTTTTGTTGTATTTGTTTAAATTAGAGTAAAGGTAACTTTTGTAAAGGATACAAAAATAAGAAAACTTTAAATAATAGGCTTAATTTTAAAACAATAAAAGAGAATTGCAAAATAGTTAGTTAAGGAAGAAAACTTTTTAACTTTAAAGGCAAAAAAAAAATTGTTGTTAATTGCACAAGCTCGGTTATACTTTTAATTTATTTTTTGAATGCAGTAGTAACTTGTGAGTTAGGATAAATTTGAGGATAAGGATGATACTGACGTACCCTCAGTATACTATTTACTATATCGGGTTTTTACTTTGGTACTAAACTTAAATTAATATTGACTTGTTAGAATTCTAAAAGCTGTTTCGGGGGTCTTTTCTTAATAAGCTAAGTAATGTTTTTCGTTTCACATAAGATCGATTTCAGTAACAACATATTCCTACATGCATCTGTTCCAGTTTTTATTTGATCAGAACTAACTCTGTGGTGCCACAAGTAGCCTTGCCCATCACTTTACACATACATATATCATCGAAAAGTTATTTTCTTTAACCATCAAAGGCCGCCAGAATGTATTTTTGTTTATTTGTATTTCTTATTAACTTCATTCAGTCTCCCGGCAAAGCCATCGACTAAATTTTTGTGGACCTAAATCCATGTAGTATGAAAACATTTGTTTTTTTTTTAAGAAAGATTGATCTTAACTTTCTTTGATATCTACATATATAAGGTGTTTAGACAAAGGCTAGGGCATTTCAAGTACTTAGAAACAAATAGAAAACTAGTGCAGTGTTAAGGAGTACAAGGGATTTGGTTGTGCCAAATATAGCAGTCTTACAGGTATGTAACAAATATACAATATTTGTTTGACAACATTTATGTTTAAGTTTGCTTTACTTAAATACAATTTTAAAATTCTAAAATATATACTTTTTTATCTTTCTTTATATGTCTCTCTTTAAAATTTGTTTGCCCTTAACCAGTGACGCCAACTTGTTAGAAGCAAAAAACACATCATACAAAATAAAGGTTAGTGCCTTAAGCCTTAGCGTAATTCTGCGTTCAGAAAAACGTAAAAAATAAAAACTTATTATACACACACCACAGACGTGGAAGGGATATTATTCATTTGTGCAGATGTTTATATTACCCTACAGGAATAGTCTTATACCAACTTTTTCTATTACTGGTAGACTGAAAACCACTTTCTGAGTTGATTAAAGTATGTCCATCTGTTCTTCCATCCGACTGGTTGTTCATGTGCTTCTTAGGGCTAAAACAGCTTTATATATCAACTTCTACAAAATTTTGCAAATCTTAATAACATTGTTTTAAACTTAATCCTATCCATAATACACCATTCACCCCACAAGCTTTTTTTAAGCAAAAAAATAATAAAAATTTTTCAGCCATTTCCAAATATAATTCAGATTTGATCTCAATTTTCCCAATATTTAGAAATTGTTGCAAAACGAAAAGGTTTTGTTTTCAGTAGCACTTATAATAAGGGGGGAAAAATCAAAACAGTTGTATAGCGAAAAATGGTTTATTGAATTTTTGAAAGAACTCTCAAATGTTTAAGTTCGTTTATAATAACTCTCAACAAGTTTATTGAATTTATTATATAAAGGCAGAAAATATTCATGCGGTTTTTTTAAATTTGCTAAAAGTTTACTGATGATTTGGTGTAAGAACCAATGAATTTATATTTTTTTAAAAAACTTATGTGTACTTAAGAAGAATTTTGGTTTAAAACGGGTCATACAGTCGTTCGGCTTGCAGAAACAGGCACTGCATAAATAATTGCTGATAAACTTTAAAATTTTTAAACTTGTAAAAAACACTAAAGGCACTATCGAAAAATCAAGAAAGCTCCAGCTTAGTGGC
Source organism: Melanophora roralis (assembly GCA_963583895.1). NCBI lineage: Eukaryota > Metazoa > Arthropoda > Insecta > Diptera > Rhinophoridae > Melanophora > Melanophora roralis. The sequence continues at coordinate 11,239,101 of OY757191.1, read as the reverse complement.
TTTTTCTCAGTTTGGCATTAAAAGTTACCAAAAATAGTGCTTAAAGCACTAAGTTGGCATTGCTGCCCTTAACTAAATACAAACGGACACTTTTTTGTTATTATTTGCTGTTACTGTTGTGGTTGATATTTTTTTTTTTTTTGAAAAATAGGGAGCAATAATAACAAAACTTTCATTGCAGTTAAAATAAGTTATTTGCTTTGTTTTCATCCATGGTCTTTCGACTTCATAAACTTGCGAAGAAACAATGTTAAAAAAGTTTATTTTGCCAGCTGGCCAAAAAACAAAATTTGCTTTTTTATCTGGAGTTTAATAATCTAGTTAAAATTATGTGACACAAACTGAGTAGAACAACAAGCAAAAAAAGTTTTCAAATACTTTTTATGTTGTTTTTAATTCAATTATTTTGTTTAAGAATTGAGAAATAATTTAATATAATTTATGGTAATTTTACTTAAAGTTTAATAATAACAATTTAATAAAAAAAGATGCATAGAGAAATTTTTAATATAATTTTAAATAACAGTAACAGAAAAGAATTAATTTTTTTTTAAATTTAGCCAAATGTCAAAGTAAAAGAAAAACTAGTCCAGAGCCCTTAACATTTATAAATATTTTTTTTTAAGTTTTCTAAGGACAGTAAGGACTTAGAAAAATTCTTAATGTGTTGCATAAAAAATTATACGCAATTTTTAATATTAAACTTATAACAACTCGTCATAACTTTTTGCTTGTAAAGGAAAACATTTTTTGTTTAATATTTTATGTTGTTATTTTATTAGACTTTTCTTTTTATCTAAAGGCTCATTTGTTAGTTTTGTTTTATTAGATTTGTGCAGTGAGTAATAGTTATGTATTTAAGTTACCCTTTTTTATTACCAATAAAAATGCTCTAATTTTGATAAGAGTTAACAAGATGTGGTTTGGCCATCAACCACAAATATTTCTTTTTTAATTTTGGTTGTCAGCTTTTCTAATAATAGTTCATTGCTTTTGGGATGTTAACTGGGCTTAAGCTTAAATTGAGAGTGACATTAAGTTAATATTTAAAGAGAAGCGGTGCATGGGAATTCTTTTAGAGTATGATTAGATTTCTGACCAATTTTTAAGTCCACCAGTCGACTCAGAATCACTTTCAGAGTTGATTAAAGCATGCCCAACCATCCATCTCGCTGGGTTTTTATGTATTCTTGCGATCAAATTATAGGTCGCAGTTTCGATTAAATTTAGCACTGATAAACTTTTTGCCATTGGTACGATGCTTATTGCTTGTGGAAATTATCGGTTAATTTTTTACATATAACCCATGCGAATAATGAAAATCGATACCCGACTAGTTTTAATTCCTTTAAATCAAGAAAATTTAGCATCATTTTGGTTTCCATTTTTTTATTTTATACCAGAATTCTTTTTAATGTTAATTCATTGTTGTGATAACGCAACTTAATTTTAAATGCTGCATTTTCGGATTCTTTAGTCTACGTTTCTATCATTCTAATTTTTATAGCATATATTTTTAATTTGGTGAAGCATATTTTGAAATTTTTACCGCATATTTGATGCGCACAAAACCATTTTTTATGATGACATTTACGGAAGTGAAGAGAGATGAAATAATTGGTTTCTTTTCTAGCCGGCGAATGTGAAGTTTTAATTCATTTCAAAATTTCATGTTTGAAACGGTAACATGAAGGGCCTTTGAAATTTTGAGAAGCGCATAGAAGGCATAATTCATTCGCTGTATAAAAGTAACACTTGTTTTAACTGTCTCTTCTTTAACACGTTATATGGTTCCTGTTGAGTAATTTTAAATTTTATTTTGTTTTAAAGAGATTGAAAACTCATGTAAATTAGTTCTTTTTGTTTTTAAGTCGCTATGTTTAATTAATTTCTATTTGTAATATCGCAAGAAACGAGAGTATAACATATGCATATGTGCCTATATTAATAAAATATTTATGCATATTCTTACATATATATGTATGTTTATATATATTTCTTGATTTTTTAAAAGTAATGCCTGTGATTTTCTTTGAAATTTGTTTATATTGATTTAAATTTAAGGAGAAAAAAATCAAATAAAATTGAGTGTAAAAATGGGTTGTTTTCTGTTTGGTTTTTAAAATTAAGATGTGCTTAGAAACTAATGTTTTTAGGGAATACCCAATTTAAACAGGGCCGTTTGGGTATTCATTGGTAGAAAGGTAATTGTAGGCTTTTCAGGAAGAGTTTAAGACCCGCTCGTTGGTCATCTTAACCAAATGAAGAAGGATGGTGCAGTGAAATGGCTAAAGCTAGAACAACAGAACACCAGAGAGTCTGTTTTACCACCTCACCTTTTACAAGGCCTTACGATATTTTGTGCCAAATAAGTTAAAAAAATAAACTAAACAAACTCAGAAGAAAACAAGTAAAAGCGTTATATTCGGCTGTGCCGAATCTTATATACCCTTCACATTGGTTTTTTTTAAATACCCAGTGAGTTTTAAAGTCCATAGAAAACTTTACAAAATTTTAACGTTCGTCGACAGTTATAAATGTTTTCGGCATTATTCATATTAAAAGGTTAATAAAAGTTGTTAATTTAAATGGGATGTTTTAGTCCCCCTGCTCCTTTCCAACTTTTTTTTCCAAAATGTATGAATTATTTGATTATTACTTTTTGTAGAATATTCTAAGTCGATAGCTGTTATAGTTTCCCTGATGTAGCGTATCGAAAATTTCATAAAAATTGTTAGTTTGTATAAGAGCTACCCCTTCCCCTGCCCTTCCTAAAAAAACTTTTTTTTGAATGTAGGCATTATTATCCTGTTACTTTTTGCAGAAAATTTGAAGTCAATTTCTGCTTTAGCTTCCGAGATTTAGCCTATCGAAAATTTCATAAAAATTGTTAATTTGTATGGGAGCTACCCTTTCTTCTGCCCCCAACAAAAATTTTTTTCTTTATAGTGTAGGTCGTTTTGTACAATAAGTTTTTGTAGAACATTTGAAGTCGATAGCTGTTGTAGTTTCTACGATTTAGCGCATAAAATATTTCAGCAAGTTTGTAAAATTATGGGAAAAATACCACTTCCACTGATCCTATCTGAATTTTTTTTCCATTATTTAGCTCCCTATTTTGAGAGTATAAGTGCCAAGTTTTGTGACAATAGTGGCTATATTTACTGAGATATACCAATAGGGATATATGCACGAATTTTGTGCTAAAAAATGGGTTGTTTTGGATTTTCGCTTATATCTTGGTCAATAGTGAACCGATTTTGCTAATTTTAAAAAGCGATTGTCTCTAGTATATTTCTAATAGTTTGATGCCAATAACTGGCCCGTATCTTTTTATTTGACTTCGGAAACTTGATTTCAACAGACAGACGGATAGACGAACATAGCTATATCAACTCCCCTATTTATAAGGATCCAGAATATATATACTTTATGGGTCGCAAATGGATAATAAAGAAATTACAAACGGAATGCCAAACTGATAGATACCCTTATCACTATGTGAAGGGTATAAAAAAACAAAACTAACAAAACTGCTAGCAATTTGTTAGTTTATTTTATTTTTCTTAAAACACTTAAAGGATTAAATTTGCTTTAAGCCTTTTTTTATCAAAATTACTAAGGTTTTTAAGTTAAGCTTGATATATTAATTGTAAAAAAAGATAATTTTGTAAACAAATAATGTTCAAATAGCATTTTTTATCCAAAATTATAAATTTTTGTGACAAGCTGAAATACAACAATAGTTCGATAAAAGAGTATTTTTATTTCACAAGTAAGTTAACCAGGCAACTATTTTAATAGTTTTTAGAATTAACAGAATCCTTGTTCATTAAACGAATACCAATTATAATTAACTTTTGTCACCATTTTTTGTCCCTAAACAAATATTAAAATAATTTATTTTAATACCTAAATATAACTTATTTTTATTATAATTAAGTTTGTTTTAATCTTTTCTGTTCAGGATGATTTAAATACTTAACCAGAGTGGCACATAATTATAATAAAAAAGTTTATTAATGTATTCCAGTACTTATGCGGAAATTATTTTACACACTCTAACACGCGCTTGGTACTACGTGCATTAAAATATCTCTTTAACGAAATTCATGCAAAATTATAAGGTAAATAGTCCTGGCCAAACGCAAATTTTTATACACTTTTGCACACAAATTAACATTCTCACCTTATGATTTGTAAACATAAATATACATACACACATACATTCAAACACAATTCAGCTGCAATCGTTAAAAGCACTCGTTTACACCTTTTCTTATTAAATAGAGTAATAAACACTCTTTAACAGTTTATTCAAAACAGAAAGAGATTTGTTAAATTTATTGCTGTGTTGGATGGATCGTAGAAGTAAAATTATTATTTTCTGGTAATTTGAGGAAGTAAAATTTTTTTAATAAAAAACATTTAAATGCTTTACAATTAAAATTACGTTTAGATTTGTTGACTCAGAAATTCTTGTAAAATATATTTTTTTAATATTTAATAATTAATAATTTAAAAAAATTGGCCTGCAAAGGTTGTAATAAATCTAGTATTTTAACTGACGAAAAGATTTTTAAGACAAACTGATATATTTGATTCAAATACAGAAACTTAGAACTTCAGTAGGTAAAATAATCAAAGCACTTTAGTTCCACTTTAGTTCTATTTTACACAGAAAATTGTGCTTCTTTATTCTTATTAAATTAAATTATAAAATCTTTGTATTGTTCTTTTTTTTATAAAGAGTTTTAGCTCTTTCCTTAACGTAGACAATTTCATTGTTTCCAAATCGTGGAATGTAAAACCTCTCAAACTGGCAACATTTTACCCCTTTTTTGGGCTACAAAAATTCACTTCTCAATGACAAAAGACTAAAACCAGTTTAGAAATGTTTTTTTTTGTCATGAAAACGAAAACCGCGTTGTATGCACATACGTATGGATGTCCAAGGGTCAATCAGAGCAACCATATGCGAGAGCAACGAATCGCCTTTGCAATGTTAGCAGATGATAAATGATTACTCGGATTTTGATAAAGTTATCATTAAGTAGGTTTCTGAACATCTTGGGAAATTGGAAATAATGGGAAAACGACAGCTAACAAGCAGCCGGAAATTGACCTGGGTAGCCCAAATACTTCCTTTTAAAAGAGGCATAGTTTAAAAAAGTAGGCAAAAACTGAAAACAGAAAACTGCGGAGTAAATCACAGGTTGGCAGAATGATGGAAATTTTCTGAGGCGACCAGATTGAGGATAAAACTAGGAAAATTACAAGAAGCTGCACAAGCCTAAAAACGCACCTTCATCAGATGAGGGATACAAAGAACTACAATTGCAGGGATATGGAATTGATAAAGCATTAAATTTTCTACTGCCCACTTTTGCGCAAGCCAGAACCCGTTTTTTATCTCTTTTCTTTACCAGACAACTTCTCAAACTTTTAACATTGCTAGAAACGCCAAATAAGTCGATCACTGGGAAACTGGACTTTTATTTTAGGTTCCTCCGTTCAACCTTAGCAACCTAACCTATTTTAAAATGCTTAAATATATATATTTTTTTAGCGGATCTTACCAAAAACAATCAAATAAAAATTAATCATACGCTACGTGTTTGCCTAAATTACTGTTTTAGTATGTTTCGGTGTTTTTTTAATCACAAAAAATTTTTTCTATAAATTTTTTGTTTTCTTTTTTAATAATTTAAATGTAAAATTATTGTAAATTAAAGATATAATGTTAAAATAAATATTTTTTTTATAATTTTTAATATAAAAAAATACATTGTGGTTAAAATACAAAGAAAAAAAATTTAAACTAATACTTGTTTCTCTTTATTTCTTTTATAACATTTGTTGATTATATTTTTAATATTTTTTTCTTAAGATCAAAGGTAACATGCTTTGAATATAAATAAAAAAAGTTTTGTTTATTTGTAATAATTTCAAATTTTAAATTCGATTAAGAAATAACTTCATACATTCAAACGAAATTTCATTTTAATTGCAAATTATTAACGCGCACTGTCAAAACACATACGACATACCAACACATTAAGAAGTTTTCAAGTGTGTTTTAAATTGGACAAATATACTTTCCTTAAAAAAAAAACAGAAGACAAGAAACAAATCGAATTGGGAAATACCAAAAACAACGCCGTTATTCAATATATTTGTCAATTTGTTTGTTTTTGTTTTTGATTAAAACAATAGAAATGAAAGAGACAGGTTAAACAAGTAAGAGCGCTATATTCGGCTGTGCCGAATCTTATATACCCTTCACATTGGTCTTTAAATATACCCAGCCGAGTAATTTTGTACTGCAAATAATATAATAAAAAACATTGTGCGAGTTTTAAAGAAAAAATAACAAAATTTTAACGTTCGTTTGAATAATAGAAATAGATGAAGAAGATTTGAGGTCGAGAGTTTTAAAAGTTTTCGACATTATTCATATTTGAAGGTTAATAAAACTTGTTAAATGTCTAGTCCCCCTGCTCTTCTCCAACTTTTTCTCCAAAATGTATGAATTATTTGATTATTACTTTTTGTAGAATATTCGAAGTCGATAGCTGTTATAGTTTCCAAGATATAGCGTATCGAATATTTTATAGTAATTGTCGATTTGTATGGGAGCTACCCCTTTTTTTGCCCCCACCCAAAAAATTTTTTCTGTAAAGTGTAGCCCTTATGGCCCAATTACTTTTTGTGGAACATTTCATTTCGATATCTGTTATAGTTTCTGAGATATAGCGTATCGAATATTTGATAAAAATTGTCGATTTGTATGGGAGCTACCCCTTTTTTTGCCCCCACCCAAAAAATTTTTTCTTTAAGGCGTAGCCCTTTGCGTGCAATTACTTTTTGTAGAACATTTAATTTCGATATCTGTTATAGTTTCCGAGATATAGCGTATCGAATATTTTATAGTAATTGTCGATTTGTATGGGAGCTACCCCTTTTTTTGCCCCCACCCAAAAAATTTTTTCTGTAAAGTGTAGCCCTTATGGCCCAATTACTTTTTGTGGAACATTTCATTTCGATATCTGTTATAGTTTCTGAGATATAGCGTATCGAATATTTGATAAAAATTGTCGATTTGTATGGGAGCTACCCCTTTTTTTGCCCCCACCCAAAAAATTTTTTCTTTAAGGCGTAGCCCTTTGCGTGCAATTACTTTTTGTAGAACATTTAATTTCGATATCTGTTATAGTTTCCGAGATATAGCGTATCGAATATTTTATAGTAATTGTCGATTTGTATGGGAGCTACCCCTTTTTTTGCCCCCACCCAAAAAATTTTTTCTGTAAAGTGTAGCCCTTATGGCCCAATTACTTTTTGTGGAACATTTCATTTCGATATCTGTTATAGTTTCCGAGATATAGCGTATCGAATATTTTATAGTAATTGTCGATTTGTATAGGAGCTACCCCTTTTTTTTGCCCCCACCCAAAAAATTTTTTCTGTAAAATGTAGCCCTTTGCGTGCAATTACTTTTTGTAGAACATTTGATTTCGATATCTGTCATAGTTTCCGAGATATAGCGTATCGAATATTTTATAGTAATTGTCGATTTGTATGGGAGCTACCCCTTTTTTTGCCCCCACCCAAAAAATTTTCTCTTTAGGGCGTAGCCCTTTGCGTGCAATTACTTTTTGTAGAACATTTCATTTCGATATCTGTCATAGTTTCCGAGATATAGCGTATCGAATATTTTATAGTAATTGTCGATTTGTATGGGAGCTACCCCTTTTTTTGCCCCCACCCAAAAAATTTTTTCTGTAGAGTGTAGCCCTTTGCGTGCAATTACTTTTTGTAGAACATTTCATTTCGATATCTGTCATAGTTTCCGAGATATAGCGTATCGAATATTTTATAACAATTGTCGATTTGTATGGGAGCTACCCCTTTTTTTGCCCCCACTCAAAAAATTTTTTCTTTAAAGTGTAGATCTTTGCGTACAATTACTTTTTGTGGAACATTTCATTTCGATATCTGTTATAGTTTCCGAGATATAGCGTATCGAATATTTGATAATAATTGTCGATTTGTATGGGAGCTACCCCTTTTTTTGCCCCCACCCAAAAAATTTTTTCTTTAACGCGTAGCCCTTAGCGTGCAAAATCCTTTTTGTAGAACATTTTAAGTCGATAGCTGTTATAGTTTACGAGATATAGCGCATAAAATATTTCACCAAATTTGTGCAATTGTAGAAAAAATACCCCTTCCCCCGGTCCTATCTGAAAAAATTTTTTCCATTATTTAGGTCCCTTCTTTAGGAGTATCCGTGCCAAGTTTTGTGGCAAGAGTGACTATACTTACTGAGATATATAGGGATATATGCACCGATTTTGTCCTAAAAAAAATGGGTTACTCTGGGTTTTCGCTTATATCTCGGTCAATTGTGAACCGATTTTGCTGATTTTAAATAGCGATTGTTAGCGGGATATTTGTGATCGTTTGACACCATTAACTGGTCTGTATCTTTTTATTTGACTCCGGAAACTTGATTTCAACAGACGGACAGACGGACAGACGGACAGACGGACAACGCTAAATCGGCTTCCCTATCTATAAGGATCCAGAATATATATACTTTATGGGGTCGCAAATGAATAATAAAGAAATTACAAACGGAATGACAAAGTGATATATACCCTATCACTATGTGAAGGGTATAAAAACTGATTTTACACATTTAGAGCGATGGCAGTAATAACAACAACACTTTTGCAAATACTACAAACACAAACAACTTTATATAAGAATAACAATATTCATAAACAACAACACTTTAATAAGTTATTTCTGCCCTTTCCAGCAACAACATTTTTTCAAGAGAAAACTTGGTGGGTAACTTATAAGAGTACAAAAAACATAATTGTAGTATGAGTTAATACATTTACAAGCAGAGATTTGCTACTGCACACATAATCAATCATAATTTTAACAAACAGAAAAATACACACATTTATACTTGTATACACTTATCATATCATGTGCATAATGAAATATTTCAAATTACATGTGCATGTTCGTGTTCAAATTTTATAATTATACCCTTCACATAGTGATAAGAGTATATATCAGTTTGTCATTCCCTTTGTAATTTCTTTATTATCGATTTGCGACCCCATGAAGTACATATATTCTGGATCCTTATAGATAGGGAAGTTGATATAGCCATGTCCGTCTGTCCGTCTGTTGAAATCAAGTTTCCGGAGTCAAATAAAAAGATACAGACCAGTTAATGGTGTCAAACTATTGGAAATATCCTGGAGACAATCGCTATTTAAAATCAGCAAAATCGGTTCACTATTGACCGAGATATAAGCGAAAACCCAAAGTAACCCATTTTTTTTAGGACAAAATCCGTGCATATATCCCTATATATCTTAGTAAGTATAGTCACTCTTGCCACAAAACTTGGCACGGATACTCCTAAAGAAGGAACTGAATAATGTAATAAGTTTTTTCAGATAGGACCAGGGGAAGGGGTATTTTTCCTACAATTGCACAAATTTGGTGAAATATTTTATGCGCTATATCTCGGAAACTATAACAGCTATCGACTTAAAATGTTCTACAAAAAGTAATTGTACACTAAGACCTACACTTTAAAGAAAATTTTTTTGGGTGGGGGCAGAAGAAGGGGTAGCTCCCATACAAATTAACAATTTGTATTAAATTTTCGATACGCTATATCTCGGAAACTATTATAGATATCGAAATCATATATTCTACAAAAAGTAATTGAACATCAAGGGTTATGCTTTAAAGAAAAAAAATTTTTGGGTGGGGGCAGAAGAAGGGGTAGCTCCCATACAAATTAACAATTTTTATGAAATTTTCGATAGGCTAAATCTCGGAAAATATAACCCCTATCGACATCAAATGCTCTACAAAAAGTAACTAGACAACAAGATCCACGTTTTGAAGAAAAAAAATTTTGGTTGGGGCAGAAGAAAGGGTAGCTCCCATACAAATTGACGATTTTTATAAAATTTCCGATATGCTAAATTTAGGAAACTATAACAGAAATTGACTTCAAATGTTTTGCAAAAAGTAACAAAAAAAAAGTTTTTTTTTGGCAAGGGCAGGGGAAGGGGTAGCTCTAATACAAACTAAGAATTTTTATGAAATTTTCGATTCGCTTTATCTGGGAAACTATAACAGCTATTGACTTCTAATATTCTACAAAAAGTAATAATCAAATAATTCATACATTTTGGAAAAAAAGTTGGAGAGGAGCAGGGGGACTAGAACATCCCATGCAAATTAACAACTTTTATTAACATTTTAATATGAAAATGTCGAAAACTTTAATAACTGTCGAGCTAAAACGTTCCTCATATATTTATACTTCCCATACAAACGTTAAAATTTTGTAAAGTTTTTTATGGACTTTAAAACTCGCTGGGTTATTAAAAGACCAATGTAAAGGGTATATAAGATTCGGCACAGCCGAATTTTCATTAAATTTGTTTGTTGCAAAAAATAAAAACCATTGACAAATTGAAAAATTATGTTAAAATTATCTGACAGCAACAAAACACACATATAATTTTATATATATATTTCTTTTGTTTTTAAATATTCCAGCAAAAATTTTATCTGATTTTTTTAGTTTAATGTGCAAAAAAAAAAAAACAAAATCTAAGATAATTCTTTACTAAAACAAAAATAATTTAATTAAAACAAAACTAAAACGTGTGCATGAATGTTCTTTATGGCACTTTTAATTTAAGTAACATATAAAGTAAATTTTATTTTAAGATGTTGTAACACTTGGTTTTAAGTGTTTTCCTCCTAACTTATAATATGATGTTAAAAGGCTTTTAAAATACTATTTAGAGACCTAATAATTCATTTAACGATTAGTTAACTAATGTTGTTAATTAATTTAGTTTAAATTTACTTTAATTAGGTAACCTGCTATTTACTCTAAATTTATTTGCATATGTCAACGTTAAAAATTAAAACAAAACTTGGCCTTAAATAAGAAAATAAAGCAAAAGAAAAATCTAAAGTGTTTTTAAGGACGAGAACGTTGTTAATGGTGCTAATTTAAGCGGCACCTTTGCAACTTTATTAAAAGATGTTGAGGACAAAGTTTTAATTGTTTTTGTTTTTGTTTTGAGGCTGCTTGTCAAGGCGCTAAGAAAATTAAGGAAATCTTAATATATTTTGTTATGAGGTAATAATTTTAAACAAACCCAAACCCAAAATTAAAGGAATAATATTGAAATAAATAATTATTTAAAGTTGTTTCTTAAGTAAACAAAATATTTAAAAAACCCGATTAAAAAAAAACCAAATTGAGGCAAAACAAAGGCTTTAATTAATTATTTTAAAATGTTTAAATATTAAAACAATTTCGGTTGTGTCATTGTTTTAAAATTTTGTTGACAAATGTGTTCAAATCAATGTAATTGTGGTCAAAAGCCAGGGAAAAGAAAAATGTAGTGACATAGACAAAAAATAAAAATAATACAGTTTTTCTAATATCTAAATTCCCCAATTGCTTTAAAGTAGTAAATGTTACGGCAACCTCCCAAAAGGAGTAAGGCTAATAACCCTAAATATCATGGGCGAATGTATATATGTTTAGTACTCTACAAGATAATGAAGAGTATGGCTAATTACATTCAAAGGAAAAAGCATGACTGAATGTGGTTACGGGAATATAATTACGGATAGTGTCATCATTGTATGGTAACGAAGTTCAAAGTTATGACTATCACAACCATAGTAGAGTTTGGGTAAGTTTTTGGTGAAAAATGCAGTCATAGTTATGAATAAAATTACCATTATATGTTTGTGATAATCATTATTTTAATAATGGGAAGTCATAATCTTGATATGTTGCTCCTAAATTATCATAACCATATTTTAGGAGCATCATATATTCGATAACCCATAGTCAAGATAGTGACAGCCCGTGACTGGTGTGTCTGTGTGTGTCTGGTGGCGGATTAATATCTTCAAACTTATATCAAAAACGTAATAATTGACACAAAGCTATATTAAACAAATTTAACGATAGAATCGAAATGCGGATTTAATTTTTTCAAGAGTATGCCATCTAGATCTCTTCCGTCCAGTTGAATACACTGTCCAAAACGGAGCCTTGTATTTTGCGCCACACTCTACAGTTAACTTATTTAAATTGAGCTGATTTCTAGACGAACATTTTCCCTTAAAGCCACAAAATATTGAGGATTGTCATTATAAAGCCTCTTATTGAGGTAGCTCCCTAAAAAAACCGTGGAAGTTAGATCGAGCAACCTCGGTGGCCATGGGATATCCCCAAAGAGACTAATCTGTTTTTGAGGGAAGTTTTCCCAAAAGAAGAAAGAAGCACTGGCTATGTGTACAAGTGCCCCAACCTGCTAAAACCACGTGTGTAAAAAGTAAGATGGATGAGCTCACAAGTTTGGCCCCAGACACCCTGTTTTATATCTTACAATTTAAAGCGTAAAAAATCTTCTTGCAATTTAGGTAATTAGTTTTGGGTGTATAAGTGTAACAGAAATAATTTATAATTTACAAAACTAAACTATTTTTCTTTCCTACATACAAGCAATAATTTTGTGAAAAAATTGAGGGAAGTTTTTTTTTTGGCTGGAGGAAAAAGTAAACCAATGAACAAAATTTTGCAGTTTTCTTTAATTTTTTGAACTCACATTAAAGATTTGTGCTGTGAAGAAATATAAATACTTGCAGTTTATGACATAAAAATGGGTTTTTAAAAACAAATTTATCGGACCGAATGTCGATTAGTTTTTTTTTTCCACTTTTCATAGGAAGCGCCTCAAAAATGTATAAATGGGAACCTATTTTGGCTAAGAACCTGCGCTGAAATTCAATTTTTTTCCACTCTGCTATATCTTGTTAAGTTGGTATGTCTTTTTTTATAGCAAGCATACGATCCAGCCGTTATCGAAAAGATTTATCGAGTTTGCTTTCAAGCTTAAAGGTTCACTGGGTGATAGATAAATATGCAGGTAGACTAGTGATTCCCCTAAATGACCACTGTCGTAGTTGTGGCAACAGGAAAAAAAGAGACGGGGTATCCACCTTCCCATATATTTCTGGGCTCTTGTATACTTTGTGTGGTATTAAATTGCAGGTTAAATAATTTGCTGAGATACATCATCCTAGGACCTAGTACTTCCAGTGTTAATCCACGTTGTAGAGACCACATATCTGTCGAGTGTTAAAGTCATACTTAAAAGACCTTCCAACGAAGTAGTGGAGCAACCTACCATGTTAACCGACCATTGTTGTTTGTGTAGCGGTTAATAGCATTATAACTGTTTCCGTTATGCCGCCAGACGGTAGCTAATCCGGTTTCTAAAAAAGGTTGAGATTTTGGAAGTGAAGAAATAAGGTAAAGCGTTGCATCTTATCCCAAGACAAGGAAGTAAAATTTGTAGTTTCAAAGTCACATTTCGTAAAATGCAGAAAAAAATTTTAAAATATATTAAAACTTTTTGCAAAACACTTTAATAACAAAAGTTCATACGTTTTTTGCCCATAAAGCAATTTAGTTTTCTTTTAATAGAAGTTATTTGTTTTCTTATCTGATTAAGGCTTTTCACATTATTTGCATTAAAGTTTTGCTTTTTAAAGGCTTTGATCAATTTAAAGTTGACAGTGAATATGAGGGTAACAGGCTTATGTACATTCAGCATTTATGCCAATTAAGTCTATATTTATGCCTTTTTTTATGCAAAGTTATTGCCAAAAACCAAATATTTGTCTTTTCCCCCATCCAAACCATTTCAGTTAAAGTATAAATAACATTTATTCTCCTTCTTTTTGCCAAATAAATTTTGATGACAGTGTAATAAAGAAAGAATAAGAAAAGTGTCTTTGAAAAAGTATTTTTTTTTCTCTTTATGCTTGAGGTGAATTAAATAAAAAAACTAAAAAGAAAATAAATCTGTTTTATCACACTCAGCATTTAGATGTATGCTGCAGACCTGTGTGTGTTTGTGGTGTGTAACTTTGTTAATGTTTACCAATTGTATATGATTCCCAGTTCTATCATTTGCGGTTTGTAAGTAAACACAACATAGAGTTAAGGTAATGAAATTTAAATTATCCTGTAAATCTTTAAATTTAAAAATGAATTTTATTTGTTTATATATCTTTATTAAAGTGACTTAGCTGAAAATTTTATGGCACATCATTTGACATCTGGTAGAAGCTTAAGAGATTTAATTTTTAATATAAAGTAGGAAGAGGACCTCTTTACAGAATGAATAACTTTAAATGTGTTAAGAAGGAACTGTTTTAGTCTGTAGGTTTTATAAAATGTAATAATATAAATAGTAATGATTAGAAATTTTTATAATTTAAATGAGATTTTTAATGTGGTTTTTATTTTATTAACTTGCAACCTTATTTTTCAGTGCTTTTAATTGTGTCCTTTTGTTGTAAGGCGAATTTTTTATTATGTGGTAAGTTAATTGCCTATTCCTTTTTGAAACTAATAATCATACTCAAAATTACCCTTACCTTAGCTAGGCACAAACTACCCTGCGGGAAATGAGGGTCAATTGGTCGGCGTACTCGTCCTGTTACAGGTACAAAACATAAATTGAACAAGAGTTATTGGTCGTGATCGGTTAAAAAGGCTCACATCAAGTAACTGGTTAGAAGGTGTTAAAGAAGTTAAGGGAAAAAATAGAAATACTTGTCCCTACACATAAACATACATCTGTTTTTATACACACACACACACACACACGCGTAAATACAAACAAAGAAGATTGAACAATTAATGCGAAATTTGCTTATAAAAGATTGGCCTGTAACCCGTTCTGAAGTGTTAGTTTTAAACCAATTGCCCCCTCCAATGACATCGCAATGTAAAAGTGGCAGGTTTTCTTCATATAAAGTGGAAGAACTAGAACCAGTACCAGGCCCTAAGGAACTGTTCACGTCAATAATCTTGGACCAGTCCACTTTCCCGTAGGACAAAAAAGAAACATTTTTCTAAGCCAAATATTGGTAGTTAATTGAAACCTATCGGGTAGTAAGCAGATTTATAACTTAAAGTCAGGAAGAACCTGTTCTCAAGAACAAAGCGGTCTATTTTAAAGGATAAAGTTTATATATTTTAAAGCAGCAAAAGAAACGCAAACGTTACAATATTTAAATATTTCTATTTGTTTTCTAAAGTGAAAGCGTCAATTGCCTTACTTACTTGGAAGCTGTCAAATAGGATATAAATTTGATCACATTTTGACACGACAATACAGTAAGATGTATCGTTTGTTAGAACTCTAACTTTGAAAACAATAAGGGGTTTAGGCACCTTGAAATAAAAAAATGCCTCGATGCCCAAGACCAGGGTTATAAATTCTGGCTACTCCTAGACTCTCAACTATTTATTTAGAAAGTTTCAGGGTAAAGGTAGAAAGATAGTTTTATATGCAGACAATGTGATTAATCTGTTCAGGGAAAAGTTTCTCCTAATGTCGGGGATCTACTACAATCGGCTCTGTGCGCAATTTCTTCAGGATATAAAAGAACGAATTGGCTATGAATCCCACCAAGACGGAGCTAGTTCACTTCACCAGGAAGTATAAGGTAAAGACTTTTAAAAAGCCAACACTCAATGGAGTGAAATTTAATCTGGCATGTAAGGCTAAGTGTTGTGGGATAATCTTTGAAAGTAAACTGTCATGGAAGGCAAATACTCTGGAAGGGCCAAAAGAGGCTTTACTGTATACAATACAAGAAAAAATATCATAGGAAAGAGCTAGGGCTTGTAACCAAATGTTGTTAACTAGATTAACAAAATGGTTGTAAGACCTTTTATAACATATGGTTGCACAGCATGGTCGGACGCAGTAAAAGAGGAATGATATAAAAAGCTTCTTAGATGTCATTTTCCGAAGGGTTCTTATGAGCACTGGGTGATGGAAATGGCAGCAAGAAATTTGGTCAGAAGAGGCAAGTCAGTATTGGAAAGATTGCTAAATACTGGCTCTACTTGGATATCATGAAAGATTAGTCGTGCGAATGTTAGTTTAGTTCAGGTATTAAGGATGGACTATAGGGCCACGGTAGTCAGTTATGGGAGAGTACCACTGAAAGATTGGGATCCGATAGTCTGTATGTGGTGTGTGCAGTTTTTACTAACGGATCTTAGATAAATATAGGCATCAGAGCTGGGGTGTGTACCGGGGGAAAAGTACCAGATTGTTTTACAGACAATTTGAGGAGCGTAGTGTGTTCCAGGCAAAGATACCGTCCATTTAAGAGGCAATGGAACTTAAAGCGGAACATGTTCTAAGTAATAGTGAGGTCGCTATTTTGATTGAAAGTGACGCAGGATCGTGGTTGCTTGAAGATTCTACAAAGAACTGGACAAAGTTTCGCAGTCTAAACTGGAAATATCATTGGGTTCATCATAAGGGAGAGGGAGTTTTTGTATGGGTACTTGAATTGTTTTTTTCTTCTTTTTCAGTATTTTTCTTTTTTGTTGGTTTTATTTCTTTTTTTACTTCTTAATTTAGTAAGAGAGTGTTGATGTATAAGAAGGGTGGCCCATTTTTATCACCTTTCACAACCTTATATAACCTTGAACCCATACTTGGGCTAAAAATTGAAACGAAAAGTCCAAATATTTACGTATTTTGTGCAAATACTTATGCCTTAAATACGCTGCCATTTCACTCGTCTCTTAAGAAAATTGCTTAGGTAAGATTATGTCAAATAGGGGGCTGCGTAAATTATAATAAAATTAAACCTAAGAAAAGAGGAAGAGATACAAAGAAAAAATACAATAAATTATCTCAGCTTAAGCTATTTTGATAAAGGTTGATAGATTACAGAGGTCAATTTTGACTACATCTGATCGGCTACCTCGTCTGTCAGTGCCAACATCTCTGATCCAAACATCATGCAGTACCAAGCAGAAGTACAAGAGGTGCTGTATACTCTCAGTCTCCTCTGCGTCCTAACAGCTGCTTCAGAAGTCATTCAAAGGCGGTCCCAATGGCATGGATCTTATCCTTCGTTTATTTAGATCAAAAAGAGACTTGGAACGTCTTGGTATAATCACCGGACAGGTTATCTCAGTGGTTCTACGCCAAGGCTCGTTGGACCATCTGGCCCCTGCAATTCTGCCAGCGTATTTATTCACGTGGAGTTTACAGAAAGAGGATGGAATGCCACAGAAGTGGTCGACTGCCTCATTATCACATTTCCCACCAGCCTTGACAAGTCTATCATTAACACAGTTGCCTACATTTGCCCAGTACCCTCTCATCCGTATTTGACTTTAAGATGCCTGTTATTCGCGAACTAGTAAGGATGTAGAGTAAGCCCAACAATGGTACATTTTTCAAGGCAATAAAAGGTAATTATGCCATTATCAAACGGCCATATGTTTAAAATATCTAGCAGCCAAATTATCAAGGCCTTACCCGATACTAGCAGATATGTCCATTACATGAGCATCAGTATTGACAAGGAGCAGGACTTTTTCCTGATTTTATGCCTAACAACTTACATATTAGGCTGGGAAATTATTTTCTATGAAAGAAAGATTTTGCAGCTTTAAAAATACGGTTTTAATCAATGTTTTTA
This sequence comes from Melanophora roralis, assembly GCA_963583895.1. Classification (NCBI taxonomy): domain Eukaryota; kingdom Metazoa; phylum Arthropoda; class Insecta; order Diptera; family Rhinophoridae; genus Melanophora; species Melanophora roralis. The sequence continues at coordinate 11,221,488 of OY757191.1, read as the reverse complement.
ATATATAAAAATAATGTTTAAACTTTTTCAAAACTACAACTAAAATAATTTGAGTTCAAAACTTGTTAGTTGGCTTCTAAGTTCCTTAAACCAAACCACTATCGCCAAAGATTTTTGCCTTATCAGGAACCTTCTGCACTCTTTTTGATTTAAGAGAACCTACCATAATACTTGAAATCTTATTTACATCCAAAAATTCATCATCACATAAGATTTAGTAAAGCGTGAATACAAGAAAATAGAAAGCTTAATATGGAGTCTTAAAGTTCTAGACTGAATAGCAATGATGACGTCAAAAGGATAACAAATCCTTTACATCAAATACCACGTGCCACCTAAAAAATTCAAGCAGACAGAAATTTGAAAATAAATATTAATTTTCACTTTCTTTTTCAAAAGTAGACTTCGTTAATCACACTCTAAAGGAGCGACAATTTATAAGCGGAGGATATAAAAACTATAAATGAGTAGAATTTTCAATTTCTTGCTTAGAATTTCTTTTCGGCAATAAAAAATTTAAGACATTTTATTTTGTATTATCAACTTTTATCTTTACATTATCTCTGATTGTGCTAATAAATATGAGTTCATTTTTTAAATTACACATAAAATTTTTATAAACACAAATACACCACTACACTCACATGTTCAAGTTTTCCCCGTTTTCTTCCTTAAAATGCGCACATTTTCTCACCCACAGATACTTAACGTATAGTGAATGTATTTATGTTTCTGTATATGTATTGCTATATGGCTTTAAATGTTATTTACCACAGTTATTATATTATGATAATAATAATTTCTTCTACAAGTTTAATGTAGAAAAGATTCCACAATTTTTAAATTGTTCCTACGAGAGCAATCTCTACATATTAACTAAAGCGTTCAGTTACGACATGTAATAAAAAAACGTTTAAATTAAGGATTCATTCCTAATTATACGTGAAAAAATAAGGCAGGGGAAAATTGGTGTAAAAAGTTATTTTTAAAACTAAACTACATAGAGAGTATGAAATGTTTGTAATATTTACTTTAATAGCCTTTTGGTTGTGTACCCGGCGTTGTTCGGTTAAGAAGGAAATAAAACAAAACAATATATAAATAATTAAAAAAATAAATAATTGAATTGAATCTTACTCCAAAGTGTTACTCATTGACTTAGGCTTAAAAGGAAATGTTAACTATTTTTACTATTAAATATTCGAACATCGATGGGTACCATTAACCTTTTAATAATGTTTAAGTTTAGCTGTTAATAACTGTCAGTAGCAAAACGTCTCTTTTAATTTTTTATATAAATACAATTTTGGAATTTTTTATAATGTAATATTTGTTTGATGCCATGGTAATAGAAGAAGAAATCTGTTAGTCACTATTACGAAAAGACTAGCTTCACCCGGTCCGCTTCGCTGGACTCAAACCTACTGCTTATATAACTAAAGTTGTATATTATTGCCAGTAAGATGGTGGTTGACCGTTAATAAATAAAAATAAATTTTTTTCCTATGATAAAAATGTTTTTAAAAAAAGTTCATATATTTCCAGGGACTAAAAAAAATTTATTTGATTTTGATTTATTTGTCAAGAAATAATAATAATTTTTTGAAATTTTTTTTTTTGGCAAAAATAAATATTATTTAATTTTTTATAAAAATTAATTGTAGAAAAAAGCAATCCTTATTTCTTTGTTTTTTATATTTATTCAAAATATAACAACTATTTCTGCCAAAAATGTCAAAATAAAAACAAGTAGGAGTACTATATTAGACTGCGCCACATCTTAAGGCCACATTGGCCTTTTGAAACCCCGAGCTTTTTAAAATTTTTTATCCATTTTTTATTTATAAAATATTTCTCTTTTGTAAACAGGGGTTGGTGTCATATTTTACCCTCTTAGGGTGACTACCGGGAAGTTGTATTGCAACCTCCTTTGGGAACGGCAAGGAAAAATGAGAGGAAAAACTAATTGTGGTCTGATATACATTTGATTCCTCGAGGGGCGACTCCGGAGAAGTTGGGGGAGCTTTTACTCTATTTTTTAAAAATTTTGTATGGCAACCATGTTAAGGGCTGGAGATAGAGTCTAAGTATATTTCACAAAAATGTTTGGGAGGAAAAAATAATTGGGGTTGGTCTTAAATTTTACCTTTGTTGGATCACCCTGCAAGCTGTGAGAGCGATTAAAAATATTAAAAAAAAATTAAACAATTGGCAACTCTGATAGGGGCGGAGATAGGGGTTTTTATTTTCTACAAAAATGTTTCTGGGGAAAATTTTATAAGAGTCACTCATACCTTGTGCGGGCCAACTCCTGGGCAGTTGTCGAGGGTTTTTTGTGAAATTTTTTAGAGAAATAAAAAAAGGTAGTCTTGGTTTTTGGTTTATATCCCGGTCAGTTATAAGCGATTTTGCTGGATTTTAATAGCGATTTTCTCGCAGATGTTTCTAATAGTTTAATATGGGTCTATGCGACATCAAAGTAGTTTCAGAAAGTTGATTTCAGCCATAAAATGGACAGATGGGCAGACAGAGACCGCTAAATCGACTTTTCTATTTATAAGGACCAAGCAAATAAACACTTTATGGGGTCGTAGATGGATATTAAAAAAATTACAAATGCAATGACAAACTTATATATTCCCCTATCGCATTTATGAAGGGTATAACTATTATTTCTTGAAAAAAAATAAAAACCAATTAATAATAATTTAAAAAACCATAAAAATTAAAATATTAAAAAGCACTTGATTTAAAAAAAATTCTAGTTTAATACCATTCAAATGGCGTATTTCGGCTGACTTTCCGATTTTTCCCTGCACATGATTCCTTTTATTAAAATTTTTAAAATAATTATTTTTTACAGTCCCTGATTTTTTCTTTAAAAAATATCATTCAATTTCTCATGTTTTATGTAAGTAGATATTTAACATTTTGCATTACTTAAATCATTTATTTAATATATCCATATCAAGATGTCCCTTTCATTTTTTTTATTACCCAAATTAATGCTATTTGTGTTGTTGTAATATTTTTGGCTGAAAAAGGTCAAAATTTTTTATGCAACATGATGCTTCTTGTTGATTAAAATCTAAATTTAAAAAAAATTTGTAATTTTTTTTATTTAATAAATTATTTTTCTGATTTTCATGCACATCAGAATATCTAAAGCAATGGAAGTGTGACAAAGTACTTAAAATTTATGTATATATGTTTTTGCATTTGGTAGGTTGAAAACAAAACATTAATTAAAAGAAGATGCAAGATATGCATACAGACAGTAACCGAAAACAATTAATTAAAAAATATATATTTTTGTGGATTTAATAATATTTAAATTATCCTACAACTTCTCTTTTTATTTTGATTTTTTCTAAATTTATTTCACATTTTTTCAAATACTTTTAAATTAAAAAAAAGAAGAATTAACCTTATCCCAGATATATTCAATCTATTGAATAATATCAGCCTGATAAATCTTTTTAAAAAATGCTATGGAGTATATATTCTCTACACGTTTTATTGTAATTTCAATTTATTTGTGTTTATAAATATAAATATATTTCTTTGTTTTGATGTTATTGTCATATCTGTTATGTACGCTGCTAACATTTTAAGACTCATCATTTTTTATTGTCATAATCTGGCATCATACATCATCATACAGCCGTTAGGGGGTTTCATTTAAAGATTTATAAAGCACACATACACACACACACACATACTTAAATTTTTTTCTTGCTACGCAATAACAGAAACAGTGGCAAAAGTAATGACAAAGGAAATGGCTGCTTTAAAATATTAAGCAAAAAGGAAAATAGTTTAAAAAAAATACCATAAAAAGAGAAAATAAAAACACAAGAACTGTTGATGATTTCGATGACATTAGGAGATGTTTCATTAATTATTATCATCTTTATGAAATATCATGGCCGCTCACATTAAGTCAATGAAAAAAAGTAATGAAATGAATAAATAAGTTTGTTTAAATTGTATTTTAAGGCCCAACATCCTGTGACAAAAGTGGATGGTTAATGGCCATGTTACCGATAAATTATAAAAAAAATGTCCGAGGATTTTTATAGTAGCGTGTTTAAGCTAGATATTTGGGACAGGGTTTCCATTAATAGTTCGAAATTATATAGCTATGACATTTTTACAGTCAATTTATTATCATTAAAAATTTTTTGAATACAAAATTTTGTTTTCTCAATAAAAACCTAATAATTGGTTTAGGTGACCAATAATGTCAATTTAAATAAAATTCAGGACTTATGTTATAAAGATATGATTTTGACAGTTTATTTATATTTAAAGATCAAAGAGATCTGCGTTTTCAATTGTTGGTTTTGTTTTTAGAGCTGTGTAAGAAAGAAATTTCCGATTATGATTTGCTCTTTGTGTTGGTGCCACACTTTTGTAGCTGGCAAACATCTTAATTAATTAATGTCTAAAAAAATTTAAACGTGTTTATGTCTTATAACAAATGAAATAAAAAAAAATAACTTAATTGGAGTTTAAGCATTATTACCAGACTTACACGATGAAATTTTTTATAAAATTACTTCCATAAAATTTGTTAACTAGTTGTGATGTAAAGTGTCGCCATCAGTAATGGGCCTGATGGCGGCACGGTTGTCGGTGAAGATCCCGATATTTCTACAAAATATCTTGTAGGGCCTTATATAGTGACCCCCGGCAGTTTAGCCAACAAATCAGCCTACAGTACACCGCATTCATCCGGAAGTCTGAATGAAATCCAGTTCCCTATTTTTGCAATGAATATGCCTCCACCGGCGTCAGTTTTCCCTCTAGACCCATCTGTGTATATCTCTAGATCCACAGATCATGAGAAATATGATTTCATTCGCCTCACTCCCTGAAACAACGAAGAAGAATTTCTTGCGAAGAAAAACTTCCGGCGTGAAGTAGTCAATCAGATTCGAAACAACATTGGCAGTTCCAATAATCCTTGCGTGGTCACATGCTCTGTGTTTCCATCCATAATATGATGGTAAAATATTAAAAAAAATTCTTAAACATTTACCCGAGCATGCAATTTTTTCCTTTTACGTTCTTTATACAGTTAACAGCCAAAGCATGACTGAATTGCCGGAAAAATAATACAAGAAGATAATAAAAGAATAACAACTCCAGATCTAAAAGAAAAGAAATTAAAAAAAGTTTACCACCACCTCCACAGTAAAAGGTTAAGCGAAAAAAAAACAAAAATTAAAAAAAAAAATAATAAATATTTTTTTAGTTAATTTTTTGTTGCCTAATTATTACTGTCCCTGGTTTTCAATCAAAATGATATCAATTTTACCAAAAAAAAACATCGCTCATGTGTATACTTGTTATGGTTTTCATATATTAATCATACGACCCAAAAAATGTTTTTTTTTTGTTTTTATAAGGGACCGTAATAGTTATAAAGAGAAATTAAAAAATAATTGCACATAAAGATTTTTAGCTTTTTTTGGAAAAAATTTTATATAAAAATCAATTATAATAACAATAGTACTCTTTTACTTTTGTATCAATTTAATCTAAAAAATATTTCTGCCAAAATAGATAAATATAAATATTTTTTTTGTAAGAAAAATATTATTTTAAAACGTTATTTTAATTTTATAAAAGGTGCTAAAATTACAAATTTTAAAAGTACTCCATTTTCAAAAGATTTGGCTCATTACCATCAAGATGGCATTATTTCACTTGACTCTTTGATGTGTCCTTGTGCCCGCTTGTTTTCCTTGAAAATTCGAAAATAAATTATACTTGGTTTTTTAAGAATAAGGAAATTTTTTATATTTTATACTTAGTAGACAAAATGGCTATTTGATATGGAAGTTTCAAATTCCAATTGCCAAAAGGCTGTCTGAATAAACATACCGAAATTAATGTCGACCGTTTTTACAACAAATTATTCTACAAACCAATAGTCGTCATACAGGCTTTAAAGAGTATTGCAGCCCATTGTGATAAACGAGTGGTTAAAATTGTTTGCGTTAAAAATAATAAACTAGATTTCTATATTTTCTGTAAGAAGTATGTTTAATAAGCAAATTTGGAACCAACTTAATTTAATAATTTTTTAAGAAATGGATTTTTTAAAATTATAAATACCAAAATTACTCAAACAAAAAATAGGGTTTTGTATAACATTAATATATTCTCCGTCTTGCATTAAAGAACATTGGACCATATGGTCCATTTTAGATTTTGTAACTAGTCCACAGCATGGTTTTATTTAATGCAGTGGTAGACCATGCCATTGTCAAACAAATACTTGCACCTAAGCGACAGATGCTCGTGTTTGAACGATCGTATATTGAAAAGCCGTAGTAATATGATTCGTAATTTGTGGTGTACGATAAAGTCGTTTTCAAACTACTTCGATGTTTTTAAAATATAGGTTAAGTGATCCAGCCTGAGGGCCTGAGGGCGTCTTCTTTATGAACAAGTCCGTAAACGCATGTATTTGTAGGGTAATAAGTGAATTTTTAATTTTTTTTTATAATTTTTTCTCCCCTTTAAACGTTATTAATTTTCTATTTAAAAAAATATTTTTTTGCATAATAAAGTATATTAAAATATCATCAGAAGAAGCCAGTGGTTTTTAGGTGTTAAAAACAAATTTGAAACTTTTTTCTTTGTTTTTTTAGTTCCAGATGCGCACATGACTTTTAAGTAAAAAATTATTATTAAATAAATGCCATTTGTTGTTTCTTAAAAACTTTTCATTTATTTTGTTTTTGTTTACATTTACTAATACTAAGTTTGTTTACTCTCTTAAAAGTAACATTTGTTTTTGTGTTTTTTTTTGTCGCCTTTTTGTTTTTCTTTAAATACACTAGAGTCTAGTCGGCCAATAATGTTTTATAATATAAATGCAAATTATATTATAGTTTTAAGAAGAACCTTGAAAAGTTTACCAAAATCATTATATTAACATAAAAATTTCATTATATTTCTTAAGTTCTTTGAAGTGTTAAAAAAAGGATATATGGCCAGTTTGTCTAAGGTTAATAAGGAATCTATGGAATTTAAGAAGAAAGTTGATAAGTTCTTAAGAAATTCTATTTATTAATTTCACTTACATTGGTTAACTTTTTAAAGTTATATGACAATATAAGATATTTTTATTAACTAGACTAAAGCCACAATAGTTTGATAAATTTGGTGAAGAGTATAAAATAGTTGGAATATATTTCAATAAAAAAGTTTTTAAGCTTTAATGTAAGAAATATTTATATAAGTTAAGAAATTAACAACAATAACAAACACAATAGTTTTTGATATCTGAAATAAGCGCAATTATTTTATTGTTTTATATATCAGCTGTATGTGGTCAATTCCATGTAAAACGGAGAAATTGGAGCTGATAAGATAACAAAACCATAGAATCAGAGGAATAAATATAATTTAAATACATAAATATTGCACGAAGAACTATACGATGCTCCGTGATCTGGAAAAAATTATTGAGGGTTATAATTTATTTTTTTTCGGTATTCGACTTACTTTTTTCCTTTTATTTTCCCTAAAGGAATGCACGATGATTCCAGGAAGGTTCTAGTGCTGAAAAAGGATTAATATTTACTCGTTAGCTTTTACAATCTTACTTAAATATTTTGATTTAAAGATCTTCTTTCATCGATTTTTACTGAGGATCCCTGAATATATATTACACATGTTACGATATTAACACCAAATCTTAACTGTTAGTGAGAATTCTTAATTCTTCCCACTCTCTTTCGTTTTCTTTTGCCTAAGATCTCTAGTATTCAAATAACACCGCTAGAAAATATAAACAGGATTCATGTGTGACTTCTGTAGATAAATAACAGCTGTTTTAACTTTCTGTTATATTTTACTCTACATTCCGCTCCTTAACATCCGCTTTTGAAAATGCCTATTTTTCAAGGTACGGCTGATATAATTACGTTCAACAGTTCATAGGCATTTCCGTATACCGTAAATGCTGCATGCATGGTAGCATTTATTTCTAAAAAAAATTTTAGAATCCCATTGTTGGTTGGTGCGAAACCAGGTCCTTCGTTATGTTTGTTGTTGTCCTTCATTTACTTTAGGGCGTTACCTTATTGTGTTCACCGCTTTTGTGATTCGTTGTGGTAGTGCATACTTAGAAGACTTGACTAACATTTCTGTCGCTGTTCAATCAACTAACGAAAAGTGGAAAAAGTCATGTCATGTTTTTTTTTTAAACATTTTTTCCATAAATTCTTAACTGCGAAGAGCTTATGGTATTCATTTTAACAATATTTACCTTTCTATTGAAAAATATGAAGTTAGAACTTTATGAAAAATAAAATGAAAAAATAGGAGAATATTTTTTTAATGGAGTTTTTAACATTCTGTTTTATGAATTACTTTCTATCTTTTGCCACTAAAAAGATTTTGCTTTTTTTTGGTTTAAAAAAAGGCTTACAATTTGTATAAACATTTGTTTATGTTTCCAGGATAAGATCCTTTTTAAGTGTTGTTGTTCTAGTCATAACAAATTTAAAATGCTATCCTAAGCCTGTTTTTGTTTTTCTTATCTTAAAAGCAAAAAGCAAAGGAAATAATCTTTATATAAAAATTTACTGCTTTAACTTAAGCAGATGTTTAAAAAAAACTTAATTGTGTTATTTTAACTTTAAAACTAAGAAAAAAAAATTTAAACTGGAGTTTTTGTTTTTTGCAATTTATTTTTAATTTAACTTTTTTTTTTAATTTTTTTGTGCAATTTTTAATAATATATAAATAATATGGCTGCCAAATTTTTTAGCAAAAGTTATATATTGTAATTAAAATTGTATAAATTTATGGTATAGATTTATAACTTACTTAAAATAGGAACCTTTGTTACTAAATTTAAGGGCTGATAAATTAAAAAAGATTAATTAAAATCAAATCATAGTAAATTTTTGGTTTTAATTTTTAGGTTTTTTTAGAGACCTCAAATAATTGGAAAGTACAAACCCTTTTAGCAAACAAATAATTTTTTTTCGTCTTATTTCAAGTCCAAATTTTCTTAGTATAAAAATTAAACACACACAAAAACTTGCATTTAATGCCAAAAAAAAAACTATAATATAAACACAAGCATACTTTAAGGCACATTTGTTTATAAAATATGTCAACAAACAATTTCCGTTAATTTTATTTATGTTCTTTCTTTGTTCTCTCTTAACCACTTAACAAAAAACTTTTCTCTTTAATATAACACGCACAGATGTGCCTTAAAAAATTAGTCTTAAAGAATGACAATTATTGTTATACTTATTTTTTTTTTTTTTTAACAAACATACATACATGCATGTGTATGTTTTATTATTTGTATATATTTTATAAAACACTTCATCTTTTTTTTGCCTTAAATTTTTTGATTGTTTGCTGCTGCTACTTTGCTGCTTTCAATAACCTGGTCTGTTCATGTGGGAAAATGTAAAGCTGCAAAAAATTAAAGGCATTATTTTTTTTAAATTTTTATTTTGTTGCTTTTTAACATTTGTGTGGGTGCTAGAAATTATAATGTGCGCTGCTGTACGGAAATTTAAAACAATAAAAATGTTAAGGCAAGTTTTTTTTTTAATTAGAACTTTATAGAAACACCAATGTTTTTTAACAATTTGTACAGAAAAATTATCTAATACTTACCAAAGGAATATTAAAGTATGACGTACTTTGCTTTGAAATCCAAAGGCATACCCTGTGCTGTTATAATTATATTTTTAAAACACAAAACTTTTTGAAAATTTTTATAATTCAGATTCTGATCTAGGTTCAATCGATAAAACTTTAAACATTAAGATTATTAAAGTGCTAAATAATGTAATTTTCTTAAGATTATTTAGTTAAAAAAAGTTAAAATAACAAAAGGCACTTACCAAAGAGAAGATTAATTAAAAAAACATTAAAAGTAATAACATTTAAATTTTTTATTTACAAAACCTTTATTTCTTTTCAAATGAAAATTATGGACTAAATTATAAACATTTAATACATTTCGTTTGTTAAAGTTTACATCATTTTACAACAAATTTGCTTTATAAATTTTAAAAATTTAATACATTTCGTTTGTTTTGTTTCCACTATTCCTTTTCGTTTTTATTAGATAAATTAAAATTTTATAAACAACATATGGTTCTACATACACACCTCTATACAAAATTAAATTGAAAAAATAGTCTTTAAAAACATACATATAAATGTACACTGTTCATTAAGTTACTATTAAAAAATTAAGAAGAAATTTAGATTTACAAAAAAAAAACAAAGCAACAACAAAAGTAACATTATACTTTAAAACTTAAATATTTCAAACTGAATTCACTTGTCAAAATTTACATCATTTTACAATTGGTTTTTTTTTATAAATTTTTTAGCCAAAAAAAGGACAGGAAATATGTTAAGAATTATTGGTTTAAGTATTAGTTAGATGTCGTTTAGAGCAAATCTCACTATACTGGATTAATTTAATGTAGTTTTGGAAGTCATATTTTACTGAAGAATGAAGGATACGGATTTTGGTCATACATAGTTTTCATACCCCTTTCATATATATGAAAGGGGTCTGAGACCCACCTTTAAGTGAACCGATATACTTAAAATCACTTCTCGAGTTGATCTAAGCATGTACGTCCGTCCGTCCATCCAGCTGGGTGTCCATTCATTCTTGCAAACAAAATATAGGTGGCAAATTTGAAAGTATATTGATGGAATTTGGCACGGACAAGTTGTTTGACACTGGCACGAAGCCTTTTCTTTGTGGTGATAATTGGTTAAATTTTTTAAATAGCCCCCACATTAATGTCTTTCCGGAATAAGCACTTTGGGCTCGAATATTACATTAATTTCCCAAAGCTTTAAACACATATTTATCTTAATATAAAGATTACCGGCCCATTTTTTTACATAGCCCCTATAAAAATGTGGTGTAGGGTATAATATTGCTTAGCCGACCGAACCAAAAAAGGCTAGAAAAAGGGACATGCTGGTTTAACTGGTGGATGAAAGCTCAAAAACGAGATTTTATATTTAGGTGTCCAAAGATTCCTTAAAAGCAGGGCAACTGTGCAATGAGATTTTAAGATGTAAGCAGAAGAGTTTCATTGACATAGTTAAGGGAAGGAAAAAGTTTTTTTTTTTGTTTTTTTTTCTAACCGATTTAGTCTATTTTCGGTTTAAAATTTTATTTCGAGATTTAATAAATTTGTTTCGCCTTTCAAAGCTTCATAACATGGACAAACAAGCCTTGAAAAGACGCACGCATTATTGGACCACCCAATATAAAATCATAATGCAAGTCTATTTTAAAGATTTTCCAATAGGTATGATATGATTTTGAAGTCACCTTTCGGCCATTTGTAAAATGTCATGATCTGTCTTATTTTTTATTTGTTCAGTAGTTTTTATAATTTCATCATGGAGAGATAAACACAATAGAGGCCAGCTCAAGACGACACTTAATAAGGCATCATCTCGAATTTTCAATTCATTTCATATACCTTCCGTGTGCACACACAGCAATAAGTGCTGCGTTGTATTGTTCGCCATCTCTTTTGTTTACTTAACTTAACTTAAATAAAAAATATATACACACTTAAGTAAACAACAACGCCACATCAATTCATCATGATCACACACCTTAATTTCAATTCATCTCGAAACTTTGCTGATTTTTAATGTATGTATGTAATGTAATGTAATGTAATTACGTATGAATTTTATATTGGTTTGCCTGCTTATATATATGTTTGGTTGTGTATCTATTCAACATTGTGTGCAATACACACAGTTTTGTTGTTGTTGACCACACATCATGACACTAAGTTGTATCAACAACAGTGCATGACACCACTCTTTATTTTTAACTACACTAAACTGCATCAAAGAAATTGTGGCAGCTACACTACATTACAGTACTTAAATAGTTAAACCGCACAACAACACAAGATTTAGAAAATTATGCGGTTCTTGAATTAGCTTGGAATAGGACTTGATGCAGGTCTCTAATACACAAGAACAACATTTATTAATTATTCAGTTTTAATATCAAAACAATCGTTTTCAAATTGCAATTTTTCGTGCTTTTTAACCATTCTGTGGTCGTAATAATCGTTCAACTATGCCCGCTATTTGTGAAATTGTTGAAAAATTCGAGCTTAAATTTTCTTTACATAATATTTAGGTGCCAATAAGACGAAGAACCGCTCGAAGTAATGCAAATATTGCTGCCGGTCAGGCAAGTATAGCTAAAGACCGCAATTTGTCGATTTCCAGAAGTTCTCAAGCTATTGGACCACTGTAAATTTCATGAATTTGCTGATTTTGCTTTGGAACAACTAGAAAACGATAACGTATTTTTTCAAGAAACTCAACTTCTTTGATGAGGCTTACTTTCATCTGAGCTGAGTTTGTGATTTAACACCATTAAACTATTTCTTATTCGAAATAAACAAGATTTTTAAATCAATATTGAAAATACCATTCATATCTTATGGCTTGATTTAATGGAAAAAGTGCTCGAAAATTGGGTTTATCGAATTCGTTCCTGCATAAGAAGTCGTAGAGGCCATTTGAATACCGTTTTATTTAAAACTTAATTGTATCGATTGTACTTCACATTAAATAAAAAACATTTAAGTTTCACTTACAGCAAAAGTGTTTTTGAAAGAAATCATGTCACTCTTATTAGAAAAACCTTTATACCTTTTTTGGGTTAAGCATAAAAAACAAATGGAGAAATGAGAGCTATAGGTAAGGTTAGGTTAGGTTAGGTTAGGTTAGGTTACGAAGGGTAGTGGCGAGTCCGACTCGCCACCTCCACTTGGAGGCCCTCAGGCCATTTGTGAAGCCCTTCGGAAAGTATCGAAAAGAAAAATAAAATAGAAAGAAGCATTTTATAGGTAAGGATAAATGAAAGCAAAAGTACCGCCCGCAAGATGTCTAAGAAAGTCAATAGTCATAGGCCCTGAATCATCTATTTGCCCAGCCACCCAACCATCAACCTATGATGTTCCCCAGCCCACTGCCAGGGACCTCACCAAGTCCATCTAGGAAGCGTCCTCCAAACCACCTCTGTCGGCGAATCTGTAGCCCAGAGCAGTGGCAGACAAGATGTTCTACCGTCTCTATCTCTTTCTCGTCCCCGCATACCCTGCAGAAATCTGGAGAGTTCCTGTCCCATTTTTTCGTCCTATATCTCACATCGCAGTGCCCTGTGAGAGTCCTAATAATGCACCTCAGAACCCTCCTGCTCTCCTCGAGAAGCAGGTCAGTGCCCATCCTGTCGAGCGTGGGCCATAAAAGTCTAGAGATCCTTCAATCAGCCCTGTCCCTCCAGATTTGGCCCACCTTGTCCATTATATTATGAGGGTTATACTGGGTAGCCATATTGGGCTCTTAGACTTGTGTAAGGACAAACTGACTGATCTTTTTTTAAAGAAGTAAAGAGCTTCTTTCTATTTTCTTAAGTTTTTTTTGCATCACAAAAAATCCTTATAAGTATTTAATTAGTTTAAATTTCTGCTTTATTAAAAAAGATAATTTTTTTATACAACCAAATAATTGTGGGCAAGTGTGTTTGTGATATTCTTTTAAATGTGTTTTGAAATAAACTACAAATAATTGTATTTAAACCATAAACTAATTAATTTACAAAAATAAGTTTTCTTTTTTTTTTTTTGCCAAGTTTAATTATTTATTTACAATTATGGTTTTGCCTTTTCACTGGCTGACACTGACAGTAATTGCAACTGTTTACACTAAAGGAAGCTAAGTTTAAATTGAATTTAAAACTTTGTTTTATTTTATTTTATAAAATGTGCAATTTTGGTTTATTTTATAATTATCACACATTTTGTGGGCTTCATATAATATCTACTAAAAATTGATTTAAATTTTCGCCAAAAACTAACGAAAACTATAGTATGTTTGTTGTAGTCATAATTAGGTTCTTCGTAACCATATAATAATGCAATTGTCCATGATTATATTCCCATGACCATACACAGCCATGTTTTTTCTCTGCGTATAATAAATACTTTTTAACTTAATTAAGCATTTAAAATATATAAAAAAAGAATTAAGGAAATTTCAATAGATTTAAGGTCAATTTTCTTTTAATACTATTTACAATTAAGGACATGACACTAACACAAATATTGTGTACGTTTATCTCTTTTTATGTAAAAGTATTTTCTTTTTAAATGTATTTAACTATGTATGTGTGTTCGAAAGTGTTTAAATTAAATTTTACAATATTGTATCACCCTTTAAGGATACAGATATTGTATCTCACCTTTTGTCATTCAGTATAACACCACCTTGGATTACAGCCGTTGCCGCCGTTAAACGTTTATTATCGTCAATTCCTCCTGCTGATTTTGCCGATAAAACTACAACACTATTTCTACCATTGTGCTGCTGATGTTGCATTGTAGGATGACGACGATGCATATGAGGATTATACATACTTGACGTCAAACGTCTCATGCCATTGTTGTTGCTACTAAAACTGCCACATTGACCACCAACTGCATGCGCATTGTTTAGGTGCACAGAAGTACGATTGTAATTGGTTGTGGATCTCATTGACATATTGACAATGCTCGTATCCATCATTCCGGTTGCCGTGGAGTGTTGTCTTAGGCGCGTTTGTCGTTTAACACAAAAACAACAAAGATATCGATTGAAGTGTGCACGAAAGACTCCTGATACACAGTACAAGGCTACTGGATTAACGCATGAATTTAAGAAGCTAAAGTTGGCAAATTAAAAAAAAGGATGGTAGGAAAAGAAAAAAGAAGCAAAAGAGAAAAAAAAACATTTAATCAATAAAATATTAAAAAAAGCGAACAAGCCTCATAATTAAAATTCTAAAATGATTTTATTTGAAAATTTTAAAACGTATTAAAAGAAGCAGTTTTAATTTCAGACAAATAACGTTGCATATTTTTAGGAAAAATTTTTTATTTGTTCCTAAGTTTATGTTGCTTTTCAATAGGAAGATTAAGTTCTTGTTAAAAAAAACTAAAGCTTCACATTGAAAGTATTAAAAGAAGGACGAAACTTCTTATTGTACTGAAAAATAATTGATTATATGGTAAAGGATATGACAAACAAACATGTACATTGAAAAATATTTAAATGTGCTCAAAACGAGGTTTTACACATTTTGGATTACGGGACACTGCCACATATGTAATTGGCAATATAATTGCCAACGTGCACGTTGACAGTGACTCGGCTCTTAATGTGGCATATAGCCCAAGCCCAAAACGCAGCGGGGAAAATGTTACCCAAATAAAAAAAAATAATCTAATCCTGCAACACTGTCTGCCCACGACTTCTGTAGCTTGTGCCTTTAACTTTTACAATATCCTTTATTAAAGCCTGCCGTCCTTTTCTTTTCTCCTTTTTAATCTACAGCCTCTCATAAACTCAGTATTTTTTTTGTTTATTTTTATTAAATAAATTTTATGTCACAAAAGTTTTAGTCACTTCACTTTAAGGAAAAAGGAATTTTAATTAATTTTAAATATACATACTAAGTACAAAAACCAATAATGCGTATTGTATGCCAAAACTCATCAAAATCTTCTTGGGCCGTTGGATTTAAATGGAACCACAGCTCGAATAGATGATACGGAAAGAAGCAGACAAAAAACACTGAAAATAAACAACAACAATTAATGCAATTTAATTTTGTTTTTATTTTATTTGTTTAGAATTAAAAGCTTATCGTAGAATTAAAATGATAAAAGCAACAACAAGAAGAAATTAAAATAAAAAGGAAAATCTGTTATTTTCAGCTGTCCTTTATTTTTGAATGGAAATTTCTTACTGATTGTGTCTCAAATATTATTTAGCTGAAATAAAACGGGAAAAAAATTAAAAAAAAAATCGAAAAAATAGAAAATACTTAAATATTTTAAGTACGAAAACAAAAACAAAATAACATGACTAGATAAGCTCTTTAACACTTTCAGGCATTAAAACTGCCTCTGGCTAACATTTTTATATTAAACCAAGTTCGTTAGTTATAGTACGTCGGAAGTGTACAACTGCAAGTTGTTAATTACACTCACAATCGTTTAGTTATTCTGTTTAAGTTGTTGTTGCTCTTGCTGTTGCTATTGCTGTTCCTGTTCTTTGTGTTTCTAGTTCTCTTACTTACCCACCACAAATGCAACCACCATACGAGCTACATAGCGTCTAGCTCTTACTTGTGAACGACTCTGCACACTCAGCGTTTCCCCAGGCATTTCTCGAGCACTAACATGCAATCGTTGGGCCATCATCAGATATAAAACTCCAATTATAAATAATGGCAACAAATAGTAAACGAAAGCCTTTGTTACAACCACATATCTAGGTTGAGGGCAAGGATTAGAGAGATAAAAAAACCAAATTAAAACTAAACAAAAGTTTAGCAATAAAAATATTAAAGAAAGTGTTATTTAAAGGAATATGAATATTTGTTAATTAACGTTTTTTGAAATACTGTTTCCAAACGAAATCAAAAATTGTTTAGTTTAGTTTAGAGTCCAAAAGCCCTTAACACCAGCAAAGGATATGCTAAAAGTATTTTTATCTTCCTGCTTATTACTGGTTGTCCTGTTATTTTTGCTATTTTTGATTGCAGTAAAGCATTTATCCTTCCTCTGAACTTAGACAAAGCTGAGCCTAATTTTGTTTTAAGAAGACCTTTTTTGGAATTTTGCAGATAAGAGAGGCAAAGTTTAATCCATTCTAATTGATAAAAGAAAATGGTGGATGTACACGGCCATAGTGTGACCATATACTTATGGATCTCTGGTTTGGTGGACTGCTGCGGAGCGTAGATACGTAGTGGACCAGCTGTATAAAATCTAAAGATCTGCTCTCATTGGAATTATGGGCGCACTTGCTCCCATCGACCTTCACATTAGGGCCATAGCTGCTTGTAGTGCAGTAAGGCTTAGATCGACTGGATGTTGGAAAGCGAGGCCATATGGGCATGCGAGAGTTCTGCAAGGCTTGCCCCCATTCGTGGACCAATCTTCTGACCATATTACTCCCTATACGGACTTTGATAGGGTTTTTGAAGTTCTTATTCCCTCCAGGGGTGAATGATGTAGGGGTAACCTTGGGGAATCTTATAAAATTAGGATCTTTACCGACGGCTCTATGTTGGACTGCGGAGTTGGATCCGGTGTATTCTTAGAAGAGCTGGACGTAAATGCTTCTTTTTGTCTTCCGGATGAATGTAGTGTATTTCAGGCCGAGATATTTGCCCTTCGGGAGGCTTGTAAACTACTACAGGACAGAAATATCCACAGCTAAGGCAGCTGTCTGACATTACTATAGTTTGGGTCCCTGCGCATAGGGGCTACCATGGTAATGAACGGGCAGATGAGCTAGCTAAGAAAGGATCTGCTCTGAATATCTCCAATGTCAATACAGTCGCAATTCCGTTGCAGACTATTAAGAGCATCATCTTAGGATTCTTTCTGCGCACTGCTGACGATAGATGGCGGAAGTTGGATACATGTAGGGTCGCCAGGCAAACGTGGCCCTCTTTCGATGTCGGACGTACTACTCAACTTATGAACCGAAATCGCGTGGAAATTTCGAAGTTGCTGGCGGTGCTAACGGGTCATTGGATGCCGGGAAGGCATTCAGAACGACTCGGCCTCACGTTTAACGATCACTGTCGCAGCTGCAAGAATAGGGAAAAGGAGGAATCGGTTTTCCATCTTCTCTGTGAATGCCCTGCTCTAGCTGGGAAGAGGCACAAGTTCCTGGGCCATCATATTTTGGACAGCCTAAAGGATGTATCTGCGATTGGGCTGAACGATCTGCCGAGAAACATCAATGCGACAGGGTGGTTTAAGGGGACCTATCACCTATCGAGTGGTGTGGTGTTGTCAAAACGGGGTCATTTAGACCTTACTTGAAAACCAACCAACCAACATACTCCACATCACAGCTAGTCAGCGAATGCCGGATATCCTTGAACTGGATGGTGATGCACTCTGCCATCACTCTGGTGTAGGTAAGAGGACACGGGACCAATTTGGGACACTGTGTTGCTATACACTTGCTAGAAATGGTGCGAAATTGAATGAAGAAGCATTTGACCACTTCTATGGTATTTCCCTCTTTTTTTCCAAGCTTCGAGTGGATGAATACTCCAGCAGAATCGCAGGGGTCAGATGATTAACAAAATGTTTAACCACTAGGATGACCACTAAGATAATCTGGATAAACAAAGGATAATAGACACTACGGCAGCAGTTACTGACCCTACAGCAGTTTTATCTCTACCCCAGTGAGCTGGGATTACCTTTCAATAGCTTTTGTAGCAGCTGTCAGGACGCAAAGGAAAAAAGGAAATTAAAAAATCGTCTCTTTTTTTCACC
This sequence comes from Melanophora roralis, assembly GCA_963583895.1. Taxonomy (NCBI): domain Eukaryota; kingdom Metazoa; phylum Arthropoda; class Insecta; order Diptera; family Rhinophoridae; genus Melanophora; species Melanophora roralis. The sequence goes on along the minus strand of OY757191.1, from coordinate 11,203,072 downwards.
TTTCCCACAACTGCGACAGGGTTCGTCCTGCATGTGTGCAAAATTCGTCACCTTTTCTCAGCAGGTTCAAAAAAGTTTATAAAAATTAACTTCTAAAAAATCCCCTGTGGGGATAATTTTTAAAAATTGTAGTTTTTATACTCGTCTTTTATAAATTTTTTTCAATATTGAATTGAACTTTGAAACAAAAATTCATAAATGTCAAAAATATTTATAATTTCAAATAATTTTTTTTTTTTAAATTTTGTGTTTTCAAATGGAAATGGTGTTGTCCTTAATAAATCCAAAAAATAAACTTAAATTTTCAAACTAAACCTAATAAGACACCTGACGTGCCAAAATGCAATAAAAGAAAAAAATAAACAAAAACAACGGATATTATAAACACCCACCTGGCATAGATTTCAGAATTGTTGCGCTGTTTTCCAAATGGCGTGCAAATAATTATGGTCAGATTAGTTTTATCATCAATTAATATGTGCTGTAAATCAGACATAACCAGCGAAGGTGTGGCAAATGTTATACTCAAAAGCCAAATCATTGCGGCCGTTATTACCGTTAATGGTTTTGTCTAAATTTATTGCAGGAAAACAAAAAAGAAATATAAAACAAACAAACACCATTAACATTTACCTAATGGGGCATATCTCTTTCGAGCTTTTAAATAATTAATTTTTTAATTATGGCTTAATTTACCTGTAATTTCCTTAAAGGATTTACTATGGCACAATATCTTTCGCCAGACAAAGCGGTTAACGTGAACACTGATACCCCAATAGAAACATCCTTAAAGAATTCCGTTAATTGACACATACTCTTGCCAAATGTCCAGCTGTCGGTGGTATAGACAAGAATTGCCAAAGGAACGCAAACGATTATAACTAAGAGATCAGCCAAAGCTAGAGAGAGTATGTAACTGGAAAATAAAAAGAAATTAAGGATTTTAAAAATTAGTTAGAATTTAAAGTTTTGTACATTTTTTTTATTACAGTTAAAGGCTTTAAGAATTTGCTGTTTGTGTAACATGTTAGTGAACTTTTTAACAATAAAATAATGTGTTTGTATAAAATTATCAAATATGGACAAGAAGATACATGTTAGTGTTCTTAATATAAAACAAGAGTTTGCCTGAAATCTGTTCCCTTATAGGAATCGTGTCATATATCCTTTTTACCAAAAGAAAAAAGACAAGTAAGAGCGCAATATTCGACTATGCCGAATCTTATATACCCTTCACATTGGCCTTTCGAAATCACCACCTTTTTTATTTTTATCCATTTTTTTATTTATGAAATATTTAAAATTTTTAAGCAGAGGTCGATGTCATATTTAAACCCTGTTAGGGTAACTACGGGGAAGTTGTAGAGGTTTTTATACAAATTTTTAAAAATTTTGTACGGTTACCTTCTAAGGGGGTGGATTTAGGGGGTTAATATGTTCTAGGAAATTGTTTGCAAGAAAAAAAAAAAGTTAGGGGTAGCCCTAAGTTTGATCTATTCGCGGGCACCCTGGAAGCGGTAGGGGCGGGGGACGTTATAACAATTTCTTTAACTTTGTATAGGTGCCCCCTTAGACGATGGCTATAGGTGATAAGTATGCTCGCGGAATAATTTTGGGAGGGAAAACCAATGGGGGTCAGTTGTACACTTTAGGTCTATAAGGCCGACTATGAAGAAAATATGAGCGGTATTTTAGTTAATAATTTTTGTAAATTTTGTATGGCAACCCCCTGACGTGATAAAGGTAGGGGGTAAGTATGTTCTAAGAATAAGTTTAAGTGAAGAAACTAATGGGGGCCGGTCGTACACTTTATTGCTCTAAGGCCAACTCTGAGGAAGTTGTGGGCATTTTCATATCATTTTTGTAAATTTTGTATGGCAACCCCCTTAGAGCGTGGAGATAGGGGGTAAGTATGTTCTAGGAATATGTTTGGGAGGGCAAACTAATGGGGATTTGTGATACATTTTATACCTCTAAGGGTGGCTACGGGCAAGTTGTAGGGGGTTTTACCATAATTTTTTAAAATTTTGCATGCAACCCTGTTAGTGGCTAAATATAGGGGGTAAGTATGCTCTACATTAAGTTTTGAGAGCAAAGTTTATTGGGGTCGGTCTTGCATTTGACCTTTGTAGGAGTACCCTAGAAGCTGTGCGATTAAAAAAAAATAACAATAAATTTTGTATGGCAACCCTGTTATAAAGCGGAGATGCGGTGTGAGTATGTTCCACAAAAAAAATTTGTAAGGAAAAATTAATGGGATTCGGTTTTTATGTTTTTATGTAAAAATTTTAGAAAAACAAACAGAGGTAGTCTGGGTGTTTGACTTATATCTCGGTCAGTTATCGATTTTTCTGTAGTTATCGATTTTTCTGTATTTCAAAAGCGGTTTGAAGCAGATATTTCTGATCTCGTGATACTACTAACGGATTCATGCGAAATTGGGAGCTTCAAAAAGTTGCTTTTCCCATAGCACAGACAGATGGGCAGGTGGACAGCTGGACATTGCTAAATCGACTTCCCTATCTATAAGGACCAGGAAAATATATGCTCTATGGGGGCGCAGATTGATTTTAAAGAAATGACAAGCGGAATAATAAACTTATATATACCCTTACCACTTATAAAAAAAGCAAAACACTCTAGTTCATTAAGCGAGACCACCGTCGCGACGGCGCATAGTGGAGTGATTTCATTTAACGAATGGTCAAAAGTAAAAGGAATTATTCTAAAGACAAATTTTAATTCATTAAATATAATCAGACCTAAAATTTTATGACTTAAGCTTTAAGTGTTTGTGTGCTTCCCTAACATTCTTAAAATTTAAATTGCCTTAGTCTAGGGGGAAAAATTATAGATTACTTAAACTTTTTACAGATAATAAATGTAATATGCTTTATGATCTTCCCAAATTTTGTTTAATTTCCAGCAAGGATATGCTTACTTTAAAAGTGTCCTATTTAAAAAAGAGTTAAAGGTTAGAGAAAAATAAAAATATATCTTTTTCATTTAAGCACGAATACTTTTATTCATAAAACATTAATAAAACCTAAAATTATATTAGTAAACCTCCAAGGTTTTAAGTCCTCTACGTATATCCTTTTATTTAAAATTGCCATAGGAAAGAGAAAAAAATTAGAGCTTAGTTAGAAAACGCTTCCTGACCTGCCTAAATTTCATTTTATTTCAAGCAAGGATAATGCTACCACAAAAATTTTATTTATTTAAATTAATAAATAAATTCATCAGTTTCAAGCTTACGCATCTTTCCCATATATCCTTTAAATTAAAGATGCACTCACGAAAGGAAAAATACAAAGAGTTTAATAAAATTCTGTACAAATTTCTGTTATTTCCTAGCAAGGATACACCTTAACTAAAAATGTCCTCAAAAAACACAAATAAATTTTGTTCTTCAATTGAGTTCAAGTACTTCTCTTCTCTAAAAGCTTCGGTATTTTAGCGTGGGCAGATTTGTAGGTTTGTTGAATATAGGAAAAAGTTGCCTTATTTGCTCTTAGGCTGGCACTAAAAAAGTAAAATATCTTGCAAAAATCGCTCCTATTCGGAAAAGAAATCTATTATTTTAGAACATATTTACTTGTACTAACTTTATATTAAAAAATAATAAAGTGGTTTTTGAGTTTTTTACAGTCTACCTAATCTTGAAACATTTCCATGATTAATGTTTCTTAAGCCACTTTCAGAATTACAGAAGGGAGCATGTGGCAAATAAGTTCTTAAAAAAGTGGATTTGCCATCTTTTAAAAATATAACACTACTTTACAAAAGAAAAATCAACCCCCTTTATCCAAAATATTTATTAAATTTTCCATTTGCCGTTTTGTAAAATTTTGCATATTTTTTGATATGCACACTATGAACACTAAAGTTCATCCAAAACTTTTCACTTTTGTCTTTGAAAAAAATTTTTTGTTTTTTTTTTTTTAAATCAATAGAACAAGGCTGCCTTAATAAAGTTTAAAAGTTCTACCATTTAGTTGTGAAGAAATCATCGTCCGGAAGTCTTGTGAATTGTTCGTTTTATTTTGTATTTGGGATTGTGCTTCAATCAATATATGCTTAGACATGCATAAATACAGACTGTCTGGTGGCAAATTTATATTTTTAATGACGAATATTTCAAAAAGTAATAAACGGTGTGGAGGGAGGGGGCCACCGTTTAAATTATCGTTTGTGCGGATTTGTCAGTCGCAATGTCGCTGTGGTCGAGTGGGCTGTGGAGACATTTTTTAAGAGTAAGGATTCTTACGTAATTCCTCGTCAATAATTTTGTTAAAAGTTTGGTATTCGGCAAATACATGATGGAACGAGTATACATTTAATACACTTGTGAGTGGGTGTACAGATTCCACGTGATTGCTTTGACTATGAATGTCCTACGGCCAGGGCCTAGTCGATTTTCAAGGACTCCCAAAACCATTGAACTGGTTGAAAGCAGTTTGAATGAAAATCTAGAATTCTCAGTACGGAAATGAGCAACCTTACTGGGCTTTCGAAGAGCGACTATTCATGAAATTTAAAAAAAATAGTCTGAAGTAACATCCTTTTAAAATTCAAATCGTTTTAGAGCCGAAAGAAAGTAATTTTTTTAAACTCAAAAATTTTTGTGAAACGATGCTGAAGCGTTTTCACGCTGTGAATCCAATTTTTGAAGCGACGAGGCTCATTTTCACTTAAAAGGCCACGTCAATAAGCAAAACTGCCTTTACTGGTCTCTAAAAATCCGCAGCCCCCGACTCCAACTCAGCAAACTCATCCGCCATTCTCTTCACACACGTGGTTTGAACAGGATGGGCCGATTGCACACACGCCCAGAGCTTCCATGAATTATCTTCGGGAAAATGTCTTCCAAATCTGATCATTTATTTTGGGGACATCCTATGGCCCCTGCCACTGCCACTAGGTACATCTAATGTGCAAACAAGACTCCACACAGCTGAGCAAAAGCCGGTGCACCAGAATACCAAAACGTCTGTTTTAATATCTCATCTTTAAAAGAATCTTTCAAAATGTTACAGAGAAAAATAAAAATATTTTTGTATATGAAATATCATTTAAAATTTTGGGTTTTTTTAGATTTTCTAAAAAATTATTTATAAAAAACCTAACAAATATTTAAACAATTATAAATTGAAAAAAACTAATCTTTAAACAAGACTCAGAGATTGGTATGATTTCATTTATTATTAAATATTTAAAAACACTTTATGTCAGTAAAGAAACTTACGTGTTTGGAATGTTGCGCATGGAGCGATGTCGAAAGAAAATTATCACCAAAGTACCATTGCCCAGGACACCAACAACAAATACGAGAAGAAAGAGTATTGTAATAAATATGGTTTCAGGTCGTTGCATAGGCGGTGTATACATAAATGCCGCATCTGTATCATAACCATCAAAAGTACTAATTTCAGAATCTGCTGTTGATTCATCGTCCTTTGGTCCCCCCAGCAGGCTAATGCGTGTAATATTGTCTAATAATATAGAATTTTGCCAACTAATATTCGTTGTGGTATCATATTCAAGCTGTTGTAGATGCTGTTGTTGTTGATGTTTTTGCTGCAACATCTGTTGATGTGTTAATATATTTATTGCAGTTGCTGCTGCTAATGATGATGATGGCAATGAGGATGTAAATGTAGTTTTTGTTGTTGCTGCTTCAAGGTTCGACATAATGTCCAGTTTTAATATGTTGCCATCTTCAATAAATGTTAACGGAAACATTTTGATTAAGTAACCATTTTAGGCCAAAAACAACACATTTAAACGATTTTAAAAACAAAATATATTAAGAAAGGAAAAGAAACCGGATAATATATAACACATCACTTATAAACACATTACGATGAAATCGTTTAATGATTTCTTTTGTCTTTGTTTTCTATTGCGAATTATTTCTTCCGTTTTTAATAGCTTGACTTTCAGTTTTTTCTTTCCTTCTTCTTATACTTCTTTACTTATTTATTTATTATTACTTTTTTGCTTTATAAATGCCTTAAATATAGATTAAACCATGTGTGTGTATGTGCAAAGATTTTTATATTTTTATATCCTTAAGGAAGTGATTTTACTTTGCTGCTGCCAATAGCATTACGCTGGTTGATTTATTATTATATCCGATTTTATAAGGAAATGTCTTTAAATATTATTGGCAAACTTAATTCTTGCAATTTTTTTTTGATTTTTGAAATCTAATATATTTAACAGGATGATAATATTATGATATTATTTAAAGCTGCAAAGGAAAAAAGGAGACAGGATATAAAGATATAAAAATGTTTGTTTAAATAAATAAGAAATAAGCTTAATCACATTTGAAAATATATTTTATCCTAAAAAGTAAAAAACAATAAATTATGAGGTTCTATGCTCCTTAAATGATTAAAGGCATTATATTTTTAAAATGAATAATGAATGTTCTATAGTGATAATACAACAATTTAAAGCTAATCTAAACTTTAAAAAGTTTTTGACTAGTAGACTTAACTCATATTGGCGTAAATATATTTGCAAGTTTAAAAAAAAATAAATGAATAAAAATATCCCTAAAATTATTACAAGTTGTTGCAATACACTATAACTCATAAATTGAATGTGTAATGGTGTGTTAAATATTTTCCATAAATTTGGTTTACATAACTGTCATATAAGGAAAGCCGGTCATATATCCTTTTTCCGAGAAGCCTTAATAAGCTGAAAACTATACGTTTATTTATTTGTTTAACAATATAATAAATGCAATCTTTTGCGATAAATCTGCTCAGAAAATCATATAAAATAAGTAAAATAATTAAGGCCGGTCAACCACGACCATATTATACCCTACAATATATTTGTATGGAGGCTTTATAAAAAATATACCGATAATATTTGTATTCAGTATAATAGTTAGTGGCATTGACATAAACATGTGTAGAAAATTTTGAGGATGTTAAGCTATATTCAAGCCACCTATTGCCTAAACTTCTTATTCCAGGAGGACATTTGTATGGGGGATATTTTAAGAAATGAGCCGATCATTAACAAAAATTAATAGGCTTTGTGTTAAAGCCAAAAAAACTTATCTGTGCCAAATTTCATCTTAGGATCTTAAAATTACGATCTGTAGCGTGCTCACGAAAATACGTGAACACCCAGCCTGTCAAACGGACGGACGGACAGACATGCTTAAATCAACTTAGGAGGTGATTCTAAGTCTATCGATGTAATTAAAGGTGGATCAGACCATTTCTTTTGAGCGTTACAAACATCTACGCAAACGAATGATACCTCTACCACATGTGTGGTTTGGGTAAAAATACGCTAAAAGAAATTGCCACCATTTCCATCAGAAGCGTATCAAGTTTAATATAAAAATGGGGGCTAAGGATATATTTTAGTGAGGGTTAAAAAATAACTTAAACATCTTAAAAATTATTTTTTTCCTTTACTTTTTCCTTTTTACAATATAATCTCTCTAACCGATTCTTACTCCCCCTCTGGCTCAAATATAAAATAACGCAATTGCTTTAATAACATAAATATGAATGTGTATTGATGTGTAAAAATTTTATGAACTTTTTAAACACATATTTGCTACAACGACAATAAAGCTGGTCATATATCCTTTTTTCCAATCTGTTTTAAATAAAATCTATAAAGTTACACAAACAAATATGAGGTATAACTAAGGGCAGTTTTTTAAAGTAAAAAATTTAAGAAAACGGTGATAATACGTGCCTTATTAAAAGAAAAATAAGGTTTAAAAGAAGTATAATAAGGGTGTAAAATTTTGGCTAAAATTTGTTAGTTGTGATAGTTATCTGAAGCTTCAAAGCCTGTAAAGTAAAAAAAGAAAGGATCAGTTTGAAGGGTTGACCTGGGAATTGGCTTAAGAAAAAATAAGTTTCTTGGTGAACTTTGAGTTGTGACTTAATTTAAATTATAATATTGCAACAAAACTTGCAGTGTTGCCTAAGTTTTTGTCCTTATATAAGAGATACATTTTATATTGGTAAAACCCACTAACTTAAGATTTCGGTGACAAACCAGTGCCAGCACTGGGAATTCATATTTTTCTAACGAGAGTTTGTATCTGGTGCTACGGATTTACTTTGCGACTTGCCCTTGTGCTGTAATGTTGAGAAACCTACGGTGCGAACGTAATGAAATTGGTTGAAAATTGGGATGTGTGCACGGGAAGTCCTTAAGGCTAACGTTCTCAATTCGGCTGTCATGTAACGGGTGTTATTTAAGATAAAAGGGAACGAAAAATAGTTACTTAATTTTTTTGTAGATGATTTTATGACATTAATTTTTAAATAGGAGTTACGAAATCTACAGTTTGTCGGCATTAACAGAAGGCCTAAGGTAGCACCATAAAAATATGATTAAAGCGCATTTAGTCGCACAAGAGTAAATCCTTGTGAACAGGAACACTTATAACATTAAATTTTTGATCAAATTGATAAAAAAAACTGACCATTAGCGTGTTAGCCACAACAAATAGTGTCTTGTTTAAGGTTTGAATTGAAAGATGTAAAGTTGCTGCAAAAATCATTAAAAGCTGCACAACGTATGAAGTACGAAATTAAAGAAAGTTTTGATGCGTTATTCTGTCTGGTGGCAAATTAATACTTTCAGACTTAAATAAAAAACCTAATAATTGATAAAACGTTTTATTAAGAGCGTTGAACAATCAAATGGAGTATGTCATCCAGATGACTTCTGCCGAGTTGAATACACTGTTCAAAACGAAGCCTTGTTTTCTGCGCAACACGCTTTAGTAAACTTGGTTCAATTGCGCTGATTTCTCGGTAAATAATTTCCTTTAAGACCACCTACCTTTTTGAGGAAGCCTAATAAAACAATCCATGGGAGCTATATCAGGCGACCTCGGGGGTTTCGGTGAGGAAAATATTTCCGAAGCAAATTCTTCGAAGCTCTGGCTGTGTGTGCAGTGACCCCATCCTTTTGAAATCATGCGTGTGAAGAGCACGATGGTTGAGCTCGCAGGCTTTGGCAAAGGGAATTTCATTATGAGTCGATAATTTTCATTGTTGGCATTTGTCGCCTGTCCTCGAGAATGTTCGAAAAAGATGGTCCAATTATCTCATGCTTGGATAAGTCACGTCAAACAGTTACTCTGAGGCAATACTATGGTTTTTGTTGTTTCAATCGAGGCTTGCGAGTTCTTGGAGACCAGTAAAAGCAGGTTTGATTGTTGACATGGCCGTTTAAGTGAAAATGTGCCTCGTTGCTCCAAAAAATGGGATTTACAGTGCGAAAACACTCCAACAACGTTTTACAAAAAATGTTTGTGTAAACAAAGGCCACTTTCTTTTAGTCCTTGAACGATCTGAATTTTAAAAGGCTGAAACTTCAGATCTTTTTTTAAAATTTCATAAATAATCACTCTTGGATGTCCAAGTGAGGCTGCTCTTTTCCGTACTGAATGTCCTGGATTTTCACTCAAACTGCCTTCAACCAGTTTAGTGTTTTCAGAAGTGATTGAAGATCGGCTTAGCTCTAGCCGAAGCATTTGCGTGGAATATCTGCACTCGGTCCATCACGTATTTGCCGAATACCGAACTTGGAACAAAATTATTGATGAGCAATTACGTAAGAAACATTACTCTTGAAAAATGTCTCCGCAGCAAACGCGCGATGCTTACTCGGCCACTGTAATATCGTGCCTGACAAATCCGCACAATCGGTAATTCCAACGGCGCCATTTATTACTTTTCTCTAAGCACTTTGTAACCTTCGATAACTTTTGAGATCTTATTGAAAATCGCATTTGTACAATTGCCATGCCATGCCATAAATTAAATAAATTTTGACTTTTAAATACTTCGTTTTATTTAGCAGCTTTGTAATGCCCAAGTAGCAGCTCTTTAGTATCAACTTAATAAATTTTTGTTTGTGTCTTTTTAATTTTATTCCAAATATTCCTTTGACTCCTTTAAAACATTTTCAATAGAATTTATGTTATTTGAAAATTTATTTATATTTCTACTATTAAAATGCTCTTCTTTTACTATTTATAATGTTATTATACTAATTGCATTAAAATGAGATTTTAAATTATATTTGCTTAAACTTCTCTGAAAACATTATCTTAATTATCTGCCATTGTCGTAATGTAAATGATAAGCAAGAAAGTATAAATACATGCATGTAAGTAAGTAAGAAATGTAAATATAGATTTTAATAGGTTATTTGTATTTATTAAAGCATGAAATTTAAAACCTCAATCATATATGGGCAACTCCACGTAAAATAGCAGAAAATGGAGAAACAGTTTTTAAGATGATTTAAGTTTAAAAAATTGGATTTTATTTTATTTTTATTTATTTTGGAAGACTTTCAAACTATTACACACTGAATTATTGGTTTTTTTACGTTTTAATAAAAATGTCAAAACTGCCACATTTCGTTGAGGAAAAAAATTTATTACAGAAACAAAGAATCATTTATGAATAAAATCACTTTTAACTACCGTTCAAATAAAGGAATATAAGCCCGTGCTCAATCATTTTTCTGACAGCAAGATCTAAATGTCAAAATTCTCTAAGATTCAAATTTTTAAGATCACAACCGTCACGAAATATATTTAACAAATTAAAACCATTTTTGTAAATCATAGTTTTTTGTAAAATTTTAATATTAAATTCTTTGAGTTATAATCAAAAGTGTAGGTAAAATGGCAAAACCCATCAAAATGGAATTGCCCATATGTGTCTGTGTACATTTAGTCACATTAAAAAGCAAATATAAATGTGCACATACATTTAGTTACACACATACATGCTTATATTATTAAGATATTTAAAACTAGATAGTGTTCTTTCATTACAACTATTTCTTGTCAAAAAAAAAAGCTTTAATTATCCAAGCTACAGAAACTCACCAACACTTTAAACATCACAATTACAAATCTCCTTTACTTCTGACAGCAGCAAAATAAGCAAATAAAAATAATTTAAATTTAGTAACAATTATACTCCCTTGAGATATTTATTACCCTATTAAAAGTATAAAGCAACTTTTTATTTAAGCGAAATTTTAATTTTAATGACACATTCATAAATTTGTCTCCAGTGGGTAAATATTATTTCCTTGTAGATTTATTTCTAAAGTATGTGTCCACGATTAGAATAAGGATAACGATAAAAAGAAAAGTCAAACATTTTATTACTATTTCTAGCAACAAATAATTTTTTAAAATTTATGCATTTGATATTTGTTTTAGAAGGCGAGAAAATTTACAAAGAAATAAATCTATAAAAAATTTATGAAAAAAACCAAAACTTTACGCTAACATAAATCTTATTTCCTTTAAAATAAAATAAAATAAAATAAAATAAAATAAAATAAAATAAAATAAAATAAAATAAAATAAAATAAAATAAAATAAAATAAAATAAAATAAAATAAAATAAAATAAAATAAAATAAAATAAAATAAATTAAAATAAAATAAAATAAAATAAAATAAAATAAAATAAAATAAAAATATAAAATAAAATTAATTAAAATAAAATAAAATAAAATAAAATAAAATAAAATAAAATAAAATAAAGTAAAATAAAATAGAATGAAAGAAAATAAAATAAAATAAAACAAAATAAAATAAAATAAAATAAAATAAAATAAAATAAAATAAAATAAAATAAAATAAAAGAAAATAAAATAAAATAAAATAAAGTAAAATAAAACAAAATGAAATTAAATAAAATAAAACAAAATAAAATAAAATTAAATAAAATTAAAAATAAATAAAAAAAATTAAATGAAATAAAATTTAAAAAAAAAAATAAAATAAAATATAATAAAATAAAAAAATAAAATTAAATTAAATAAAAATTAAATAAAATAAAATAAAAATCAAATAATATAAAAAAAATAAAATAAAATAAAGTAAAATTAAATAAAATATAATAAAATAAAACAAATAAAAATAAAATAAAATAAAAAATTAAATTAAATAAAATATAAAAAAATAAAATAATTGAACCACGTTTTTCGAAAGTTCTCGAGGCCAGGCGACAAATTTCGATTGTGAAAATGCTCGACGCATTATTACGAAATTCTTTTTTCCAAACTTGCTTGCTAGGCCTTCCTCAGAGAGAGGGTTTATATTGACAATCCCCAATCTCTGGTGGCTCTAAAGGGAAATATTCGTGGAGAAATCAGCTCAATTCAACCAAGTTTACTACAGCGTGTGGCGCACAACATAAGGCTCCGTTTTAAATAGTGTGTTCAACTCGACGGAAATCATATGGATGACATACTTTTTAAAAAATAAATCCGCATTTTCAGTCTATCTATCGTTCAATGCTCTTTTGCATCAGTTATTACGTTTTCTTTTTAAAATTGAAAATGTAAATCTGCCACCAGACTTCCTATATATAAGCACATCGTTGGCAGAAAAATTTATCCTTTCCGACATTTTCCTTTAATTAATTTAGCAGAAATGGTATGCCCTTAGTAGAAATAAATACAAAACGACAAAGAAGTGAAAAAACAAAAAATTAAAAATTTTGAAAGACCAAACTCAATATACATATTTCATTTCAGAGACAAAAAAATAATTCAGTAAATCAACTTTACAAAAAAATGATGATATTTTAGTTAATTTTTCTTATTTAATATGACACAGTTTAAAAATCAGTCTTTTATAAATTTATTTTAATTTTAACAAAACGTTGGCAAATTATTTTTTAAATAAGTCGAATTTCAAAGTAAATTAGAGGGAGCATTTGCCCTACTTATTTGTTCAAACTGACAGGCAGTTTATCATCGGACTTATTAAAAATACTAATATGTACTTCATTAAGTTGCTTTGAAGAATTTTGAATAATGGGTAATTTGTATTAAAATTCTTTTCTCTTCAATGTTTTTTTTTTGTTTGTAAAGCGGAAGACAAAAAGAAGAGTAATAGACAAAAGTTATGTAAAAAATTTAAGGCAACAATAAAGTTAAAATTAAAGATAATTATTGTAGACTTTTTTCAAATACATATAAATCAAAAATTTTTTATTTTGCTAATGGCATAATAAAAAGAAGGAGTGACAAAAACAACATAATTTAGGGAATTTTTGTTTTAATTACAATCCTTATAGGCTTTTCATTATTGAACGGGAGTTTTATGGTGTTGGTCTGGATATATAAGTTGCGTGTTTTGGGGAAATGTGTTTTAAAATGAAAACAATCGTTATTTAAGTTCTGTAAACATGCACATCAAAGTAAGTGAAGTGTGCGTGAGTAGTAATACACCGAAAAAAATTTTCACTGTTGGAAGGAGGTAAAATATCTTTTGGTAGTTCTTGCTAACAAGGTATAATGGAAAAGGCATGCGAAGGAAAAAGTTAATTGAGGCTGGAATTCACAACAAAAGCCTGTAATAGAAAGATTTTCACTGGACCTAGAAATGTGCTTTACTTGAGATCGCTGGTGCTATGGAAATCACACCTTAAGTGGCACTAGACGCCATTTTCACACGTTCTTTTATTAAATAGTGTGTCATGAAAATGGTGGTAAGAATAAAGTCAGACCAGAGAAGTCAGTATCAAAAACAAATGTCCTTATACTGGCCAAACTAGGATATTATGGGGAATTTTTCTTGAAGTTGATTGTATAGTCTGGGAATCTTCGACGCACTATAAGTAACACAGGTCAGATTTAAACAAATATCATCGATGGTAATTTCCTTAAAAGATTGTTGGTTTGAATCTGATAGTCTGTATGTGGGATATACAGTTTTTACTAGCGTATGTAGTGGCTTGCTTTTTAAATATGAAACCAGCAATTGGTTTTTATTATGGTTAATTTAAACATGGTTTATAACTCCTTGCTTGACGAACAGGAGGGATCGATAGGTAGCCACGGTAATATGGCCGATTTTGAGTCCAGCATCAGTAAGTTTGCGTATGAAGCTGGAAAGTCCCTAAAATACCTGAGGGGCATGTTGCCTTTACCAATGGATGTGAGACCTGAGACTGGGCTTAATACAGGATCTCTGGTGGCAGATATATGTTTTCAAAATTAAATAAATCATGTACTAATTGACACAAAGTTTTATTTAGATCATTGGACAATAGAGCGGAAATGCGAATTTTATTTCGAAAGAGTGTGTCATCCAATAGTCTTCTACCAAGCTGAATATACTGTTCAAAACGGAGCATTGTGTTTTGCACCACACGCTGCAGAAAACTTGGTTTAGTTGTCCTGGTTTAATTATCCTGGTTTAATTGTCCTTAAAGGGGCTGATCAGTTTTGGTGGAAATCTTTCCGAAGTGAATTCATCGAAGCTCTGGCTGTGAGTGCAGTTGCCTTATCCTGTTGACACCACTTGTGTCAGGAGTGCGATTGATAAGCTCACAGGTTTAGTAAAAAGAATTACGTTTTCATGCGCCGATAATTTTCACCGTTGCCTGGTCTCGAAAATTTTCGAAAAAAATGATCCAACTATGATAAAGCACACCAAACAATTATCCTGGGGCAATGCAATGGTTTTTAATATTTTATTTGAGGGTTGCACATTTTTGAAGGCCGGAAAGGGTTATTTTGCTTGTTGACATGGCCGTTCAAGTGAAAATGAGCCCCGTTTTTCAAAATATATGGGATTTTTAATAAAAAAAACGCTTAAACATCGTTTCACAAAAATTTTTGCGTAAATCAAAGTCACATTTTTTTGTTCTTGAATAATTTGAAGTTAAAAAGGATGGAACTTCAGATCCTTTTTAAAATTTTATGAACAATCGCTCTTTAAAGTTCCAGCGAGGCTGCTCTTTTCCGTATTGAAACCCGCAGATTTTTAAGAAAACTGCTTTCAACCATTTCAATATTCTCGGGAGTGCTTGAAGATTGACTGGGCCCCGGCCGTAGGACATTCATAGCCGAAGCATTCTCTGCACCCACAAACGAATTAATTTTTACACTGGGTCCATCACGTCTTCACCGATTACCGATTACTCTAGAAAAATGTCCCCACAGCGAATGCGCGATTTTCACTCAACCACTCAAATCCTTACAAACGGCTATTCCAATAGCGCGACCCTCTCTCCCCACCTCTTATTACTTTTTAAAATAGTTGTAACAGAGTCATTATAAATTTTCTGATGAGTTGGTGAGGAGAAGATTAGCCCAGGACAATGGACTGGGATGTAAGCAAGTAACAGCACCGATTAGTTTCTATTATGGTTTGATAGGTCATGGACATCCGGACTTTTGTAGACAATAAGAAAATAAGAAAAAAATTTAGACTGTCGAACACCTTTTCTGCCTTTGCCCAAGGCTGAAGATCCATCGAAAAAGGTGGCTGGGGAGAGGGAAGGTTACTTTTTAGAAGGCCTTGCTAGAGATCTGATTGTTTTTATTTTTTAGTGGTGTTTTATAGTATCTTGAAGAGATTCAAAACGGCCCTACAGACGTCAAAGGTAGAGGTGGTAAGTTTTATTTATAACTATCCTTTGCAAACTTACCTAATCTAGGTCTAAAAACTACGATTGTGGTCAATATTGGAAATAAAATAAAAAATAAAATAAAAAAATAAAGACGAAAACAAAACTCAAAAGCATGTTGACTAACATTGCTCGAGATTGCAGAGCAATAGAATTCAGATTTCACAAAGAGTTTAACTGTTTCAAAATATCAGCCTAAGAACCTTAAACATTTTTCGCTTCATCATTAGAGTTAGTGGGCTAAGGAATAGGTAATGGAGAGACAAGTCTCACTCGGGTATTGGTGTAACCTTAAACATTTTTCGCTTCATCATTAGAGTTAGTGGGCTAAGGAATAGGTAATGGAGAGACAAGTCTCACTCGGGTATTGGTGTAACCTCTTCTTTCTCTGTTTTACTTAAACAATCTCTTTTCGGGTTGTCTGTCTTGCTATTTCTTTTCTCCTTCACTTTATTTATTATTTTTTTTCTTTTTTACAAAAACGCAAAGGGACCGAGAAGGCCCTTTAGTGCACATGTATGGGAGGATGTGCTTTCTTGTCTTCAGCAGCCTATATAAACTTATCAAACTTTTCTTGATTTAAATGGAACTTATATTCATATTTTATATTGCTTAGACCAAACTAAATACACAGACAACCCTATGTTCCCATATTCTCTTGCTATTTGCATTCATCACTAGTTATTATTAACCTTTAGTTTGTTTTGAACATTCATCGGATGATACAGAAATTTATTAAATTTTTATTTTTATTTTTTATTCATAGCTTTTATAATAATTAACTTAAGGCCGAATAAATAAAAATTATTATAAAGTTAGGTTTAATATACATAAATAACATTTAATTACCTGGAAATATACTTAAAATTGAAACTTTACAATGTTTTAAATTTTTTTTGTTTCAAGTTAAAAATTGTTTTGCTTTTATTTGCATATTTCTAATTCTAAGGCTATTTGATGGAAGTCATAGTATGAATTTATTTCCAAAACACACAATAATATTCTTTAAAAAAACGCTTTTCAATTTAAAATATTTTGCTAGTGGTTTTTATTAAATAAATTATTTTAGAAATATTTTGGAAGAACTCTTTCTTTAGTCCAAAAAAATTCAATTTTGTAAATTCCTATTTCCTTCATTAAAAATCCCAACAAAAATTTTTTTTTATAAAAATGTGCTTTTAGCCAAAAATTTGAGCACTTGTTTTTGTTAATTAATTTTTAAAATATTTTAAGCTTCAAAGAACTCCTATTTTAATCAGTAAAAAACCCCCTTTTATAAGTTCCTAATTCCTACATTAAAAATCCCCACGAACAAATTTTAGAAAAATATACTTTTAAGTTAAAAAATTTTGATACTTTTTTTGTTAAAAAATTTTTAAAACATCTCCAAGCTTAAAGAATTCCTATTTTAATCAATTAAAAATACTATTTTTGGAGGTAATAAAAAAGTTTCAAATTTTAAGTTTTAAGTAAAATAAATATTTCTTATTGAGAAATTTTTTTTATCTTTAGTCTTGCTTTAAGTAATATTACTTGGCTTCCGTCTTAAATAAAAATTGGAAAAAAATCTCCTGATTTAAATATTTTACCCAGAAAAGTTCTTTTATTTTTCTTTAAATTTTGTGGATTTTCCCAGTATAATAGCAATTTCACAGAAATATTGATTCCTGCAAGAAAGTAAAGAAAAGTATAAGTCTTTAAAGTCAGGCACGTATTCACTGGAATCTTAAAGCAAATTTGTTTATTAATTTAAGTTGATTTTCCATCATTGTTAAATATAATGCCACTTAAATATTTTAAAATTTACCTCGGTTTTTTCTTCTCCTCTAGAACAGCACACAACTTGCCTAAACGTTACTCTTTCACTAAAGCAATTTTCACTTTAAGTTCGTTTTAATCGCCTCGATTTGAATAAAATGTTACCTCCCATTTCTTTTGTTATTTAAAAAAAAATGTAAATAATAAACATATGAATTTTTAGGGAATTTCATCTTGTACCTGAAGCTCTAAAGAGCCATAAGCAAATATGGAATAAACCACCACAGTTAGTAGGTTGAGAGCAAAAGAATATGATGATGAGGTTTTGATTCATTTGAAAGTAAGAACAAACCCCTTCTTATTTAACATGTTTTAAATATATTTCACTGAAAATTGATTAAATTCAATGACTGTTTTACATATAAATTTCTTTTAAAAAAATGTTCTGGCTTTCTGGCATTAAAAAAACATTTACTTTATTGATATTAGTTTTATTAAAAAAATACAAATTCCTTAAATAAAATAACGATTTTTAAAAGTAAAGTAATCTAGATTTAAGTAAAAAAAAACAAACAAATAAGAGCGCAATATTCGGCTAAGCCGAATCTTAGATGCCCTTCACATAGGACTTTCAAAACCCCGAAACTTTTTTTTATTTTTTTGCGTTTTTTGCTTATGAAATATTTATAATTTTTAAATAGGGTCAGTGTCATAGTTTAAGGGTGATAAGGGCAGCTGTAGGGGGATTTTAACTCAATTCTGTAGTGACTTTCACTCTAATTTTTTAAAATTTTTGTATGGCAACCCTCTTAAGTGATGGTGGTAGGGGGTAAGTATGTTCTAGGAATATGTTTGGAAGGAAAAATTAATGGAGGTCTTTGATACATTTTATTCCTCTAGGGACGATTTCGGGAAAGCTGTAGGGTTTTTACCCATTTTTTAAAGTTTTGTATGGCAACCCCCTTTGGGCGTGGTGATAGGGGGTAACTATGTTCTTGGAATAGGTTTGAGAGGGGAAGCCAATGGTGGACTTTGATGTGTTTTGTTCCTCTTAAGGCAACTGCAGAGAAGTTGTAGGGGTTTTCACCCTAATTTTTTTAAATTTTGTATGAAAACCCTGTAAGGGGCTGGGGATAAGGGGAAAGTATGTTCCACAAAAATGTTTTGGAGAAAAAGTTATTTGGGATCGGTCTTGCATTTGACCTTTGTAGGAGCATCCTGTAAACTGTGGGAGCGATTTAAAAAAAATTAAAATAAAAAACTAAACTTTGTATGGTTACCCTCGGATGGGTCAAAGGGGAGAACTGGTGTTGGTGGAGGTATATTCATTATTCAGGCAGAAGTCCGGATTTCATTTAGACTTCCGGATGAATGCAGTGTTATGCAGGCTGAATTGTCGGCGATATGCAAGGCGGCTAACTGGTTGCGGTATTACAAGATATTTGGCAGGAATATCGGAATCTTCACTGACAGCCGTGCTGCCATCAGGTCCATTACTGATGTTTATTCAACATCACAACTAGTCCGTGAATGCCGGGCATCCTTAAGCTGGATGGCGATGCATTCTGAAATCACCTTGGCGTGGGTGAGGGGACACGGGACCAGTACGGGTAACTGTGCTGCTGATGCACTTGCCAGAAATGGTGCTAGATTGGATGATCGGGCAATTGACCACTTTTGTGGCATCCCCCTCTCCTCTTGCAAGGTCCGCGTGGATGAATATTCTCGGGAAATTGCAGGGGCTAGATGGTCTAACGAACCCAGATGCGGAACTACTCGGATGACCTGGCCGATGATGGATCCGGGCCGTTCGAGGTCCCTCCTTGATTTGGATAGGAGAAGGATAAGGGATACCGTGGCCACTGCCGATTTGGCACCCATGCCGAAAGATTGGGATTGCCTTGGAATGACTTCTGTAGAAGTTGTCATGACGAAGAGGAGACCGAGAGCGTGAAGCACCTTTTATGTTTCTGTCCGGCACTGGAGGACATTCGGATCAGGCACTTCGGTATCGGTTGACTGAATGGCCTGTCGGACGTGGCCAACATTGGCATAAACAACCTGGCGTCCTTTATTAGGGATAGCGGTTGGTTTGGGGACAGCGGCCAGTATGGGACAACTACCGCTGACCACACTTGATAACTTTCCTTCCTTTCCTTCTAACTCTCTATCTCTATTGATCTAATCTAATTTATCTTTTTCTTCTTCTCTTCTCTTCCCCAGGTATCACAAAGGGACCGAGGAAACGGACCCAAGTGGGCTGCACAACTATTACTTCAACATTTCCGCAGCCGCCTGTTCAACCTAACCTAACCTAACCATGGTTACCATCTTAAGAGGCGAAGATGGGGTGTAAATACGTTGCACCAAAACATTTGTGAGGAAAAATTAGTGGGAGTTGTTATTTCATTGCACCTGTAAAGGAAATTTCTAGGACAGTTAAAACGGTTTTTATGTACAAGTTTTAGAGAAATAAACAGAGGTAGAGAGAGTTGCTGGCTTATGTCTCTGTTAGTTTTTGGGCGATTTTTTTAAAATTTCAATAGAAAAATTTTTGCAAGTATACCATATGCTTTGAGACCTTAAGCCGGTTCCAAAAATATCAAGGAACTTTAGAAAATTGATTTAAACAGATAAACGGACAGACGGACATTGCTAAGTCAACTTTCCTATCTAAAGGATTAAGAAAATATATACTTCATGGGGTCGCAAAAGGATATTTAAGAAATTACAAACGGAATGACAAACCTATTAATATATTCATCATTAATGCGAGAGTGTAATAACATTCACAGAAACAAGTGAATGCAAACAATTTAAACTTTTTTACAAATCGTCCATATGGTATTTTTCTTTTGTTCTGTTTTTTTTTCTATTTCTTTTTTCATAACAAATGTTGCTTCGATGACAAACGCAAAACAATTTTAAGAAATTTAACTTAAAAAGAATTGAAGACGAAAACTAAAAATGAATGTCAAAAAGGTTGAAAAATTGAAAAAGAGTCAATTTTTTTTGGCTGTTGAAAGTATTTTGATGAATAAATGTAATAGAAAGACAGCTGCTGTAAAAAATTGGAAAAAATAAGATGAATTGCTTGTTGTTGCTATAAAGTTGAGTATAAAGTAAAACAACAAAACAACAATTTGAAGATCTTTTAAAGAATTTCTTAGCATAACAATTAGGGGCAAATAAATTTAATGTACTTTATTAATTATTTTTTTAACATGTTGGAAATTCAGTTATAAGTTTGGAGTTTTCTTAAAAAGAAATAAAATTAAAATTTTTAATAAACTTTTTTTCATAATTAAAAATGGAGTTTTCTGTATAAAGTTAAAACCTAACCAGCCCTACTTAAAATTGAGAAATACAAAATTTTGAAACTTGTTAAAGAATTTTTTTAATATAAGCCGTTAGAAAGAAATTTCTAATTTTTAAGAAAAGTGATAACTTTTCCTTTAATTATTATATATTATTTCGTTTCGATAGTTTGTATTAAATTAAAAAAAATGGAAAAATTTTATTTTTTTCTTTCGTATCTTTTAAACGTTTACAAACAATTTTTATTTTCCATATTTTTTTAATCTTCTTTAACTAAAAAACCTGCAAGTTTTGTGTTTTTATTTGAAAATGACAATTTAAGTTGCAGAATTATGCTAAAAAAATTATTTCCCGAGTTCAGCCAAGTAGAATACATTTTGGTAACCTGCAACCGCTTCTCATCAGTACTCTGTGTGCGGCACTTGACTATTGGTAGTAAATATCTAGCGTGACCATTTATTTCTTGTCCGAAATTAGTACGCTTTTAAGTTTTTATAGTCTACGAACCACCTTCAATTAGCAATCGAATTAAAACCACTTTCTGAGTCGATTAAAGCCATTCCGTCCGCCTGGGTGTCTTTGTATTTTTGTAAGGAACATATTCAGAAAATAAATTCTAAAAAAATATTTAATAATTTTTAATATGCTGTCGATCGACTGAAAACAATATTTAAGAGATAAGAATAGTTTAAAAATATTTGCTATAATTCAGCAATTTTTTTTTGGGGAATAAAATTAAAATGTACTGATCAAATCGGTACAAATGGTCACCCTATAAATATCTTCTATCGGGTGGCCTATCCGTCGGCTTAAATTTGAACCAGCAGTTTTTCCATTCTGGCAATAAATAATATGCCATTGAGTTCTGTCACAAAATTCAGTATAATATGTTCGCTAAATAAAATGAACCCTTTTACGTTTGAGCAACATTTGGATTTATTGGAAATTTATTTCCAAAACAAAGACAACTGGGGGGAAATCCCACAAAAAATGCGTTGCCGCAGAGAAGGCGCAACTAAACCTGATATACGCAAGCTTATTGCTAAAGTTCATGAAACTGGTTAAATTGTTGATGCACCAATACGTAAGCATGCTCGTGCAGTGCGTACACCTGAAAACATCGAAGCTGGATAAGAGTATGCTCGAGAATCCTTTAACTTCAACTCGTCATTGTTTTCAAGAATAAAACATTTTACGCAATATTTTAAGCTGAGTTTTGCAAAAAGATATTGGTATGATGCCTTTAGAAGTTTAGCTGGTGTAAGAGTTGAAGCCACATGACCATCCACTTTTTTTTCGCTTAGCTAGATGAGCCAAGGAGAAACTGCACGAACTGCAAAAAAAAGATCGTCTTTTCGTTTGAAGCTCGTTTTCATTTTGGTGGATACCTTAATAAGCCAAATTTCCGCATTTTTGTTCAGAAGATCCAGACGCGGCCTTACAGTAGCCAATGCATCTTATTATTACAAGTACTTGATTAATGCAGCTTGTGGTGCGGGGGCTTGTGGGATAGATTTCTTTGAAAATAAGGATGAAACAACCAATACGGTCAATGGAGATACCTGTTGCACCGTGTTAACCGAATTTTTTTATATCCATTCTTCATGGCATTGATGTTAACTATGTTTGGTTTCAACAAGATGGTGCTACTTGCCGCACACTTCATGTCACAATCGATTTATTTCCTACAACGTTTGATGGCTGCAATTTGATACCGCTGGTATATTTTCTGTGGGACGTCATTTAAGACAAGTGCTAAAAAATCGGCATTTAGGGTGGCTTTTGCATCTGTGGAACCATGAGCAAAATTAAAGTGCTATTAAAATTTGGGAAGAGGGAAAAACTTTTTATATCAAAGAAAAAAAAAAAAAGAATTAAAAATATGGTAATGGGAAAGGATTAAAGTTTATGATGACTGCAAAGATGCCAGAAAATTCTATCAGCGAGAAAAAAAGTTGGCATCACTGTAAAAATGAAATTTTTTTTCAAATTTGTTAGCGGATGAACAATCGTTTGGGAAAATTCAAACAGCAAACAATCATATAATATGGGGTTGAGTAACCCTAATCTTAGGTCAAATCAGCAACTTAAGAACAAAAAGGTCGCATGTGCAAGGTTTAAAGAAATTTCTCGTTTGTATAAAATATTTAAGATCAAACTTGGAGAATTGATGCAGCTCTATCAGTTCTGTTTCAGGCCAAATAAATCAAGTATCGATCAAATCTTTTAAAAGATATTTGAAACTATGTCTGCATATTAGACCCCAGCAAAACTGTTTCTCCTCTTGAATGGCACTAGATCTTCAGTTAAAATAGAAAATAATTTCTGTGGGTCATAAGCCAAAAGTTAAAAAAAACAAAAACAGTAAACAACAAATGCCACATCCTTCCTGCAAATGCGGATGACATTAATATCTTTGGAAGGATGAAGCGCTTTTTCCACAACTGACAACGAACCAACAGCGATGGACCACTTGGACTAAGACATATATCATCTTGTGTGTGAAACAACCATTGATAATTTGTCCATATAATTGTAACTACATAAGTACTGTTTTTCTCGATAAAATAAACTTTAATATAAAAATATATTATTTTATTTTGTGCGTTTTGGATTTCTATTAAACTTGAGGCAGCAATTGAAACATATAAACTGTTGGTATAACTGAGTGGAAAAAGCACACACAAGATCGAAGTGCCGGCGAAGACCAAAGATAGGTGCAAGTACATATGAAGAGTCCAAATAAAACACTAGAGAATAGAATTGTATAAAAAATGACTTTTCAGAAATTTTAAACAAAACACTGTGATATTAGATTTCCAAACCTCTAAAAATTTTCAACTTTTTAAGATTACAATTTTGGGATCAACATGTTTATATTTAAAAATTTGTAATATATTCAATTCCAAAACTGAGCTTCAAATAACAGTTAAGTTTTAAAATTTTTATTAACATTAAATCATTTGTAGTAATTAACAAATAATGGAAATTAATCTATTTATATTTTTTAACTAAATGTTTTCGTCCCTTTTTTTTAATGGAAAATTTGTGTTGAATTTTTTTTTATTGTGCATAAACCACATTAACAAGACCCTTTTGTCTTTGTAATTATATATATAAATTTAGATATTGTTGTCTGTATCACATAAATTTAGTTTTTGTATCCTTCACATAAATGATAAGGGTATACATAAGTTTTTAATTCTGTTTGTAATTTCTTTAATATCCATCTGCGTTGTTCCTTATAGATGAGGAAGTCAATTTAGCGATACCCATCTGTTCGAATGCCCGTCTGTCGGTTTAATGGTTGAAATAAATTTTTTGAGGCCCCCGATGCCGCATAGACCCGTTGGTGGCATCAAACTATTAGATTTATCCGCAAGCAAACCCCTATTAAAAAACTGCCCGATAACTGACCGAAATATAAGCGAAAAGTCAAGACTGATTTTTTTATTTCTATAAAAGTTGTACATAAAAACCTTTACAACCTCTACCTTCGCAAGTGCAATATAAGACCGATTTCTATTTTTTTTTTCATAAAAATTTTTTTGGAACATACCTACACTCTATCCTCGTACCCTAAAAGGATTTCAATACAAAGTTTAATTTCTTTAAATTTTTTTTTAAATCGCTCCCACAGCTCCAAAGAGGCTCCTACTAAGGTCAAATGTAGGACCCACCCTAATAAATTTCTCCACCCCCTCTATATGCAGCCCGCAAGAGGGTTGCCATACAAAGTTTAAAAGAATAGGGTAACAACCCCTACAACTTTTTGGAATCACCCTTAGAGGAAAAAAATGTATCACAGATCTCCAGTAATTTTTCCTTCCAAACATATTAGTAGAACATACATACCCCCTGTCTTAAATTTACAAAAACTATGTTAAAACGCCCATAACTTGGCCAAAGTAGGCCTTAGTTGAATAAAGTGTAGAACCAACCCCATTTGTTTCCTCTCGCAAACATATTCCTAAAACATTCTTACCTCCTATCTCCATCGCCTTAAGGGGCTGCCAAAAAAAGTTTGGGAAACTGTAATAAATCCCCCTACAGCTTCCAGAGTGACCGTGGATAGGTCAGATGTAGGACCTGTCCACCTTAAATCATTTTACAAACATGTTCCTAAAACATACTTGACCCCCTAAGGGGTTGCCATAAGAAATTTTAAAAAAATTAGGTAAAACCCAAAACGTTGTGAAGGGTATATAAGACTCGGCACAGCTGAATATAGCGCTCTTACTTGCTTTTATTGTAAATAACTATCAATTACACTTTTTTGTAATAAATATTTGTAAATTGTTATAAATTATCAAACAAAATATAAATTTTATTTTTATTGACTTAATTTTAATAACAATTATTAAAACAAGGAAAGATAAAAAACAGCATTTTGCGCTAAAAGTGATTGTCTTGTTGCCAGACATTAAATCTATCCGTCAGTTAACCACCACTTTCAACCACTTTGTACATTTATTCGATTATTGGCAGTAAAATACTTTTTATAGCTTTTTTATGCTTAAATTTCTGAAGAGGAAATACAGGAAAGGAGCGAAATTCTATTCCCTTGTTTAAAAAGCATTTAGTTAAAATTAGTGTCACAATGACGACGATGAAGATGAAAACGTGGTTTTACAGTTATTTATGCAATAAATCAAAAATTTTGTTGCTGTTTTATTTAATTTTCAATGAAGGCATTTTTATGTTAAATAAATAGTTAGTGTTGGCCATGAGACAATCATAGAAAAGCAGTTGCTCTGAATCTCTGGGCCCATGAAAGAATTAAATTTACACTGGACTTGATGAACACTTATTTGGCAAATACAGAACTTTGAGCAAAAATATCTACGAGCAATTACGTAAGAATCATAACTTTAAAAAAAAATGTATCCACGGTGAACGCGCAATGTTTACTCAAGCACTGCGACATTGTGGCTGACAAATCTACATAATTGATAATTCCAACAAAGCCACTCTTTCTCCGCACCGTTTATTACTTTTGGAAATATTTGTATTTAAAAATAAAAATTTGCCACCAGACATCTTGTATAAAGTTATTGAAACTGAATCTTGTTTAAAAAAAAATATTTTCCAAATATTTTATTGTTGCCAGCAGTAACATTAAAATCCAATAATATTGTTTCCTGTTGATTTAAGTTTAAAATCTGTTTACGGGGCTCTAAAACGATTTAGTTTTTTGTTCATATTTGCCAGAAAGAAATTAAATTAAATTCAGCAGACAAATTTAACAAAAAATTTTTGCTGCTTTAAGGAAAACAGATAACAATGCTTGGGGATTTTATAAGAGCAGATAAGTTTATATAAAACACACAAGTTCACATTGACATTATTCCTTGTAGTGCAGGGCTGAAATGTTTTTTCTTTGTTTAACTAGTGAACACGTTCGTCAGTAAAAAAAAAAAAATAAAAAAATATTTTTAAAAATATTGACCGAACCTTTAAGTATAAATAAATTTTTATTTTTATTTTTGTGAGCGTGTGTGTAAGCATTAAGTTTGTGCATCAATTTCTAATACAAATTATCAAGGGATTTAAGTTGAAATCAAATATGGTTGTCAAAATATTATTACCAATAAATTTAAGAAAAATAAGAAAACAGTCATAAACTATATAATTCATTGCTTCTTATAACATTATTTTGTACCACATTTAAAGAATGTCTTTAGCACATTTGTATTAGGGCTACGAATGCAAAAGTTAGTTTATGCCACATTTAAAAGGGGAAAAATGTTTTAAAGAAGCAAATAAGGTTCTTAAATTTTTTCATTAATGCATGACTGGACACAAATATTTTATATATTTCATTGAAAGGCTAGACAAATTTTAAGAACAACTTTACGAATTTTTTTTAATATTTTCGTTTAATTTTCATTAAATTTTTTTTTGTTTTAAATTAATTTTTTTAAGGTAAAAATAAATAAAGGAATGCACCAAACCAAAAGTTTAAAAGAGTTTAGAAACAATGACAAATAAAAAAATATATTTCCTTGGGGCGAAAAATATTCGAAGTTCAGTTGAGGACCTCTGTCTACGTTTATAATAAAACAATTAAAAAAATCTTAAAGATTTTAAAATTTTAAATACTAAAATCGTAAAAAGTAATGTTATGTTGATTTCGAGACCCACATGACATCTGGAATCTTTTTAAATATTCTTTTTACGATTTGAAAAATTCCACGAATAAATCACACGCTGGCTCTGCAGAGCTATATTGATCAAAAATAGAATTAACCCCAAATGGATGAGAGGCCTCTTCGAATGTTATATACAAGCAACAACCGTCTGCGTTAATGAGTTTCCCTACAGCCAGTTCTTTATAAAGAAAGATCAGTACAACAGTTTTTACCAATCTTTAGGTCCCCGCTTCATAGCTGTTGAAGACCATAACACTAGGTATACATATGGGAGCTTCCGTTTAATTAGTCCCAAAGATCACGTTTTGTATGATTTTGGGTCTGAAGGCCATAACGCTAACTATACATTTGGGAGCTTCCGCCTAATTAGCCCCACAGGTAACGTTTTGTATGATTTTGTGTCTCAAATAAGATTTAACGTTATTTTATCTGGACAACCAACCTGCCGGTCAACTCAATACAAAAAAATTCTAGAAATTGCCGATTTCGGCGTAACAAAAAAAATTTTTCCGAAACTCTTTGAAGCTAAAGCCTTGTTGTATATATTTTCAGACAACTCACCCATAATAGTCACTGTTTAAAGTCTTTAAGGCACTTACTGCTCGGAAAACCTACTGCTCAAAACTTCCGAAAACATCAATGAATGTCTAAGTAGCTTCAAGAAAAACATTGAAAAAAGCGGTTGTACCCATATACCTACAGTCAGGCCAAATACAACAGCATTTTTTCTGCCGATGTGCCAGAGCGTTAATGTGAAATAAGAAGAGTTCATGTAGGATTGCAAAAGCATAGATCGTCTCAACTTAAAGCTAAACTAAAAAAATTTACAACTAATTTAAAAACTTGCTGGAGGTATAATAAATTGAATCACTAAAGGATCACTTAAAAGATTTTGTGCCAACGAATTATTTTCTATGGGAATCAGCCAGATGTCTTAAAAGTCCCATTATTGCAAAACTACCACTGCGTTATTTTAGGAGATCCTGGGAAAAAAATTAAGAAGAAAAATTCAATTTGCTCGCAGGTCATCTAATAAACCTATTCATTCCCAATACATGCACTGATTTAAGGGAATTATTACCTGTTGTTGCCAGACGTTTCAGAAATTTATAGAGCATATTGAAAACTGAATAATAAAAACGCTTAGAGTTTTGAAAAAATAAGCAACAAAATGCTTTTAAAGCTTCCTCACAAAGCAAAGCCATATTAGGAATTGAACATGTTTTTTTCCACTACGGAAGTTGCCTCAGCTTAGATGAAGTCTTAGCTTAGAGAAGATCCTTCAAAAATGAAGTCTTATAAGCCTATAAGTCTGTTTTCTACTGTGTCAAAATTATTTTAAAAACAGCTTCAAAACAAGATAATTCTGATCTTGTATTTTAAAAACTGCATTTTAAATTACTTACTTGGCTTTAAAACTCAATATAGTATCATCGAATTAACCCACAGATTTGTGCAGGTCATAAGAAAAGTCCTTGAGTAAAAGAAGTATTGCTCTGCGCTTTTTATTGAGTTTTTTTATGCCTTTGGTAAAGTTTAATATGAAGACCTGTTAAACAAACTAAACACAAACAATATCATTAATCTTAAAAAAAAGTACTTAATTGGTCCACAGTTTTTGATCAAAAAGGGAAACCTTTTAAACTGTCCTCGACCCATAGGAGCAGGTGTTCTTCAAGGAAATATTTAGGACCAATTCTGTACTAGTTTTACAATGCAGACATGCTACACACATTCGTCCCACACACTCGTCTCACACACTGTAAATAGGATTTATACCAATTGAAACATTGAGTTTCCCAAGTAGAAAATTAAGCAAAATTATGGAAAATAAAAATAATGGAACAAAAATGTCACACGTTAGCTTTGTTTACGCAAAGAAACGTGCTCCCCCAATACTAATCAACAACAAAGAAGTTCATAAAAATCATAACTGGTGTTATTTGGCATAATAAAAGTAGCAGAATCATTTACAAATTACCCAAGTTAAGTGCGTTTGTCCTAAGAGAAAACTATCTGAATTGATGTACTGGCTGGACTAATATAATAAGAGTTAGTTTGAAGACTTGAACGCTTGCTGTTACGTCGCAGAAGAAAAGCTTTATAAAAAAGTGTATGAAAAAAAAAATCAGTGAATGCATTCCACTCGGCATGTGTCTCCAAATTGCTTTTTCCATATAAGTTATTTTATTATCAATGAATAAAAGAAAACTTATTTATAATATAATAATTTTATTAAGTAAATACAAGGAAAATTTTAAAAATGTAATACCAATTTAACATCAACAATAATAATAATATAAAGTAAATTTAATAAAAATCAAAACATTAATACTATTTTTGTTGTATTCACTCTTATACGCTTTTAAATATGTTTCCCTTTGTGTTGGTTTTTATATGAAAAATACCCCCTTAACAATGTGTTTCCTTGATAACTGTACATACATTTAAAAGTTCGTAATTTATAAAATTTGAATGTGAAGCACCCCCACGCTTGTAAAATTATGCCGTCATACAATTTTGTATATTTTAAATTCAAGTTGCGTATGAGTAATATTTAATTAACTAAATCATACTTAAATCACTACTCATACGTCAGTCAGTTCTTCAACAATTGGCAACATTTCTTTGAAAATATTTTAATTAAGAAAATCATAAATTTTCTTAGCAAAAAATAAATGGTGGATTCACCAGCATTACCGTAAGGTCGTATCATCATAAAGTTATATGTTCATACAAAGGGGTTGTGATAAAAAATTCTAAGAATTAATTAAATTTTAAATTAATATAATTAAGGATTAAAATTAAAAAAAAAAATTGTCGTAAATATAATGAAATCTCTATTGTAATTAACATAGATTTAATCTGCATATGCAGTTCTTATTTAATTAGTACAAAGCCTAACTTTCAAATTTTAATAAGGAAATTCAAGTAAAATCTTTAACTAATATACTTAATGTTACTATTCAAGAATTTTAATATGTTGTATTAAACAGCTATTTATATGTATATCCTTTGAGGAAAACAAGTAAACGTATTATTAAATTAAAAAAGGGAACATGTGCTGTTAACAACCCACTGGGATAATTTGATTCAAATATAAATTCGTTATATGTAATGAAACTAAATTAAAACTTAACAAATAGTTTAAATTAAAATGTGGGTGCTTTTACAAATGATATTCACTGTGTAAAGTTTTGCTAAAAGAAAGCTTGTATTTAAGTATGCTTAAGGTTTTTTTTTAACAAATCTTAATTGAACCATGAATATATAATTCAAATATAAGCTCATGCATTAATTCATTAAATTGTTAGTTATTTCACTACAAAAATGTGCCTTATAGTTTATGTTCCGACTTAGTTTTTATTTCTCTAATAACACAAACGTTTAAATCGTGCTTATGAAATCATTATAATTATCCTCTGTGGCATTTTAAATAGCCAATAAATTGAATAGTTTATACTTTTGACACTCGTAGCTAAACTGTAATTTGTTTCTAGCGTAATTCCTGAATAATATTAAGTCAAGTTTATACGTGCTCTGAAAAATAGATAATGAAACAGAAAGAAATTTTGCTGGGGTTGTTGACCTGAAGAAAAAATTTAAGCAAAAGGCAGCGGAAAATTTTTATTGGGCAATAACATACTTGGAAAATATTGTGAATATTATTTAATTATAATGCTTAACTTTGAAACCAAGCCAATTTAGTAAAATTTAGTAAAACAACCTAAAGTAAATAGAAAAACATCTTATTGGTAACACAATAATGTTTTTTGTTTTTCGATAGCCCTAATGGTTTAATTTGCGTTAACTATTGCGTTTTTTAATAGGTACAAGGGAAAAAAGAATTCAAAAATAATTCTAAAGTATTGCTGTTATAATTTTTGTTTGTTTTTAAAAGTCCCAATAAGTATGTGAGATTTTTGTTAAAACAGAAAATGGTCGGAAATATTTTGGGGGAAGAACCAATGAAGTGAAGGTAAAAAACAAACAAAATAAACAAAAATAAAATAAAATAAAATGAAATGAAATAAAATAAAATAAAATAAAATAAAATAAAATAAAATAAAATAAAATAAAATAAAATAAAATAAAATAAAATAAAATAAAATAAAATAAAATAAAATAAAATAAAATAAAATAAAATAAAATAAAATAAAATAAAATAAAATAAAATAAAATAAAATAAAATAAAATAAAATAAAATAAAATAAAATAAAATAAAATAAAATAAAATAAAATAAAATAAAATAAAATAAAATAAAATAAAATAAAATAAAATAAAATAAAATAAAACAAAATAAAATAAAATAAAAAAAAATAAAATAAAATAAAATAAAAAATAAAAAAATAAAATAAAACAAAAAAACAATAAAATAAAATAAAATAAAATATAATTAAACTAAGTGAAATTAAATAAAATAAAATAAAATAAAATAAAATAAAATGAAATAAAAAAAAATAAAATAAAATAAAACAAAATAAAATAAAATAAAATAAAACAAATTAATATAATACAGAAAAATATAGCTAAACTTTTTCTAAAAGTTTTAAGTAAATTCTATCTGAAAAAGCGTCAGTCATAATACATATATTAGACAATGGGTTTATAAAAAAAGTGTTGGTAACTTTTGAAATATTCCTTCGTTTCAATGGTTTTCTAACACACAGTCCCCATTTACTACAATTCCTAATCGATGGAAATTTCCTTGTAATCAGGCTTAAGGTGTTAATAATTGTGTTTGATGCCTTATTTATGAAAGGTTCCTCTTATTTTAAGTTTTTTAAACACTGCGATTCTAATTGCTCCAAAAACTATTTTTTTTATATATTTTTTTTCGTTTCAATTTAATAACAAAGGCACAACGGCGGTTTAGATAATCTCTAAACAAGTTGAACTAAACATAATACCAGAAGGTTTTAGCCCATTTGATTTTAGTTTCTTTCCTCTGTTTAGTTTAAATAATGCCTAGGATGCCAACCATTATGTAGGAAGTTGGAAAACTTTGAGTCTAGGGGTACTCCTTCAACCGCAAAATTATCTTAAAGGATACTGCACCTGTACAAATATAAAAGTTTATCTTTATTTTTATTTCAAGATTTATAGCCCTTCACTAGCAAATACTCAGTTAAGGATGTCTGCTTAATGCAAGAGATGTATTAGATTTATTTTTGGGCTCTTAATTGCAATTAAATGAAACAAGGAAATAGCCTGGTTGTTGTTAAAAAAAGTGATTAAAAATGTGAGAACTTTTTTGCAGACCAGAGTTTTTTAATATTTTCCAAAAACTTTTGAAATTTTTTGCAGCAGCCTTTAGCTAATTTCTACCCACTCTTTTCTTTCACCTTTTTTTACTCAATCGTCAGAATATTTTCTTGTTTATTTCTGATCTCCTTGTTATGCCAATTGCTTCTTAAACATTTTGTTTAAAATTTTTGGTGCAATTGTTACATTGATAGATCCTCTGGACTTGGTACTCTCGAAAATCTGTACACTGATTGTCGTTTAATAATCTGTAAAATGTTTAGATCTGCATATGCCGTGAGCCAGGACAAAAATTCTGTTACAGATATATCGTTTCTTGCAGGACATTGTTAATACTTATGATGTGGAAGTAGATTTGAGTCTCTTAATCATCAATAAAGAGATCAAGTTTAATTTTATTTCCTGCCTTAAAACAGTCGTTGTACCAAGACCTTTTCTTTAACATCTGCATAGAATCTCATTTAGTAAAAACTGTCGATTTATTCTCTGTGCTTTCTAGTAAATTTTATTTCAAATGTCTGCTAGATATATGGTTAGACTTAAAATCCTTCATGTATTCATTTTCTGATTGCCTGCAGACGTCTTGTTGAATATACCTCCGCGTACACTATAAAGGTTAAATTTCATAAGGCATTTAATATTTCTTTGTTTTCTTTAATCTGGCTTTTTTACGATATTACTGTGACAGTGACTTTAGAATAATACCTTATTTAGAGTTTTCCGTTTTTAAGAAAGTTCCCATGATCAAAAAACTTTTTTCTTCTTTTTTTCAGTGGAAATTTTACTCAGCATTTAAACTGTGAGTTAACCAAGTGTAATAAGCTGATGATTTATATTAAAAAGAGAAAAACAAGAAGTCTCGTTTAAATTTAAAACACAAACAGTTTCAAAAATTTTATTTTAAACGGTTATTGCATTATCTTTTATGTTAATAAATAAAGGTTTAAAGTCATATTATTTCTTTAATTTTAAAAATTGCTTTAAACAATCCTAATAAAAAAAACACAACTTTTTGATATTGCCCAAAATATTAATGACAAAGCTGCAATTTTTATTTATTTTATATTTTTATGTTATTGCTGCTGCTCAGTGGCTTTTGGTAAATTAATAAATGATACTTGTATTATTTTTCTGCTGCTGTTTACATTCGTTTGATCTGAGGTAAAAGCTTTTATTTCACAAATAACCTTTTGACAAAGTGCCTGTATCTTGTGGGATAAAGTGTGGCAAATGTTGGTCACACATATATTTGATTCGATTTGACCTTCTTTTTAATATAAATTTTTTGTTTTTTCTTCTGCTTCAGTAGCTTTGATTTATTTGCTAAATTAAACTTTTGACTTTTTTATTAGAAAAACTAAAGAAAAAAAATCTACTAAGACTTTCAACAGTTTTAGTAAGAAAAAATAATTGGAAAAACAAGAAAACAAATACAAGGAATTAATTAAAATTTACATTAAATATTCTTTCTATTTAAGAAATTTTGTTAAACCTTAACTTAACATTAATTATTTAAAACAAAATGAATGCGAATTTTATTGCCAGTCACTTTCTAAGCCTTTAACATTTGCTTTAAATTTTTCCTTGTGAAGCATTAGCGCATTCCCTGAATATTATCCAAATTTAGCTCACCTTGGCGTAAAAGTGATAAATGCTACGTAATGAATTATATTATCAACACTTTGCTTTGTAGAATACAAACAAGTTTTATGTTAAAAATCAGGAAAAAAAAATTAAAGGAAAAATGTGTACTAAGACAAGAGCACCAAGCAAGTGTTTTTGCCTAAAATACAAACTTAAATCTGTTTAAGTAAGATTGATTGCAAAAAACGTAGATTAAGATTTTTCATTGAAGCTGTTAAACAAATTTGTTGTTCTTTAACTTGGCGGCAAGTAGTAAAAAAGTTACTGTTAGACATTAGAACAAGATTACAAAAACACTAAACGTATGAGTGATATGTAATAAATATATTCCTATAAATAACACTCATACGCCACCTTACATGGAGTAGTTAACGCGTTGAAATTCCTTTAAAGAGTTAAGTCTTACAAAATGAATTTTTCTTAACAAATTGTCAAACTTTTTGAAACAAACAAAAAATTGTTATTAAAAATTAAAAATAATTATTTGACGGTTAGGGGTGGCTACACCGCCGAAATCATATTTTTAAGTTTTTCAGCATGTTAGTGGAAAAATTATAAAAATTTTAAGTGGTAAAAGTTTTTGCGTCTATTTTTACATTTTACTTAAATATTTAAAAGATGTAATTGTTTGATGGACTAGCTAATATTAATTTTATGGCTCTCCTCTCATTAATTAGATTATCCATAAAAAGATCTTTTGCAAATTAATAACTTTAATAAAAAACAAGTAAGAGCGCTATATTCAGCTGAGCCGAATCTTATATACCCTCTACATTGGTCTTTTAATGTACCCTGCCGAGTGATTTTGTACTGAAAATAATATAATAAAAATACCTTGTGCGAGTTTTAAAGTCAATAGAAAACATTACAAAAGTTTAACGTTCGTATGGATAATAGAAATAGATAAAAAAGGTTTGAGGTCGAGAGTTTTAAAAGTTTTCGACATTATTCATATTTAAAGGTCTATAAAAGTTGTTAAATGGTATGGGATGCTCTAATCCCCCTGCTCCTCTCCAACTTTTTTTCCAAAATGTATGAATTATTTAATTTTTGCTTTGTGTAGGATATTCGAAGTTGTAGCTTCCCAGATGAAGCGAATCGAAAATTTCATAAAAATTGTTAATTTGTATGAGAGCTACCCCTTCTTCTGACCCCATTAATAAATTTGTTGTTTTAAGTGTAGACCTTATTGTCCAATTAATTTCTGCAGAACATTTGAAGTCGATTGCTGCTATAGTTTCCGAAATATAGCGTAACCAAAAAAAATTTTCTTTAAGGTGTTGGTCTTATTGTGAAATTATTTTTTGTAGAACATTTTAAGTCGATAGCTTTTATAGTTTTCGAGATAAAGCGCATAAAATATTTCACCAAATTTGAGCAATTGTAGGAAAAATAATACTTCCCCTGATCCTATCGGGAAAAAATGTTTTCATTATTTATGTCCTTACTTTAAGAGTATCCATGCCAAGTCTTGCGCAAGGAGTGACTATATTTGCTGAAATATATAGAGATATATGCACGGATTTTGTCCTAAAACAAAGGGTTATTTTGGGTTTTCGCTTATATATTGGTCAATAGTGAACCGATTTTGCTGATTTTAAATAACAGTTTGACCCCAATAGCTGTTCCGTATCTTTTTATTTGTCTCCGGAAACTTGATTTCAACACACGGACAGACGGACATGGCTATATCAACTTCCCTATCTATTAGGATCCAGAGTATATATAATTTATGGAGTCGCAAATGGATAATAAAAAAATACAATTGGAATGACAAACTGATAAATACCCTTATCACTATGTGAAGGGTATAAAAAAAATGAAAAAAAAAATTTATTAAAAAAATTTAAAAAGATCTTAAAAGCATCGTACTTTACTAAACAAAAAGCTAAATTTTTTGTTTGTAGAAGAAATTTGAAAACCTATTAAATTTTAAACATATTTTAGACTGTTTTGCTATACGTTTTTAATACTAAACTTTTTAGGATAATATGGTTCACTTAAAAAAAAAGTATGACTAAGGGTTTGTCTTACTTTTGATACTGAAAACAATTTCTTGTAAAAAATGTAATCTACTTTATAAATCGATTTATTGAATGATCGGTGTTTCACAGGTTTTAATAACAAACATTTGTTATAGAAAACTAAATTAAAATTAATATAATAAAAGCAAAGTTACAATTCATATATGGTCGAAAATTATTGAAATGGATTTACCTTCCAAACTCCAGCTACTTTTGCTAAAATTATAAAAACAATAATATTTGTTTTTCTGCCAATTTTTATTGAAATAGCAAACCACAAACAGATTTCTCTTATGTAAAATCAATTATATAAAGGAAAATTCAAATTAATAAACAAATGTCTTAAATTAGTTGGTATATTAACTGCTAGTTTAGACTTACATTTAAAGTTTAAAATGCATCAAAAAGTGTGTTTTATGTGACGTGAGGTTTTTAACCCTCTTCCTTTAATGCTGTTTTATTAGTTTTCAAAAAAAAAAAAAAATTTGCTAAAAAAGGTAAATGAAAGTTATTAATTTTATCTGTTTTATTTTAAGACAAAAATCCTAACACGTTAGCATGTGTTCCCTTCAAAATCAATTAATTTTAATAAATACCTCAGGTGGTCAGGTAGTAGGTTGTGCTTTATTTAATCTTCCTCAATGGTGAGTGCCTTAGAGCCACTCTTTAAGTGGATAATGAGAAGCTTCCTTAAAAAAAAGGCTTTGATTGATGATTTTTTTAAGAGAAGCTTAAAACAAACCCAATGGCTGTTAGTCTGTTAGGTTTTTATTAAAGGAAGAAGACTTAATTTTTGGAAATTATTTATTTAACCCCAACTATTAGTAGTATTATTTTGGGGGTCGATATAAATTTGCGCTTGTGCATGTAACAAAAACAAATATTAATCAATTAGCCAACAAAATGTAAATTACTTTAATTCTTGTTGTCTGTTATGGGGTAAACTTTAGCTCAAAATAAATAAAGTTTCTTTGAAAATTATATTGAGAAGCATTGGATAACAAATGCAATTTTTTGGTACAGCAAAAAGGACTTTAAAAAATAAACTAAAAAAAAATAACTTAAATATGTATATTTGATTTAATTTTTATAAGTTGTTATTCTCTTCCTCTTTTTTAATATTTTGAAGAAGGAATGTAAGTTAACAGATGTTATTTAAAACCACCTTTAATAATTTCTGAAAAGAATAACCAGTTGGGAATCAAAGGCTTATTTGAAAAGTCTGTGGTGTTCACTATCAAATCTAAGACGAATATGGGTACCAGAACCGGCGTCTATATCAGTCAAAAGTTACGGTTCAAATCTTATTACAAGGCATGAAACTAAAGTGCATTAGTTTGTCATTCCGTTTGTTTTATCTTTATAATACATTAACGACCGTATTAAATATATTGTCATCTGAAATGCAAAACCACGTAACTAACAAAAAATCCCAAATCGATCTTTAGACATATTCGAGTATGTTTTATTAAAAAGCCACATTACAAAGAATGCCGTTAAAAAACAATTTACAATCACTGCTTTTGTAATTTAAAAAATGTTTTAACTTTTCTGTTAGATTTTTAAAAATGTATCTACGTGGTTTTGGATTTCAGCTGACGATATATATTCTGGATTCCTATAGATAGGGCAGTTGATTGAGCCGTGCCCGCCTTTCCGTCTCTGTGTCTGTTAAAATCAAGTTTTCAGAGTCACTTTAAGAACTTTGGACCAGGTATTGGTGTTAAACTTCTAGAAATATCCCTGAGACGATCGTTGTTTTAAATAAACAAGATCAGTTCACCACGGACTTAGATAAAGAGAAAATACTGCGATTGTTCCAGTTTTCTTATTTTTTTAAGGATAAAATACTTAAATAAAATGTAACAATTGTTTCTACCTGGCAACGCTGTTGAGCATGCATTTCGATGTGAATAAATACGTATTAAGTAACTGTATGTATGTTTGGATGAAGGTTTTGTATAAAAATGTGTTTTTAATTTCACCACACGTTTGACAATTTAAACAAAAAAAGTAAAGACTATTTTAATGAAAGGAGTTTGACAGTTATAGCGTACTATCGCTTTAAGCACTCTTCCAAGTACAAGGGATGTAGTTCGTATCAAACCTGTATATTGTTTTTGCTTAATTTGTTTTCTGTTTTTTAAGAGCCGCAGTGTGTGTGTGTGTGTGTGTGTGTGTGTGTGAGATTGTGGGATTGTTGTTATACCATTTGCGACCGCATAAAAAATATATTCTGGATTCTTAAAGATATGCAAGTCGATACAATTGTTCAAATGTTGAGAGTTGTGTATTTCGATAACTATGAACTGAATATAGCGCTCTTACTATTTTTTTTTATTTCTAAAACTAACTGGTTTGTCCAGTTAATATCAATTATGATGCATTAAGTAATTAAAAAAGAGGAATTAAAGACCTGAAGTATATTGAAATATTTTTTAATTTATTCTGTCTGTAAAAAATTAAACTTTTTTCATTTATTTCATACCGTCTCTTTTGCTTTGGGTTATCGGTGCAAGTATTTTTTTAAGCGTTCAAGCAGCATTTTGAACTCAAAAAATCATCTTTTAGGGCCCTCCGGCTTCTATGTTTAATGTACCTTATTTTGAATAATTGTTGCTGTCCCAGAACGGGTTAAAATTTTTGCTTAATTGCTTGCAATGATTGTTGTTTGCAAGTTGTTGTTGCGCCTAAAATTTTCTTAAGACTATTTCTAATTGCTTGACATATATGAACTATATGAAGTAAGAAACTGATATTAACCGGTAATAAAACTAGCCTGGCTTATATGACTTCCCCATCAATAACAGTCTTATGGTAAATATAAGTATTTGAGTGTTTTGGTCATCCAACTTATGGTCACCAAACAGGGGTTTTTAAAATTAATTCTACCAAGAGGCAACAAGACGAAAATGATAGTAAAACTAAAGAGATTTTAAAGCGACTAACCGACGTTTATAGTTGAAATTATTTTCTATCGTAATCCGCATATTTTTTTTTAATTTATAAACCAAAAATTTTATTTTTTGATTTATAAATAAAATTTTATAATTCTTCTTTAAATGTAGCTTATTTACCTTTTCGCCCTTTATATAAAATTTTATGCCTCTTTGTAACCTACCTTTGGAAAATTATTTTTTTTATTATTACTCTGGAGTCATTTTTAAAAATATTTTAATCCTTTTCATACCTTTACATATTATGGGGGCATTTTTTTTTTTGTAAATTTTCTATACTTTAAATTGGATTTATTTTTTTAATAAAAAAAATTAAATACGGAAAAGGTCCCAAAAATTAAAGAAGTTTAGGGTAATTTTAAAACTAAAAATTTTTTAGTTTTTACTTTGTAACCATTTATCTGCGGGTGCCATTTTTCCTACTTTTTCAAAATCATTTATATTTTGGTAGTATTTGTTCTGTTTTTAAAAGGTAATCTTAAATTAAATTAAATGATTTTTCATTTTTGAAATTGAAATTCAAGAAGCCGTTATTAAAACCAATAGTTCATTCAAAAATATATTAATATATTTTTAATTTTTCAAATAAACTTGCATAATTTTTTTTAATAATTTTTCTAGATTTTATATTAATATTAAAATAAAAAAATTATTTGATTTCATTTATCTTTAAGAAGTATTAAATTTTGCTTTATATTTTATTACATAAATGTTTGTTAAAAATTTCAAAACAAGGAATTAAAAAAATATTATAAGGTTCAAGGAAGAACCTATACGCATCATTTGTTTAAGTAATAAAGAAGTATTATTTCCTACAAGTTTACCTTAATTTTTGTTTAAAATAAAACTGCGTTTTTTTTTTAGTTTTAATTTTGTACTTTTCACAGGTTTTAAGCAATTAAGTTGTATTTTTTCTATAAAAATAAAAGATATATTTTAGCTTATTATAATAACGTGCTTTATTTTTTAAATTAAATTATAAAATTGTTTTTTTAATTAAAATATTGAATTATATTAAATTTTTTTTTAATTTTAACTTTCTGTAAATGCCGGTTTTTAAATTTTAAGAATTTTAGCTAACTTTAATTTAATTTTTATTTTTGAATAAATATTTATTATTATTATAAAATTATAAATATTTATTATTAAACATATTTATATTTTTAATTTATTTACTCTTTCATTACCCGCTAATACGTTGTGATCGTTTTAACTTTGCATTAAGGACTAAATTCAATTGTTGTCCTGGCACTAACATAACAAGTGATTTCTTAACTCTAAGCCGCTATCGCAAGTTGGTAAGGAATTTGTTGAATTTAACACACACACACACAGGCTTAAGCCAAAAAAACTAATTCATAACAACATTCTTATACAAGCAGCATCAATGAATTTTGTATTCTAAACACAAGTATACTAGGATCCACTTACGTTTGGAACTACGCATGTCCTTTTTTATCCTTTGTAAACAAACAAATGTAAACAAAATGCCTTATTATTTAAGACACCTGTTGATTCGGTTTAAATACATATATTGTGTTCTTTACTTAAAGTTTTGTATTCATTTCCAATGAAATTAAAATCTTTAATACAAAAGAATATGACAATTGCAGACCTTTTTCAAACAAACATATGTTGTTTGTTTAAAATGTTTGATGATTTTAAAGCATGTGGATTTTTAAGCTTTAATATATTTGTCAATGTTTTTTGAGATATTTGAGTATGTATGGAACAAACAAGTGTTCTTTGTTATTCTATTGTTATTTACATTTTAGTTTAACGGAAATATTTTTAATCTTTAAATCGCTACTTTATTCTCTGGCGCTCAGTTTTTAATACAGAAATTTAGCCTCATTTTGTTCTTCTATTTAAGGCCCGTCTTTTAAGAATTTTTGGATTTTCTCCGCCACCGTCATAATATATGCAGGCTGGCCTTTTTCCAAGCCCGGAAATAAGATGATGAAAGTGTGGAGTAATGAAGCAACCCTATCCTTAATAAACCTTAAACCAACAAGTGGCAGACCTTAAGGGTTTTACGTCAACACCTACCCTGCGAGCAATAATTCACGGTGCTCTTAACACTTGAAGGAATTAAGCATCCACCGGCGCCCCCAGAAGGACTCACCCTGCCACCCAGGTTCCAATTCTCTGCCATGACTTTGTGTAAGTCATAACAGACCCCTTGGTGAGGAAATGGGCAATCTAAACCCGAATTGTGTTTCTAGTTTTGATCTCACTTCTTCATAATCAAAACAGATCCGCGCCGACAAGACATCTCTCCACACGCTTGTGAAACAGCACCCAACCTTAAGCAAGAAAGATTATAATTATCATGTGGCACCCAACAAATGCGACACCTAGCTTTGTTTGAAGGATCTTTTTCTCATTTAGAGAAATCAATTACTTCACCATCATCAACGCTTCATAATCTTCTCACCGTCAGTCAGGACCGAATTACGAACATGCTTCAACACTCCAATGCCGGCCATCTTATTATTGGCTACTACTCTGACAGGATCTTGGTTTAGATCCTTGGATCCCCAGCCGTAGCCAGTTTCCCTATTCACCTACTTCCGAACACACTTACACCTTTTTAGCTATTAGCCTACTTCATCAGTTGCCCACGTGCCTGGATAGACCCACCAAAACTAGAGGCTCTATCACTCTGGGGCCCGCACAGGACAGACCCTAGCATATCAACTTTCGATCTCAGTTGCCCCGCTTGGGGATAATTACAGCCACCACGTGAACTCCCGAAGGAGACCTCACCATTAATCAGTCCATGCACTGGTAAGCACATGGGGCCAACTGATTCCCGTGGTACCAGAAAGGACTCTGGTCAGCCTCGGAAATCTACTTCCGTACAATTTATATCGATTTCTATTTAACACAGTTAAGGTATTGGTACCCTTAAAACCTTGTAATGGCGATGTGCATGACAGCAAGGACAACCTGCCTCAAGCCAGACCAGTAAGTAAATAACCACTGATTCTTTTAAGCCCAAGGCAGATTGTTTTCAATTTAGCCATGTCTGTTAGCCTTTCAGTAAACTGAAAGTTACCCGGTTGATACCACGTGGAAGTAAACTTAGGCACTTGTGCTGATGGAAGGTTGACCGGGGGCCCTCCTCTTCTATCACATAACTTATCAACCACCAACAAGTGGCAGTATAACAACAAGTTACATCCATAGCAAACATAGCTTCGAATTCACAACAGTCTTCAGGTTCGTATAGAAGTCTGAATGACTACAGCTTTTATTGAAAAAGCCAGCAACCCTGCCATCCTGTCCAAAAGGAAAACAATTAATGAAACCATAAAAAAGAAGGATGCAGAAATAAACCCCAAAACCAGATGACGTTATTTGGCATGAAAAATGAAACACAAACGTTCCCGGAAGACTGAAATAACTGTCACTTAAGTTTCATAGACTTAATATCCATATAGCAGATATAAGCGAGTGTAGATTGTTAGAAAATGGAGAATTTACCACAAAGACGGGCGAAAAGTCAATATACTCCTACAGTGAGGGAAATAGTATGGAGAGTGTAGGTCTGCTGCTCAGTTCAATTGCAGCCAAGGCTTTGATGAAGTGGAAATCAATTTCTCCTGAAATAATGACAGCTCGCTTTGAATTTCGAACCCGATGCATAACACCGTTTTTACACACATTAGGACAAATAGGTGGGTGGGGTTTTAAAAGGTAAAGGCCACCTCAGGCTGTTCTTGTAAGTAGTCACCCAGCCAACACTGTCAATTTTACCTGAAAATAATAAAAAAACCATAATTAAATGGAATGTGGTCATCTCTTAAAAATATTTTTGAATGCCACAAAAAAAAATAAAATAAAAGCAATTTTGAACAAACATTTTTTTTCATAATTTCGAACAAAAAGTCCTTTAAACGAATAAAACCTCTAAAGTAGTCTAGTTAACTGTTGCTTTGTCTAGACAACTAGACACTTAAAATTCTTTTAATGTTGATGCTTAGTAAGTTTTATCATTTCTATATTTTAAAATAAATTGTACGTTGAAAATCATCAAAAAGCTCCAGGTACTTATTTATCAGCT
Organism: Melanophora roralis; assembly: GCA_963583895.1. Taxonomy (NCBI): domain Eukaryota; kingdom Metazoa; phylum Arthropoda; class Insecta; order Diptera; family Rhinophoridae; genus Melanophora; species Melanophora roralis. The sequence goes on along the minus strand of OY757191.1, from coordinate 11,160,418 downwards.
AAAGTTAAAGTATTAAAAAAAATATTTAAATGTAAAACAGCAAAAATTAGAATATCAAATGAAACAAAGTTTCAAAGTTTTTTTGCCTAAAAATACCTTTTTTCTCATAATTACTGTTATGCTAATTTCCCACCAGTTGTTTATTTTATAGACCGAAAAAAGTTGGTTTATTTACATTTACCGCCAAAAAAAAATAAAAATAAAACAATTTTTTCTTATTCAACAGTTTCTTTTTAAACATTTTTTAACTTTGTTTTTTCTAGCCAAAAGTTGAATGGTAGACTTTTGATTTAAAAAAATTCTCTTGGATATGTAAATGAGGGAAAGGCAAAGAATATATTTTAATGCCTTCTTATATACTTCGCTTGTATGGTTGCTTTTTTAGATTGCAAATTTTTTCAATTGTTTTTCTATTTATTTAAAAGGACTTTTTTGCAAAGTAATAACATATTTTTTATATTTAAGCATTTGGATAAATTATTTATAAGGAAAAAAACTTCCTTACCCACTTTCTTAAAAGAATTAGATGCCTAGAAGAACTGTTGCATTTTAGATTAAGACAAAGGCTACACAAGGTAAGCAAAAAGGCAGTTTTAAAGCCATCACTTTATTAAACTTGTACTTAGTTAATCAAAGTAAGTATAGGTGATAATTATAGCTCGATCGTATCTATATTAAATAATTTGAGAAAATCAAAATCATCTTGCAGATCGGCCAAGAAAAAAAGCAAAATCAAATCAATGATAATCAAATTTTTTTATGCATCATTTTAAAAAAAATTTTGACGAAACGTAATGAAACTAGGTATGCGAATGTAGTTTATTCAAAATATCTAAAATATAAATTTTTACCAAAATCAAAGCAAGGATATTAGAGCCTTCCATATATCCTTTTTTAATAAAATGATGCCATAAATTAACAGAAGTTTTCGTTGTGTGTTGTAAGGCCGAAAATAATTGTTTTAGCAAGATCAGAGCAAGGATATGGGTACCTTCCATATATCCTTTTTATTAAAGTATCGAAATAAAGTTATTCAGTGGATGGTGTCCATATATGCTTTTTGGTAAAACATCGCCATACAATGGTTCAGTTTGGTTTGGGGATGCAATTTCTTTATAAAGACATATGAACAAGAGAACAAAATCTGGGAAAGTATATGCCTTGTTTCTATTTATCCTTTTTGGGGGAAAATATTACCCTAAACATTCTAGTTCATCATAATGACATAGTTTATTAAAAAAGACACACATTTTTAAAAATTTAAAGCAAAATCAGACCAAAGATATGTTAAATATATGGAATATACTTTTTGGTAATTCGTTTGAAAAGTCCAAGTATAATTTTTAAGCAAAACAGAGCAAGAATTTAGGTGGCTTTCATTAATTCTTTTTTTAAATAAAATATCGCCATTAAATAATTTAATCTAAAATAATCGGTATAGTGTTGTTATTCATTTGGAAAAACCCCAGTAAAAATGTTGGGCAAAATAAAAGCAAGGATATGAGTGAATTCCATATATCCTTTTTAGTAAAATATTGCAATTTAATAATCTAGTTCGGTAGGTTAATGTAATTTATTAAAACAAATTCAAGCATAAGATTTTATCAAAATCAAAACAAGGAAGTTGGTGTTTATCCTTTTTGGTAAAATATCGCTACACAATAATCAAGTTTGGTATAGGGAAGTAACTTATTTACAAAGACACAAGAAATTAATAAAACATTTTTAAAAACCAACATGCAGTTGGCAAAATCAGAGTGGGGATAGGGGTGCACACCATTTATTCTATTTTATCCTTTTCTTATCGCCGTAGATTAGTCCTGTTGGAGGCAAATCATTAAGAATGATTAAATCGCCAATTTTTAAGAAAAAAGAAGCAGGAATACGGATGCTTTTTATATGTTCTTTAAAATAATATTAATAAATAATATAAAATAATAGTAAACGGTAACTAAAACAGTGTGTTATTAGCCTATTATTCTTTTAAAAAGACAATAGTTTATATTTTAGGCAAAATCAGAACAAGGACATGGGCTACTTTCATATATCCTTGTTTATTAAGTATAGCCGATAAATAATCGAGTTTGGAAAGAAATTTATATATAATTTTTTTTTAAATAAAGCTATAGTATGACAAAGTTTGTTTGGAAGATGTTTTTTGTTTCTAGAAAAGCAAAAATTAATTTGGCCATTGAACCCTGCAGCCTTTTGGTGGAACGAAATTTTCTTTTGAAGGAACTAAACAAAAGTTTTACCAAATTTAAAGCAGCAGTAAGTATTTTAGCTTTAAAATTTTTTTATTAAGAATAATGTCATTGGGACATTAGACATCTTTTTAAATAAAATGGAGCTGTTGACTAACAACAAGATAAGCCAAAATTTTTTATTAAGATAGAAGCAATGAAAAGAAAGCCTTCCATATTTATTTATTTGAAATTATAGTCTCTGAATAGCATAGCTGTTAGCAGTGTCACAATTTCTTTAGAAAAAAATATAATAGAAAGGATTTTCAAAACACCGCTAAGAATATTTATTCTTCTGATACTTCTTTTCGTCTTCCGAATGAATGTAGTGTATTTCAGGCCGAAATATTTGTCATTCGAGAGGCTTGTAAACTACTACAGGACAGAAATATCCGCAGGAATATTGGTATTTTGGTCGACAGTAAGGCGACGCTTCTGTCACTCAGATCATACACTACCACGTCATTATTGGTCAGTCAGTGTAGAATATAATTATCTAAGCTAAGGCAGCTGTCTGGCATTACCCTGGTTTGGGTCCCTGCGCATAGGGGCCACCATGGTAATGAACGGGCAGATGAGCTAGCTAAGAAAGGATCTGCTCTGAATATCTTCAATGTGAATACAGTTGAAGTTCCGTTGCAGACTATTAAGAGCTGCATCTTAAGATTCTTTCTGCGCATTGCTGACGATAAGTGGCGGGGGTTGGATATGTGTAGGGTCGCCAGGCAAACGTGGTCCTCTTTCGATGTCGGACGTACTAAGCAACTTACGAACCAGAATCGCGTGGAAATTTCAAAGTTGCTGGCGGTGCTAACGGGTCACTGGATGCTGGGAAGGCATGCAGAATGACTCGGCCTCACGTTCAACGATCACTGTCACAGCTGCAAGAATAGGAAAAATGAGGAATCAGTTTTCTAACTTCTCTGCGAATGCCCTGCTCTGGCAGTGAAGAGGCACAAAGTCCTGGGCCATCATATACTGGATGGCCTAAAGGATGGGCTGAACGACCGGTCGAGATACATCAATGCAACGGAGTGGGTCTAGTGCTCCATTTTCCCTTGGACCATGGCTTAAAAGGACCTATCACCTATCGAGTGGTGTGGTGTTGTCAAAACGGGGGGTCATTTAGACTCTACTTGACAGTTTGCGTGCAGTGAACTACCACGAAAACCAACCAACCAATATTGATTCTTTACTTACATTTTTTTTATTATAAATAGCAGTGGACCAAATAATTTTCCATTGTGTTATAATGCAATAAGAAGTAAGAAATATAAACACTAAAAATTAAGTCAAGGATATGGATAACTTCCATATATCCTGTTTAAAGAAATTTTAAGTTAAATTATAAAATCGCTTATTTTGCTGCTTTCCGAGTTGCCACAAAAAGATAATTTTATGCTTTATTTCTGGTTTATATTTTTGCTCAAATTTTTATTGATCTTATTCTATACATATTTGATTCCTGAAAACATCTTTTAAGTTTTGATCCTTAAGCTGCGATTTTGTCAAAATAGTTGTTTTTACATAAATTTATAAATTTTTAATTTTTGACTGAGTGTTGGCATTAACCTGCAGTCGTCTATGTATTTAAGGAATGACGCATTATACAAATCTCTAACATTAATAAAAAACTAAATTATTCATTCATTTATTCATTTATCAAAAATATGTGTCTCTGAGAAATGACATGAAAAATGAAGTAAAATAATTTTACTTTTAAATTTTGAATTACCTTGTTGGTGTCTTTCTTTTAATTTAAAAAAAATTTAACTTTTGAACAAACAAACGTGCTGTTTTGTTATACAATAAGTGAATGCGGTAGGTTTCATTACATAAGGGTAAAAATATTTGTTTTAATCCATTCGTACTACAATAACAGCACATTGTTCTCATGACTATGAAAAAAAAACCTTCTCGTAAATTATATTAAAACGTAATAAAATTTAATTTCATTAATTAAACGCTTCACCATATGCAACTGCTCGGTTTCAAAAATCTTTAAAATTATTTGAGCTTCAAAATTATTACAAAGGAGTTTGCAGGACTACTTTTTAAGAAATATTTTTGCTCTCTCCGATACTGATTATTACTTTTTGCTTAAATCATATGACTAACATAGGGTGCTGGAAGCTTTTTGTATGGCAGCACTCACATAAGTATTTGCCTTAATTTCAGTTTAATACATTTATTAAATTTTTGCTTACAGCTCAGCGTAATTGAAATCATAAAGAATTTATGGTTTTTATGTGTGACAGCAAAATATAAGCAATTTTAAATGATTTATGTTTTACAAAAACTAATAAATACAAAAATATATGTTTCTATATGGGTGCAGACACGTGTGTGTGTGTGTGTGCACATTCTATACAGACCTTAAAAGTAAAACAAATAAAAGAAATATTAAGATTTTTTTTAATATGAAATTTGCTTAAGCTGGATTTAGAAATGGCATTAGGAAAACTAAAAATGACTTAATTAATTTATTAAATTAGTTCTTTAAAGAAAATTTAAAAAAACCGAATTAATATTTTAAAAAAATTAAGCTTTTAATGGATTTTAATAATTTAAAAAAAAAATTTAAAAAACTTAAGCCAGCTCTGTGCAAAGTCGGAAATTTTATTTTAAACAGAAAAATAAAAATTCACATCAAACCATCTTCTTTAGCCTCCAAAATATTTAATAGCTGTTTATAAGGGGCTTAACAGGTAGATAGATCGAAAGGGGAATACCATAAGGAGCCCCTCAAGTCCTTTAGGCCATATACCAGAGAATATTATTGGCTTGTTGTGAGCTCCTAATCGCGAAACAATGTTAATGTGAGAATTGCTCCATCGGTTTCATGTCCTCCATACATACTCTGCAATCGATGCTTTCAGCAAAATGGCAGTCCCATTCTTTCCTCCGCCCTAGGACGAGTAGTAAAACAACACGTAACTATGGATATCTGTTCCTGCAAGCAGTACTGCCTATCAATTGTCAGTTTAGCTAGCCTAGTTGACTTCAAATTTTGTAACTTAACATATTCAAAGCCCCCATCAATCCATTTTTCTGCACAAAGACTTTTGCCACAGTTGCCGGCTCGTAGAGTACATGGCTTCAAAAGGCAAAATATTTCATTATATATTAAATACTTCGGTATTTTCCCTATAGTTCTATCCAAATAGCACTGACGATCTGGTATAAGTGCATTAAGCCTTTACACTTACTAGAGGTATACATTTGGAAAACTCCACTGTACGAATAATCCTCCAGTGCCTCAAAAATGAGTTGTTGGTTAGTTTGAAAGCCCCCATTAACCCATTCTCTTCTGTCACCTGAAGGAGTTTAGCAACAAGTGCCTTCTTTAGGTGTACGCGGGTTTTTTAATTGTTCTGCTTACATCAAGGCAAGCTTGCATCTTCTGTAGAATTATGATGTTGCACTTTCAATCTATTGATGTCCACCATACCACCGAATCGTAGAAAACTATCGAAGGTTAGTATCGTTCTAATTACTTTCGGTCTATGTTTTCATCTTGGTACTGAGGACCTATTTTGAGCCAAAATTTATTTTTCATAGCGCCCAAAAACGGTGTGCTTTCACCCCCTTCCCCTCTAAGTGGTGCCTTCTATTTAATTTCCGACTCAAGATTGCTCCCAGGCACTTGACCCTCTCAGATTTCATGGTCATCCAAGCTAGGCTCGTCATCATAGTACGGGGTTTTTGTTTTCTTGATAAAAAGACAAACCTTAGTTTTTTCCAAGTCGTGCGCAATGTTAAGGGCATCCTACGCTCTTCTACTAAGCTGATTTGGATCCTTTTCTTTAAACAGTGTAATCACGTTGTCGAAATAGCAAACTAGTTAAAAACATTTATCAGTTAATGACCCTATTAGACTGTGTTTTGTGGTAACCCACAGGAGTGGCCAAAAAGTGCTGCCTTTTGGGGGTTTATATGTTCTACACTCTCCTTAATTATAACACTATATAGTCCTCATGTTATTCTCCTGTTCCCTTCAATGCGACTGATCTAGTCTCTTATTACGAGATCAACTTCAAACTGGTCCAAGGATGGGATAAACGTGTTGGTTCTAACATCATTTAGAGGTGACTCAATGTCAATGCTTACTGCATGGTTAGTCCTTTAACTCAGTTGATGTCTAATTTTAGACAATAAACAATATTAGTCAAGTATAATAAAATTTTTGTTTGCCAGTTTTTACTTAAAAATTTATTTGTGTTCATCAGTATATAAAAAGGCTAAATAATATCCATAACTCCTTAAGTAAAAATTCAATAAACCGTTAACAAAACAATAAACTTTTGTTAAAATATTTTCATTAAAATTTTAAAATTAAAAAAAAATTTTGCTTTTCCTTTAGTGTATGAAAAAACATCATAAAAAATCATTTTATTACTTCCATAATAATTCTTTAATTAAACATTAAGAAATAATGTGCTTTTGTGCATTTTTCCTATTACAAGGGATTTAACCAAATTAAAGTCTAAAAAATAAAAATAAAATTTCATCAACATCAACAAAAATCGGTATTTTTTTGTCATACTGACTTAGAGTAAAATATAGTCTTTTTCAAAACGAAAATCATGCTGCAGCATGTCCTTAAAAAGATAAAGGTTTAGGAGTGAAAGAAAAATAAATCCCACAACTTTGCAATTGTTCGATTAAGCCTGAGTAATTGTAAATGTCGTTACCAGTAAACGTTTTGCTTTTTTGTAATAAACAATTTTTAATTAATGCAAAGCATGACTTTGTCACTTTACCTCAACAAAAAAATTTATTTTTATTTTTACATTAAAATAATCTTGTTTTACATTATTATTAATGAAATGTTTATAAACAAGCACCCACTTAAATATAGTTTTTTTTTCTATTTTTATACTTTTTTCCTCTTTGTTATTCTTTTGTTGAAACTTTTTTTTTTTATTTCTGCTTATAAATCCCAAAATGATTGTTTATCAATTTTAAGTATTAGATTATGGAAATTTATTTTGTTTTCTTTGTTCTTGTGCTCTTAATAAATCTATTTATCATCGATTATATTCATCTTTTGTTTTTATCTTAGACATGCTTACATGTGTTTAAGCATGTAAATGTGTGGGTATGCAGTCATGTCTTTGAACTTTTAATTCTAGAGGACACGGAAGAGACACGTGTAAAATTAAAAGTTAAAAGTTTAAGTAAAACTTAATTTTTTAAATAAATTTAATATCGAGTGACACGCTACTAGGGTCCTGCATGAAACTGAAGTAATGCATAAGTTGTTATGTAGTTGTATACATGTATGTGAGTGTTTACTTTTCTATTTAAGTGGTTCTTACCAGACGTTTGTTTTTAAGCTGAAAATAGAATGAATTTCCAGGCGGCTCGGCTGCCTTCACTTCTCCGAAATTTCTGATATTGAAATTTAAAACTTTTTTTTTTATTGGACCTTTCCATAAGAGTTTCGGTTTTATGCTTCTGCGTGATCTGACACCAGGCTCGTTTATAAATACCTTAGATTTCAAGATGTTTAGCATTAAATTATACAACATGACCCAGCTAACGTTAATGTTGAATTTTGATAAACCTGACTTGGTTTCTGCTGGCATACTTAGAGCTTATGTAGCTGGTAGTTTACATGATATTGATTTTTTCAATAACACACATTGGCTCCTTACACTGCCTGATCTGCATCGTCTAAAATATTTACGACCGTCGATCCTCAAGGAAATCCGAAAATGTTAAACTTTGTGAAAGCAGCTTACGTGAAAATCCGCGACTTTCAATACGAACAGCAGCCTTACTGGGACTTCCAAGAGCAATTATTCATTTGTTAAGGATCTGAATTTCCATCCATTTAAAATTTTTATAGTTTAGGTACTAAAACAAAGTGATTTTGATTAACCCAAAAACTTTTTTACAACACAATTGGAGCATTTTCGCACTGTAAGACCCATTTTTGGAGCAACGAGGCTCATTTTCACTTAAACGACTATGTCAACAAGCAAAACTGCCATTATTTGTCTCCAAGAACCCACGACCCTCGAGTAAAATATCCAAAACCATTGCATTGTCCCAAGGTAACTGTTTGGTGTGCCTTATCCACGCATGAGATAATTGGATCATTTTTTTTGAAAACTCTCGAGGCCAGGCAACAAATATCAAAAATGAAAATTATTCTGTGAGCTTATCCGTCGTACTCTTTACACACATGGTTTCAACAGGATGGGGCAGCTGCACACACAGCAAGAGCTTGAATGAATTTGCTTCTTGAAAATTTCCCCCAGAAACTGAACAGTCACTTTGGCCCCCGAGGTCGTCTGATCTAAATCCCATGGATTTTTTATGGGGCTACCTCGAAGAAAGGGTTTAAAATTACAGTCTCCAATCTCTTGTGGCGCAGAACACAAGGCTCCGAGTTGAAAAGTGTGTTCAGCTCGACAGAAAACATGACCTATAAAAAAATAAAATATTGATTTTCATTCTATGGTTCAACTAATATAATATAAAATATAAATCTGCCACCAGGTACCCTCTAGAAGGTCGATATTAACAAAATTGCGAACTGATATATACCCTCCTCATTATGTGGAGGGATTAAAAATCATGGGTGGTTGATGCCGTTTTTGTCATGATATTTTTGGGTCGACAGGTGGATTTGTTTTAAAATTTCTTTTTAGTCCAAAGCCGCATTTGTTTACCAATAGTACTCTAATACTATTTTATATGTTTTCTATGTTTGCCTAATGATGTCGATAAGTCGTTCTAGTTTGGTAAGCTTTTGAATAAATGGAGCCATCGAAGAAGGCGTTGTACTCTACAAATATCTGACATGATGATTACAAATTAGTGTAAGTCCAGCCAGTGTCAGACCAAAATTCACAAAATTAGGTGTTGGCTGGTTGGTTTACATGTAAGCCTACATACTACACGAGCTGTCAAGTAAGGTTTAAAATTACCTCATTTTACCAAACCCATTCCACTCGTGAGGTGCAATATTCTCTAGAATCCGTAAAACGAACAAGAGCTGGAGTAACAGATCCAACCCGTGGCTGAGAGGTATTTGAGCAGGTCATTATACCTAAACCCTAATACCCCAGAAGTGTTATCCAATACATGAGCGCGCAGAAAGTTGTTCCTCCTGGCAGCTAGGGAAGGGCAAGTGTTAAGGGTTTAATGTGAACACCTAACCTGCGGGCAATAAATCACGGTGCTTTTAACACTTGGTGGAAACAAAGCGTCCACCAGCGCCCCCAGAATAGCTTACCAAACCACCCAGGTTGCAATTCCTGCCATGACTCTGTGCAAGCCATAACAGACCCCTTGCTGAGGAGTTGGGCTATCTAAGCCTAATTTGCGTCTCTAGTTTCGATCTTGCCATTTCCCAATCAAAATAGATCCACACCGACAAAACACATCTCCACACGCTTGTGAAACAGTACCCATTCTTAAGCAAGAAAGATTATGATTATCATGTCGCACCCAACAAATGCGATACCCAGCTCTGTGGGAAGGACCTTTTCTCATTTAAAAATCAATTCCTCCACTTTCATCAACGCCTTATAATCTTCTCCCCTCCAGTCAAAACCGGAACACACACATGGCAATGCCGGCCTTTTCATTATTTGCTAATACTCTGACGGGACCTTATATTAGATCCTAGGGTCCCCAGCCATAGCCAGTTTCCCTATTCACCTACTTACAAACATACTTACACCTTTTCAGCCATTAACATACTTCATCAGTTACTCATGTGCCTGGGTAGACCCGCCAAAACTAGGGACTCTATCTTGTGAACCTTAAGTTCATATAAGTTCGCTTACGTGATCACTCTGGGGACCGTACAGGATGGACCCCGGTATATCAACTTTCGTTCTCAGTTGCCCCACTTGGGGATAATCACATCCACCACGTGAACTCCCGAAGGAGACCTCCTGATTAATCAGTTCATGCACTGGTAAGCACATGGAGCCAACTGATTCCCGTGGTACCAGATAAAACTCTGGTCAGCCTCGGAAATCTACTTCCGTACAATTCCTACCAATTTCTATTTAACACAGATAAGGTATTGGTACCCTTAGAACCTTGCATTGCTGTGCCACTTAATGGAAATGTACATGCCACAGCGACTACAAGGACAACCTGCCTCAAGCCAGACCAGTAAGTTAATAACCACTGATCCCTTCAAGCCTAAGACAAATTGTTTTCAATTTAACCATGTCTGTTAACCTATCATTAAACTGGAAGTTACCCGGTTGATACCAGGAGGAGGTAGACTTTGTCACTTGTGCTGATGGAAGGTTGCCTAAGGGCCTTCCTCTTTCATCATATAACTTATCAACCGCTAGGGAAGGGCAATTTGTTCCCAAAACCACAGCAGTGGTCCCTATGGGGAAACCCAAGTCTTCTTGTGTATATTGCACTGCTCAGTGGTCTATTGAAACTAATGTCATCCACAATATATCCATCTAATTTCGGTTCAATAACTGGGTTGTACGTCCATAATAAAATGTAGACCACATCAATCTAGAAGCCCTACATGTGTCCAGATTACGGCACTTGCTTTCAGCCAATTCAAAAACGTGTTTGAAAATACCGCTCCTAATTTGCAACTGATTTCGCATTAGAGTTGTGTTAGGCAGATCTTAGCCACCAGCATGTCTTCCCATACAGCACAAAAGTATTATTTTTCCAAAAACTTTTTGGTACGAAGTTCATAAACTTCTTAGATTCTTTATTTGTATTTTTGCAAGCAAATAAAATCAATAAATAATTATCCCTTTCTTCACAATTTGAGGTTTTCAAATGAAAAAACTTTGGCTTAGGATTGAAGAAATTGCATGACAAAAGTTTTGTGCAAATGCCTGCAGAAATCAAGAAACTTAAAATAAAATTCTTGCAAAAAACCTGTTTGTTTTACAAAAAGTTTTAGCAACAAAATAAAATAAAATTAGGTTGAACTGAATTGGAATATTTGTTTACTTTGAAATATATTTTGCTTTAAATGACTTAAAAAAAGTTGAAGTATTTTCTAAGAACAAGTACAAAGTAGCTGAAAGTAGGAAAATGTAAGTAAATTAAAGTTGTATATTTCATAATTCAGCAAAAAGCATAATCAAGGGAAAGGATTTAATAATATTTTGCAATTTTAAAAGATATCTGTAAAACTAGTTTACTTAAAAATATTAAAAAATTTTATTGCAAAACACCAATAATCTTCATCAACTAAGTTCCTTGGGTCCTTAAAAGAGGCTAATATAGGATATTCAAGTTCAGCCTAACTGGTCAACTAGTAAATCCAAAACGGAATAAGGAACTTATGAAAATTATGAAAATTATGAAATTACTTATTGACATTATCATTGGGTGCCCCGCCTGATCAGTGGCAAGTGCACGAGTCTACCACTCTGGGGGTTGTGGGTTCGATTCCCACCAGGAACCCTGGTAAGTCTGCTCCATTCTTCTGTTCTTTCTTTCTTATCGTTCTCTAAATTTATTCTTTCCTTTCATATCATCCTATTCTATTTGCCTCTCTAGGTAACACAAAGGGACCGAATTAAGCGAACCCAAGTGAGCTGTATCCTTTCCTTCAACGACTGCCTGTTCTACCTAACATTACCTAACCTTATTCTTGGATCTTACATGCCAACAGCCAAAACTTAGTTTTGGGTGAATGCGATGGCATTTTATGTTACAATTCTGCAAATGTATTCTTCTAATGGACTTAGTAATTTCTAATAAGGTATCGTGTTTTAATTAATTCGGATTTTTATAAAACTAAAAAATATAAATTAATATTGAATTCTTTTCTTTTTTAATTTTTATCCACTTTCAAAAAAAAAACTCCCTTAAGGCCTTTTAAAAAAATATTTTCATAATATTCGCAATTAAAGGCAATAACTGTCTTTAGATTAAAGTTATTTTCCCAGACTCACACGGGCACACATGCATACAACGTTTAAGTGTTGCCATGTAAATGGGTCTGTAAATTTCGTCTGCATGGAACAGCTTATAATTAACAACAATGGTGCGTATACAATCATACTCATATCTTAAAATAAAAATAACCACAACAACAACAAAATATTTTTGCCGCATACATGTAAACAAATTATATTCACTTAATTGAACATGTCAAGGATTCTGGTTTTTGTCCTTATTGTGGTGTTAAGCGATTAAACTCACATTGATAAAAGTTATCATTATAATATTTATGGTTTACAAGATTTTACACAGATATTTACTTACATATATTTTAAGCTCTGAAAATAATTGTGGTTAAACAAAAAAATAAAAACATGAACAATTAAGAGTCATTATTAAGTTCTTTATGGAAATTATGAGGAAAATGTTGGTTGATATATTTAATATTAAAAAATTTTCATTAATATTTAAAAGAAAAGCTTTTAATTTTAGATAAAAGTGTTAATGGAAAATGTAAGATAAAAGTTAATTGTAAAAGCTATTAGAGTAATAATAAATAAAATTTTTTTAAAGACCTTTTTCGAAAACTTAAATAGCATAATAATTATTCATTAATTAATTTTTTCAATTCAATATAATCGAGCCAATAGGGTCACATACAGGGCGTCCGCCGGCCAGCCATACTACTTTGTTTGTTTATAATTTTTGATTAAACGACAGAGAATGGACATTATATTAATAAATTTTTTATCTAATGTCGGCAATTATGTATGAAATACAATATCAGATAAATGTTCGCCTCTGTCAGCCTCACAAATGCGAGCCCTTTTGAGTACATTATTTATTATATTCTCACACATTTTAAGCAATATTTCATTATCTTCATCACGAATATTTTGCTTGAGTGCTTCAGCGGTTTTGATTTCCTTACATAAACTTTTCAAAAACAGTCAAATCAGGCGACTGTGGAACCCAATCAACATCACTATTTCTTGAAATAATTTTTTGTGAAAAGAGGTCTCATAGTAACTTCATTGTAATCCGTTACTCAGAACCGACTATTCTGTATATTCACATATCCATTCATATAAAAATGTGCCTCGTCACAAATTATTAATATTTTATGAAAATCGAGGTTGTCATAGGCAAGCTGTAACATCTTGTTGGCATATGTACGACAGCGTGAATGGTCATCTGGAAGAAGCTCTTGTGTCCACTGAATCTTAAATAAAAACAAATGCAAATCCTTGTGCAAAATTGTGGCCAAAGATGTTTTTGAAGACAAAGCTCCTGAGCACGGCGTTGAATTAAGGTTGATAGACTGTTTTGAACGCTTTCTTGAGCAGCAGTAATTTTTTCAGCCGATCTTGTATTACGTTGTGGTCAATTCTTCGGCCTATCAGCTACAGTCCCTCTTCCTTCGAAATCATTCAATACACGATAAATAGTGTGCCTTGTTCACACATACACAGCAATCGATGATGGGTTTTGATTAAATGTTTTAAGCGATTAAAACACGTTGGCTTACCGAATATTTTTCCATAATAAATTTGTCACGTCTCTACTTCACAACTAGTAAATATGAATTGTAAAGACTAATGTTTACCAAAATGGTGGCAAAACAAAATAGTATTCCTTGCCGGCAGACACCTTGTACGAGTAATATAATATTAAATTCTCGGTGTATAATAAAACTATATAAACAATTTCCAAATATTTAACAAAAAACTGCTTGAGTTTGGATGATTTTTGGCTCTTTAGAATTATTTCAATATTTTGAAAAGGCAGGGTAAGATACTGATTGGTCGAAAGTTGTTATTTTTTCCTTTCTTTCTAATAGGTAATACTCCTAAGATCTTTCACGCACAAGGGTAGAGGTCACTATAATTGTATTGAAAATATGCAAAAGTATAAACTAGGAGTTTAAAGTTGTTATAATGAGAATCTCTTTCTCATTTATGGATCCAAAACCAAACGCACTATCAGTCATGTCATTGAAATTAAAAAAAAAATGCCAGCGATAGCAGCCTAAGAAGAGGCAAAGTAACTATTAAGGGTTCCCTGATTGTAGGTATCAAAGCAATTTAAGGAACTGTCCTGCTTTCTATTTATCACTTTCCTTTCTACATATATCTGCTGTCAGAATTATCTAAATAAGATTCCCAAAATCTGGTTTAGTATCTTTTCAAATTACTTCTCGCTCTATTCCTATGCCTGCAATTTATTTTCCAATTAGTATCTTTCATATTTTCCTTGCTAGCTCTTTAAAATAAGTCCCTAATATTTTTTTTCGTTCTAACTTCCTTAATATCTAAAAAGCTCTTGTTGAAATGCCTAAGGTCATTATTATTATTAACAAAAAAGAAGATAATGTTTTCCTGTTAATTAAAAAGGGTATGAATTTTGTATGTCCCTTAAAATTTGGTTCATCCTTTTATTTTTTAGGGAAGTACATATATATAAACATATGGTTTAAAATAAAAAATAAAAAAAAACTCAACTAAATTATTAAAAACAATATATTTTTTTTTACTTTTGTATAAGGAAAGCTAAGGCTAAGAAGACTTGTAAGAGTAGGACTTTGGATAATTGAAAAAATATTTAAAGAGAATTTTTTAGCATAGATATGTATGCAAGTAAAAGCATATTTCCAGTTAAAGAACAACTTCCGGCGTAGCTTTAAAAACTAAGCAAAATAGAGCTCACAGAGGAACACTTAGCAGTAATGCATTTATAAAACAAGTCCTTTGGCAATAACTATGTAATGTTTCGTTTAAATAATAGTTCTCATTTGACTTGTAACACAAATTAAATAAATAATCAAATTAAAGCCAGTAGAGAAAAGAAAATTACCGAAGGATGCAATTTGCGAGTGTCTAGCTTGCAATAAAATTATTTTAAAGTCGTGACAACATTGTTTTTTAAATTCTCAACGGTTTTAATATTATTGGGCCTGAAATGCTAAGTATTTTTCTTAATGAAGCAATTCTGTACTATTATCCTGCAGAGCTTAAAGCATTTTTCATATCCAGGGTAAAAACTGTGCAGTATTTTCTAGAGAAGCCTTTACAAGGTGTATTGGCCCTTGAAAGGCTTTACCAGAAAATGCTGGATTGTTCGTGAAACTGTAAGAATGTACGCCTTCTTGTCATCAGACCATCTGGCTTATTCAAGCTTTCTAGCATGCTTTCTAATTTGGAAGCATACTCCATTTTATTCATCCCAAATTTTCAAATGCTAAAAAATTCTGAAGGAATCGTAACATTCCCAATCCCTCCACATTACTCGGACATTGTAACAAGACATTTCCTATGTTCTTTGCGGCGTTTGTGCTCTCTGGGCAGGCTTAAGTACAAGTATTGCCCAATTGCACCAAGGTCCTTTATATAAGGTGTCAAGTAAAAGTTTCCATCCTCCACTAATTTATACCATCCATTGATTACCATATCCAACAGCTTCTTCCTTAGACCCCTTGGTGCTTCAATATTAGGCAGTATCCTTGTAAAACTTTTGTGAACCATTAATATGGATGTTCTGGCAATTGTCACACCTCCAAATTATTTTATTGCCAGCTTAGCGTTTGCCGTCTGGCTACCAAATCTTCATAAGCTCTACCTTCTTGCTGTATGTGCTTTGCATGACTTCTGCCTTCCGTTCTGCCAGACCGTAGTTGGTCGAATCTAGTCATCTCTGGATCATTGAAATTTTCTCATTTGCAGCTGCGTTTTGCACAGCTAACAATAACGATGTCCTTTGTGAAGCCAAATGGGTTTGTAGATTTAAGCAGGACTGATCCTTATGGGACGCCTGCAATGTGATTGTGTGTGACAATTTAGCAAGAAGTTATTGTGGTAGTGCTATTCATTTGATTAGATGTATGTGTTTATCCAGTATGCTTTTTAAAATTATTACAATAACCTTTGAAAAAACTCTGCCCTTTAAGCTTGTCATTAAAAATTAGTTTTCACTTATTTAATGCTTCAACAGATAATGGGAGAATGCATATTTAAATCACTTGGGTGGTGAAGGGTGCATATTTGGCCTAAGAGTTTAGTATTTATTTATGACTTTATATAAGTTTTTCAAAATAAGCCATTTTGCTGCCTACAACTTTATCAGAAAAAAGACTCCTCTATGCATTTTTTAGCATTTGAAAAAAAAATTATTTAAAAGTAAAGACAACTTTTATTTCGATGATAGTGTTGACAGTTGTCGGTCATTTTCTTTGTCAGCCACATTATAAATTTATTATTTACGAAATTTCTTTTCCATTATGTGAATTGAATTAATTGGTTTAACAAGATTTTTTTTCAAGAGCACCATAAAAGACTAGTGCGTCCTTTTTAGAAAACTAAATACTCGTAGTGCAAAACAAACTCAATTAAAACTTAATTCAACTTAAATCAAAAAGAAAACGAGTGTCCAGTTAAAATTCAATATTTGTTATGAAAATCTCATAAGGCATAACTACTTGAAAAAGACATGTTTATCTTCTAATTATTATTTCTTGCACAATTTAATTCTTGTTCTGAGTAAACACTTTACCTTTTCTCAATTGTACACCAAATAAGAATACCAAATGATTGAGTGGAATTTGTTTAACAAAATATTTTATTTAACCTGAAGTATTTGTTTATCATTTGTCATTGGTTTGTTGTAAATACCAGCAATTTATGTTTATTGTATTGCAAACGCTCTTGTAAACACACAAGTGGTTGAGTAAGTATTTGCTTGATTCAACCAAAGACAAAGAAAAAGGACATTGTATTTGTATATCATTACACTCTTACACCTTCTATTATCCTAAAATTTTTTTAGCTGTTTTCGGCACGTAGTTTATTCCTTCCTTTAAGCTTCAATTATTTAAACGTTTAAAGCAGAGGACCTTAAAAGGGACATCTTCTTTCTTTTTGTTTAGCAGGATTTTTGAAAAAGTTTTTTTTAGTTTAAGAATCCTGACAAAAATGATGTTGAAAATCAAAATGACAAAAAAGATTTCGTCTTGAAAGGCAGCATTGAAAATGCAATTATTTTAATGGATTATTTGTCATCGTCTTGCCCTTTTTTTCTTTTTAAAGTATTTAAATTCCATTAAATTTAATTATTTAATGCGTGACAATGACTTAAACAATTTTTTGAATTTTCAAGAAAAAGGGTTGTTTCAAAGTTTTATAAGAAGTTAAGATTTTAAGTCGTCGATATTTTAAGGAATTTTTATTTTCCAATTTAATTAATTTTTGAAAACAGTAAGAATTCAACAACAACAACAATATTTCCAACATTCCATTAAATTTAAAAATCTCTTTTTTGAACAAAAAATTATTTTATAAAAGAGATTAAACTCTTTAGAATTATGGGCAAACATCAATAGAAGAATTTTAAGGTAAACATGTTTCAAATTAAATTTAAAATTTTCTGTCATTCCTTCCGAAGGACATTCATGTACATCTACATAAGCATTATAGCTACTGAGCTTGATAAGCAATCCTCACTCTTAACTTGAATTACGGCCCAAGGCAGACTTTTGCAAGACAAAGAAGTCAACTTACGTTCTTCATGCTCTTAAGAGATTTCAAATATAGAAGATAAAACAATGACTGAAATAGCACTTTTAGCTTTCGCCCTCTACATGTGGTTTTTGCAAACGCTACTTGCATACTTTTAACACAAGTCTTCCATCGTATTTTTATCATCTTGTTATAAAAGTTTGCATTTTCATTAAATTTTTTATAAGTCGTTTGTCAATCCAAAGTTTTGCATAACATCTACATTAATATCCTTAAAAATCATTAAGCGAGCACCTTTCAAAGATCGATCTCTTAAACCGGAATTCCCTACAACTTATACGGAAGCCTTCTCCTTTAATAAAATGTTATACTTTGAACAACCCACATTAATCGAAAAAGGGCATTTTTGAGAACCTCAAAGTTCTTATAAGACAGCTAAACGTGGTCGCAACATACACAGATACAACTTTTCTTAGTTGCACCGCTTTTAATCAGATAATAAAGGTGGCAGGGTCAAAAATTTCTTCAATGAATGCATATATTGGAAGTATTTTCAAGACCATGGAGCTGAAATAGTAACAAAGGTTATGAAACTGTCCTCCCTACCCCTATTTTAGTATTAATTTGCCATTCTTCTACAACATGGTCTGGGACATTTGCAAACAACAAGACCCAAAGTCTTTGGTTCTAGCGCATAGAATCAGAGGGCAAATTATGACATTTGATTCGAATCAACTATTGTCCCCCTAATGCCATAAGGGGGAAAAATTACGCTAAAAAGCAAATAGCTAACAGCATCACAGCACAAAAATGTGTGCGTGTGCGGACCACTGGTCAAAGCCTCTACTATAGTGCTCCCGTTTAGTTAGAGTGTGTCAGGTTGTATAGCAGACTGTTGATCCTTGCTCTTGTTTAAGTAATCAAAACAACTCAGTTCAGTAAATATTTTCTTCAGTTGTTAGATATAAAGGAGACATAAAAAAACCTTACGCCGTATAAAAATATCCACACTTGATCAGTATTGCCTATTGCTTTTCAATTAAACTTTACAATAAATTTAATATTGTCTTCTTACTTAACTATTTGTTATATAACCTTTTTAATTTGCTTTAGTATAATTATTATCAATTTCACATATGTATGTCTCTTGTAATTTTTTATTCAATAAATTTTAATGATAAAAATATTGCTTCATTTCGAACACAGGAGAGTTGGTCTTTTTTCGATAAAAACGAAATATATATATTAAAAAATATTTTCTACAAAAATTTTAATGGATATTTTGCAATAACAACTTCTTCAGACAAGCTATTTCAATAAAAATATATATATACATATGCTTTATACATTCGAATAATCAGTGAGTATAAGCACGCACTGAACAAAAGTGGCAAAGTTATTTGGCCAAAAGAGTAGAGGGCCTTCAAAAAAGCTATTTACTTTTATTTGATAAAAATGCTGTAAAAGTAGCATTTAATTTGAATCGAAATTTTAAAGCTCTTATTAGAATTTTAATATAAAAAGCATTGACAACTCGATCAATCAAGTAGAATTTCGATTCGAATCGAATGTCGTAATTTGCCCATAGACTTTTTTAGCTTAATTTTTGATATTCTAGGGTAAATGAGATACTTCCAATAACACTGCGTATACGTGATATTGATTTACCAATTCTAAGATATATTACGTATACGCATCGTTAAAACTTGGAGTCAAAAAAGATATTTTCTTATGTAAATAATGAAAATTTTAAAAAATTTTAATCGAAAAATTCCTAACAAGTTAGAAGTTAAAGTAGATCAAACTCGACTATATTATACCCTACACTCCATTTGTATGTGGCATTTATAAAAAAATAGGCCTTTAATATTTATATTCAGTATAAGTTGTAAAAATTTTTACTCATCACTTTCATAATTTACATTTGATTATTAAAAATAAAAACTTTATTTCATTCTGTCCAGAACAAATTAATTCAACTTCAAAACTTTAAAATAAAATACCATTAGATTTTATTTTATTCAGAATACTACAAATAAATTTTAAAATATTCCAATCAATATCAAATCAAAAAATACTTTGAAATAGTTTTATAAATAGATTTTATTGAACAAAAATTTGGCAATATTTTTTTTTAAAGAAAAAAGTTTAGAATATTTGATATTAAAGAACAGATTTTTTATTCTGGTGTCGGTTTTGTTTGAATATTGTTAACTGGTTTGAAGGGTTATTCACGAAACGAAAATACTGGTTTTCAATTGCAGTTAATTTTTTTAACTATTTTTTAGTAATATTTCATTTGGATAATTTTTTTTCTGATACTTTGTGCTTTCCTGTAAATGACAGAAAATCTAGTTAATTTTAGGCGAATATGTAAGCCATTTTTTTGAGGTATGAATTCGAATCAAAAATTTGGTTAATTTTTATAAATATCTTGTCCGAGGGTTTTTGAATAAATATCCAGTCATTTTAAATAGATATCCAGTTGATTTTACATAAATAATTTTTTGAGTGTAAGTGGCGGAACAATTTTTTGATTCAATAAGAATTTTAATTTTTTACCGCAGCACAGAAGATATTTTAAAGTTTTTGTTTATTAGTTTTTTTAAGGTTTTATTCATCAGAATAATAATTTTTAAGAAAAAATTATAAAAATTTTATTTGATATTCAAAAAAATAATGTTCAAATTTTATTTAGAGTGATCTTGTTTGAATTTTTAAAATAAAAACGTTCTATTTTTAAAAATCAAATTAAATCATTTTAAGTATAAAAAATTATTTTATTCATATTTTATGTCAGTTCAAAACTTTTTTAATAAATTTCATAAATATTTTGTTCAACAAATAAACTTTTTTCGTAAAAGTTAATAAAAATTAGAAAAAAACTTATAGTGGTTTTGAAAATGTTTCTTATTCTAATTCTAATCACAACTTACAACTATAATTAGTGGCAAAATTTTAAAAGAATAAAGTGATATTAGAGCCATTTATTGCCCAAAACTCTTTTTTCGGGCAAACATGTGTATGGGGGCTAGTTTAAAAAATAGACCGAGCATCACCAAGGACAAAAAGCTTTGTTTCAATACCAAAAATCCTGTTTATGCCAAATTTTATTTAAATACATTTCAAAGTGAGACCTGCAGCATTTTCACAAGAATACCTGGACATCCAGCCAGATACGCGGACATGCGGACTCAGGAAGTAAATTCAAGCCAATCGGTATACTTAAAGGCAGGTCTTAGACCCCGTATGTAGTGTGGGTATAAAATATCCATTTTGGATTTTTCAAAATTAAGATAATTTTGTAGCTAATCCTTCAGATCCTTTAGTTTCCATTACCTTTTTTAAAAAAAGGAAAAAAATTATAAATTTTATTATTGAAACAAGAAAACAAATAACTTCCCTTTTGTAATCTTGTCAGCTGGAAAACCAATGACAAAAAGTTAATCCAAAATTATTAACAATTTGATACCAAACAATCTTACTAGCAGTTGAGTAAATTTGTTGTAGTCCTTGTTTGGTCCAAAAGAAAAATTTTAAAGTCCTGATAAATATTTTTTTTATAATTTCTAAATAAATTGTATATAAATTTTTAAGGTTTTGTTTTATTATATAAAAAGGCCTTTTTTAAAAATATTTAAAAAATTTATTTTACTTCTTTGTATGCATTGATATGTGCAATTGATTATATTTTTATGAGAATTTAAAACTGCATACCTCGTAGGCAACACGAAGCATAAATATGAATCGAACATAAATAAAATACATTAATAGGAGTTTCATAAAAACGAATTTAATAATTAAATAATTCATTTATTTTTTGATTGTTTTAAAAGTAATGGTTAAAAGAAGATTTTAAAAACAATTTTAGAAACTTACTTTAAACAAAGTTTAGAATTTCCTAACCTTAAAATAATTTGTTTGAATTTATCTCCCGCAAAAAATTTAAATTTTTTTAGTTTTTACTAAACAACATGCCTGTGCGTATTCACATCTCATCTGAATTTGTCTGAATATTTTATTAATAACTTAGTATCACGCATTCAAATACATTTTTCACCTAAACAAGATTTTAATATATTTAATATGTTAAACACATACTTGTATCAGGACAATGGGAACACCATTATATGATTTTTGTTATTGTTTGATTTAAAGAAATAAAATTACTTGCTAAAAGGTATGATCTATGAGCATTATTTATTTTTAAATGTAATAAATAAATATATTGGAAATTCTTTAAATTAAACTTTTAATTTAATAAAGAAATAAACAATTATTGGTAAGATACTAAGCACTAAGGAATAGCAAAAACTTCAAAACTTGATCTTTGCACACAAAAAGCTTTTACACGGTTAGATATAAGCATCTTTGATCATTAAAGGATTTTAACATTATGACTGTTTTTTGTAAAATGTTGTAGAAATGTTTTAAATACGTATGGAAATTTGTTTTCATATGAATTTAAAACACGTAAGAGCGCTATATTTCTCTTATATACCCTGCACAACGTGTAGGTGTTTTTACCCTTATCTTTTCAAATTTTTTATGGCAGGTAATATCTAGGATGTAAGTATAATCTAGGAAGATGTTTGCAAGGAAAATGAGTTGAGGTCAGTCCTACAATTGTCCTATCCACGGGCACCCTTAAAGCTGTAGAGTGGGTTTATTACAATATCCCAAACTTTGTGTAGGAGCCCTCTTAGGTGATGGAGATAGGGGTTAAGTATGTTATAGAAATATGTTTGGGAGGAAAAGTTTTAGGGTTTTGTCGTACACTTCATTTCTCTAAGCCCGACTCTGGGGAAGTTGTGGGCGTTTTAACATCATTTTTTTAGGTATGTTCCAAAATATGTTTGGGAAAGAAAACAAACGGGGGCCTGTGATACATTTAATTCCTCTAAGGGCGACTCTGAGGAAGTTGTAGGGGTCTTTACTCCAATATTTTAAAAATTTCGTTTGGCAGTCCTGTTAGGGGCTGGAGATAGGGGGTAAATATTTTCCACCAAAATCTTTGCGGGAAAAATTGTTGGGATCAGTCTTACATTTGACCTTTATAGGAGCGCCCTGGAAGCTGTGGAAGCATCATCATTACCAAGTATAAAGAATAAAACAATTTAAAATGAGAAAATATTTAGTATTTTTTTTGGCTTTAAGTGGTACGGAAGTTTAAAAAGGTACCGAAAATGTATTTACATTGCGTGAATTGCGGAATAATTTATGTTTGTTTTTTTATTGGTTCAGAAGAAGCAAGAGGTACAAAAAGGTACAAATATATAATTTTTATCCTTATGGTTCAATTTTGAAAAAGGAAAAAATAAATAACTTTTTTGAGAGTTATCGGTCCAAACTTGAATGTTGTTTGTAACTTTTTTGATTAAAAGATAGAAAAAAAAACCGAAATATAATTTTCGTTTCCTTTTTCTTACCATTTGATACTTTAGTTATAAAATATAACGGAAACGTAATTGTATTTCTTCGAGACTTGCCATCTAAGTACCCTTTTTAGCTAAAAGTTAGAGAAAGTACCAAAAAAGTGCTAAAGTATAACCTTCACTTTTTTCAACGGCTCAAGTTTCAAAACTAAAAAACACCAAAAAAAATGTTAATTTTTGTAAGCTTTTAATTGCAATTGGAACTATGTATCCTTGTCACTTTTAAAATAGCAAAATGGACCCGCAGTCCAAACTCAAGGTATAAAGCTTTATGCGTTTGGGCTGTAAAATGATGAATGAGGAAGCTAGTTAGTCAGTCTGTCATTAACGTTTTTTTTCAGTTTAATTAAAAAAGTTTTAATTCCTTATTTTTCTTAAACTTTTAAATTCTCTTACATGTGTTGTAACATGCTAAACACAATAATTATGACAACTAGACTCCTTTCGAATAAACGTACATAAATGTTAAAAGTCTTTATACAAAAAATGCCATTAAATATTATAGAAACTAAAAAGATGATTAAAATTGTCATATGCACACTTTTTTACAACACTTTACAAGGACTGTAACATGACATGTAATAAAGAATATTTTATATTTTAGTTTTTTTTTTCTAAAAATTAAAACAAATTAAAGGACTTTAATGGTTTTAATATCATTTTCCTTTATAACAAGAAACTTGCCTTTAAATATGAACTGTAAAGGAGGCAAACATTTGTTAAAGCTTCAATAATGACTTGACATTTATATGAATTACCTTGAAGATTACATTTTATCCACAAAGAAATAGTAAAAAAAAATTATTATGTTTTAACAAAACCTTAAGGCAAAAACGTTAGTTTACAGCAACGAAGCAAAATCACAATTATGATCCTAATGGTATGCAACACATTTTTGTTTTGTTTTGTTTAAGTTATAAAATACAGCATTTGTCCACTTTCTCATTCTTTAGTGCAATAACAGAGTA
Organism: Melanophora roralis; assembly: GCA_963583895.1. Taxonomy (NCBI): domain Eukaryota; kingdom Metazoa; phylum Arthropoda; class Insecta; order Diptera; family Rhinophoridae; genus Melanophora; species Melanophora roralis. The sequence goes on along the minus strand of OY757191.1, from coordinate 11,136,359 downwards.
TGCTCTCGTATGTCAGAATAAGTATGTTTTCAAAAAGCTACTACGAGTAGGAGATACTGCATTCCTTGTTAAGAATATGGAAACAACTAAAAAAAAAATAAATATCAAATATCCTTAGCATTACTTTGTTAACCATTATGAAAATCACGTACTTGTTATTCAAGCTCAATTTAAACCAAAAGACTTGAACATGAAAGTAATGAAATCCTTTATACATAAAATGTATGCATGTGGGTGTGTGCCTGTGAGTGTATTTACTTTTGTGGGTAAAGTTTTATCACATTAAATATTCAAATGTAAATGTGTGAAAATAATATTTTCTCCTTTAAAATGCACAATGTCTACGTTTAGCCCTTAACAATATTCATGAAAATCCTTTTTTGTAAAACAGAAAAGTTTTTTGTTTTAGTTTTTGCAACACATTTTCTTGACAAGCATCAAACATCCTTAGGCTATTGGAAGTTTTATCGATATTAAGTGATGGAAAGTTAAAACAGTGCAACAGCAAAATTCTTTTTGAAAATAAAATTATGAAAAATTACAAAATGTTAAATAAAAAACTCATAATTTTTCTGTAATTTAAATTTAAAGGTTTCAAACTCAAAAGTAGCAAGAATTTTTGCTTGCTAAAACCTCATTGAATATGGGAAACTCCATTGTGATGGGTGTGACCATTTTCTCACGTTTTTTCTTATAACTAAAACATTTTAAAGCTTTTATTTAAAAATGGATTTAATTTTAAGAGCGGGTGGTATGTTTTTAAACAAAAAAGAGTAAGAAGATACTAAAAAGACATGATTTCTGCTGCCCAGGGCCACTTGAAGACTGGGAAAGGTGTAGCTTTAAAAATTTGGATGGAGAAATGCGATGGGTTTGATATTTTTGTCAAAATGTATCTCATCGATTTGAAAATTAATTTGTAAGTAAAGAAAAAAATGTTTTTTTCTTATTTTGGGCCGTAAATAATTTATATTGAATTTGCTGAAATAGTGCTGTCAAATAATTTGACAATTGTATGATCCGATTTCAACAAAGCATTTTGAAGTGTAGTAAGTTGCATATTAGAAAGGGAAAAGTCTTACCTTCTCCCTTTAGTGGATTTTATAGAACCCTTGTTCATTCGCTTTGATCCTTTACTCTTCTTTTCCAATTTCTGACATCAAGTTTTAAAGTGTCTTTCCATCTGCATGATCCATCATTGGGTTCGCAAATGACTTCTCAAAATATGACCTATCTCCTCCTCGGAACACTCAAAACAGTGCCTCGTCTGGTTTCGCAAGTACCCATGCTTTGGAGCCATAGATTAGCATGGGTAGTATCAGGGTATTGCATAAAGGGACTTTTGTCTGTCAAGAGATGGTTTTGCTTTCCAACATCTATTGACCGATATTTTTGTTCTTTTTACTTCAAAAATTGATATGGTTTGTTTTGTTAATGGCGGTACCAAGATAGATACGACGTTGACTATTTCAAAATTGTAGGTTTTACTGGACCAGTTGTAAGTTGATACCATCAATTTGGATTCGTTTGCATCTAAGGCCAGATCTACTTGGCTGATTCTTTCTCGATTTTTCAAGATATCAATATCGTCAGCGTTAGCGAGTAACATGTCGGGTTTTGTGGATAATGTGCCAGTTTTATTTACATTTATATCTCACTAAACCTTTTTTAAGAAAGTATTAAAAATATTAAACAAAAGGCTGTTTTTCTTTTTTGAATCCTCGTTTGATTCTGGAAGGCTCAGGGATACTTCGCCTTACCAAACTGAGGATTGCATATTATTTATTAATATCCTGCAGAGACGTATTTTTTTTTTTCAGGAATACCAAGCTTAGACATAGCTTGAAATAACTTTGAAGGTATCTTCTCTCAAAAACCGTCCCGTAGTCGTATGATGTATGTGGATCTGTCTTTCTTGGGATTTTTTCAAGGTTTTTTATATCTGGTCGATGGTGGATTTATCAATTCTAAAGCTGAACTTATATAGCCCAATTACGTTGTCAACCTTTGATTTTAATATTTCAAAGAGACGTAATTGGTATATACTGACTTGTTTTCCTTTTGGCAACTGGATATGGAACCCTGATATTCCAGTCTTCTTTTAGCTAGGTTGTATAAATAAGCTAAAGCTTACGCCAAATCAACGCATCGCTTTCAGTCTTTAACAACTCAGTTGGCAACCCAACGGTTACTGCTGCCTTGTCTTAATGCGGGTAATTGCTAATTACCTCATTGTAACTATGCGGAATGCTCCACCGTCTTCAATAATTGGTTCTGTGGTATCTTAATAATCGCTACTATCGGATACCAACAGGCACTAAAAAATTTTTTCCATGCCTGAGCATACTATCTAATTAGTTACCAGATTACCCAAAGAAGAAGCCAACTTCTTTTCCTTGCAACAAGTTTCTGCTGGTAAGAGTTTTACCTGGACGCATCTAGAGAGAAGGGGTGCGTCTCAGGTAACTTGGAGATAAACGGCGTCAAATAGTCACTAAAACTTAATGGTTTTTATTTGCGGTCTTAAAGCTAGTTTGCCTGAAGATTCCTGAATTTTCAAATATTTGGATGGGCAAACTTGCTTGGTCTTAAAATGTCTGTGTTACCTGTAAAACCTAAGATAAAGATTTAAAGAAACTTTTAAATAAAACTTAACGAAAGATCTTTGTTTAAATTTTTTAAATTTTAAATAATTTTTTAGAAGTTAAGGTCTAAAATTAAAAAAGATTTTATGTCTTAATACCAATGATTAAAGCAAACTCAAATTCGTTTAAATAAATGGCTTTGACTTTATACGTTGCTTTGTATGAACAGCGCCCTTAGTTTTATTTAAGTTACTAGAAATTGTTCCCTTAAAATAACTATAAAAGTGTTTAATTAACAAAAAAAATCTTTTATAAAAAATATTTTCTGTAGAAATATAAATTAAAAACAAAATGTCTAATAACAAAAGTCTAAAATTTCTACTAAAAAAAATTTTGAATTATTTTCCAAGTTTCTATTAAATTTTTTTGTTGAAAATGTTAAAATTTTCAAATTTAATTACAGAGTTTTCTAACATCAAATTAATTAACTTTAGTAATAACTTTTTCCAAATCTCACATTTTATCCCACTGTTAACCTAAAGAAAACACAAAATCTTAATTGAATAGCACAACATTTGTAGGAAAAAAAAATATTCAGATCTTAATCTTATGAGAAATAATTTTCAACTCATATGCTCGCACTGTCTGTCATCTGTATAATGTTTGTTTAAACACCTTTACCTGTGTGTGTGTATAGTAATATTCTAGATAAAAGAAATATTAAGCCAAATGAATAACAACATATTAAAACAAGAAGAAATTAGAATAAAAAATCAACTAACTGTAAAATAAGCAAAAAGACTCTTTGTCTTCTGCAGGGCGTATGAGTGATGTGGAAAATTGTAATATATTGCTCATACGTACATGTGTAAGTACTTAATCTCATAAATGGAATTAAAACATGAAAGTAAGTATTAATGTTTAGTGAATGTTAATATATATTAAAAACAACTAAAATAATTAAGGAAAATTAAAACCAAAATTTTATCTTAATATTATGACAAACTTGTGCAAAAATATTACACCTAACAGGGTCTTGGTAAAATTGAAAGAAGTATGTATATGAAAACGAACGCAAAAATAACCAACTGTAAAATAATAAATAAGTAACACTACCTTTATTTGGATTTGTTAAAAAATTTTTAATAATTACTATTAAAGTTTTATAATTTAAGTAAAATCTCTTGAATTTGTTAGAAAACTACTCTAAAAGTCTTCTTATTTGGGGATCTGCGGAATTTCAAAAAAAAAAAAAAAAATACCAAAAGAATTTTGTAGTGTTTTTTAATATTAAACGACCTTTTCTTAATGTTCTTCTTTTACGATTTGTTAGTAATGGGCTTTCAAGGTCATAAGTTATCTTAATGTAAATAAAACTATTAGTTCATTATTTCATTATTTTTATTTGTTTAATAAATTTTCTTAATTTAAAAAACTACTATTTTATTTCGTTTGTCTTTTACTTCTAAGCCGCTCAAAACAATAAGATAGATTTGCTAAGATTTCCTCACTTACGCAACTCATCGTCAGTAATGCCTGTCTATAAAAAAATGTGTTAATAATTTTCTTTCGGGACCAAAAGTTTTTATTAAAATATCTTTATATAAGTAGGATTAGCTTAAAAAAAAATGAGAAAAATGAAGGAAGAAGCCCCTTTACCACATCAGCACTCGCAGACCTCTTTGGTACATTGTGCCTTCGTTTGAATATGGCTTAAAAATAAAGAAATTTTTCTGACAACATGCAGCTTCCAATTAAGAAATGGCCTTCTCCAGACACATAAATGCCATTATTAGCCCAATAATGTTTTTTAGTTTACACCTTAAAATATTTTTTGTCCACTGGCCATGTAACTTAAGCTTAAAACAACCTTAAGATCCCCCTCAAAAATCCCACAATAATTTGGAGGGCTGCGCTAGTTTGCCTATTTATGACCCAAGCCGTGGTTAAGAGACCCCACCTTCTCAGATTTAAAACAACCTTCTTGCCTATTAAGCTTATACTTCTTTGCAAAAAACCCCTTGTCGCCTCTGGGAACAGATTTTGCTGCAATACTCTCTGCCCAAAAGATACTGCAGTCATCAGAAGTCATGTAGTAATGCGGAAAACTCAGTTCTCGAAAGAAGGCACAAGCTGTTACCCCTATGTTTCCCATCCATCTTGCGTAAAAGCCTGTCAATCCCTTTTTTTAACTTACTCATATTTGGGGTTTTAATAAAGCTTAGTTTGGGACCTTGTACCGTTACATTTTGCGACTTCCATTTTTCTTTCATGACTATCTGAATCCTCAATAAATTTTTCAGTTAATATTAGTCACTTCGTGGACCCTTTTGCAGCACCCTCTGCTACTAATTTACCTGCTTTTAAAGTCAAGGCTTTCATCAAATAATGCTATAGAGATACTGCATAAAACACTTGTTATATGAAGTCCTAGAATTTCTTGCCCGCACTCTAGGCCTCTCTTGCTTTCCCAATGCAGTCCACTGTACTAGTATCCCAGAAAGTATGATAAGAGTGGTATTTTCCCTAAAAATCCATGTTCTTCTAGAATTTTCCTGCTTGACCAGAGGCCCTTGGTAAGACATTGGTGTGGTTTAATCTCAATGTAGTTGATGGATCGAGCTTAATTTTTAATTTTATATATTAAATACCAATAGAGCATCTTTTACCAGACCGATTTCTATTTAAATTTTAGGGTCAACTAACACTCTTAAACAAACATTTTTAAGGCCATAAAATGGGAGATGACTTATGCTCATATGTATGTTTAATAGATAATAATTTTCCACAAAAAGGTAAAAGTTAAAGAAACAATTTTTGTTTGGATCAAGAAATGTTTAAATAAATTTATGTCTTTAATATGTTTTACCAAAAAAACAATTGTGTTATTAAAATATATTTCCTTGACAATTTTTCTTTTTTAGCACCTTTAAAAATCACATTTTTTCCTTTTTTTATATTTCCTTCTGCCAAATTCGAGGAAGTAACAAAATAAACGCCAGATGTTATATAAGACTTTGTCTTTAAAATATTATTAATACCCTTTAGCTCAATGGTAATGCTTTAAAAATAACTTCCTTTTATTGCCTCAAAGTATTTTACGCAGCCAAGGAATTAGGTTGAAGTAGAAGTAACAGCTGCAATTGTGCGCTTAAAACATTAACATAAGACGTCGACTAAACACTGGCTCCAGATTTTTTTTATTACATTTTGTTGTACCTTTAAGCAATTGCAAAAGCTATTTTAAATACAAAATTGGAAAAAAAATTATATACAATTTAGAAAAGTTTTGTAAGGTAACAACACAAATACAAAAAAAGAAAAAAATCTTTTTCCTTAAAGAAAATTAAATTATTGAATTCCTTGAAGAAGCAAATTTAATAAAAGGGGTAATTTTATGTAGATTGTTAACAGCATTTTTTTAAAACATTACGACACATTTATAAATACATAGAAACATATTCAAAAATGCTCTAAAGTGATGCCAGTCTTTGAAGACAAACTTTAAAACAAACAGACATTTAAATTCTTATGTGTGAACAGATGGTGGCATTAAAATTCCTTAGAATTCTGGCTGAAGTCTTTTTGTTACAGGAATTTAACAGATAAATTGTAGAATCAACAAATATACAACAAAATTTAATGTTATTTAAAAATTATAATTTAAAATTCCGAATATTTGATTTTCATATAAAGGGTGTCTGGTAGCAAATGTATATTTTTAAACACGGTAAATTTAAAAAATAATTAGTGGTGCGAAGGTAGGGTGGCGCTGTTAGAATTACTGGTTGTGTGGATTTATCAGCCACGATGTCGCCGTAGTTGATCTTCAAGGGCTCCCGAAAACATTGAACTGGCTGAAAACAATTTTCGTGAAATTCCGTGACGGAAAAAAGCAGCCTTACTGGGACTTCAAAGAGCTTTAATTCATGAAATTTTAAAAAAGGATCTTTAAAATTTCAAATCATTCAAGAACTGAAAAAAATGACTTTGATTTACGCAAAAATGTTCGTGAAACAATTTTGGAGCGTTTTCACTTAAACGACCACGTCAACAAGCAAAACTGCCATTAGTGGTCTCCAAGAACCTGCAACCCACGATTGAAATATTACGAACAATTTCATTGCCCAAGGGTGGCGAACCAGATCGCTCCGTTCAACTCCCATGGTTTTTCATGGGGCTATCTTAAACAGAGGGCTTATAGTAACACCCCTAAGCTTTTGTGGTTTGAAAGGAAAATATTTGTCAAGAAATCAGCTCAATTGAACCAAGTCTTCTTTAGCGTGTGGCGCTGAATACCAGGCTCCGCTTTGAACGGTGTGTTCAACTCGATAGAAGATGTCTGGAAAATAAACTCATAAAATTCTTATTTCTTTTCTATCGTCTAATGCTATTTTTAAAAACTTTGTGGCAATTATTACGTTTTTAATTTAAAATTAAAATCTGCCACCAGGCACCCTGTATAACAACCAACTGTTTTGGTATGATTTATGCCGGCACGTGAAATATTTGTTACGAAAATGTTTAATATAATTTTATTGCAGCCAAATTTTACACAGGTTTCCCCTTAAAAGCAAATCAATTTCAGCATTATATTGTTTTGCCAACAGATGGCGGTTTTACCTAAATTATTTGTTTTACCATGAGCACAGGAAGGGTTAAGAGTATAAACAAAAGCTTAAAAATTTAATTTAAAATTCATAAATTATTTGAAGTGGTTTAATAATAAAAAAAAATATTTTAGCAGTTGCGACCGTAGATGCTATAATTTAAGTGACAGTAACAAGGGAAATAATTTTCTGTTTAATCATGATTTAAAAAGGAATTTCTTTATATGAAAAATGTTGTCATAACAACCATTTTTGGTTTAAGGTAGTCCAGGGAGAAGACCTTTACTTTGTTTTGGTAAGAGTGTTTGCAAACGTCTTATGTATATCAAAACTTCATAAAGAAATATTTTTATAGAATTTAACACTGAGGTAAGGATTGAAAAGACGTGATTTTTGCAGCACGTTTTTATACCTGCATCATATACGTGGTAAGTGTAAGTATATTGCATTTGTACAGATAATAGTAACTTTCAAAAATAATAGTTTAAGGCTCACCTTCAACCACATTGATTGACTTCAAATCATTTCCTGAGTCGATTATGTATTAGATTTCGTCCAATCCAACATTTACAGTGGGTTTCATATTAGTAAAACTTTACAAATCACATTTAACCTTATTAATTGTGAAAAACTATATAAGCACATGCGAAAAATCTATTTTCAAATTAAAATAGCCCAATTCTGCGGAGCTCGCACTTATTTACCTTTTACTATATAGCAACCAGCAAAACCTTGTTGAAGGAAAAAATTATGGAGACAGCAATCTTTTCAGTCGTCTGGCAGATTGAAAAAGCCTTTTTTTTTAAATGAGTATGCACTAGAAGATTTCCTTGTTATTGCAGGCACTTGGTATAATTTATCCGCGAAAAAAACCACTTACGAAGCTAAAAGTTGAATGCAAGTAAAACAGTGTTCATTTTTACTAAAAAAATATGTGAGTGCGATCAGCGCTGTGGTCGTGGGTCTTCGTCTAAACTCCGAGAAAACGGACTTGATTCCTTTTTTGAGAAATACCGGGATTGGGTACCTTAACATAATACTGGTCAGTCATAAAAAATAAAATTAAAAACAAAAAACGGTGAATGCGCTTGATGCATCCAGAAAAATGGCAAACACAAGGTCTGTAACATTGATCTAAGACTGAAATTTGGACCTATCTGGAGGAATGCGGCTGATTGACGTCGTATTGCTCAGATCAGAGACTTAACAATTTCTTTATGGGCAGCTCCACAATAGAAGGGAGATCCGAGGAGTAATTTTCTATCAGTATGCAGAGAGTTTTTCCATCTTCCTGCCGTTTTCCTGTCTTTCTGAATTAAGAATTCTCAACCGAACATATTTATTGATAGTTAAACGACAAAGGACGTGTGCAGTCAAACAAGTGCATATCAACTGACTTTGGGGACACAAGAATATTGTCGGAAATAAGATGACAGCCAATCTGGCAACACAAGGGGCTTACTTGACTACGACCAGAGTTGGGCAAAATACATGCTTTGCTGTATTTGAAATACAAAATACAAAATACTTGTTCCGCTTGTATTTCAAATACGAAATACCAAATACTTTCAAGTCGAGTATTTCAAATACAAAATACAAAATACAGTATTTTAGTATCTTTTATTTGAAATACAAAATACATTAAAACCATTAATCATGAACACAAGATTTTTAAAAGTATAATCAGATAAGCTGCCTCTTGTTGAAGAATATATAAATCCTGCTAGGTTAGGTTAAGTTACGAAGGGTAATAGCGAGTTCGCCACCTCCACTCGGAGGCCCTTAGGCCCATTGTGAATCGCTTCAAAAGAGTTGACAAGAAAAGAAAAACAGTAAGTCAAAGGATTCATAGGTAAGAGAAAAAGGATAAAGAAGCCAGAGTACCGTCCGCAAGATGTCTAAGAAAGTCAGTAGTCCTAGGCTCTGAATCACCTAGCTGCCCAGCCACCCAACCTCCTTAATGAAGCCTATGATGCTCCCCAGCCCACTGCCAGGAACCTCACCAAGTCCATCTAAGAAGCGTCCTCCAAACCACCTCTGTCGGCGAATCTGCAGTCCAGGGCAGTGGCAGAGAAGATGTTCCACCGTCTCTAACTCCTCCTCGTCCCCGCATACCCTGCAGAAATCTGGAGAATTCCTGTCCCATTTATTCGTCCTGTATCTCACATTGCAGTGCCCTGTGGGAGTCCCAATAATCCTGCTAAAAAAACGATTTTTCTACAGGTCCTGATGAAAACAGACTGGTGTTTAATTTAATGAAAACAGTCCTCTGCAAGGCACATTCAACAAGGTAAATCCAAGGCGAATTTAAAAGATTCGCCCTCTGCATTTCCTTTTTCTGTTTGAACGGTAGAATGTCAGAAAAATTAAAAATTTCATACCAAATTAAATTTTTATAACGTGAAAATGTCAAATTGATTTTAATCAGGTGGGCCCTTAATATTACCTAGTTAAATGTGCCTTGGTGCTCTGTATGTGCCTTGTATGTAAAAAACAAATTAAATTAAAAGTAAAGTAATATCAAGGCGAATTCAAAAATTCGCCCTCTGCATTTCTGTTGTATACTCTTCACATAGTGATAAGGGTATATATCAGTTTGTCATTCTATTTGAAAAATAGAAAAATTTTTTTGAGTGGGGGCAGGAGAAAGTGTAGCTCCAATACAAATTATCAGTTTTTATGAAATTTTCGATACTTTATATCTCGGCAAAAATAACAGCTATCGACTTCTAGTGTTCTACAAAAAGTAATTCGATGATAAGACCTACATTTTGGATAAAAAGGTTAAAGAGGAGCAGGGGAACTAGAAGATCCCATAAAAATTAACAACTTTTATTATGAATAATGTCGAAAACTTTTATAACTCTCGACTTCAAATCTTCTTCATCTATTTCTATTATCCATACGAACGTTAACATTTTGTAAAGTTTTCTATGGACTTTAAAACTGGCACAAGGTATTGTTGTTATATTAGTTGCAGTACAAAATAACTCTGCAGCGTATATTAAAATAGCAATGTGAATGGTATATAAGATTCGGCAGAGGCAAATATAGCGATCTTACTTGATGTGTTTAAAATTGTGTATGTCAAAAAACTTTAATTTTTATACAAAATTTAATTTTTTTGACATTCACATTTCCAAATATCCGCTTAGCTCTTGATACTAAGTACCTGAATGAGTGAGACCTGTAAAAGAACGTGCCTTGCTAAGGCGAAGACGTGAATGAATACGAAGACAAAGTTTTCATTCTTTTTTTTTTTAATTGTAACATTTTTCAATTTTTCTAATGACAACTTTTTGTATAACAAAAAAATGTATTTTGCAAAAACGTATTTTGCTATCATAAGTATTTGAAATACAAAATACAAAATACTTTAGTGTTGGGTATTTCAAATACAAAATACAAAATACATTAGAAGGTGGTATTTCAAATACAAATACAAAATACGTATTTCAAATACAAGAATTTGAAATACTGCCCAACCCTGACTACGACAAGGAAAGTGGACTAAAGGGCTCCACTTTAGTTTACCAGTTAGGATCAAAGCCACGGAGGCCTGTTTATATACCACTTCGTCTAGCATCTCCGGTATTGTAAAGAAATCTTATGAGCTAATAAAAAAACATGGTTTCTTCTGTCTTTGCAAAGGAGCAATTGTTAACTACTTGTGTAGATGACAACATCTCACTGTTGGACAGCGGCTCTTTAAAGAGCAGGACAAGTAGCAAGTGACTATTTTAAACTCCATGGTGTTTAAGGGGGTCATATTACACTCGTGCGCTCTAAAGCAAGCTGTCTTATTTGTTTCAAAGCCTAAAGAAAACATTAAGGTTTCGTAAGACAAGACTGTTGGCATTTCATAATAGTACTTAGGCACTCTTGAGCTTATTACATCGAAGTAGTTGGACTGGAATCACCAGGTTATCGCGTTTCTTATTAAGAAATTCCAAGAACATAAAGAGTCGATATTTGGTTATTGACAGTAATTATTCTTAAAAATTTAATTGCAAATTAAGTTAAAACTGTGAGCAGGAGAAAAATTTCTTTAGCAATTTACTATTGCACAGCTCAAAATTCCTTAAAAAAATATTTAAAATATTTATTTCAAATCACAAAATATAATCCTTGACTAGACAGTTCATCCAATATAAAAATGACGCAGACAAACGAATTTTTGTTTTATTTAATTTATGCCATGAAAAATATTATTTCTGTTATATTTATTTTAAAAATAGATTTAATTAAAATATTTTTTTGTGTTGTCCGAAGTACTTATACTCAAATCCTTAAAATCCTTTAGACTATTTTATGTTTAAATTTATCGAAATGAATAACAAAGTTATTTTTAATTTATTTATTTTTTTATTTGATTTTTATTGTATTGTCTACAGATATTTTATTTAAAGTGAAACACACATTATTAACAAACAATTCAAAATTTAAATTTTTTTTAATTTGAATTTCCCACAACATTAACAAGCTGCTTACAAGATCTATAGTTTATGTTTATGTTAAACAACATTTAAATTTTTTATTTCGTTGGTAAACAAATACAAGAGCCGTGTACACTAACAAAAACAAAAAGATTGTGTTAATATATTTAAGTGTTAAAGAATGATACGAAAATTCGGTGATAAAATGGTTTTACTACAAGGTGGGCCAAAAGAAATTGCTGTTTTAGAACCCTTTCATTTTTTTTAGCTTTATATACAAAAAGAGTGTTTTTTCAAAATGTATTTCAAGATTTAATTTTCAAACTCCTTATCTTTAATCGTGAGTATTTCGGAGAACTTGAAAAACAAATTTTTTCGTAAGACCAAAAGAAATCTCCTTATTGGAAGTTGCTCTTATTTTTGCAAATGACGGGCAATATTAAATCTGTTTTGACACTTGTGAACTAGACAGATGTAGAATAGAAGTAAACGTGCCATGTAGTGATACACGCCCCAAGAACACGGAATAATCGTGTCTTTTTTTTGCGTAACAATTCGTCTGTGGCGTTGGCGTAGCGCGAATTCCATAGCTAATTCCCCGGTCGTCCGGCACCAACTGCGCAAATACTGCGGCATTTGGCTCATAACCCTAAGAAGTATGGGACCACACAAGACGCTGCCAAAAGTTGCCAGTCTCGGAGCGTTTTGCCGAGAATGTCGTCGCTGTTTGCGAGGATGACGAGCTGTCGTCAGAAATATCGACCAGACAAAGTGCCTCACAATAAGCCATAAGCCGGTCGACCCCAAAGCGAATTTCGGTCAAAGACCTGCGCATGGTCCCGTACAAAATCCAGTCTCTGCATTTACTGTTGTTTGTTTACTGCCAAACGCGTGTAACCTACGCCCAAGCAATCCTTAATTTCGTGGCCGAATTGGACGATTTTTTGACCAAAATCATAATGAGTGATGAAGCTCATTTCCACCTCAGCGGGTACGTGAACAACCATACCTATCGCTTTTGGGGCACCAAAAATCCACGAGAGTTGTAGGAGGAGCCAAAACACCTGTTTAAAATGACTGCATGGTGCGCTATTCATGCTTGAGGAGTCATCGGGCCATATTTTTTGAGGACGCCGCTGGTCAAGCGACAACAGTGGACGATGCGCGTTGCAATTGAATGAATAAGGATTGGAGGACTTGCGGTTCGAACAAGATGGAACAACTGCACACACTACGATAGCCACAACTGATATTCTAAAGGCGGCGTTCCTTGATCGCATTACCTCTCGTTTTTGCGACTTACATTAGCCCGCAAGATTGCCAGACTTAACCGTTCCAGATATCTTTTGTGGGGTCTTTTGAGGTTCAAAGACAATATTCGACACGAGTGTCACGATAATCTCTTGCTGGAAGTTCTCGCCGAAGTGATGAAAAATGCCAAAAACATACACGTATGGAAATCAGTTGTGGCGGCACCTATTTGACTGATATCATCCTTTTTAACTTGACCAACCAAATAATATAGGTTCAAATAAAACATAATCAAAAAATAGAATTAAAATATTTCATTTAGAAAAAAAATGGGAGCCAAACAACATTTTGGCCCACGTTGTACATGCGAAATCTATATGCAGGTTAAAGGTCTTTCGAGAAGTAAGACTCATATGGAGACCCTAGTAGATTATGAACTGACCATTAATTAGTTCAGTACGATAGTTGGTAGCATAAGGGCTTGAGCATATGCAAACGTTTTGGCAACTGCTTAAAACTCCAGGTATTAAACAAAATTCACTCTCTGGAAGGATAATGGAGGATGTATAAAAAATGGGTCCTTTAAAAAAAATCTCAGCTTATTATTTTTAGATACAAAAAATATTTGCACAGACACTATCACGTGAGTACTTTGCGTTGGTAAAATGTATTTTTTTATATTATTATATACCATATACATACGATTTTTAAAAAAAGTGACGTTTTTAAATAAGAACTAGTTTTCCGTGGTCAAAGTGCTGTACTCGACATATTGGTTTGTTATAAGTGGACAGCAAAGAAAGAAGAAGTTTATATGCTTCATTCATAAAATTCTTGATAAATTGTGGACAGGCAGAGCGCATGCTTTTACTTTAAAAGAATATGTTTTTTAAGTAATCAAATTAAACGGGTTCATGACATTGCTTAGCTCAATTTTTTAGGAAAATAGCTCAGTTTTAAACCGGCAGCAGCACATTCCGTATAAAGTATATTCTACCATTATGTGTTGAGTTTGTTTAAGATGTGCTTACTTTCAAAAAGGAAAAGTATTTTGTTGTCCTTGAAAACACTTGGGACGTGTTAATATGGTGGATGCATTTGAAAAATTTTTCAAAACTTAAATACGAAATACGTTCAATAAAGAAACCAAGGTCTTACTTTAACCCTTTAGATATAAAAAGTAATGTAACTGACAGGACTTACTGACTAACTGATGAATCCTTCTTTTTATTATTCGTCCCTTAGTTTTGCTTTATTTCTTGTTAATGGATTCATGGCGCACACTTTGCGAAACGCTTTTATACCAGTTAGGCAATAAACTTTCACCCAATGCCATTGCGTTATAGTCATCCACTACGTTTTTTCCAAAAACCACTGACACAAGTTTTTTGCTGCACATTCCAGCGGTAAGGCTGGCACTTGAAGTCAAGAGACTTTAGACCAATAAGCCTTTCGTCTTTCCTACTGAAGACATTGGAACAGCTAATCGATCTTCATCTTAGGAACACGATTAATACGCACGTCATTAATAATGCTTACGTGCTTACCTGCAGGGTAAGTCCGTTGAGAGGGTGCTTTATGTGCGATTTGTACAGGAGAGAAAACACGATGGGTGCATTCTTGGATATCGAGGGAGCCTTTAACAATCACCCTTATCGGAGAAAAAATTTCGCCCAAATTTTGTCCTTAATTCAGTGGATCTATTCTGTTCTTCGAAGCAGGATAATCAACTCGGGCTTGGAGATGAAGATATGAAAAGGAGTGTGGTCGAGGAACCCCACAGGAAGATATTTGGTGGCCACTATTATGGATTTTGGTAGTCAACGGAATACTGAAGTGGTTTGACTCGAAGGGAATAAAAGTAGTGGCTTATACAGACGACATCGTAGTTTTTGTCACGGGGAAATTCTTGTTCATAACGAGCGAGGTAAGGTAAAATGCATTATCCGATCTATCGGCTTTGGCCAGGGAAAAGGGACTGCGAGATAATCTAGACAAGACGGAGCTAGTTTTCTTCACGAGGAAGCTGCCGGAACTTGAAGAAATTGTGCTGAAACTAGCGGATAGGGCCAGGTATCCCGGTATTGTCCTGGATGGCAAGTTATCTTGTTAGGCGAATGCGGAGGAAAGGGTTAAGAAGGCTATCAATGCCTATTATGCCTGCAAGAACTCCACAGGTAAGAAGGGGTGACATAAGGAAGCTCTTGTCAAAGGTCATGAGATGTGCTGTATTATGAATTACGGGGGCCATAGATAGTACAGCATAGGCAGCGCTGGATATTATTTTGCGTCTTCTTCCCATTTGGGATTTTGTTGCTGGAATGGCGGCAAGGAGCTTAATTAGGTTTAGTGAGTCAGGTATGCTTTAAACAGGTTCAGATCGACACGCTGGCTGTCTAGGAAGGATTGGGGATGGTCGACTACTGCAGCGGTCAAGTTTGACGTATAATATGCTACCAAAACTTGACTTTGGGATCTTCCCCCAGGTAGTGTTTCCGGATGGGAAGGCGTAGAAGGGATTCGAGAGGCTGTATGAGGGGTGTGCAGTCCTCACTGATGGATCGAAGATGGAGGCGGGCACCGGGGTCTATATATAGACAAGGGAGTAAGGATGTCATACAGGGGGGTTATTATGTAATTCGATTCGAAAGGAATTTTCTATTCGAAAGGCAAATCGTATTATCTAATACTTTTAAGACTTGGTAAGTCTGCTTTCATTCTTCTTTAATTTATTTCTTCTCCTGCTCTTAATTTCTTAAAAGTATTAGATAATACGATTTGCCTTTCGAATAGAAAAATCCTTACAAAAGCCTTTGTAATTCGAATCGAATTACATAATAACCCCCCAGACTTCTGGACGGGTAGAACTAGCCGTCACCCTTTGTAGCCTATCCTTACCCAACCTTAGCTTCCAGCGGAACCCAACTTTTCTTAAGAGTACGCTATAACAAGACGTAACAAACTCGGGCACTTTAAAGAGCAAAACTAAAATCCACCACCGACCAAACCCAGATCTACCACTCTTTCTAGATAACTATATAACGGCTTGTGCTTTACATACTCGGAATATTTTGATTTTTAAATAGAATTCTAAAATTTCTTTTTTTTCATAATATTTATTAAATTTTATTTTTTATTTTGTTTATATATTTCTAATTTTAAATTTAATACTCATAGATTTCAAAATATTTTTGCTTTATAATTATTAACTTTTTTCATAAAAACTGTACATATTTTTGAATAATCATAACAACTTAAATATACAAATAAGTTTTATTTTAATTCTATTTTATTAAGTATTTTTTTCTATTTGTTTTTTAAACATGAAAAAAAAACTTAAAAATTATGGCAGATTTGCATTTCTGGTTTTAAAATTTTGTTTGGATCTTGTAGTTTTTTAAGGACTAAATTACTTATGACAGTTTTAACTTAATATTTCGAATTTAAAAATATTTTCTTTATAATAAATATTCATTATAATAATAAAAAAGTAATTTATTTTAAAAACTATTTAATTAACTGGTTTGTATGTATTTCTTATTTTCTTTTTTTTGTTAAAATTTATTAAAAAAAATTAATTAATTAAATTTTTTTTTAATACTTTTTATACTAAAAATGCTTTATCTGGTATCATTTGCTTAGACCGCTTTTCTAATAAATTTATTATTATCAAACTATTTACAAAAATTTTTACTGGCGGCCTTGATTTACAAGGGTATAATGATGTTTTATGTTTTTTCCATTTTCCTTTTTTAAACGAGTACTTACTTATATTCATATATTAATGGCATAATTATTTTTTTTTATTGTTTTATATTTTCTACAAAATGTAATTTAATATCAAAGAGATTTTTTAAACAATACTTGTTTAAAAATTTAATTTAATCAACTGTTTAAAAAAAAAATGGGAAAACAGGTTGTCAAATATGCCACAAGATTATATTAATTTTATCTTTAAACCGACTGTCAGAGAAAATAGGTTGATGTAATGTTTTTTTAAATTTTTTTTGTAGAAAACCAGTAGTTACCCGACAATATTACAATTTAAACATTAATTTTTTATTTTTAATAAATATTCAATATTTTATAAGACATTTCAACTTAACTTAAAAATTTTTGGTTTTTTTTTTTTCTTTTTAATTTTCATTTGTTTTTAAATTTAAAATAAATGCAACGTGTTCATAATAATAAAATTATTAATTTTACTTATTCTATTTATCCAAACTTTGGATAGCTTTACTTAGGGCCGAGCCCAGCTGACTAAAAGAAGGTCTTTCCTTGGGATTATAGCTCCAGCAAGAGGCCTATAGAAAACAAATAAAAAAAAAAATTTAGAAACAACAAAGAAAAACTTTTAAATTTATTATTTACTTACCAATATCTCTTTGAGATTTTCGGGTGTATTCTCAGTACATTTCCATTCCAATTTACCTGCCTGACTTCTTTGTATTACCACTTCATTGCTTAGCTCTTCGAATGGTAGTTGTATGGCCTGCGTGAATAGTTCCCACACCACTACACCAAAGGCATATATATCACTTTTGGTTGTGTATTCATCTTCTTGTATACATTCGGGAGCCAACCATCTAATGGGCAGTAAAGTATTGCGATGTTTAAAGTATTCACGATTGTATTTGTCCTTATTTAGAGCGGGATATGAAACTTTAACAATGAAATCACTGGAAATAATGCAATTGCGGATGGCCAAGTCTCTGTAAGGTAAAGCAAGAAAACATGAATAAAAAATTTCAGTTTTAACAAAACGCAAAATATTTTGAAAAAATTATATATTCTTATATACATGAACAATTTAATTATGACGGGTGTGACTCGGGAAGTAATTTTGAGTCGATTGGTATGCTTGAATGTGGGTCTTAGACTACTACTTTTGGGCCTTACGAGCATTTGCACAACAGGTTAATACCCCTTTAACGTACGTATGTACGTGGTGTGGGGATATCAAGGCTATGATTTCCAGGAATGATATGTTTTTGAGCTATTAATGGTAAGTAGACACTGATGCATTTACATTTAACGTTTTTAAAAAGCCGACTGTTCAGGGGAAAGAAGTATCTGTACAATATATATTATTAATGATATGGCAGGGACTAGGTGACCCACTAGTCTGGCAAATTCGTGTCTAAAGACCTCAATTGTATCATTCTCCAGTTAAGGCTGAACAAACTGGATCGCGTCACTACAGATAATTACAAATAGGAAGGAAAAAACATTTTCTTTTTTAATACCCGAGATTGCAGAAATGTAAAGATAAGGGGTTGGGTAAGGAGAAGAAAAAAAACTAGAAAAAGTCAATGAAAATGGCAGAAACTCAGCGGAACTTGAGTTTTTCTTCCACTTTCCTTTTTGGTAGTTTTACAACTTCTTTTCCCTTCTATTTGGTGTCTTATTTTCAGAAAAAGCGTAACTAGTTATCTTCACTAGAAAGTACAAGATGACAGACTTTGAGAGTAAAATATCTGAATATTATCCTGGATTACAAGTTATTTTGTTGAACGAATGCAAAGGAAGGGGCTAGGAAAGCTCTCAATACCTGCTATGCCTGTATAAACTAAATAGCTAAGAACTGGGTTGCAACCGGTTATGATGAACTGGATTTACACATCCGTTGCAAGATCAGCTCTTACGTATAATAGTCTTGAATGGTGGAGTGTCTTGGAAAGGGATGACAAGAGGAAGCTTTTGTCAAAGGTTCAGAAAAATTGTGTTCTAGACATTACAGGGACCAGGAGTAGTGCACCAAAGGCCGCATCGTTCTGTATCTTCTTCCCATTGACGGTTTCGTTGCTGGAATGGCGGCAAGTAGTTTATTTAGGCTTAGTTAGTCAGCCATGCTTAGGTCATTTAAATATGCTGGCTTTTTGGAAAGAGTCGGGGACAGTCGGCTTCTACGGCAGTCAGGTTTGTAAAACTATAATGATCGTAAAACTTGACTTTAGGAATTGACTTCAGGTAATGTTTCCGGATAGGGAGGCATGAAAAGTATTCGAGAAGTTGTTTGAGGGGTGTGTAGGTGTATAGACTTCACTTATGGATTTAAGATTGGAGTAGGCACCGGGCTGGTGTTTATGTAATGGATGCTCAAGTAGGGGTATTATACAGCCCTCCGAATGAGTGCTGTGTTTCCAAAGCTGAAATTCTGGCAAAGGCGAGAGGCGCGAATGTAATAGAGGAGGTCACGAGGAGAAAAATGGGCGAAAGAATCTACGCCCAGTCAGTATGCCAGGTATAAACATGTGGACGACTGAAGATGTGCTCTCAGGGCCATCTTGGTAGGACGCAGGATTAGGCTTTGTTAAGTGCCGAGTTTTTGTGACGTTGCCGGTAAATAGCCTGCCGAGTCTGAGTAGTGGGAAAAAGGGCAAAACTGGAGGGATAGGGCTAATTGATGGTTCCTTAGACTTCTGTTGGCCAGACTGAACTGACATGATGTGCATAATTGGGACCCTCACAAGGCACTGCAATGTAAGGTAAATGAAAAGTGAAATAGGTAAGAGCTCCGCGGACTTCTGCAGGTTATGCGGTGGCAAGGAGGAGGTAGAGACCGTGAAATATCTTATCCGCACTGCCCTTGCCCTAGGCTGCAGATTCACTGTCAGAGAAATCTTGGAGGTTGCTTCTTAGATGGACTTGGTGAGGTCTTTGGCTGTGGGCTGGAGGACATCAAGGGATTAATCAAAAGGGCTGGGGGGCTGGGTAATTAGATGGTTTCAGCGCCTGCGCATGATTGAAGAGCAATGACTAATGCTAACGGCGTTTCTGCCTTCTTTTCTTAATATTTTTTCTTTCTATCTTAAATTTTCTTGGTTTTTCTTATTTCGCTTTTTTTACTCTTCTAAAGGGATTCACAGTGGGCCAACAGACCAACGAGTAGAGGTGTTCACCCAATAAGTCTGCGAGTTCAGATGTATGAAAGCTGTGTCTATCTTTATCGCCCTATGAAACTGATCTATTACTATTGAGTGAAAACATCACAATTATTAAACTGTTTAGGTTAACTTCATGGCTGCAATGATGTGACAAAATATTTGAATTGATTTTCATTGAGTGCTTTAGTTTATTTTAACACCCTGTACATTTGCCCATACACTTAGACACCCTGTAATCAAAACATACCATAATAAAGGCATTAAGCACTATAAATTATAAAATATCCCCACGTTAATTTAAACACTTTGCTTCTCTACTTACTTGTGTATAAATCTGGAACGATATATGGCATCCATGCCTCTGGCTATTTGATAGGCTACAGCCAAAATTTGACCTGTTTGGAGAGGTGGTGGTGAGGAGGAGTTTGTTGAAGTATTTACTTTGCCGGCAGTGGCCAATAAAAATTGTTTAAGATCTCCCTAAATGAGGACAATAAAAAAAGCCATATACTTAAATACATTTTGTAATAAAAATATTAAATCAAAATTAACTCACCCAATCTGTATATTCTAAAACCATATAATGAGGGTCCCTTTCCCTACACAAACCATAAAGCCGCACAACGCCTTTATGTGTCAAATTTCGAAACATTTCGATTTGCCTGCGAAACTCTTGGCAAGCATTTTCATCTTTAACCTTATTCAAAGCCTTAACCATAACCAATTTGTATTCATCGGAACTACCTTGGACATCTGCATCACTGCTGCAGGTTTCTTGCTCCTCCCTTATTTCTTCTATATCATCCATGGAAGTCTTGGATCTTCTTTTTTCTACAGTGGTAGAACTAGTGGCCGCCGAACCATTACCATTATCACTATTGCTATTCTTTTCGGTGTCAGTGTCTTTATCTTCACCCGTTTTAATAAAGGAAGTCTTAATTTTACCAACAAACACATCACCAAAATCACCGCGTCCTATTTGCAGCAGTTCACTTATACAAGAGCGGGGAAAACTTAATTGATCGTAGACATTGGATTTTTTGGATGTCTTGGATTGATTACTACAAGCTGTGTCATCGGATTTCTGTGCATCATGACCTGTGGCGTTTTTAGGATTGTTGTTACCATTCGTTTTGCGTTGTTTGGCACTTTTTGTTTCCGATAAGCAGGGCTCGTTTTCAGCCAACTTTTCTCCTTCACCTGCCTCTGGATGGCCTTCATTAAGGCGGGCTTTGCGTGCCTGGCGCCTATAGCGGCACCAAATCATTAGACCTACCACCAGGATAATGTAAGCAAATGCCACTGAGATGGTAATTAAAACAGCTCTCGTAATCAAAAAGCCTTCATGTTCGCCATCTCCTAAAGGAAAACCATCGGCCGCTGGAATAAATTTTAAAACGTTAATTTTCTTCAGAAAGAGTAGTAAATATTTGTGCTTATTAACAGTTTAACAATAGGAAAATTATATACCTTAAGAGTAATAAAGTTAATAGTATATGAAAAGCATCTTCAAAAACTGCTTATGGAAAATGTTTTTAATATTTAACTTACTTTTCACTATAAATCTCACTTCTTCCCTCTTCAGTCCTGCACTATTGCCTATTGTACAGCCATAACTGCCATCATCTTCCGCTTGAACATTACGTATTTCCAAAGTACCATTTTCCAAGAATCTGAATCTCTCACGATCTGTATTATTCTCACTTAAATACTGTAAATCTTTATCCCACTGTATGGTTGGCTTAGGGTCTCCTGTAGCCTGACAATGTATAGCTGCCACACCAGATTCAACACTTTCAATGGGACCTTCAGGAGCCACCAAGAAACGAGGTGCCACCACAACATTTATACTAACGGTAGCATTTATTTTCCCCTGGGCATTGGAAGCGACACAAGTGTAGTTGCCTCGATGTTCGGCTGAGACATTTTTAAATGTTAAAGTGCCATTTATGTCTTCTAGAGATTCCGGTAGGGCATCATTAATATCCTGGAAAAAAAGGACAAAGAAGATAACAAAAGTATAAATAAAAAATATTTATAATAATAGTTAACAAAAGTAATCAAGAGACAAGTGAACAAAAAGAACGGTTGTTTTATTTTTGCATTTTTAATAAGAGCACAAAAAGGCTTATTACTTGTTCTATTTTTATAAAATAAAAAAGAGGAAACAAAGAGTCCATGTAGAAATATATAACACTAGCAATGAAAAATAAAAGTTAGAAAGATTTTAAAAGGGCAGTTAGAATAAGGACAGTTAAAACAATTAGAAGAAATTCAAACTTGAATATTTAAAAAAAAAACAGAAAATGGAAGTTTAAAGAAGATTTTAGTGTTTGTTTCAATTAAAAAGAGTTTGAAAAAAGCATTTTTTTAATAAGTGTAAATTTAAAATATATTTGAAGAATGTTCTACTGAAAAGAAAAACCTTCTTGTGAACAACGAAAATTAAAAAAAATGTTGAATATAAAACCTTTCAAAATGAAATATTTTTTTGTATTTGAGTCTTTAATTTGAAAATTGCTTTTGTAAGCTTTAATTAACAAATTTTCTTCTCAAAACCTTTAACAAAACATAAGCCTAAAAGATAGTCAAATAACTTATCAAATCGTAGCAATGAGAAAAAAATAGTTTTAGTTTTTATATGAAGTTAGGCACTTCCCCATATAAAAAAAAGAAAATTCCAAACATTAGTGTGTCAAACTCCATAAAAAAAAATAAAAAAGTAAGAGAGGCTAAAACTATACTCTCTTATTGCTACGACCTGCTGAGTTATTTGACCAAGGCTTAAAAATTTATTTAAAAATATTAGGTGAAAGCTTGTATTTACTTAAAGTTTTTTTATCTTGAACTTTTCTATAAAAAGCTTTCAAGGATATTTCTTTAAAGCCCTTTTTTGCAACCTGTTGTAAAAATCTTTTTCATTTTGTATATATCCTTAATTCAAAAATATTTTTTTAAAAGCTTAAAATGAAACAAAGTATTTAAAGAACTTTTTTTACAAAGCTTTTGTTTAAACAAAAAGTTTTTAGTTTCTCCCCAAAAATTCACTTTAAAAAAACTCCATTAAAACATTTATTTTGCAGAAGTTCTTATAAAAAAAGATTTTTTTATTTAAAGCTTGACTAAATATTTTTGAAGGCATTATGTTAGACAGTAGTTTTATTAAGCTTTTAAAACAAAAAATTTACGCCTTGCGCGGCATTCGATAGCAATCAAAGCTATACTCGACCGATTTAATATGGAAACTCTAATAAGAATTTCGTTTATAATCCTCCAGATTTAGTTCTGTAGTTTAAAGCTTTTTCTTTAAAAAGCTTTTTATAATAAAATTCTGCTTTTGAAAGCTTTATTTAAAGAAAGTCTATTTAGAATCTTTAACGCGACATAAGCTTAAACGTTCGTTCTTAAAATCTTAATTTTTTAAAGGCCTATTATTAAGCAGATTTTAAGATAAAAAATAAAGATTCGATAGCAATCGAGGCGATCAATTGATTTGTCAGTTCTTTTATGGAAATGCAAATAAAAACTTTCGATTCTAATCCATTGCTTTCAGGTGCCAAATCGTCGTATTCGATTCGAATAGAAATTTACTCGATAGATGAAAATCTAAATGATTTTAATATAGAGCTTTTGAATTTCGATTCGAATCGAATGCGACGATAATTGCCCAGAACTTCTTTTTAATAGTTTGACGAATAAAAGAATATTTGTCCCCATATTTTAGCTCAGTATAGAGAATAGAGATAAATGTCCTCAAAATATAAATGTGAGGAAATGACTGCACTCCGTTTGAGGAAGCTTTCGCTGGGACCGGCCAGGCTTATTCAGTAAATCACTCGAAATAGCCAACAAATTCAGGCTTAACCAGTGTGTCCCAAGCTGAGATTTTTACGAAAAAGAATGCGATGAATCTATTTATAAAAGGTTGTAATCTGTCTGAGGGATAAAAACTATTCTACAAAGATTTTAAAGCCGTCCTTAAAGCATTTAAATCTTTTTTAGTAAGCAGCACAGAAATAATTATTTTTAAATGCTTTTTAAATAACTCATTAATCAAAAAGTTTTTTTATTTTTAATTTAAAATTTAATTGCCTCAATTAAAATTTTAGTTGTTTTTGAACAGTAAATGCCAACAATAAAGTTTGTTTACAAATTCTTGCAGCTTTTTTTGTTTTGCCTTTGCTTATGCAAAGCTCACTTCAAATTCAGTAGTAGAACTTGAATTTTGCAATGTGAAGGTAACTTAATAAAGATGAGTTTAACACCTATAAAATAGGATGCCTTGTTGGCTGAGTGGATAGAGCGTACACCTTCCAATCATATGGCCCATGGTTCGAGTCGATTTTAAGACTTTAAATAAATAGAAATAAATTTAAAAAAATAAAAAAAATATTATTTATTTATATAATAATTTAAGTAATACTTTAAACTATTTGTATTTAATTTTAGATTTGTTGTGTTTTGATTAAATCGATTAATTGATTTTTTAATTAAAAATTTTTTTACTCAAAGTAATTAATTGAATATGCAAATTACTTGATAGGCTGTAAACTTAACATCTTTTTAATTAAATCAACAAAATTTTAATTGAAAGTGATTTTTTCTTTTTTCTGTGAGTGGTCAAGACTTTAAGTCTGTAGTTCCAGAGCTCAAATTTAGAAGATAACACTGCTTCGCAGAGCACCCAGAGCCCTAACAAAGAGGGCAGTGTAAAGGCTTTAATACTTCTTTTTCGTTTGTTTGAGTTCTGAGGTGAAAAAGAACTGCGTCGATGCCTTGAGCTAACACTGACACAGAATAAAAGCGATGCTGTATGTTACAAATACAGACAAGGCCTCGCTTACCGCCCCTTTAACTGATCACTTAAAACACTGCCAAAGAATCCTGTTCTTGACTGTTGCCGTTTATGCAAAAACCATGAGGTATTTGCTTGCCAAAGTATGCGCTTGTTAAGAGGCAGCTTTAGAACTTTGACGACCACTTTTTTGGATATTTATCGAAATTTTTACAATGGACCATATCAAGTGGTGTTTAATCTTTACTAGCCTTACGTTAGAATTTTTGAAAAAAATATTTCTTAACAACTTCCTTAACTTTCCTAATTTAAAAAGTTTTTTTTTATTCTTAAAAACCTCTTTATCTCTTCTCTTTCCTCCACTAACACCTTGTTAATTTGCTTGTTTTATATCTTTATCCCAAAAAATGTCTAAAGTAATGTTAAGACTTTGTTTTTAGAAAATCCCACATAAAAATATTTTTTCTTACCCTTTGCTACATTTCAAATTCCCCCAACAAAACATACAAAAAAACTTCAACAAGTTTAGATATACCCACTGGTCATTGACTTTTTATTTGTTTGAAATAAAATTCCATCGCATAATTTAAGTAGTAAAGTATTAATATATATTTTACACATAAGTGGAAAATACGCCACTAAGCTCCTTAGTTTTTACTTTTTTTCTTCATAAGTATTTCAACATAATATCTTTAAGTACGTTGTTTAAATGAAACTAATTTTGTTTGATTTTGCTTATTTTTTATAGATGTTTGCAGTTTATTTGCCAAACTACCCTTAAGTAGTTTAGCTATAAATAGAAGAACAGTGGTTGCCATGGTGTAGGGAGAAGAAAAATATTTTGCGAATATAAAACTTTTTTACTTTGAAAGTAAGTCTGTAAATTTTTGAAACCTGAAAGGGTTTCCTTAACCTATAAAATATTTTTTTTTTAATTTTTTTGCATCTAAATGGTAATATAAGCTGTTTTATAAAGCAGTTCTTTGAAAGCTTAATATTTAAGGCCTTTTTTGCACCGCAGAGACATTAAAAAATTTAGATCAACTCAAAATCCCCTAATTATTCACCTGCCACTTAGAAAAGTTTATGTGTCTTCGAAAAAAAGGAATTTATTACGTAAACTCAATACTAATTTGACAAGACCACACTACCCGCAGTATAGGGTTTCTTTCAACTCCTTTACTGTGAGGAATAATAAAAGACACCCAGATGCTTCAGACCGTATTCTATCTTCAGATAATTCTTGATTTTATAATAATTTAGAAATCTGTATTTTCCGATAGATAAAAGAGAGCTATCGCACGAAAGGCGGAAAGCCGATTCCTCCCTACCTATGCTTAACGGTTGCGACAAGGGTCAATGAAAGAGAATCTTAGTGACTTAATTTATTTAGCATTCTGCAACCTGTTAAAGTTTTAAGCTTAATTAAAAATTTCATTTAAGAAAAAGAACCTTTACCTTAGTAACTCTACATTCCTACATTTATCCAGCCATCCAACTCCTTTAATAAATCCTAAGATGTTCCCTAGCCACAGCCAAAAACTTTACCAAACCCACCTTAGGAACGCCCTTTCAGCCATCACTGTCGACAGATCTGTAGTATAGGCAGTGACAGGCAAGGTACTCTACAGATTCTAACTCCTCCTTATCCCACATAATCTCCAGATGTCCGGAGATTATTTAGCCCATTTAATTGTCATATATCTCACTCCATAGTTCAGAATCCCCTGCTATTCTTGAACAGCAAGTCAGTGTCTGGACCACAGAAGTCTGTAGATGTCTAAATCAGCCTTGCGCTTCCAGATTTTGCCTATTTTGTCCATGATCCAAGTCTCTATCAATAAATCATAGAAATCCATT
Organism: Melanophora roralis; assembly: GCA_963583895.1. NCBI lineage: Eukaryota > Metazoa > Arthropoda > Insecta > Diptera > Rhinophoridae > Melanophora > Melanophora roralis. The sequence continues at coordinate 11,109,935 of OY757191.1, read as the reverse complement.
GGTCTTAACGGCTCACACCCGCACCGATCCCTGCCCTTCAATTCATCAGCAATCTCATTGCCGGTAACGGCATTGTTGGCTTGGCAACATGAAAATTATAAAAATACTTTTTAAGAGCACTCTTTTTAGTCTATTTCACAATTTATTTATTCTCTTTTTTTTCTTACAATAAATTTAACATTCATATTATTTTATTTATTAAATATTATACACATTTATTTCACTTTTCATTTTATTATATGTATAAATTACCGAGAAAGAAACAAAACGATATGAAAGAGAGCGAGCGCTTTAAAATTTAATATTTTTTACCCGCGATGTTCGGTTGATTTAACTTAACTAACTGTAGCAAAAATTACTTTATCAAAATTCTTTACATGTTTGTATGTATTTACAAATTCCTTAAAAACACAAACGTGTGTACATATATATGTTTTGTCTATATTAACATTTACAAAGGACCGTTATATTATAAGAACAGAAGATCAAAGCAAATATATAAAATAACTTTAAAAGAATTTGAAGTAAATAAAAAGTAGAACAGGGTGCGACAATATTTTGTGTGTAATTGTTTAACTATTTGTTGACGGCGGTAACATTCCCCTTCCCGTAAGCGAGTCATGGATACGAGCTTGCTCATGATCTTCGCCGACGTTCAGAACAGCTACTTTTGTCACCGGTCTATGGAGTACACCAGATTGCGTCTTTATTGTGACTCTTCGCACTTGTCCGTCTGCAGCTACTACTGTATCGATAACTTTGCCTTTTGGCCAGCACCTTTTTGGAAGATTTTCGTCAGCAATAATAACCACAGCTCCTATTTTAACAGGTGGAACTTTCGTAAACCATTTGCTTCTGCGAGATATAACTGGAACGTACTCCTTTACCCATCGGCGCCAGAAGTAATCTGCGAATGCTTGTGTTTGCTGCCATCGTTGGCGAATATTTCCGCTTTCGTGGAGAAAGGGTTTGTAACCATCGCAAGAGCCCAGAAGTAGATGGTTGGGAGTAATAGCGTCGTCATCTTCATGTTCAATGGAAACGAATGTCAGTGGTCGAGAATTTATAATTGACTCGATTTCGCAAAGCGCACTTTTTAAAGTTTCGTCATTGAAATTAAGCGTAGGGAATAGACTATACAAAATGTTTTTAATTGATCTGATAAGTCTTTCCCAGGCACCGCCCATGTGGGGCGCCCCTGGTGGGTTAAAAAACCATTTAGTTTCGTCACACTTCATTGAGATTCCCAACAAGTCCACTTGACTGATTTCATCTTTGAGAACTTTTTCCACCGCTTTAAAGTTTGTTCCATTATCTGTGTAGATTTCGCGAGGTGTGCCACGCCTGGCAACAAAATTTCGTATACACATGATGCACGAACTGGTGTCTAAACTGTGCGCGACTTCTATATGGATAGCTCGTACCGTCAGGCAAGTAAAAATTACGCCCCATCGTTTTTCTTTTCTTCTTCCAACTGTTACAAGAAGTGGACCAAAAAAGTCAATTCCAACAAATGTAAATGGCCGCTGAAATGCTCCTAGGCGAGCGGCTGGTAGTTGTGCCATCTGAGGGGCCTGTGGTGATGCGGAGTAATTTTTGCATTTTTGGCATGAACTGCGAACCTTTTTGTAAATGACTCGCAAACGAGGCACGTAAAACTGGCTTCTGATTTTATTTACTACTGCTTCATGAAATTGATGGTGGAAGTCTTCGTGAAATGAACGTACTATGAGAAACGTGACGTAATGATTAGTTGGCAAAACGATTTCGTCTTCATGATTGTTAAGTCGTTTTGCACGGCTGTGACATCTTAAAACTTCGTGGTCATCTAAATAAGGATTAAGAGGGAATAACTTACTTGATTTTTCAACGTTCCCTCCGTGCTTTATGTCTGCAATTTCTTGGTGAAACTCGTTGCGCTGTGCTTCTTTTATTACAAATCGCTTTGCTTGTTGGATCATTTCGTAGGAAATTGTAGAACAGCAGACTTTTTTTAATTTTGTAAGGTACAACAGGAATGTTGCTACTGCTCGGTAGAGCCTCTTCCAGTCGGAAAAATATTCAAAGTTTATAATTTGGCAGCTTGTTGGTTTTCTATCAACAACTAGCACATGACGTCTTAATTCGGTTGTATCTGCTGGTTCCAAATCTTCACATGTAGGCCAGTGGCTTAAATCGTTGCGTAAGAATGCTGGGCCATTAAACCATAAATCCATATTCTTTTGATTATTTATTTTTGTTGCGAGATCTGCAGGGTTAATTTTTGAAGGAACCCATTTCCATTGCGCGACATTAGAATGTTCTAGAATTTCTCCTACACGGTGCATAACAAACTGCTGGAAGTTTCTTGGGTCTATTCGTAACCATTGTAGCACGGTCTTAGAGTCTGACCACCAATATTTTGTTGATATACGCAAACGATGAGTTTTTTGAATTGTGTTTGCCAGTCTGACTCCAATAAGCGCGGCTTGAAGTTCCATGCGGGGAATCGACAGTGGGTTGAGGGGTGCTACTTTGCACTTAGCAGCCACGAGGGATACAGTGATACAATCACCAAGTTGCACTACCAGATAACTTACAGCGGAGTAAGCGTATTCGCCTGCATCAACGAATGTGTGTAGTTGAATGCTCTCAGCATCACATAGTAGCTGCGAATAAGGGCGTGGAATTTCAACAGTAGATATGAGTGGAATTGAAGCTTTCCATTTAACCCATTTTTCATTAAGTGGACCAGTAAGCGGGTCATCCCAACCGATGCTAGCACGCCAGACATCTTGCAGCAGAATTTTAAGACCTATGGTGTGGCAGGACAAAAAACCAAGTGGGTCAAATATCGACATAAGAACTTGAAGGCATTCCCTTTTTGTTGGCACAAGGTCGTCGTCAATTACGTTTCGGCGTAGACGTGCGAACTTGCATTTATATTTAAAAACGTCTTTTTCTGGCTCCCAGAACATACCTAAGACCTTTTCGGTGGTACCCCATTGCTTGGCGTCTTGACTCGTCATTGAAATTTCAGAAAGCTGGCTTAGAACTCTGGTGGAGTTAGATGCCCAGTTTCTTATATGAAAGCCTGCGGCGGAGTGAATATCTGCAACTTGTTTCGCTAGCTTGATTGCGCCTTCTACGGTATCCTCGCTGTCGATAAGATCGTCGACGTAGTGATGATTCTGGATGGAGTCTACAGCTCGAGGAAATTTAGTCTTGAATTCTTCAGCATTAGTATCGCGTACGTAATGGGCTATGCATGGGGCACAGCTGATCCCAAACGTTAACGCTTTCATGACGTATGTACTCGGCTGATGTAAACTGTCGTTTTCGTCCCACCATAGGAACCGTTGAGCTTGCATATCATCTTCACGTACGTTGATTCTGTGGAACATTTCGGCGATGTCACCGCATATTGCAAATTTGCCAACGCGAAAAGCTAACAGTACTTGGACTAGAGGGTTGAGTAGATCTGGTCCTGTATGCAAAAAATCATTTAATGAAGCTCCGTTTGATTTTGCAGCAGCGTCCCATACTAGCCGAACTTTGTTGGGTTTATTTGGGTTTAAAGATATAAATGTTGGTAGATACCAAACCTTTTTATTAGACTTGGCTAATTCAGTTGAGTCGAGCTTTTTGGCATAGCCTTTTCCTATTAAGTTGTCGATTTGCGTTTGCATGCTCTTTTGTAGCGATTCATCCTTGACGAGTTTCTTATGTAGGCACATCAGCCGACGATAAGCGTTTTTATAACTTTCGGGTAGTTGTACCTCTGAGTTTTTCCATAGTAGACCGACCTGGAATCGTCCATTCACTTTGCTGCATGTTGCTTTGAGCGTTTTCATCGCACTGCTGTCTGCTGCTGAAAGTAAAGCGGATGAGATAGGCGATTCCATTTTGAAATAATCTTTAACATTCTGGTGAAGTTCGTCGTATTTATCTTGACAGACACAGGTATGTATGCCAAGTCTATGCTCAGTGGAGCTGCTTGTGTTGCCACCCTGTAGGGTCCACCCGAGGCGAGTTTTTGTAGCTATTGGCTGCCCCCAGTAACCTTCGCGAATTTTCGTAGGCACGGCCAGTTGCCAATTGTTGGCGCCAATTAAAATCATGGGTTTAGCATTTCTATAAGATTGTATTGGCAAGTTCTTTAGATGTGGGTATTTTTCAAGAGCTTCAGACATATTCAAAGTTTGAGAAGGTAAGTCCAAATGCTCAACCGTGTGAACATCTGATAGCATGAATTTTGTGTTATTAGAGACACCGGATACTTTAAATGAAGTTCGGATAGATTCACATTCATCACGAGTTGTGCCACCTGTCCACTTCAGACACAGAGGGTCGGATACGCCATCTAGATTTAAACTGTCAAATAGGCTTCGCTCAACTAATGTCACGGAGGACCCTTCGTCTAGAAAAGCAAAAGTATTAATGATGCCCTTTTTAGCGTACAAGCGGATTGGCAAAATCCTGAAGAAAGGATTATCTCCATCAAAACTATTATGTGCGTTTACTTGTGCACTTCGCTGAGCATTTTCTATTTTATTTGTACTTACAGTTTGATTTGTTGACTGATTTTCGGAACTAGTGACCTTATGTAGTAGGGGGTTGTGCTTGTATGTACAGCCTGAAATACCGCATTCTTTAGCCAGATTGCACTTCCGTTTATGTGGGTTGAGGCACTGACGACACAAATTGTGTTTTTTGACAATTTCCCATCTCTCGTTTAGTTGAAGGTTTTTAAACTTGTCACACTGCTGAACTTTATGGGAAGTGGCCTTACAAGCGACACAACTTTTGTTTGCGTTGGTATTGTTCTCAGTATGAGTATTTACTGAAGCACTACTTTTTCCAAAATTGGGTGTAACTACTTTACTAGCCGCTTCGGCTATGTTATAGAGCCACGAGCTAAATGCTTTGATTATTGGGACGCTTTCGTCTCTTTGATGCATTGCCCAATTTAATTTATGCTGATTGGGTAGTTTGTCTAAGAGTTCCTTTACTAGCATTGGATTGTTTAAATGCGACTCCAGACCACAGGATTCCATAGTTGCACATATATTTTGTACATTGAGCGCGAACTCGATTAAAGCTTCAAGCTTATCACGGGGGGATGGCATGCTTTTTGCTTTATTTATAACACGCTCTAAAATATGCTCCGGACGGCCAAAACACAAACGTAGCGTGTTAATAATATCCGGCACCAGCGCAGGCAAAAGTAACTTACTCTTAACCATCTCTCTAGCTTTTCCTTTTAGGCAGCTTTGAAGACGCATCAAATTCTCCGCATCAGAGAACCCAGCCAATGCTGTGCTGTTTTGAAAACTATTTATGAAAAGAGGCCATTCGTCAGGGTCGCCGTTGAATGATGGCAACTCGCGCGGTATAGTCCGCCTGGCAGCTAGTTGTGAAGGCGTTGGTTCAATTTGATTAAAATTAAACCTTGGTTCAACATTTAGTACACTACTCTGGGGGAGCCGTTGTGTATACGTACTATTTAGTGGTTGATTTTGATTTAAAATGTTGATATTTGCTGTTGCAGATGATGGGTTGTCGTTTCTTGACAATATTTCATATTTTCGCACCAAAAATTTTTGTTGTATTCTTTTTTCCTCCTCTAGTTGCTCCAGCTGTAACATTTTTTGCCTTTCCAAATAGTTAAAACTACTTTGGATACATTTCGTAGCATTTTGTTTGTTCAAATTCATTTGCAATTGCTGCTGTGGAACGTTTAAAGGCATTGCTGTTGGTGGTGGTGCATAGACATATGAAGGAATTGTACCGTAAAATTGAGTATTTGTTGTTGGACAAAATGGTGGCACATTTGTTGGCGCCGTTACCCTGTAGTTTGTCGCTGAATATATTTGTGGGTGCGCTACCATAGTTGTTGGTGCTATTGACCAGTTTGATAACGGAACACCTGTTGCCGTTACTACTAACGGTGTAGTATTTGCTGGTGGCATCACCGCTTGTGAACATAAATTTTGATACGTTGTACTTACCACGAGTGGTGGTGCAACTGTTGTTGGTGGAATTAATGGTGACGATGATGAGCTCGGATGAGCCTCAAAACCATTTAATTGGTTTGGGTTTGCAGCGGCGGATGGCCTGTTGTTGCAGAACTCGCAGTTCCAGCTGTAGTCGGCCACATTGCTGTCTACTCCCACGCAACCATAATGAAACCACTTATCACATTTATCGCACATGACCATTTGGTCGTTGTCCAACTCGTTGCACTTTCTACAGTTGTGCTGGGTAGCGTTCTCGTCAGACATCGCGGAAATTTTCACAATTAGTTATTATTAAATTTTAAAGAATTGTTGGCTTGGCAACATGAAAATTATAAAAATACTTTTTAAGAGCACTCTTTTTAGTCTATTTCACAATTTATTTATTCTCTTTTTTTTCTTACAATAAATTTAACATTCATATTATTTTATTTATTAAATATTATACACATTTATTTCACTTTTCATTTTATTATATGTATAAATTACCGAGAAAGAAACAAAACGATATGAAAGAGAGCGAGCGCTTTAAAATTTAATATTTTTTACCCGCGATGTTCGGTTGATTTAACTTAACTAACTGTAGCAAAAATTACTTTATCAAAATTCTTTACATGTTTGTATGTATTTACAAATTCCTTAAAAACACAAACGTGTGTACATATATATGTTTTGTCTATATTAACATTTACAAAGGACCGTTATATTATAAGAACAGAAGATCAAAGCAAATATATAAAATAACTTTAAAAGAATTTGAAGTAAATAAAAAGTAGAACAGGGTGCGACAATATTTTGTGTGTAATTGTTTAACTATTTGTTGACGGCGGTAACAGGCATAATTGTACAGCACTTAACAAAGCCTAACCCTTCGTATTGCCAAGATCACCTTGCAAGTACGTCTAGAGCCTTCAACGTGGCCTGACTATAGATTGGAAACGCTGCACTATTCCGGAAATCTGTAGACATCCCGGTTCCATTACATAAACATCAGCCCCATTGCCCACCTCTATTTTCAATTAATAAGTGAAGACTTCACACCACGTCAAACAGCCGAATCCCTTCCGTTTCTCTCTGTACTCAGTCAAACCCTACTTCTCTAGAAGTCGACTATCCCGAACACTTCCCAAAATGCCGTCATTTTTTAATAACCCTGCCTTAAGCATACCGGACTCCCCAAGCTCATTTCTGTCATTCTAACCACGAAATCATAAATGGGAGAAAGATTGATGTCCAACTTCCGACCCCTATAATAACTAGTGCATTACATCTCTGGACCTTTGGAACGAGCTTCCTTATGTTGTCCCTCTCCAAAGCCCTTCTCAATACGAGACAACAGTACATAAGAGTTGGTCTACAACGGATGTTTAAATCCACCTCTTCATAGCCTAGACCTAGCTCCGCCTTCCCTGGGCTTACTCCCAGTCCCTTGTCCATGGCGTAAAAAGACAGATCGGATAACGCAATGATGCAACACCTTGCTCGTGAAGGGTTTGCTGCTTTGTAGTTCGTTCCCCGCATTTATTTTCAGCTCGGAATATGTTCAATTTAAAGGGTTTCAGGCTCTCTACCTTATTTGAAGATTTTTAACATTTATCGCAAATAAACTGTTTTTGATTATTAATCTGGTTACCATTAAGGATTGATTTTATTAATATTCGTTAGATATTTTATCTGACAAATTTACAAAAAAAATGCCCAAGAAATATTTTTCGATGATGTACATCAGAGGCAATTTAAAATCAATTAATCACGGTTATTAACATACTGGCCTATTGAAACGTTATTACTTGTATTATTGTTTGACTGTTCATGCGATTGTAAGTTTGAACAGATAAAGTTTGTAAATTCGCTTTCAGAAGCATAAAATTATATTGAGAGTTATAGCAAAGCTCACTTGTGTGCCAAAAGTTTTAAAATTACAATTTTTTTTACAATTTTAATACCAAAAAATAATATAACTTTATCAGCCTTCAAAAAAAATTGCTTGAAAAACCACTGTAACTCCTTTTTTTTATTTCCCAAGTGTAGTATTACAAAAACTAGTATAAACTCTGAGCATTAGAATAGTTCCCAACTTATTTTGATGGTATGACCCACTTTTTCCCATGCCCTTTTAAAAATATTTTAAGCATAAGAGAAAAAATTAAAGAAAAGACTCATGTATTTTACAAATACAAGGCATTAAGATATAATATTAAAAAAAAAAGTTAAACATTTACCGTTAGTCAAGTGTTGCCTAAGAGACTTTTAATACAAAAAAGCACATTGTATATGGAAAAGTAAACTTCGTTCTAACTTACAAAATAAAAAAGAAGAAAAAAAATTCCGTTTGCCTTTCTCTGTTACATGTAGGTTAAGAAGGTCATGTTTACAGCCAAAAGACAATACTACCGTTCAAAGAGTACTGATGATGAAGTTGCGTAGGTGCTTTTGAAAATGCATTCTACTCGGTTAGTATCGGTAGAAAAAAACCAGCTTTTCTCAAATAAAAGTTTCTTTCTACATTAACGAAAAAATATTAATTTCTTCTAATAAAAGGAAATTATCTAATTAACTTAAGCGAAAATAAAAAGCGAACATTTGTATTAAAAATTAGATAATAGATGGCGCTAAACTAATATCGGGAAAATTTTTCCACGCTGTTACACAGATAAAAAGGCCAAAGTTAGCAGGTGTTACCATATTTTAAGCAAAAAGTTAGTCTAGTGTAGAGGAAATTTGTAATAACTTAAAATTTTAAAAGAACTTTGTTGTTAACTTAAGCTAGAATTAACTTAAGCTTTAATACATTTTATAAACAGGCTATAACAATGGTATTAAGTGTTCTTTTTGATATTGTTTTTACAAAACTTGTATCCTCTTTTTAAAAAAAACTTAAGCCAAACCTACCTTAAGCCATTTAACTTGTGGTGCTGGTGTACCCTGTGCTTTGCAATGCACTTTTCCCACCGAGCCCAATTCAAGATTTTTTGATGTTGGCTGTGGCATGAATTTTAACTGTTCAATGACTTGCAGTTCTCCTGGTACTGATGTGGTGGGACGATAGCCTGCAATATAGATTTGGCACACATATTGGCCAGCATCACTGGCAATCACACTGGTAAATATTAGCGAACCATTTTCCTTTGCTATGGAAACTCGGGCATCTTCACGCAGCATAGGATCCTTCGGCTCAACTAAACGTAGAGGATTAACGTTGTCGCTAATATCAATTTGTCGAAATATTTTGCCATCCTTACGCCATCTTAGTATGACTTCGTTGTGTTGTTTTTTAGGATTCTTATAAACACAATTTAACTCGGCAGCATCATTCTCTTTAACTACAAGCCTTTTTTCAGGTCCCTTAATAATTTCAACATTTGCTGCAGGCAGCTTATCCTCATCCCCTCCTCTTTTGCCACGACATAAAAATAAATTTTTTATATTTTCTGGCAGAATAAAGTTTTTCTTGAATTTCGGTATGCAATTGCTTAATTGCTCTGTTTTTGCTGATGGCCATTTCAGTATGTAACCTTTTTTGCTTATTACACGCCCAGCAGCATTTGAGGCTATACAGCGATAAAGCCCACCATCGAGATTACTGGGATTATGTATGATCAGACGGTTTTCTTGTAGTTCAATATTGTGCAGAGAGCTTAGCTTTTCGCTATTTCGAAACCATTCTATTTCAAGCGGACCATCACCCGATGAAGCTTCCACGTGACACTTGAGAACTACTTCTCGAGGCCGATTACTAACAAGCAATACAGTAGCGGTTTGAATCCCTGAAATAAAGATTAAAAAATGTTTAAATTTTAAATTAAAATTAAAAATTAAAATTAAATTAATTTCAAAAAAGGAGATGAAAATACTCAAATTCAAATTTACAAAAAGGAACCTGTTTTTAAACAAGAATTGCGTTTCTACAAAAAAAAATTTTGTTTGAAACTACATTTTACATGAAAAAATTTTTCAGTGTAGCAAACTGTTTTCTACTTTTTTTTAATCGTAACGCTATAACATCCTTCAGATATTTAAAATTTTTACAGCAACTGGAATTTTCTTTCATTTGCAACAATTATTTCTTGAATTATTTCCAACCATTCCATACGTTTGAAAAATTTTTACAAAACCAAAAAAATAAAAAAGTTCCTGTTGTCACTTACTTCTCCAAAAAAAAACTCTGGTTGGATGTTTCCTAAACAACAACAACTAATATTACAAACAAACATAATGCAGTATGAGCACATATGTATGTAGAGGGTTGCCAGGTAGACTTAAAACCAAATGTTTAACATCGCCAAAAATTAATTTTAAATTTTTATCAAAGATTTTTTAACATTAAATTGTTTTAAAATAATTACAATAAACTGTAGAAAAAAATCTCAGAACTTAATCGCCTGAAGTTGCATACAACCAGAAAAAAGATTACTGTTTGCAACCAATCAATCAAGCAATCGAGCAATTTAGTTGAACAAATCAAACTTTTCTTTCGTGGTAAAGGCATTTTAGTTACTAAAATTCCAGATTTTGGAACCGTCCAAAAAAAAAAAAACAGAAAATCATAGTAGGATGATGAGTGCAAAGCTTAAAAGGAAGAACGAAAATCTGCTCAATAGGTGACATTTCATCCTATGGCCACTAGACTTGTAGTTGTGGGATATCAAAAACCAAATGAACGAAAATTTTACCAGCAAATTAAGTGTCAGCCAAAAAGGTACGATAAGTTTCTGCAGGAGTGCAAATGTAAATTTTGTTTCAGAAACACCAAATGTGCCGACCATATAAAAGCAATGTTTCTTCAACGAAATCGACTGAAGGCGATGGGTTGATAAAAATCATGCAGCAACTCATTTGCACTATTTGAAGAATAGAAGCATACCCGATACTTGGAAGCAGCTCGAAAAACACACAAAAAAAAAAAAGTATCCAGAAAATATTAAGTCAAAAACGCTCTTCAAATCCTTGGTTAATTAAACAAGAGATAGTGAGCAAAGGATTAAGTCAAACGAAGAACAGTTCGCAAGCGGTTTAAAACCAACGGAAGGATGCTTTCTTATCTAATTAAAAAAGTAGGTAAATATATATTTTTCGGAATGATATTATATACAACAAAGAGATGTCGATATTACAATGAAATATTTAATTTGGCGATATTTGACCCTAAGTATCCGAGTTGCTTAGTGAAGTTTTGCCGTTTCCAAAAAGCGCTTGACGCTGTTGTCTACCTAAACCGGAACCCAGCAAAACATGACCAGTTTTAGGTGCTTCCCTTGACGTTTCCTTTAACCTTTTACAACAAACTTGTTAAACAGATAAAAGAAAAGACACAGGCATTTTGATCGAAGATCCTTTCTTCGTATAACTGATCAGTAGCTTTAAAAGCCCAAGTAACCAAAGTTTCGAGAAACCCAAAATGGCCCTTAATTACTCTTCTCTTCAACATTGTGCATCTTAATGATTTCTGCTTAGGTGACAAAAGCTCTAAGTGTAAGCATTTTATTCCAAATTGCCACATTTTGGCTAGCAATCGCCGTTATACGGCAACCCTGTATTATTTTGCGCAACAAAGGGACACATATGAGGACAAGTACATATTCACACATCCATACATAAATAAATAAAAATGTAGTTATATGCATTGAGAAATTACTCAATCGCTCCATTAAAGACTTTATCCTTAAGGAAACCTGGAAACATGTACCTGCAAGTCATCACTTTTATTGACTTTTACGATGACAATTTGAAGAAGTACTCAGCAAGGAGTCTCTAATAATTGTTAACAACAAATGAAGACCCCTTATTCGAATTACTAAAACGTACGTTATCGTCACTGGTTCTCAGTATACCCTCAGAAGAACAACCTAATCAGCTGTTCTCATGTTACTTGGAAGTGTATTTTCAATGACAAGCACATGTTAAATGTCTGCAGCAGTAAGCATTGTCTGCAGTCTTATAAGTCATTAGTACTAAGGACACTGTAGGTATTTGGTCTCTTTTGACATTTCCTGCAGGGTATATTCATTAGAGAGTGTGCATGTGTGTTTATGCTTATGTTGCATGCTTTTGATTGTATGTTGCTGTGTTGCATACATACATATGTGTACGAGTTTCAATTTTAAGATTCTGTCGTTTCTGTTTGTGGCATTTATTTGCAAGAAAACAAGACTTTTACATTCATATGTTTTTACAAATTTTGCATATTTTTTTTTGAGTTCCTTGTCTCTCCCTTTCCCTAATTTTTTTTTTTGTTTTTTGCTTAAATAAATAAATTTCTGTAGCCTGCAGTTAAATGCAAAATTCATGACAACATTTGCGATTGTTATGGAAATGCATTAAGTGCAATTTATTGTTTATACAAATTTGAAATACAAAAGTGTAGACAATTTTTTAAAGACTGAATGGATGAATGTATACTCAGTTCAATGTATACAAACAGCGTGTGTGTGAGTGTGTTCATAATACATAATCTGTAATATGGTGCTGTTTTTAGACTTCTCTTATAGTGATAAGGGCACATATGTACATTAGTTTGCCATTCTGCTTGCAGCTTCTGGAATATTTCTTTATGACTAAGATAGAGAGTTTGTCGAGACTCACTGGCTATATTCCGTGGCTTCTCGATCATTCCCATCTTAGTCAATATGCTGGGATTTCCTTGACATGGTGGTTTGATAGGAAGTGAATGAAATTTGTTACGGTGCTTTTATATTTTACCTCATCATTTGGTTGACATCACAATTCAAGGAATAAGGTGGCAAATGGATAGTTAGTACTATAGCTGACATTGCAGAGTTAGATGGGCGTTTTTCCTTTCCATAGATTTACACATAATATTTTAAAGCTTACCAAAGCCCTACCTGGTACCATGGGAATCAGAAAGCCCTTATATATTCAGTGTTTGTTTGATGGGGAAATCTTCTTCGGAAATGCATGATGTGATAGTAGTTGAGCCCCAGTGGTTATTCTTGTACGGGCTTTAGAGTGATGGCCCTAAACGGTTTCATATCAAATCATTTTACTCCTGTAAGCAGCATAGGACTGGTCTTACATCTACTTTTAAATTAAAAAAAAAAATACTTTTTGCCATTGATGAGTGGGTCCTAGTGCATGTCATCATAAATTTAGGCTTTGTGCAAGCTTTAAAAAGACATAATTGCTCTGAGGCTTGGTTAGGTTAGATAGAACAGGCAGCCGTTAAAGAAAAGTATACAGCTTACTTGGGTTCGTTTTATTTGATCATTTTTTATTACCTGAAGAAACATAAAGAAAGGGTGCAGACAGAAGGAAAGCGGAAATTGACAGAAGGATAAGAATCGAAAGTAGGGTGAATCATACTAACCAAGATCTCTTCTCTGATAGGAATCGAACCCACGACCCTCAGGCTGAAAGAGTCGTGCACTGACCTACCGGGGCACCCTTGTTCTGAGGTAATAGACTTCAGCTCTTCTCCGTTTTAAATTATATTAAGCGTCATCGTAAGAGTAGCCAGTTATAGAATTTAAAGGCATTGCCAGGCTTCATATATGGGCATGCTTTGGTTTTTCACCAAATGAAGTTGCTAATTCGTAAAAATTGGTAATAATATGATAACAGGGAAAAATGAGAGCAAAAACAATGGTCCTTCGGCCTACAGATGTGAAGATCATAGTTCCCTTTTTTGCCATCCTGTAGCGTAATAAAAATTAAGTGACAAATAAAATGGGATTAGAAGGCTTAACTTTCAAGCAGGGTGTTTGTTTGGCCTAGCACTGAGCTTCACAATAAAATTGGTACCTGAGTGATCTCATACATCATCCGAGGGCGTAGGTCTTACGCCTTTTATATCAACCAGCGGTGAGATCACTGTAAGATTAGACCGCTCTAGGTGGGTACTCACGTTATTCTAGCGAGGTATACCTTACATTTTTGATATAACTGCTTGCCTTATTACGAATTTAGAAAAAGGCTTTTCAAAATAGAATTAGTAACCCATGCAGCTTCTTACTAAAGGACTACAAACAAGTCAAATCTTTCCATTCATTTGCTCATTCCTATGCAACCTAAGTAGTGCTGTAAACGATATACACAAACTTCTTTATGGCATTTTAATTAATGCCGCCACTTAACTGGATAACCCCTGTGACAAAGAGTAGTTCTTTGAAACTTTAAGCCTTATTTAACCTAAAATTATTCAAAAAAATATTTTTAAATCATTTTGAGCGTATAACACACATGGCTGTTCTCGACGAAGCTCATTCTTGAGAGCCATTCTTGGAAAGTGGTTTTGACTATTGCTGATTATGTATTACAACTAAGATAAATGGCATTGCCTTTTAAGTCCCCAATTATTGCTGGTTTTTTAACCAAAGCCAGTGGCTTTAGGTAAGCTCTTAGGGGACTATTCAATGGCTGCAAGTCACAAAACCATAGAAGCCAACTGAAGGCGCCATTTCTTAAATTTAAGTTATCACCAAATACTGATTTCAATATTTTGATAGTTTCAGAAGAACATCCTTTACCTTTACAATTTCTTCACTACTAAGTAGTTGGGTCAGTAGTTTTCGCTATTTTCATAATACTGCCTTATTTCTCTTAAAGTATTTCTACCGCAAATGCGAAAATAAACGCACCTTTTTTTTAACAAATATTGTAGAAAGAGGTTAATTTTACCCTTTTTAATGAATTATTCATTAAACATGTCAAAAATAAACCTTCAATTTATGATATTTAGTTGTTAATAGACAGAGTCTCAAATAAAACTAAAAAGTAAATATATTTGATGATAATGATAATTGCTTTGTAAAAATAAAACAAGTAAGAGTGCTATATTCGGCTGCACCGAATCATAGATACCCTTTGCATTGGTCTTTTGTATACCCACCAACCATCTGGTCTAGCCGAGTTATTTCGTATTGCAAATGATATAATAAAAATACTTTGTGCCGGACTTAAAGGCTATAGCTTTCCTAGTTTTTGAAATCGATAACTTTACAAAATATTAACGTTTGTATGTATAAGAGAAATAGCATGAAGAAGGTTTAAGTTCGAGAGTTTTAACAGTTTTCAAAATATTTTGTATTTAAAGTTGTAAATTTGTATGGGAGCTGACCCTCCCTCTGTTTCAATCCAAATATTTTTTTTAAAATTAAGGTCATGTTGTCCAATTATTTTTTTGTAAAACATTTGAAGTCGATAGTTGTTATACTTTCTTAGATTTAGCGCATGAATTATTTCACAAAATTTGTGCAATTGTAGGGGGGATACCACTTGCCTTGCTAATATTCGAAAAAAGATCCCTAATATAGGTCTCTATCTTCAAAGTATCTAATGTCAAATTTTTTGGCAAGAGTGGCTGTATTTGCTGAAATATATAGGGATATATGCATGGATTTAATGCTTAGAAATTAGAGACCTGCTTCAAGTCCTATTTCAAGCTAATTTAAGAACCGCATAATTTTCTAATTCTTGTGTTGTTGTGCGGTCAAACTGTTTAAGTGCTGTAATGTAGTGCAGCTGCCATATTTTCTTTGATGCAATGTAGTGTAGTTAAGAATAAAGAGTGGTTTCATGCACTGTTGTTGACGCAACCTATATACTGTCATGATGTGTGGTCGATAAAAAAATTACTGTGGTCAACACACATCACACAATGTTGAATGGATACATACACAAACATATATACAAGCAGGCAAACCAATATAAAATTCATACGTAATTACATTACATTACATACATACATTTAAAATCAACCCCCGTTTTTAAAACCAACACACCAGGAGCATTCCGTCAACAGTAAGGTTTCGAGATCAATTGAAATTGAAGTGTGTGATCATGATGAATTAATGTGCCGTTGTTGTTTACCTAAGTGTGACGACTACATTTTTCATTTAAGTTAAGTTAAGTAAACAAAAGTGATGGCGAACAATACAACGCAGCACTTATTGTTGTGTGTGCACACGTAAGGTATATGAAATGAATTGAAAATTCGAGATGATGCCTTATTTAGTATCGTCTAGAGCTGGCCTCTATTAAAAATGGGTTATTATGGGTATTCACTTATACAAGGTGGGTCCAAAGAAGTCAGCCGAAGTTGTTTAGCTCTCATTTTCTTTGGTTTTT
The DNA here is from genome assembly GCA_963583895.1 of Melanophora roralis. Lineage (NCBI taxonomy): Eukaryota > Metazoa > Arthropoda > Insecta > Diptera > Rhinophoridae > Melanophora > Melanophora roralis. The sequence continues at coordinate 11,093,856 of OY757191.1, read as the reverse complement.
TGATTACGTTTGTCTAAACTTTTGAAATTTTATTGGTCAAGTCAAAAAAATGGTATCGGCCAAATGGGTAACGTCACAATAGATTGCTACACGGGCTCGCTTTATGAAATTTTTCCTCACTTCGGTGAGAACTTTGGGCGACAGATTCTTGTACTCGTGTTGAATGTTGTCCTTGAGGGCTTCCAGGCTTTAAGGTTCGCTCACGTAAACACGAGACTTCAAAAAAGCCTTCAAAAGGATGGAACGTTAAAATCGGCTGACCTTGCGGGTCAATGTAAATTCCCCAAACGAGAAAATAGGCGACCCGGGAACGCCGCCTTCAGAATATCACTTGTGGCGCGCGCAGTGTGTGTCGTTGCTCTGTCCTGTTGGAACCACATATCCTCTACTCCCAATTTGTAACTTTGCGGTTGAAAATACTGGGCTAACATGGCTCTATAGCGCGCACCGTCCACTGATGTCGTTTGACTAACGGCGTCCTCAAAAAATGGCTACTACAGCGTAAATAGCGCACCATGCAGCCACTTTGGGCAGGTGTAATGGCTCCTCGTGCATCACTCGAGGATTTTCGGTGCCCCAGAAGCGATAGTTTTGCTTGTTTACGTACATGCTAAGGTGGAAATGAGCCTCGTTGCTCATTGGCGGTCGAAAGGCAGCAGCTGATGCCCTAAATGGACTTTGAACAGAAACATGCGCAGGTCTTTGACCAAAACTCACTTAGGGACGACCGGCTTATGTCTAATTGCGAGGCAAGGCGTTTGGTCGATGTGTGGCAATATTCTCGGCAGAACGGGCACTTCGGGCCGGCCACACTTTGTAGCGTCTCGTGGTTTCCCATGGTCTTTAAAGTTGGTGGCCACACGGCGCAGTCTTTGCGCGGTCGGTGCCGGACGATCGGGGAATCGGCGACAGGATTCGCGCTACGCTAACACCCCAGACAAATTTTTATGCAAAAAAAATATTTGTATTCTTCATCTGCCTAGTTCGCAAATGTCAAAACAGATTTGACATTGGCCGTCATTTGCAAAAACAAGAGCATCTTTCAATAGGATTTAGTCTTTGCCCAACCTTGTATCTCGGTCAACAGTGAACCGATTTTGCTGATTTTAAATAGCGATTGTATCAGAGATATTTATGACTTTTTGATACCAAAACGTTTTCTGCGCGACTTTATTGGGCTCCGGAAACTTGATTTCAGCATACACACAGACGGACAGACGGACATAGCTACATCGACTTCCCTATCTTTAAGAACCAAGAATATATGTACACTATGGTGTCTAAAGTGAATATTGAAGAAATTACAAACGGAATAACAAACTGGTATATATCCATACGACTATGTGAAGGGTATAATTATCAGGATTCTGTTGCTGTTGTTGTTGTTTCTACCGATACCAAACAAACATAAACAAAAGCAAAATAACACGTTCGCATCGTTAACAAAAAGGGGGAAATTTTCCAAGCCCAACAAGAAAAGTGATTTGAGTAGTGCTGAAAGATCTAACACAAATTGTTTACATCTACATATGTATGTGTACGTTGCATGAATTAATGTTTACATTAGAGTTAATAAATAACAACAGACGTGTGTTTAGGATTGTGTGTGTGCGTTCAAGTCAGTGTACCCCAAAAGCTTGCACGCGTGCAAATGTTCTTTGAGCATTGAAGAGAGTAAAAATAAAAAAATTGGTTTTAAAGTTTCTTGTGCCAGGCGACAAGGGTGACCATCTCGCTTTCAAAATGCTTAATCAACATATATTTTAATTATATTTAAAATTTGGAAAAATCAGAAATAAGCGTAAAATAAATTTTTTGAAGAACTTAGCCGCAAAAAATGTTGTCAATATACAATAAATATATATGACATTATGCAAAACTTAGTAGTAGGGCAAACTATTTCGTATTTATTAAACTTTTTCTTTGACAGAACTGGTTCGATTTTGAATATTAGATTTCAGAATCTATTTATTGCAATTCCATTATATTTTAAACTTTTAACTTTGGCCAACAACCAACACAATCATTACATCAGAATGTTTGTGCGTGGGGATCACTGGCTTAAGTGGAGCGTGTGCTCAACTGTATAATTTGATGGGTGTTATTTTAATAGAACACACTCTTACACAAATTTTACCGTCTCAAAGAATAGAGTAAATAAACAACAAATTTGGTTTTATTTACATTGAGTATGTAAAAGACAAGTATTAAACACAACCACAAAGAATCGTTTTTAACAATATTTTTTTGGGTTCCTGTCTATTTTTACAATTAAACATTTAGCAAGAACCGATTAGATAAGTTTTACAAAAAACTCTGCTAAATATTTGTTTTATATTTACCAATGACAAAAACACACAATTTTCTGTTATTAAATTATTTCTTTTATCATTTAAACTAAAAAAAAATTGGCAACAGAAAAAAGGCTCTTTTTGAAGTTATAGGGTGACCATTCGCACGTTTTTCATCAGTACATGTACTGGGGGCAAATTACGGCATTCGATTCAAATCGAAATTATAAAATTCTTATTAGAATTCATATATTAAGATCATTGACAACTCATTCGATCGAGAAGAACTTCGATTCAAATCGAATGCCGTAATTTGCCACCTGATTTCACACTTGGGGCACTGATTAAAAATTTGTCTACTGAAATGTACTGATTTAAAAAAAGTACTGATTGTACTGCTTTTTAAAATAATTTAAAATTTTAATTTTTTTTTTACCAAATTTTTGCTTTTATTAGTTGTGCTGTAGTTCATATTTCAGTTTTTTTTTTAATTAAAAAAAATTCATATTTTCTTCTTGACTCTACTGAAGGGACTTACAATGGGCCTGAGGGCCTCCGAGTGTAGGTGGCGAGTTGGACCCTTCTCAACCTAACCACTAATGTTAAAAGAAACCTTTTTTGAAAAGGCAAGTTTTCCTACTCTAAACATCACCTATTTAACAAACATGTTATTCAAAAAGGTAAACGGAAATATTTTGTTTTGTAAGTTTGGACGAAAAAAAAGCCAATAAATTTGTCCTCTTTTTAAATTATAGCAAAACTAGATAGTAAAGAGCAGAAAGTGTATTAATATTATAATTTATCTAGTTTTAAGTCAATTGATAGCTTCCCAAAAGTAATTAAAATTTTTCGAAAATTTATTTTCTGAATTTGAATTTCCTTTAATTTAATTACAAAAATGCAAAGCCACCCAGAGGGACGGTCATGCTTTAATTGACTCAGGAAGTGACCCGATCACTTTTATTAAAGATGGTTCCTAAACCATTAAAACTAAAAAGCGTACTAAATTCGATCCAGAAATGAGTGGTTACCCTAAATATTTTTAAATACGATTATTTCAAATAGTAAGTAAAGGTGCGGAGGGAGGGTGGCACCGTTAGAACTATCGATTGTGCGGATTTTTCAACCCTGATGTCACAGTTAGCGCGTAAGCAACACGCGTTCGCTGTGGAGACTTTTTTGAACAGTAATGATTCTAGCGTAATTGCCCAACAAAACTTTTGTTTAAAGTTCGGTATTCGGCGATTACGTGATGGACCGAGTGTAAATTTAATTCGTTCGTGGATGCAGAAATTCCGCGTAACTGCTTCGGCTATGAGTATCGGAAGCCAAGTACATCTTCAAGTACTCCCGAAGGCATTAAACAGGTTAAAGGTAGTTTACGTGAAAATCCGCGACTTTCAAAATAAAAAGAGCAGCCTAGCTGGGACTTCCAAGAGCGATTATTAATGAAATTTAAAAAAAGGATCTGAAGTTTGATCCTTTTAAAGTTCTAATTGTTCAAGAACTGAAAGAAAGTGACTTTCTTTTGCGCAAAAATTTTGGTGAAACGATGTAAGAGCGTTTTCGCTGTGTTTTCGTGACGAGACTCATTTTCACTTAAACGGCCACGTCAACAAGCAACACTGCCGTTACTGGTCTCCAACAACCCGCAACCCTCGATTGAAAAATTTAAAACAATTGCACTGCCACAGGCAACTGTTTGGTGTGCCTTTTCCACTCATGAGAAAATTGGGCAATTTTTTTTTGAAAATTCTCGAGGTCAGGCGACGAATGCCAAAGGTGTAAATTATAGACGTATGATTACGGAATTCTTCTTGGCAAATCTGCGAGCTCATCCATTGTACTCTTCACACACGTGGTTTCAACAGGATGGGGTGACTGCACACACAGCTAGAGCTTCCATAAATTTGCTTCTGGAAAATTCCCCCCAAACACTGATCAATCTGTTAGCCTCACATATGCGAGCCCTTTTTACATTTTACGCGTTATTTCATTGATTTCATCACGAATACATTGTTTGAGTTGCTCCAGTGTTTCTGGTTTTTTTTACATAAACCTTGCGTTTCAGATACCCCCACAAAAAGAAGTCCGGAGGTGTCTAGTCAGGCGACCGCGGAGGCCAATCAACATCACTATTTCTTAAAATAACTTGTTGTGGAAAGAGGTCATGCAGCAATTTCATTGTAATCCTGGCTGTATACGATGTGACACCGTCTTGTTGATACCACATGTTAAAGAAGCCAATAGCATGAGGTTGTGAAATTAAGACGTTTTCAATCATATTACGATTACGCTCTCCATTGACAGTTGTCGTTATGCTGTTTTCAGTTTCAAAAAAATAAGATCCAAGGATCCCTCTTCAAAAATTTGCCCACCAGACTGTCTCTTTAAATGGATGCAAAGGTGAACTGATAAATAACTTGAGGGTTTTCAATTGCCCAGAACCGACTATTCTGTTTATTCACTTATTCATTCAAATGAAAATGTGCCTCGTCACTCTTTATGATTTTTTTTTTCATGAAATCGGGGTTGTTATGTTTGAACGATTAAAGCACGTTGGTTTACCGAATATTTTTCCATAATAAATTTGCCACGTCTCTGCTGTGCGACTGCCAAATATGAACTGTCAAGACTAATGTTTACCAAAATGACCGGCGGGCACCCTGTTTAAAAACATTGGTTGAAGAAAAATTTATAGAAAATGTCAGGATTATGAAAAAAGTAAAGTACATTATTTTTAGCCAACCCATTGCCAAGGAACTATTCAAGAAGTTTTGAAATTTTTAACATCCGAGGAAAACTTATCTCTAGGGTATGAGAAAACTCTATTCACATAAAAGATTTTATATTTTTTTGAATTTTAAGATTAAATTTCTTTTTATTAATTAAATACAACCAGATATACATATATGGTAAATTTTGAAGTATAACAGCACACTTTTTGTTTGAAAAACCAACATCATTATTATCACTAACATAACGAAAAGGACATTGATGTTAAATAAACACAAAAAGGCTCAAAACCCGTAGCTATAGAAACAGCACAGCAGTACCAGAAAAATAAGGCAAGTCACTAGAAAATGTTAAAATTTTAAAGTCTATTGCACTTATGTACATAAGGGTTGTTGTTTCTATTTTTATTGCTTCTGCTGCTGCTTTTGTTGCTGTTATATTTTATATGTTATGGCTTTTGTTTTGTTGCTGCTGTTGTTTTTATTATTTTGTATTTGTTACACAGACTGGATAAATAATATCAACCACTTTGCCAACACAAACAACGACAAGTCTTACAACGACTAAAACACAAAATGAAACTAAAAAAGGGAGCAGGAAAACACAAAAACAAGTAAAAATCCCCCACTCGTATTGAAACACATTCACAATCGTCATGGCTGGCTTCAGCTACAATCACACAGAGTCATGATTTCTTTTACTCTGATTCACAGTCACAAATAATTTGAACATAAACAAAGGATATGCAGACGACAAAAAAAAACAAACATTTCGTCTGATATTTTGTCTGTCGTTTTATTTATTTATAGGTTAAAACTGCTGATAATAAAGATTTAAAAAAGTGATAAAATATAAAAAATATTTTTTTAGAATCTTGAGAAAAATATTTAAATAATGTTTGTTTCGGGAAGACGTTTTAATGGGGGATTTGAAAAAAATTGTTCGACAAGTAAGATAGTAAATCAGAGCCCATTGGACATTAGGTAATTTGACCTGTTTTCTTGGCAAAAAAAGAATTTTTGAAGATAAAATTGTCATTCCGTTTGTAATTTCTTTAATACCCATCTGCAACCCCATAAAGTATATATTTTCTTTGGTCCTTATAGATAGGGAAGTCGATTTAGCGATGCCCATTTGTCTGCCTGCCCATCTGTCCGTTTTATGGTTAAAACCAACTTTTTGAAGCCTGGACCCGTAATTGGTATTACGCTATCAGAAATATCTGTGAGTCAATCGCTATTGAAATCCATCAAAATCGCCAGATAACTGACCGCGATATAAGTCAAACACCAATACTATCTCTGTTTATTTCTCTAGCATTTGTAATAAAAAAAAACCTCTACAACTGCCCCGGAGTTGTCCCGTACAATGGGAAATGTAAGACCGACTTCCAATATTTTTTCCCAACAGTATGGTCGTTACAGGGGGTGGAAGTTGATATAACTTCCCACTAAAAAAAAGTTTTCTAAGTGTTACGTGGGCTATTCTAGACAGATCTGAATAGGGTTGTGATATATCAGGTGAAAGCTATTGACAAGTAGTAGTCCCAACCGAAGAGAGTATATAAGGTTATTTCTCAATAAGGTCGCTTCAGTGGGTGAAAATTGATAAAACGTCGCCATAATAAAAAAATTATCTAAGTGTTACGTGGGCTGTTTTTGATATTTACACCCCACCCCCAACGGTGCTGCTATAAAAAGTTTAATTTCATTTTTTAATTTTTTCAGCTTTTAGTGTGCTCCTTCAAAGGAAAAAAATATAAGACCAATCCCAACCATTTTTTTTTCCAAACAGTTTTGTGAAAGATACTTACCCTTAATCTAGCTCTAGCCATAAAACCCCTACAAATTCTCCCGAGTCGCTCCAAGAGGAATAAAATGTATCACAGACCCCAATTAGTTCTCCCTCCCAAACATTTTCCTAGAACATACTTAATCCCTATTCCCTTCTCCAAAGGGAGTTGTAATAAAAAATTTACAAAAATGATGCAAAACCCCCTATAAATCCCCAGAGTCGGCTTGAAAGAAATAAAGTGTACGATCAGCCCCCTATTAATTCTAAAACATATTCCTAGAGTATACTTACCCCTTATCACCATCGTCTAATTTTGGGAAATTGTAATAAATCTCTCCTACAGCTCCTCCCAAGGTCATATGTAAGTTCGACCCCAATAAGTTTTCCCCCCAGTTCTAAAATATAAAAAAATTAAGGTAAAAACCCTTGGAGAAATAAAATGTATCACGGACCCCAGTTAGTTTTCCCTCCCAAACATATTCTTAAAGCATACTTACCCCCTATCCACACCTCCACACCATATAGAATTTTTAAAAATTTTGGTAAAACACCCTACAACTCCTCTAGTCGCCCTAAGAGGGTTAAAATATGTATTACACCGACCCCTATTTAAAAATTAGAAATATTTAACAAATAAACAAATTAAAAAAAATAAAAGTTCGGGGCTTAGAAAGGTCAGTTAGAAGAGTATATAGGATTCGGCACAGCCAAATACAGCGCTCTAACTTGTTTTTGTCTAAACAGGGTATCGGGACGATTGACGGGTTTTTACAAACGTCATACAATCGCAACAAATTTTTTTCATAATTATTACGGTCGCTGGTACTTAAGCGTGCACCTACATCAATATGTACACATGAATGACATCATTTCGATAAAAATTCCTTATCAAAATAATAATTTAAAAAACATAACTGATATTAAATTTAATCTTTTTATGATTTGGCCTTTTTTCCGCTTTTCAATAATTTAACAACAATGTAAATAATTGAGATTAAATCAAAATATTTTCAAACCTTTTTTTCTACTACGTGCTGTCAAAATTTGTAAAGCCTTTAAGTGATTAATCAAACTGTATAATGTTCTGTTATTGTATCAAAATCAAATTAGTATTGTATGGGTAAATTAAGAGTGAGAAAAGACATAAATATCTACACAAGGGGTAAAGTGGTTATGGTGAGAGTTATACAGTTTTCGTTTGTAATTCTTAAGAGGGTAGTAGGTTGTTGTCGCAAAATCATTTAAAGTTTAGACAAAGTGACATTAACTCACTTACTTATGTTGCTATTTAGTCAGTCAATCACTTACGCATTTGCACACATTGTCAAAATTAATATTGTTGTTGCTGTTGTTGGCAGTTGTTGTGTTGTATGAAATCTTTATCGGATTTTACTGTTAATATTGTTGTTATTAAAATGTTTGGGCACAGGAAATATGTTAAACAGAGTAACTGGTCACAACTAATTAGTTAATACCAAAATTCGATTTAAAAAAAATCTAATGTTTCATTAACAATTTTTTAATAATTTTTATAAAACTCTCATTTTTTAAATTCTCACGTTTGCCGTATTAAAGTCTTGCTTCTCAAGTTCCCTTATCGATTAACGATTCGTTCTTAAAAAGTCTGAAAAAACAACAACATATATTGTGTTACTGTGCCTTAAACTTAAGACTACCACTTAACATCCTGTCCTCTGTCAATGATTAAACAAACACGTTGTTAATGAAAAATTTTTTGACATGAGGTCATGTCATGTTGTTGGTTGTGTCGTAATTGTTCTTGTGTCAATTCCTCCCTTTTTTAGAAACGTTTAAAAACTTTTGTTTAATTATGTATAATTTGCTTGAAGTTCAAGGAGTTTGAGAAATTTTTTATTTTTAAAAGTCTTAGAAGTTTGTAATATCACCAATTAAGTTTTGATTTGGTTAAATTGTAGTTTGTAGTTTACGCTATTTTATATGAACGAAACACGAGCATCAAGCCTGATTTAGTGAAGAATTTTTTTTAGAATAATCGGTTAAAAATAACAATAATAAGCAATAATAATAAATTAAAAAATATATGTATGTGAACTTTCATCGTGGTTTCATATAAAATAATATTAGCAATTAACCCGCTACTTCGTATGTGCAGTTTTAATCTATTATATAAAGAAGGGGTGTGTGTGTATGTATGTATGTATGTATGTTTGTATTTTATAGCTGGCCACACCAGTGGATCGATTTTTGCGAAATTTTTACAGAGTGTTACTTCAAGTCTAAAAGGAACAATAGGCTACTTTTTTTTTGGAAATTTTTGCTGCCACGCCCACACTACGCCCATTTGTGTGGGAAGGTCAAGTAACAAAATTACCCAGAGCCATACTGCTCAAACGCGTGGAACTAAATACCTGAAATTTACAACACGTGTTAAGCTTTACATGTTTGTTTAAATGCACATGAGTTTTTAAACGTTGGGCCCGTAAAGGGATAAAAAGGGGACAAAAAGGGAAAAATCGGTAACCTACTATCTCTTGATGTCTATAAGATAGAAACAAAATTTAAAAAGTTTACAGTTTTTCTTAAGAAATAAACAGACAGGTGTCTGGAGTTTTTTTTAAATTTTGGTCCGAAAGGCCGAAAAAAGGGGTTTAAATTATATTTTGGTACTTTTTGGTACTTTTTGTTACTTTTAAACCAATAAAGATAGAAACATTTTTCAAATTGCGTTCGATAGGTCTTACAAAAATATGATTACGTTTTTCGTACTTTTTTTTAATTTTAGGCCCAAAAGGGGAAAAAAGGGCTAAAAATATATTTTAATTTTTTTATTCGTTTTTTGTAACTTTTCAGCCCATAACGATAGAAACATTATTAAAATTAAGTGTAACAGTCCTTAAAAATATGATTTCGTTTTTAGATACTTTTTTAATTATTAAATCCTAAGGGCAAGAAAGGGTTAAAATTAGGTTTTAGTACTTTTTGTAACTTTAAAATCAATTAAGATAGAAACATAATTTAAATTCCTCTTCCAGACCGATTTTTGGAAATTAGTTCACACATAAGCGGCGTTTAAAGTTAAAATTTTGAAGGTAAAAAAGTGGGCGGTGCCACGCCCATAAAAGTTAAACTTATTATGCTGGTACTTTTATTGCACTGATTTTTTAAAATTGGCACACATATAGAAGGCCTCTAATTCCGAAATTTTAAAGGACAAAAATGGAGGATTGCAGCGCCCACAAAAATGTAAGTTTTCATACTGGTTCTTCTATTGTTGCAATTTTTATGAAGCTCAAAAATAGACCGATAATATTTATTTTCGGTACAAAACTGGGTGGCATAAAGATAGACAAACGTGAAAAATAATGTGAAGATAAGGCCATATTTGAGCCAGTTATAGCCCAAAACGCTTAATCCGGGAGGACATTTGTATGGGAGCTCTGTCGAAAAATTAACTGATCATCACCACAAACAACATGCTTTTTTCTTATGCCAAAAAACTTATCTGTTCCAAATTTCATCGAAATATCTGCAAAAATGCGGTCTCTACTTTGTTTACAAGAATACATTAATAAGGCTGAATTCCAAAACGCAGTTTGCTTTGCATTAAAAATTTTCTTCTTCTTCACTTATTCACTCTTTACAATTTGGACAACGTTTTTTGCTTCCAGGACATCAATATAACTGTAAGCACTCATTTGGAAGTAGAAGATATTACCAGAAACATCATCTTTGATTTCAGGAAAAACTTGAAATTTCATGATGCAAAGCAAACTGCGTTTTGGAATTCCACCTAACTCCCAGCCGGACGGATGGACTGACAGGTTTTAATCGACTCAGAAAGTGATTCTGTGTCGATCGGTATAATTGGAGGTGGGTCTCAGACCTTTTTCTTTGGTGAGGCACAAAAATTTGCACAAAAGCATAATAAAATTTGAATTTAACAATACATATAAGAGAAGTTTGAACACCTTTTGAAAAATATTTGATAAGTGATCCCTGTATCTATCTATTATATAAAGAAGGGGTGTGTGTGTATGTATGTATGTATGTATGTATGTATGTATGTATGTATGTATGTATGTATGTATGTATGTATGTATGTATGTATGTATGTATGTATGTATGTATGTATGTATGTATGTATGTATGTATGTATGTATGTATGTATGTATGTATGTATGTATGTATGTATGTATGTATGTATGTATGTATGTATGTATGTATGTATGTATGTATGTATGTATGTATGTATGTATGTATGTATGTATGTATGTATGTATGTATGTATGTATGTATGTATGTATGTATGTATGTATGTATGTATGTATGTATGTATGTATGTATGTATGTATGTATGTATGTATGTATGTATGTATGTATGTATGTATGTATGTATGTATGTATGTATGTATGTATGTATGTATGCATGTATGTATGTATGTATGTATGTATGTATGTATGTATGTATGTATGTATGTATGTATGTATGTATGTATGCATATATGTATGTATGTATGTATGTATGTATGTATGTATGTATGTATGTATGTATGTACATACAAATGTATGTATGTTTGTAATTTATAGCTGTCCACACCAGTGGATCGATTTTTTTGAAATTTTTACAGCGAGTTACTTAAAGTCTGGAAGTAAGGGGCTAAGATTATATATAGAAGTTTATAAATAATTTTTGCTTATTAAAACTTTCTGAATATCCAAAACTGTAAGCCTGGTAAATTTCCAATTTTTATGAGCTAAGTAAATAGTAGGGCTGACTTATTATTTATTGCAACTTATGTGGGGCAACCAATAAATTTAAAAAAATGTAAATTCTTTTGTGTTAACATATTTGAATAATTTTACTATGATTGGGGTAGCGAAGCACACCGGGGCTTAGCTAGTTATTTTATAAAATAAAGTAATAAATACAAAAAAAGACTATGAGGACGAAGAGGTAATATTTTTATGAAAAACCAAAGCCCATATCCTTTAATTTCATATAAATTCAGTAAAAAGATCAGCAACAATTGAAGAAGTTCCTTTTGTCCACTAAACTGGGTTAGTAGCACTTAATAATTTATTTCTACACAGTTAAAAATAGTACCAAAATTTTGAAAAAAAAGTACTTTTACACCACTTAGTTAATTATCGACCTCAATCTGGGTCAATAGTTCTTAATATTATGTTTACATTGTAAAAGTCCCAAAAAAATAAAAAAGTACCAAATATGTAAAAACTGGTACTTTTTGACCACTTAACTTTTCGAACTATATCCTGCTAATTTATGCTTAATATTATATTTCTAGACTCATAGTTGAAAAAGAATGGACAAAATATCAAAAACTGTTAAAAAATTTTTTTTAACTTTTTTTTACTCCCAAACTGAAATTAGTATTAGTCTCAAGTTCTCAAATATGAAAATGTACAAAGAATCTTACATTAACATTTTTCTTACAAACTAAACGTTCGACCTAAACCAGGGCCAAAAGCCCTAAATTTTATGTTTCTAAACTCAATATTAAAAAGAGTACCAAAAATGAGAAAAAAAGTACTTTTTGACCACCCTTAATATAACATAGGCCAAAAGCCCTCAATATCACATTTCTGGGCTAGTATTTCAAAAACATGGAAAAAAAGTACTTAACATGTAAATTACGTTTTGATTTTTAAATGGTCTTTCAAACCCATTTTGGGTCAAAGTTCTTAATACACATTTTTAAAATTATAATTTTAAAAATTAAAAAAAAAGTACCAAAAATTTTAAAAAAGTGTTTTTGAGCATTTAGTTGACTTTCGACCTCCATCTCAGTCAATAGCCCTAAATTATAAAAAGCAAAAAGTACCACAAAAATTAAAAAGTACTTTTTGCCCACTTAATTTGGCTTAATAACCCTCAATTTCATTTTCCTAGACTCCAAACCCCAAAAAATAAAATAAGTATCAGAAATGTGAAAAAGTACATTTTGTCTACTTAGTTGAGTCCTGACCTGAATCTGGGCCAATAGTTTCTAATAATGTAGATAACTTCAGAGTCATAATCTTAAAATGTGGAAAAAAGTACCAAAAATTAAAGAAAAATTTAGAAAAACACGTCTTTAATAAATTTTTAGAAACTCTTTGGAATTTAGGACCATTATCCGATTAATTTTTTCCTTTTTATATAAATTTCTTAAGACATACATACATATGTATGTATGTATGTATATGCCAATGTGCTTATATTAGCAAAACATAAAGATATGATGTCAATTCCCTTGCAATCAATTTACTTTACCCGATAGTGTAGTTTTACAAAGAATTTGATTATTTCTAGGACATTCCTTTTTTGTATGTATGTAATTGTGATTTTCCTAACTTAATTGTCCATGTAATTGCCGGAGTTGAGCAGAAAAACTCATTTGGCAAAATTCTTTATTCTTTTGTCATGAAATAGACAAAGAATATAAAAGGGATAGTTTTTGTAAGTTATACGCTCTTCTTTAGTTAAAAAAACATTCAAAATAGAATCCTACTTGACTTAGTTTAAATTTATTTTAACACATATGTATGTATAAGCTCTTAAAAAAAAAACACAAACAAAGAAAAAAATTAAAATAATTATGCTGTATATTTTCCCATATAGAGAAGATCTACCATTGTTTAAATGTGTCTGTAAAAATACTAAGCAACAAGAAAAATACGACAGTAATAACAACTTCAACAATAGTCACAATAACATCAACATTCAGCCAGTCAAACTGGCACGAAACCAGAAATATGTAAATATATAAGAAAGCAGCAACTATTCCAGATAGTTAACATTTATGTATATTCAAACAATTTAAAATCACACATTTACATACATATATACACATGTATTAGTATGTGAAATAAATTATTTATAATATTTTTCAATTCACAAATGCTTATTTAAGTCTTTGTTTAAATGAAATTACTTTATAAATTCTGTACATACACAGAATATATAACACTTCTTTAGAACAAGAAAAAATTTCCACTAAAAATATATCTCATAATAGTGGCAACACTGCTCTCACACTATCTAAAATAAACACCACCATTGTTGCAATGATATTGCCGAGAGGGAATCGTAAAAATGATGCTGTATGTTTTTGTTTTTTTTTGTTTCTTGTTTTTGTTCTACACGACTCGTAAACATTTATATGATTTTTTTCAAGAGAATTATTTCGGTCGCGTATACATATGTTTGTAAGAATGCATGTGTTGTTGTTCATGTTTTGTTGTATTTAGTTTAAAACATTGTGATAATGTTCCCTGATGATGATGATGTTGCTAAGCAAAAAAGTTTGTTTATATGATACAACAAAAACAAATACAAATAAGAAGTATAATAAAAATAAACATTTTCACATATTCAAAATAGCAACGACCCTCGGTTACTAACACTTCAACACTCCCTTACCAACAACTTTTCCTCTTACAGTGGGTATTAATATATTAAATATTCATGTTATTTGTTACATACTTTAAGGTGCTTAAAGTTGTTAGCTGGGTATATGTTTATTGTCCTTTAGCTTACAATGTAATATTAAAACAAAAACACAAGGAAACAAACAACTTTAGCATTGACAGTTTTTAGAAACATTTTCTTTCAAGACAATGAAAAATTTATTTAGATAGATTTTTATGCTAAACATAAATTAATAAAATGAAATAAAAATCTTGTTTTCATTTTGTTTCTTAAAAAAAATTAAGCACGTAATTGAAAGCGGTAACAAATGTAAGTCCAAAATTTTTGGAAAAAAAATTTAGCAAAGATGCTGCAAATAATAAAATAAGTTTATTTATTTCTAAGATTTTATTTTTTTGTTTTTATGGCTTTTTAAAAGGTGTGATTCAATTTAATGGCTTAAATAAAAAACACGTTGAGTTCAAAAGAGTATTAGAAATTTAAAATAATTTTGTTTGTTTAAATGTAACTTGGGGTATAGCTGCAGATAATTGCCTTTAAAGGACCTTAACCATAAGGTTTTATTTAGTTAAATCTTTATTTCAGACATATATACATACTTATATACCTACATTTGTATGTGCATATGTATGAAAGTAATGAATATATAGTGGGACCATGAATATTATAATTTAAGAAGCCTATATAAAAATTAAAATGAAAAACCAACAAAAAGTTGCTGGAAGCAAGCCGGCACATACATATGTATATGTGAATTAATAATAATATGTACACAGAGAGAAATCCCCCCTTTTAAAATCCAAAATTATATCCCTGAATCGTACTTGAAATTTTTAAGTGCAATCCGTACTTATGTTTTGCTAAGCCAAGCCAAGTTGGATTACTTCGAAAAATCAAGCAGAACAAATTTTCTTGTTTTTATTTATGTTTTAACATTTAAAAACAAAGTGTCTCGGTGGCCTAGATTGAAACACACTTGTGTTACAGTTCGGAGAGTTTCAGGTTCAAGTCCAAGCGACGGCAGATAAACAGAAAAAATTTTTTTCAAATAAAAAATATTAAATATGTATAAAAAATAACTTAAATATAAAAAAAATCTCCTTTTTATTAAGGCCCCGTAAGTCAAAAAAATCTTTTAAGCTTATATCAAGTACGGTTTCGAACTCGAATCAACCTTTTTTTTTGATAAATTGTACTTGTTTTAAGAAAATCCCTACTTGGTTTTAAAAAAATTCGTACTCACCGTTCTTTTAAAAACGCTTGATTTAAGAAATGATAACTTGTTTTATTTTTTTTGGGTGTAGGAAAGTACCTACATATGTGCATTTAAAATTATGAAATGAATATGCATATACATTTATATACTTTAAATATGTATGTATATACTTTCATATACATATATGTATATATGTATACATTCAGGCATACATATATACATAACTTAAATATGTATATTAACATTATGTATACAAAATTGGAGTGGTTTTATGTATGCAGACTGCATTCACCAGTTCAAAATCCTTAAGGATAATAAGTGATATAACACAGACATATTATGATACACTCACATGCACACACATACAACGAGAGGTCCTTACATGCATTTTTATTTGCTTATGAGTGTACAAAATCTTAAATTCACTAAAATAAATAACTTTAATAAATAAGGGGTGTCCCTTAGGGAAAAAAATCCATTTAATCTCGGATTAAGTTGATTAAATCTTTAATATTACTTTAATGGAAATTTAACATTTCAATTAGATATAAAAAAGATTCATATAATCCAAAACTTAATATATCTGCAAAAATAAAAAGTTGGAGAAAATCTATTAAAAGCAATTAAAAGAGGGGTAATTAATAATTAATAATTGGCACGTAGAAAGACGATGTTAAACTAGCTGGTCTTAAGGGCACCACATGAACCCTTAAGCAGACAAGGAGAAACAATAACAGACTTGTTCTAGTAAAACTAGTTGAATGATTTTACCTCAAGGGTGATCCACACTCTCTTGGCAGTCTTGTCTTACGAGCCCCAGATATTTTCTTTGGGTTTTGAAAAAAACGAAACCCTAGATATTTTGGCGTAGAGCACACAATCACTGGATAGTAAGATGGAATATTCCTAATAGTCTCTTTACACAGATCCTGCAATCACGCTGTAGTAAAAGTAGTCTTAAATTGCTCCTTCGGAAAAATAGTAAAACCCTTGTTGCCCCCATAATATAACATCTCTAGATAACCCTGGAAACCCTACATAACATGGTAGAGTCCCATTATAGTCCTCACTCCCATTACAGAAGCGCTAACGTCCATTGGCAGACAATTCGATAGTACTCGTGTTTTCGTTTATTTTCAAAGTGGTTTCTAAAAGCTGGGCCCAGTCACGGCAGCTTTTCCCCACGTTGACTAAGCAACAGCAACGTAGTACTAGTATGCAGCCTGAGCGACAGAAGCGCCACCTTACTGTCGACGAGTACACCAATACTCCCGCAAATATTGCTATCATAAACCTGTTTTCAAGCAAAAATATCGACCTTAAACACTGCATTTATTAGGCAGACGATAAAAAACTAGTCTTAAGCCGGATCTAGCACTACACTCTCTTTTAAATCCATCTGTATCAATCCTGCTGGCGAATTATGGCATTCGATTTAAATCGAAATTAAAAAAATTCATTAGAATTCTCTTATTAAAAAAATTGATCGGGTTAATCAAGCAAAATTTAGTTACGAATCGAATATCTTAAACTGCCCTCTAATGCTGTAATTTTTTATGGGATTATCCCACACTTATCCCTCCGGAAGGATATAAAAACCCATAAAGTCCGTATGTGGTACAAGTAGTCAAAAGATTGCTGCTGAATAGAGGGTAATATTTATCGCATGACTCTGTGTCCTCTATCTTAAGCATCCAAAAGCCTTGAGCCTCACTGCGCTACCTGCAGATATGGGCATTATATGAAGATCAATACGAACCAGGTATAGTAGAATGTTCAATTCTTTTAAAGGGGAAAGACACAGTGCGCTTGTAATTCCAATGCCCGCCTATCTTTAGATTTTGCCCAGATGGTGCCCCACATTATTTACAGCAGTCACAAGTGAGTTGTATCCAGCAGTTCTACCTAACCTAACCTTAGTAACTATTTTGCGCCAATTATCTTGCGACAAGCGCAGTAGGCCACCGTAGCTGTATTCACCCTCTGCTCAGTGTTCAGTTTTCATAACAATTTAGAGTCAAGGACAACACCCAGATGTTTCGCTCTATCCAAAACGATGATCACTTGGTTTTCCAGCCACGGTACTCTAAAGACCGGAATCTGGCTTTTGCCGCGAATATCGCCAGTTTGGCTTTATTCCAGCCGGTTATTCATAGCCCATTTGAGGAGCCAGCCCAAAGATTTGACATGATGTCGCTTATCACATTCAGAGTCCATCTTGATACTAGTGTCACTACTACTTAACCCACATAAGCAATGATCCTTATCCTTTTTATCAATGTAACAGCCATATGTCAAAGGAGAGGTAAGGTGACACCACCCTAGGATTTCCCTCGATCCACTGACTTTAAAATACTAAGTTTCTTCTTTCCTTCCGTCTCAACCTATTCTATCTGCCTCTCCACGTAACACAAAGGGACCGAATTAAGCAGACTCAAGTAAGCTGTATCCTTTCCTCTAACGGCTCTACCTAACCTAACCAAAACTAGTCGTAGGAACCCTCGACTTCCGCATGGATACCAACCAGTTATTGATATAGTCCTTAACATTTAAATTAGTAACAGCATGATGAATAGCTAGAATATTCACGTTATTAAAGGCCCCCAAAGTGTATTCTTTAAATTTGGGGGATCTCCCTATAACTCCCAAAACCTCGTGAAAAGCTGTTTTCGCAGAACGACTACCAGAGAGTTACAACGACCCTTCCAGTCGTAACCGTATGTAAAAGCCGACAAGTTCTCCAACGTACTAAGCTGAAGATTAAGGACTGATTGGATGGAGGTTCTTCGCATTCTCTTGATCTTGCAAAGAGCATGGGGCCAAAAGTTTTTTAACCCAGACATATTTTTTAATGTTGGTAGAACAATGCTTGGCTGACCAAAACTTTTTTAATTATTTTCGTTCAAACACTTTATTTCTAGCAATTTTTTATGTGGCAACATTTATCTAAAGGGATATTATTATTCACAAAATCAGGAAATTAATAGATATAATTTGTTTAATTGAAAGAATCAAACAAATGTTTAACTTCTCTAGTTTTCCTTTTTTCCCCCTAAAAAGAAATCCCAAATCACAGTCTTCCCCCACCCCAAAAAAAAACTCTTTAATAAAATCAACCTTTAAACAAACCCCAAGTCAATTTAACGAAAAAAAATGAAAACCTGCATGCTAAACACAATTTTGTCACGTGCATTTTGGGTTGAAAACATAAATCTTAAGAGTTTCGTTTTTATAACCCTCGTGACGTTTTGCCTTGTTAGCTTTCTAATGCTGGCAACGTAATTGGAAAAAAAGTCAAACTGTCTACATTTGAATAAATACAATGAAGAAAAAGAAGAAGAATATTTGCTTGTTAATGCATGCCTTAAATAATTTATTACAATGAAGTTTTTTATGTTAAATAAATATAAAAATAAAATAATACTTACATATTATGTTTAGACGTGCCGGTGGCGATGCCTGTCGTGCACCATTTGCTACATTTGTGGCAATACAAACATAATCACCAACATCGCTATCCCGACTAACCGAATCTATATGTAAGTCGGAACCATTTTGATATATACGACTGGTATTAGAAATTAAATGGCCTGGAAAAAAAGTAAAAAGTTTTTTTTTTAATTAGTTGCTTAGTTTGAAAAATTTTTTGAATTGACGTTTTTAAATTGCAAAAAAGCCTTAAAGTTTTTTTAAAGTCAAACTCTGTTAAGATTGGACAAATATTGGCAAAAAAGCTGTGACCGTTAAAAAAACTACAAATATTTTAAAAATATGGGACCTGAAATTATGGAACTTGATTTAAAATTAATAATTAATATACAAAATTGCCAGAAGACTTCAACTAATTCTTTAAAAAACCTCATGAGAATTTTTTTCCTTTATGAAATAACCTCAATAAACTTATTGAGAATTATTTTAAACAAACCAAAACACCCAAAAGTTTCTTTCAAAAACCCAACAAACCATTTTTGATTATTTAACTGTTTTGATTTTCTTTTTTCTTTATTCATCTGTAACGCCATTGGTTTCCACTAAATGTAATAAAAGGCTACCGAAAACAAAACCTTTTTGAAGTACAACAATTTTAAATTCATTTTTCAAGATTTGATCAAAATTTTACTTATTTTGCTTATAGTGTTTGTTGAAGGTTAAGTTTGTCTAAATGGATTTCATTTTTGCTTACTTCAAGCCGTCAGCAGACTTCAATCAAATTCTTGAAAAAACCTTCATGAATATTTTCTTCTTTATATAAGAACCTCAATAAACTTATTGAGAATTATTATAAGCATCCCAAGCATAAAAGAGTTCTTTCAAAAACCCAACAAACTGTTTTGATTTTCTTTTTCTCTTTTACATAAAATTCAAAATTAATTTTTTGATTCAATTTAATTTTATTTAACTTACCATTTAAAGTCCATGAGTAAACTAAGCCCCTGGTAGGCGTGGCATGACAATTGAAATCCACAAAATCTCCTTCGGTAACTGTTTGACTTTGCGGCAAGGTAAAGAATGTGGAAAAAGTTGCACCCCAACAAAATGCTGCAATAGAAAGTAAAGACAAGAAAAATTATATTAAAAAAGGTCGCACGTTAAGCACAATAATAAAACAAACAAAAAAACGAAAAAGTAAGAAATTTTCACAAAAGAAAGGAGAGAAAGAAGAAGTACACAGACAGACTTAACTAAAAAATTGTGGGCAAATAATTATTTTATGGCAATCACACGTTACGTTGTGCTGTATTAAGGTGGGCAGTAATCAACGACACCATTATTGTTAGGCATTATACGCATAGCAACTTGAATGTTATGGTTAAATTAGGCAGAAAGAAATACCGTCTTCTTCTGCTTTTTGTGTTTTTTTTTTTTTTTTTTTTGAAGAATTGTGTGCCTGTGTGCAACGTGTTTTTCTCAGCAGATGCTGTAGGATGCTCTTCGTCATAGTGAAGTTGTGTAGTTGCTTAAGCTAAATGTTATGGCAATTAATGGAGGGCAGTTTTGAAATTTTGTGCGAAATGATTTTGGAAGTTTTTTGTGTTTTAATTTTTAAACTCCTGATCGCAACAGTTTAACGAATATGACAACAACAATACGAGAACAAGAGTACAAAGCTTATAAAAAAGGGCAAAGCACATGTATATCAGGTGGCTTTAGTTTAACAAAAACAGCTTAATCGTCATATAAATGTCAAAGACAGATAACAAAAACTCACAAATTCTTTACTAACACTCTTTGAGCTTAGAATACTATAGTTGCTGTTAGTAAACAAGAAAAAAATAAATTAACAAATCTTGACATTTAAAGAACGAAATACTGTTACTCAGCTGATTACCTAAAGCCACCTGATATACATACGCCTTGAGAAACAGTTTTGATTTTTTAACACCAACATAGAAATAAACGAACTACAACAACACGTGCTCAAACAGTCTTGTTCTTTTTTTCTTCCGCTTAACCAGTTCAGACTTTTATGGTACTTTAAGGAAAGTATTGTATCTTCACACCATATTAACCTATTTCTTTACTAAATTGAGCAAATCGTGTTGTGTAGCTAAGTTGGCAGTGATTACCATCATTATTTTCTTTTCAGAATATATAAACTTTTGATTTGACTTTTCTTTTTTATTTTCAATCATAAGCAACCATTCAATATATTTGATTTAGAAGAATTCAAAACTAGGAATCACACTCTGTACTTTGACATTATTTACAGAAGCCCTAATGCAGGCAGGGACAGCACTGCGAGTGACTTCTAAAAATGTCTGAAATTATGCTTTTATGAGACCTGAAAGACTGCAGTCAGGTCAAGAGTGAAAGCGTTAAGTATTTGGCTTGCCAACAAGAGCACCGATACACGATTTTTTTGTGTACAAGAGAACTCAGACGTAAGAAGGCTCTATTCGAACAGCTTTTGGTAATATATATGTAAATTAAGAATGATAAAGCTTACATTTTGCCTGAAACATTTGCAGGAAAATTTACAGTTGCCGAAAAGGAACACACAAAGGGCAGAGCTTAAAACAGAGTCTGGGACTACTCCTGATATATTTTTTCTGACCACTAAGCGGATCAGTACTAAATCTGTCAGATAGACCGAATACTTTTTAGCTATCTTTGAAGCCAAACGTATAAACGAACGCGCAAATCAGTTGGCTCTTCAAAACACTGATAAAGCCGATTTTCTTTTATAGATTTTCTGGGGGAGAACTATGGATTTTATCATAAACAGCCTACATCAGTATTGAGAGGATGATACAAAACGTGGCGATTCTCATAACGTGCGCAATGGCATCAATTCCAACAAGGTCACTTTAAACCCTACCAAGGTTGCTTATAGTGGACCTTCTGGTTAAGAAGCTGACGCCTAATACCACAATAAGGCCTCGTGCGGTAAACCGATAAAGACACAGAACACGCGGTCACAAAAATTTTAAATTTTTTGTTACCAATTCGATTGACTACTGCACCGCGAAATCTTTGCTCTACAGTAAATTCTTCTTCGTTACTTCATAGGGATGAAATCACCTTCCCTTGACCTGCTAATTTGGAAATAGTTACGGACGGTTCTAGCAGAAACCGTGATGTTGGTGTATGTATGTATGTATGTTCATTGCAAAAACAGGAGTCCAAGTCTCATTCAGACGCTCCGATAAATGCAGTCTAAACTGGCAGTGACTGGCAAGGCGGCCAACTGAATATTTTACTACAGGATAATCGGCAGGAATATCGGTATCTTTTACGACAGCTAAATTGCCGTTAGGTCAACTACACATCACAACTGGTCCGCGTATGCCGGACATCCTTAAACTGAATGGCGACTACTGCTAACATCATTCTTGTTTAGGTATGGGGATCAGGGTTAATACGGATCACTGTATTGCTGCTATACTTATAAAGAAGCGTACGAAATCAAATGATGGGGCGATCGACATTTTCTCTGGTTTTCCCCTTTCTTCTTGTAAACTTCACGTGCATAAATACGCTGACAAAATTACCGGACCAACATTAGCTTTAACGAACCTAAATGTAAAACCGCTGGAACTACCTGGAGAGGGCAAGATCCAAGACAATCCAAATGTCTTTTTGATTGTGACAAACAGAAACTGAGAGATACTGTCGCCGCATATAGGTCACAGTTAACTTGGCACCCATGCCAGTAGATTTGGACTGTCATTCAACGATTTCTGTTGATGCTACCAGAACACAAAGAAGCCTGAGACTATCCAGCAACTCTTCTGCTTTTGTCTGGCACTGAACGATGATTGGATACTTTGACTCCAATATGTTGGACTGCCTCTTGACTCTTTCCTTCTTTAGGATTGTAAGCTGCTGCTCTGAAACTCGATTCTGAAAGCACTTTGGCACTTTGGAAAACAGTATAGGGTCAAAATAAAATCCTGCGAATAATTGCAGCCGCTCCTCGGTATATAAAAACGCCAACATTCACAAGGACCTTCGAGTTCTATTAGTTAAATGCAAAATCTTAAACTATGTGGAGATGTATTTAAATAAGCTGAAAATTCATCTAAATCCACTCTCTTCAAACATCATACAATTTGGCGTACATAATTATCTAAAATGGTGGGACACAGTTTCCACAGATAACCCCATCGAAATTCGATTTTTCCTTAATTTTAGGACTGAAATTTTAGTCTGGCCCTGGCTAGATATATAATAGTTTTTTTTTTATTTTATAAATAATATTTCAATAATTTTTTTGTTTACTTAAATAAAAAAATTATAAATAACTGCAATTTTTGAAATTTTAACGTTTTGCCTCGTCATTCATATTAACTTAAGCCTCTGTACTTTGTACTAATATGTATACCATTTACTATTCATCATACCCATTGATTAAAAATCTACACATTTAGGCATTTAAAGATACAAGACCTAAACCAACAACAACAACTTCAGTAAAATTCATACTAAATGTTAAGCACAGAAATCCCAAATAAAACAAAAAAAACTTAACTTAAAGAAACGATGAAGAAACCCAAACAAAAATTATTCATACATATCGAATTGTTCATGCAAAAAGAATCGATTTAACCATTAACTTCTTACGGTCCTTTTTTGGATGTATGTTTGTAGCAGCATAAACATTCAACTAAATAACTAACTGGCTGACGGACAGACAGACAGACGGATGGGCCAATTTAGCTCAACTTTTAAAGACATTTACTGGAATAGAAATAAAAAAAACTTCAAAATTTTTAGCAGCTACACTCACATGCTTTTAAATACTGCAAAAAATCAACAACAACAACAGAAACTTAGGGCACATCGAATAAGAAAAAACAATAACAAACCAAGATAAATATTTCGCAAATTGAAAAAAAAACAATCAGACAGATAGTAAGACGTTTGGTTTCAGAGTTAGTCAGCGTGGCAAAGTAACCAAACAGCTTTTTTGCTGCAAATACCCATCAAACAAAATTGACCGACATTGTCTGGATCAAACACAGCAATTTTAAAAATGAAAATTTTTATTTTGTTTTAAGACTATATGGACAACCAGCCAGATGAACGGGCATAAATTAAACGACTCAAAAAGTAATTCTTGGCAGTCTGAAACCGCCGATATCCATTAAAAAAGACGCCTTCTTATTTCACACGAAATATCTGTCAGATTTCGTACAAGCCATTCCATATGGGTATTTCCCTGATAAAGAACGCGACATTCGTACGTCTTTGAAGCCAAAAAATTATATAAAAAAAGCCAAACATTTGTTTTTTTATATTCATTTTATATTTATTTTAGAGCATTTTAGTAGCAATAAAGAAAGTGCAAAACAAAATAAAGTTATTTGTGTTTAATGAACGAACATTTAATACGAGTACCCGCACGCGACAAAAAAATGGCAGTTAGTTTCAATTGCAGCTAGAAAGGAATGCGAAATGAAAAGTCGAATTAATACATAACTTTTTATCTAGTTATCTTAACTTGTTGTTAGATAAATTGCATTAAATAAATTCAATCATAATCTAAGTATCCAACAAATAATCGCTAAATAAAATATATTATTAAAAGTAACGATTATATTAAACATATTTATACTCAGTTGGCAAAAACTTCTTTAAGTAGTAACCCCTACAATTAGTTTTTATTGTACTTTTGGAAAAATCATTTCGTTGTAAAGCTTAAAAATTCCAATCTCTGCAGGCCTTTTTCTGGAAATGCCCATATATTATTGAATCAGGATTTCAATGTTTTTGTAAGATATCAGACAATTTTGCTTGCTGGGTTTACATGTACATACAAGGTGGGCCAAAAGAAATCATCCTGTTGAAAGATTCTCTTATTTTTGCAAATGGCGGCCAATGTCAAATCTGTTTTGACATTTGTGAACAAGACAGATGTGGAATACAAAAGCGCAGAATAATCGTGTCTATTTATTTGCGTAGCAATTCGTCTGTGGTGTTGCCGCAGCGTAAATTCCGTCGCCGATTTCCTCGTTCGGCACCGACTGCGCAATCACTGCGCCGTTTGGCCACCTATCTTGAAAAATATGAAACCACACAAGACTCTGTCAAGAGTGGCCGGCCCCAGAGCGCCTGTTCTGCCGAGAATATAGCCGCTGTTGGCGAGAGTATTGAGCTGTCACCAGAAACATCGACCAGATGCCGTGCCTTGCAATTAGTCATCAGCCGGTCGTCCCTAAGGTGAATTTTGGTAAAAGACCTGCACATGTTCCCATAAAAAGTCTAGTCCCTGCACCAACTGCATTCTGTAGACCACCAAACGTTTAAAACCTACGCCCAAGCCATCCTCAATCTCGAGGTCAAAGTAGACGATTTTTTGACCAAAATCATAATGAGAGATGAGGCTCATTCCATCGCAGATGGTACGTGAGCAAGCAAACCTATCGCTTCTGGGGCACCGAAAATCCATGAATGATGCATGAGAAGCCATTAAACTCGTTCAAAGTGACTGCAAAGTGCGCTTTTCACGCTGGAGGAGTCATAGGGCCATTATCTTTCGAGTATGCCGCTGTTCAAACGACAACAGTGGACGGTGCGCGCTATAGGGCCATGTCAGCCAAGTTGCTTCTGCCACAATTAAACGAATTAGGGCTGGAGGACTTCTGGTTCCAACAGGACGAAGCAACGACACACACTGTGCGAGCCGCAACCAAAATTCTACGGACGGCGTTCCTGGGGCGCCTCAACTCTCATTTTGGCGATTAACATGGGCCCGCAAGATCACCCGATTTAAACGTTCCAAAGATTTTTTGTGGGGTTTTTTGAAGTCCCCTATTTGCGTGACCAAGCCCGAGACCCTGGAAGCCCTCAAGGACAACATTCAACACGAGTGCAAGAATCTGTCGCCTGAAGCTCTCGCCGCATTAATAAAAAACGCTATAAAACGAGCCCGTATGGCAATCAATTGTGACGGCGCCCACTTTGGCCGATATCATCTTTTCGACTTGTCCAAAATAACTCTAAGGTTTCAGAGAAACATAATCAGAAAACACAAGCCAAGTTTTTTTATTTAGAAAAAATGAGATCCAAACAACATCGAATGACTTGTTTTGGCCCACCTTGTACTTGCTCACATTATGATTAGGAGTAAAAGCCAGTTTAGTGGCCCGCCAGTGTTTTACTTCTGTGTGAGAACAATCGATCCACCGTTTATGTTTGTACATCCGACCTTTTTTAAGGAATTTACTAATTCAGCCAAATTCCTTACCTCTTTTGTATTTTATGTGTGTATGTACATACTTATGTAAATATGTTTGTACTTCGGCTGATATTGTTTTAGTTACCGCTTCTCTGTTTATACTTCTTTTAGGAATATTTCCGCAACAAAAAAAAACTGCTGCAAAAATCAGTAAATGTGTGAAGAAGACTAAAGGCGGGCATCTATATACATACAAACATACGTACAAACTCATTCAATGAAGAGGGTTTGAAAGACTAAATTTCGTATGAAAAAAGAGATAATGAAAGGGTTTATTAGGCTGACACGTCAAGTTCGACGTGAGAGATGTTTTTTTTTGTTTCTTTTAAATTTAAACACAAAAAAGTGAAGAAAAAAATAATATGCTCCTAAGGAATAATAAGTAAAATATTTAAGAATTTTTAATTATGTTCAAGTAGGCTTGCAGGCCAAATAAGTTTAAAACAAAACTTGTTTATTTCCATTACTTTAGCGTTAAAACTAAAATGCATTTTATAAGGCGATTTAAGTTATAGTAACTATATTTGGGTGTTAAACTTTAAATAATTTCCCTGAAACAATCGATCCTTTAAGTCAGCAAATAAGATTAACTACGAACTTAAATTACTAAGTTTTTTTAGTTACAAAGTTTGCCGTTAAGGCTAAACTACTTTGGAGAAAAAATCTTTTTGAGCAGGATGATCAATAGGCTTACTGGCCCACTCACAAGTTTATGAATTTTATAAAATTTTCCTTACGCCAGAACTCGAAAACAATCTTTGGCTAACTTTTAATTTATCACAAAGTTTTTGTCAAGGCGCATGTATATCAGGTGACCTCGGTTAATCAGCTGAGTAATGGTATTTCGTTATTAAAATGTCAAATTCTGTTTTTGTTTTCTTTTTTACAAACAATAACTGTATTCTAGGAAAAGCTCAAAAAGAAGAAAAAAGAATTTGTGAGTTTTTTAAATCTGTCTTTGACATTCGTATGACGATTTCGAGGTTTTTGTAGAACCGATCCCACCTGATATAAGTGCGCCTTGGTATTCGTGCTACAGTATCTACATTTTGGGGAAAATCATGACAGATAGAAGCACGGGGAGTGAGCGCTTTCATAAAAATTTACCAATTTTATAAAGCTTAATTTACCACATTTCATAAACCACAACAGCCTGTTAGTGTATCTTCTCTTCTGCTTAGAACGCTGTAAAAATCTGTCTGATTTTAATAGTCCATACGCCATTAGAGGTGCTTGACGTGCTAAACCCAAGGGTAAACCTGCTGAGAGTGCTTTCTTGAACACAGAAACATTCCTTACCAAAGGCAAGATAAATAAGGCTATTAGGGAGTTAAAAGGTAAAGGTTTCTCATTCAGATTGTAGCCTTAATATTTGAAAACAGGGTTTTATATTCTTCAATAGAAGAGGTAAACTGTGGAAATGTAGATACCATGAAGAGTACACAAAAAAGGGTTAAAAGGGGAATTTAGGATAAATATTCCTGCAAAATTTTTTTAAATATACTTGGGCCTGGCAACCAGAAGTGGTAATCTGAATATGCTCAATGGTAAAAAAAAAGCTTTACATGAAGCTTTTAGCGAGGTGATCCATCTTCGGCTGTTTGTTTTCCTGATTTCTTGGAAAACAACTGGCAATCAAATGGTTGTGTGCCACTCAGAATTGACTGTTCTGCGTTATTATAGTGATGCGGTTGCGACATGTCCAGTTTTTCTGAAAAAACTGGTGATCATTTGCTTAGAAGTTCTTCGTGCGCGAACAGCTTTTGTTGGATTTGACTCATTTTGAAACACCCATTCAGTGTACTGCTGTTTACTTTCGGGCTCATACGCGTAAATCCAGGATTCATCAACTGTCACGATATTATCATAGACGTAATTCGAAGCACCGCGATCGTATTTTCTGAGTATTTCTTTCGACCAATCGACACAAGCCTTTTTCTGAGCTATTGACAAATTGTGTGTGATCCAACGCGAAAAAACTTGTTTTGACAGTCAAATGCTCATGCAATATTGAATGCATGCTGGTCCCACTAATGCCTAAAGCTGTCTCAATCTTACGATAGGTCACATGACGATCTTCCAATATCAGTTC
This sequence comes from Melanophora roralis, assembly GCA_963583895.1. Lineage (NCBI taxonomy): Eukaryota > Metazoa > Arthropoda > Insecta > Diptera > Rhinophoridae > Melanophora > Melanophora roralis. Next base: position 11,065,632 of record OY757191.1, on the reverse strand, counting down.
ATGCACAGCATCAATGGTTTTCGGAACAACAACTGATTTTGGACGACCTTCACGAAATTCGCCATGAAGTGAACCACGATTGAATTCACCATACCATCGATTAACACTGGCCGTGGATTGAGCTTCATCATCAAAAAAAGAATTTAGTTCATCCATGCACTGTTTCTGAGTTAGTCCACGTCAAAAATTGTAAAAAATAATCGCACGAAAACGTTCACGATTTAATTTCATTTTTGGGTCGAGTTGAATCTTTTAAGTTACTGTAAACAACACAAATAGCACTCGTATGTCAAAACGTTCAAAGTACGTATAACTTAGAAAATGTCAAACTTTACGATAGAGCTGTCAGTTGCTAGATTGAAACTCTAGTGTTGCTTAATCCCGAAACATAAAAGGCAACCCTCTTAAGTAGCTTGAAACATATTGTACATTAAATTACCGACAATTTATCCTTCTTTAAGTAAAGTTTAAAGTAAGTATTCTTAAGACATTTTTGGGGATCAAGACTAAGATTATGTCTGTTATTCTTAACTAATAAGTAAGTCGATTCATATTTACAAACCTCAAAACTAAACCAATGTACTTCCTTCTTCTATGCCTTTACATTTTTTTTTTATTCGTTCAAACAACACACAATTTCACATAACAATAATAATAATAATCTCTTGCTGCTGTGCAGCTACTTGATATAATAATGAGCTGTATTTGTACGAGCTAAACAATTGAATTACCAATGTGGAAAATAGTACTACAAAACCACTTCAAAGAGTTCTCAAATGCAACAGAAGAACAGAACACCCATAATGATGTAGAAATTTCATTGAAAATGTTGATAATTTTGCACCATTGTTATCCTGTAGACCATGAAAATTGAATTGTAACAATTTTTAACAAAGAAATCTTACAATAGATTTCTGCGAAAACAAAAAACACCTATTTGAAACTAGTGCCACAAATGCAACAACATCAAATAAAATTTGTGTGTAAATATGTACATATTTACACAGATCATATTTGTTAGCAATGCGTTGAACCGGTAGTGCAGTAGGAAAAAAAGAAGAAGAAGAAGAAAGAGAAAATATAGAGCGTCAGAATGAAATTTTTAAAGTAGTTTTTGGGTTAAAATTAAAATTATCAATTTGAAACGGCATAATTTGGTTATTTCTTACAAAAATATTCTTTTCATGTCCTTAAAAGGATATTATTTAACAAGGAGTGAGTTTTATTACTGTTTTCCTTTTATTACATTTTTTGTGTAAAAGAAAAACAAATTAATTTAAAAGATAAAATAATAATTAAATTGTCATAATCTATTTCCTATTTGAAGATGGAATATTAGTTTTTAGCTTTTAAAAGCATCTGTAATTACAAAAGAAAAATGAAAGAAGTCTTCAGTAATTTTTCTTTTATTCTCTTTTAACCATATTAACAAGTAATGGCTTTTCTGAAATAATTAAAGCTAAAGATATAATTATTTAATTCAATTGGCATATTATTCTCTTTGACTAGAGAAAAGGAAAGTTATATAAAATAAACTATTCCAAGTATTGTTCAAGTAAAATCTGGTTCTATTACAAACTTTGTCCAAACACAAAAAGTTGCTGAATGTGAAATTGTGGCACCCACTAGCTGTTGACTCGAGGGGCATTGATTCTGTCTTTCATAATTTGTCAACTTTCGTTTAACAATCTTATGAAATATCAAGTCCTCTTACATGAACAAAACTGTACTCGTGAAATATTGAAATGACCAGACTGCGCAGTTGAAAGTTGACGAAGAGCAGTGGGGAATCTTTCAGGGCATTTTTGGGCTCTCTTTTTTCAGGCTGCTATTGAAAAATATATCTCACGATATGGGTTGGAATTTGAATTGCAATAATTTTTTCCTGGAGAGAGTTAAATGGACAGTCTACTTATTCCATTTGCTTAAATTAACCGGACTGGGTGAAATCTTTCCGGCACTGTCGGATTATTCTTTGGCCGGTTTCAATCTTCGAAAAATTTTTAAAACGAAGTTAAAGGCCTGTATTCTTGGGGCTTTAAGGGTTGTATTTTCACTGCTAAAAGCAATCATTTATGCCCAAAATATTACAGATTCATCAATCTAAAATCATTAATTTTAAAGACTTTGGAAAGGATTCATGGATTTCGCCTTCTGGTTGGCTTTGTGATAACCAGCATGCCCTTGCGAAAAGGAAAATCAATGAGATGGCCCTATGCTTATCATCTTGCGAATAAAAAAAGCCCTTTACTACGGTCAGTGTACTCTCAGGGCTTTCTTTGGCATTTCATGTGTTTTTAACAGTGTTGCCACAGGGGAGTTAATTAAAAGCAAATCCCTAATGGGAATGCGGAATGAGGAAACACAACAACAGGGAAGGTGGCTCTAAGTGATACCCCCTAAGGAAGAGTACTCTCAACACTTTTGGGGATACTGGCTTTCAACAAGCTTCTTACGCAACTTAAGGGAAGGGTCACTGCAATAACCATGTGTGCACATGATTTAGCGATTATTGTTGCCGGGAAGTATTTGTATACAATCAGCTCTACGCTGACTTGGACAAGCTATTAGACGTGGAAAGTCGGACTGAGTCTTAGCTCCGGAAAAAAAAGACTTGGCTGTTTTCAATAGGAAGATTGGAAAATAACAATATGGTGCTAAGAGGATACAAAAAGTAGCTAGAAGTCATACTGGGTAGTAAACTGTTGTAGAGGCTTAATGTGGAGAAAAGGGTGAAGAAGACGACAAATGCCCTCTATGCATGCAGAAAAATGCTAAGCAAAACATGAGGTCTCACCCAAAACCTTACGCATTGATATAGGATACTTGTGCGACAGACTGCACTAGGAAAGCAAGTCAACCGATGGTTACTGAAAGTAAGCAGAACTGTGTTCAACTGGCTACATGATTTTGGAGCTGGTCTTCATTGAGAATCCGGATGTAACTATGGTTTAGTACGGCTGGTTGGTGGGCCTTCGCCCAAGTTACAGGTCCTGCAAACTCTTTGCGAATAAGTGTTCAGGAACTGAGGTCTTCTGTCGAGAACTAGGTATCACAGAGCTATAAAATCTCACTGATAAATGCAGTGTATTTTAGACAAAGAATCTAGCAGACAAATTGACCGCCGGTGTTGACTTGTTTTTTTAGACTAATAGTTCTTAAATGAACATATTTTTTGACATTTAGACGGCGATCAACGCATACTCCACGAAACTCATACGCTACTCTAGTATGTAAGCTTTCAAGAAGCGTTCTAATAGACTGTGTGCCGAGAGAATGTAGTTCGGCGACACAGAGGTATTGAGAGGAATAAGATGACAGACGATTCGGCAAAGCAAGATATCAATTTTCATATGGAAAAAGGGGTATAATTCGTGCTCCACTTTAGTTCTATAATAACGATGAGAATCAGAGCCACGAGAGTCTAGGTAAATACCACTTCGTATAGAGTATCCAGAAACATGTGGGGATGTTTTTACCCGAGAGCTACGATTTTTCTTTTATATTTGGAAAGGAACGACTATAGACTCCTGGTAGGGATAATAAGAGGTCATTCTTGGTCCGCTGTTTTTGCTAAAAGAGCGGAACGATTCGCCAGCGAGGATTTCTGGCTCTGTGGTATACCGGAGGATAGAGAGACTGTTGAGCATAATCTGTGCCACTTGTGCGCTCCAGAGCCATATGTCTAGGTACCTATTTATTCCAAAACCTTAAGGAAAATTCGGAAGTTGGTAAGAAATACTGTTGACATTTGCCAAGAGATAATGGATTACCCTGGATTTAATTTCATCGAGTTAGTAAGACAAGTTATATTTTCTTCTTGTGTGGTTACACTAAGGACCTAAAGCATCTGGGTAGGGCCTTCAAGACGAGCTAGTTCAACCCCCTGGCCAAATTTTATAGGCTGGATATTTTAAAAGAATTCGTTGAGCTAAATGAATTAACTTGGTTTGAAAATAAATTAAATCACATCAAAATTGATTTTAAGCTACAAAAAAATTTTTAAAAGTTCTCCAAACCACTCACGGTGATATAAGGTAAGGAATTTGAAAATAAGGCCTTAAAACAAATTTTGGAAAACATTATTTTTATATAAGGGTCATGAAAGTGACAAATATGCCACAAGTGAAATCATTATTATGATTCCAAAGCATAAGAAATTTTTTGTCCCAGCAGTTTGGCTAAAATAAATTTTTGCCAAAAAACCAAGTCAAATTACCTACTGTGCCGCCGAATAATCCACTTTTACTTGTTTTTGCCACAAACTTTTAACGAACTTAGAAACATTGCTTGATGTTGACAAAATGAAAGCAAGTTTCACTTCCATTTTCACCTTTTCAATCGAAGGTAATACAAAGAGGCCGCGTTTGCAAACCCGAATGAGCTGCATCCTTTCCCCTAACTGACACAGCTGCTTGACCTCTACTTAGGTCAACACATATTTAATCTTACTAAAGAATATTTTATATAAAATTTATAAATAAAAGATATTTAAAACAATTTTGCAGTACTTACTTTGTAACCCTAAGATAAACAGCCAAGAGGCCATTATGAACTGTAATTTATTGTTATCCATATTGAAATCTTTTAAAAATACTTTTTTTAGAATAAGTTGTAAGACAAAGTTCTTTTTTGCCGTTTTTAATTAATAGCAAAGCTAAATTTTTTTCATTTTAAACGTTCTTTTGCATTTTCGCGAATATGTTGCTTGACGTGATGGTAATAACTTCAGCAAATATAAGTAGTAACCATGCAGACATACAGCCAGGTAGGTAAATAATTTTCAATAATTATTATGATTAAATGAAAAATCTTTGCACAGCTTATGTTTGTAATTAATAATGCACTTTTCACAACGATGATGATAAGCAGCAGGAAGTACGTACACACATACGTTTATCTGTATGTGTGTGTATAAAAATTGATTGCATTTACTTTTTTGAATCAGTTTTATTTGAATTTATGTCTGGAACATTAATCAAAATGCCAGACAGTATTATATTTTACACTTTTTCCTTTACCTGCAGACAGAGTCTAGGATCGTCTATTTTATCGAGATTTATTTTTTTACCTCCTGCTTTTACAAGAATCTAAACATTTGGTTGGCTTTTCGTTCGTAAATATATATGCTACAATGGTTTTGTATTTAGTTTCACTTAATATTAATTGATACACAGAAAAAACTGAGTTGTAGAATCAGTAACAAATTTCAGAGAATCAGTAAATATTTTGTCTGGCTGAGGACCTACAACGAAAGTTGTAAATTTAGACAAACAATTTTGCAAGAATTTTAGCTTCTGTTAAAAAATTTTGCTGAGCTGGTTAAATATTTTATTTGTCTAGGCGAAAATTTTGTTTGATTTAAAAATCAAATAAAAATATTATTAGAGACTATTAAATAAATTGACTAAAAAAATAAATTATTTTGAACAAGAATTTGTTTGAAAAATTTTTTTTGTAGTTTTTTGTGTGTATTTGATTTGTATATTAAAAAACCGAGATCTCTATAATTAAAATATAATTTTTATCTCTTAATACTGTGTTTGTAAGGAATACACTGTTAAAAATAAAACCACAGTACTATATACATACAAACACTGTTAATGCACGCACTAATTTCACACTTTCAATCATACTTATACTAAAGGCTGTAAATGCATTTTTGCATAATAACAGAGTCTATAAAATTAAATGTTTTTGTTATTGGAGTTGTTTGTTTCTTGTTGCTGTCTTCTTCTTTTGCCTTTTTATGTTGATTTTTAATAACAAAAACAAAACTTCAAAGGCTTATATCAACAACATTTAAGTAAATATTACTTTAATGCACATTTTATCAACACAAACACATTATATATATACATACACATACATACATATATATAAAAATGTATGTATATAAGTATGTATGTTTATACAATAAAAGACACCACCAAACCATGCATCTTTTCAAATTAATGCATTTATTTTTATTTCTTCTTTTCGATCTTTTTTTATAGCCTTTCAATAAGTTAAATGATTTCACACTTTATTTCTGAAATTTAATAAAAAAAAAAGAAAATCCAAATGATTAATGGATTTTAAAGTAACCTTAAAAATTATTTTTTATTAAAATATTCTTAAGAAAGAAAACTTAATGATTTTAAAAATGCCTTTAGGTTTTGCCTTTATCCACTTTTTAATTTTAATATTTATTTTGTATAAATGATGCCTCTTAATATAATTTTTATTTTGCCATAAATATTTGTTTCATCGGCATACACTCATACATACAATAAAATTAAACCGGAAATACTTTATATATTCCCGTTAGATACAACCGCTTTCTAAGAAACAACAACGAGAACTAAACAATGAATTGGAGTACACTATGTTAAACCGCCACGGATTACACTGTGACATTAAGGCACACACACACATGCTTAAATTTATCATCCGACAATTTTTCTCTCTTTTATCATAAAGGTACCCATGGTAACTAACAGAAAAAAGCCGGTTCTTTATTTATAACAACAAAAAGGATGCCAGATATATTTTATTGTTTACAGTTTTAAATCTCTTTATTTGTACTTTTACACCTTTGGGGTAGGCAAATTAAAATTTTAAATTTAAATCGGCTCAAAAAAGTACTGATTATCTTTTAAAGTATCAAATTTTGTTGTGAAGGGCCAATGAAGAATGGAACACAATATTATTCATATGACTACCCTGACTGACTCGACAGTACCCCATCCGATCAACCCAATTTTTCAGTACATTTTCTATTGTTTTGACTTGATTCTCGGCTAGTATTGGTAAAAACTTTCTTTTTCAATAATTTTTTTTTCTAAAAACAAACGTTTATGAATTAAAAAAAAAGGAAATATATAATAATTTCTTTATTTGCACAAAATAAAAATTAATTAGGCATCGAACTTGCCCCTACAGTAAATATAGCATAATTTGTCTTAATACAAAAAGTTCAACTATTTATAATAATAGCGAATAGAAGCAACTAGTGATAAATGCCAATATAATGAGAATAAGAAAACATAGGGTTGTATGTGGGTATAGTTCAGTGTAAGCAATAAAGTATTTGAATATAAATCCAGTATTCAAATTCTTGTTAAATTTGTTTATTTAGAACCAATTTGGACTGACTCATCCAATTTCTGTGAGCTTCTCCCCCGATTTTTTTTCTTCTCCTAGCAGCCCACAACGAGCCGATCACTCGCTTAAGTGTATGTCCTACGGGATTTCAGGCTTTTAAGGCCTCCTCCTTTCAATCTAACCTACATTGAATCTACAGCAGTACCAAATAGAAAAGGTACTTGCGATAAATCATAGCTGGTTACGAAAAAGCATATTGTAAATCGAGTCGTTACCGGTAAATAAGCGTATAATCTATTAATCATTCGAAAGGTTTAAGAATTTAGCGGCTTTTACAATTTTATTTTATCCTACCCACACAAGTTAAGAAAAAACTCCTTATATAGTATACGATATAATACGAAAAACTTTTGGAGATCAAAAATTCCTTTGCTTCGAACATTTTTTAACTTGTTCTTAATTAATTTTTGTAAGAACATTTAAAAGCGAAGCTGTAAATTTTGTGATAACTTTAGCAAAAATTTTTATACAGTCAAGAAATAACGAGTGTTATTTACTAGTTTACTAAGTGAGCAAGGGTTTTACTAGGTATCTTTGGCAGCAACAAACAACTTTTTTTCAAAAAGGGGATTTTGGGTAAAACTTTAAGCATTTTATTACTACTTAAAATTTTTTTTTTAAATGAAAGGTCAGATTTTAAAAAATTATTGAAATCAGTGAATGACATTAAAGAATCTAAAACATTGATTACAATAAGTAAATTCAGCTTCTGTCCACTAGAATCACTTAAATATCTATACCATTCCCTTGATATGTATTTATTTTTCTGTGAACAAAAGCAAAACAAAAATAAAAATATTTAGTACTATTAGGATCAAAAAAACACTTCAAAAAGTTTTTTTGATGCCCAAACGGAAACTTGATTTTTCATCACTAAAACGAATTGAACTCTCACTCCTCTACTTTCATCTCTTCATTATTTTCTTTTTGAGAAAAATCTTTCTTTTGTTTACAATCCAATCTTGCCACTTTCTGTACTATAGTACAAAAACTGTACTATTTTAAAATGTTTGTACAATTTTCGTATCATAAAATTTTTGTACCTTTTTTTGTACTATTTGCTAAAAACTAAAACCAAAAAATTTAACACCAAATTTAATGAACTTTATCTTAAAAAAGAGCTTTCTAGCACTTGCTTTATTATTTCATTGGGGAATACTGTTTCATATTTTTTTCGTTTTTTAACATTTTTTAGTATTCTAAGCAATATTAAAACAGATTCCAGAAAAAATTGGCAACAGATGCATACAATTGCATCTATCATTTTTACAAAACAGGGTGTTAAAAAAATGGAGACGCAAGTTTTGAACCTATTAGTAAAATGTTGAAAAAAAAAACTGAAAAAGGAATAGATATTTTTTGCAAGTACGTAAACATTGGCTACTTATGTAAATCCATAGTACGAGTGCACAATTTTTTGTTTTACTGGTGGCAGCACTGTTATAATCAAATGTTTACAGAGATTCTATGCGCGTACATGTATGTGTGTTTAATACTGCATGGCATGCTCTCATTCCCGTTACATTTCTGTTAATTCAAAAAAAATGAAATCTCTTTCTTGGGATAGTATTTGAAACTATAAAATAGTGTAAAAACGGCTTCTTTTAAATTCAAATACGATTCCTTCTCAGATTTTTCTTATTGAAATTTTTAAACAACAAAAAAATTTGGTTTATTTATATACATGTATGTATGTACATATGTATGTATATTTGTATGTGGATGTTAATCTTTGCCGGTTATTAATTTTTGTTAGCATTAATTTTGTTCGTTTATGTAACTATATATGCATGTATGTGTGTATGTACATACGTATATTCTTTTCTCACAAACAAAGAAAGGATCATATTTTTTTTATTACTTATGTACATCTTTTGTATGGAATTTGTTTTGCAGTACCTTTTCTCTGATTATATGATTCTTTTGTCTTCCTAACTTCCAAAATATTTATAACCAGACAAAAAAATGCACATACCTATAAAATAGCAAATAAAAAACTGGGACTAATAATAATGCGAAGTGATGAAAGAGGCGTAAGTAACAAAATTCATCTCCTTGCTCCGCCAATTTCTCCTAAACGAGTTTTTATCGTAACACCGGTTCTCATGTGTTCAATTTTAGGTTTTTGGCATAATTAACATACAAGGGAGTTTCATTGATTGAATAAATTTTAAAGAATTCTTAACTAAACAGCAGGTAATAATTAAAAAAATATGTGCCAAAAAATTGAAAAACCAAAATTATATATAAACTATTATAGTTTTTCTTTTTCTTTTTTTGAATAGGAAGCAAAAAAACAGAATCAATAACCAAGGGATATCCTAAGACACTCAAAAACCATCAAAATTTTTGATGTTACAAGTTGTCTTTACCATCTACATAAAATTCCTGGAACAAGGCCTTAGTTTCAATCTTCATCTGCTTCATGATCTGTCAGCAGGTATGAATTCAAATGACTTTCTATCCAACAACATGTTCTACCTATCTCATAAATTAAAGAAGAAGTGCATAAGAGAGAGGCGCTAGAAAACTTTTCAACTTTTAGCTAAGTGAACAACCGTTCTGCAAAAGACAAAATAAAAAATGAAGCGCAATTTTATAAAAAATTTAAGCTCGTCTAAGGAAACGTTACAGATCGGATAACAGAGGCTGGTAGACTCTGCGTAACACACACTTTACCATAAGTTAGCACTTTATAGTGTCAGAAAGTTGCATTAGAAGAAAATATTTGCTAATTCTTTTATTTTTTGTTGAAATGTTTCCCTAAATATTATTAAAATTGTTAGTAAGTTAATTGTAACAGTATTTTATTTATAAATTTTGTATATAAAAACAATTAAAAAAATTAAAGTGTGGCAGGCTCGACCATATTATACACTACACCACATTATTATGGGAGCTATATGAAACAATGGACCAAAAATATTTGTATTTGGTAAACAAGTTTGTGGCACAAAGCAAGATACTCAATAATGTGAAATTTTGCTAAGATGAAGTAACATTCAAACAGATATAGCACAAAATGCTAATTCCGAGAAAACATTTGTAACATGGACTAGTTAGTGACATAAATCTTAGGGCAAATACAAAACCTTGTCAATGTAAAATAATATTTGGGTAAATTATAGCTAGAGTTTCTTCCCAGGAGTCCCCGTCCCGAAATTTCGTCAAACTTTTATTTCTCGCTTTCCCAGGAATTTAGCTCGAGAAACCCAGGATAAACAAAACTGCGCCCTATTAGTAAAACTGTAACTAAATTACAAAAAAAATATTATTTTTTATACATATAAATTAAAACATCACATACTAGGGGGCACATCCAAAAATAATTTCAAATCCAACATAGGTTTTTTTAGAGAAATTTTCGTACAAAAAAAGTATTTGAAGTCTACGTTAAATTTTAATTTTTTTTTGATATTTAATATGTAACAAAATTGGGTTTTTGCTTTTTGAGGACTTCGCCGTTAATGTCATTTTACAGTGACTGAAATTTATGCTAAAAAAGATCATAATATTAAACCATCAATGCAGAATAAGCAGACGTAGGCTGAATTCCTAATCCTTAAACTAATTTAAAAAAAATATTTAACTTTAGAGTAGACTTCAAACATTGATTTTGTGTGAAAATTTCGTTAAGAAAACCTATGTTAAATTGAAAAAAAATTCTGGATACGATCCTTAATCATCATAGAAAAACTTTCTCGGTTTTTGTTGTAGTTACAATTTTATTTTCAATATTTATAATTCTTAATATTAAAAAAAATTTGTAAAATTTCAGAAAACAAAAGTTTGGAGTTTTTTTAAAGTTATGTGTAACACTAAAACTCGTTTTCAGTAGAAAATTTCAGTATTACTTATGTTTGTATGCTGAAAAATATGTGACTGAATTTTGTTGAACTAAAAATAAATTTGTTTTAATATTATATGTTATGTTATTTACTCACTTCTAACTAATAGTTTGATTGGAAATGGAAGATAAAAAATAAAAAATTTAATTTTTTCAACATTTACGTTTTTGCACATACAACCTTGTACTATTCAGCAAGCGATATTGAGTATTAGCGCATACATATATATATAAACAGAAAAAAATATTAATATTTTTTGTTAACATTAATTAAAAGTAATTTTCTTTTTATTTTGATAAATATTTATTAAAGTTTTTATTAATTTAACTCTGTTGTTATTTATTTATACACTATAGGCTCAAGTTCAATCCCTACTAAATTCTTTTTTTTTTGCAGATAAAATAGTTTATATACTTTAATTGTTATTCTATGCGCGTTAGTTTTGGAAAGAATTTATATTTTCGCTTTTCCCGGAAAGCAAAAAATCCCGACTAAAAGAAAACCCTAATTATAGCCCAAACTGCTTATTCTTGGAGGACTTTTGTATGGGGACAATGTCAAAAAATTCATCGATCACCACCACTAATAATAAACCAAAGCTAGTACCAAAAAACTTATATGTGCCAAATTTTATCAAAATGCCTTCAAAATTCCTCTACTTTGATTACAAGAATACATGGACGCCCAGCCGGGTGGACAGAAATGTTTAAATCTACTCAGTAAGTGATTTTAAGTCAATCGGTTTTGTTGAAGGTGGGTCTCAGACCATTATTTTTTTTTTGCATTACAAACATCTGCACAAATTAAATAATTTATTCCATTTATCAGCCTTCTTGTTCTAATATTCTTGTTCATCGACAAAACGAACAGAGAAAAATGATTTTCTTACAATTTAAATGGTTTTCAATTCATTAAAGTATTTTGCTGTCATTGCGGGTGGCGATAATGATTATTATGAAGTTATCGCAATAATGATTTAAAAGATCATCATCATTAACAGCAGCATGATCGTTTAACTTGATCTTGTTGCAATAAACAAATACATACATACTTATGCGCATACAATTACATTTGTATTTTTTGCCACTAATTAAATGCAAACGTTCGTATAAAATAAAAATGCAAACGATCGTTTGCAATCTTTTATTCATTATTTGTTTTACTTCAATCAATCTTTGATCTTTAGGCGCGTCACTAGTTTGTGGGGAGGGGTGGTTTCACAAAATAATAAAAAAAAGTTTTTAGTTTTAAATGGCTGGCTGGCTGCCTCATGTTGATCAAACATTTTTATGGTAATTTGAATTTAAATTCTCGGTTTCTTTTGCTTCTTTTCTTTTAATATTTTTTTTGTTATTTTTTTATTGCATTTTTATTTCAGTTCAGGAGTCAATGATCGTCTGTTTATTGTTGTTGTTGTTGTTTTTTGTTTGTTGTTTACATTTTTGTATGCTCCCTGTTTTGTTAGTGTAATAATACTGGAATATTTAGAGTTAAAATATCAAAAGGAAACCAATTCTTTTACTTTAAACATAATTTAGTTTCTTAAGTAAATTTATGAATGAGATAGAAAAGGGGTGGGGATAAGAATTATAATACAAGATTCATAAAACTAGGAACTAATTTGATTTTATTAATATAATTTATGTTTTTAATACATGTGAATTCCTTTACTTATTATTTTCCTTTTTTTTAGTTTTTTGTTTAATCTCTCTGTTACGATTTTAAAATTTCTTTGTTTATGGTCAGCAAGAAACTTCAGACTGAATCGGATTTTAATTTTGGATGTGAATTTTTTTTTTCAAACTAAGAAAAATGTATTTTTTGAGGTTTTCCTTGTATAAGGGTTTAAATCAATGATCATATCATAAGTTTTAAAAAATTAGTTTCGGACTTTTGAGAGTTAGCCTTTTCATTCCCAGAGGAACTAAAGACCAGCAAAAATTCCTTTTTTCATATTAATCCTTTGCCAATGGAATTACTTCCTGCCAGAATGTGCATTTTTGTTCGATTGAAAGTGTTTAAGAATTGGCGAGCTGGCTCGTGATATTGCCTGCACCCTTTCCTGTCGTCCGCAGTCATTAAGGATTTCAAGAACGTTTATATATTTGCAGTGGAGCGTGGAGAGTGTAAACGATGCTTCTAACAATTGAGTTGTCTCTGTATAAGGAAAACGTAGTATCCAAGTACTGTTTCTGTAATATCTTCATCTGTTGAGCCTTAAAGTATAGCAGTTTTCCGATATTTTTTGGGGGTTTATTGTTGTTCTGGGTTGACCCGCTTTTTCTTTTGTTATCCGGTAGGAGTTTATGTTGAACACCTTAATTTTTCAGTGAGGCGTAATGCCTACCAGATATTAAGATCTTCTTCTGATGTGCTGAGTTTAATTTTTATCGCCTTTTTATGTTTTTATAAAGCCCTTGAAATAATCATGTACGCGGATGAAGTATGAGTCATTGTCAACGGAAAGTAATTAAATACTATCAGCTCTTCGATAAAAAAAAGTGGGGTTTAGAAAACGGACTTGTTTATTTTTACTAGGAAGACTAAGTTAGGTCCATGGACCCCATGAGATTGGATAACACCAATCTGGTACTAAAAGGACACTAAAGTACGTAGGAGTGGTACTGGTCAGTAATGTGTTGGGAGACTCCATATAAAAAAGGGATAAGAAGACGACCAATGCGTTCAATGTATGCTGGAAAATGCCAGGCAAAACATGGGGCCTACACTGTAATGGCAAGAACTTTATTACTTTGTCGAATATTCGTGTGGTGGACTGCACTGAAAAAGCAAGTCGATCGCAGGTGCCTGCAGAGTGCTCAAAGACTAGCTGTACTGTGTATTAATACACACAAAAAACTACAAAAAAATTTTTCAAACAAATTCTTGTTCAAAATAATTTATTTTTTTAGTCAATTTATTTAATAGTCTCTAATAATATTTTTATTTGATTTTTAAATCAAACAAAATTTTCGCCTAGACAAATAAAATATTTAACCAGCTCAGCAAAATTTTTTAACAGAAACTAAAATAGTTACAAAATTGTTTGTCTAAATTTACAACTTTCGTTGTAGGTCCTCAGCCAGACAAAATATTTACTGATTCTCTGAAATTTGTTACTGATTCTACAACTCAGTTTTTTCTGTGTAGTGCTCAACGCAGCACACTTACTGTGGCACTAGATGTAATCTTTGACTCGAAACCAATTAATCTGGTCGCAGAGGGTGTTGCAAGTGATCTGCGACTCGGCTAGGATCCATGGGGCAATGTACACGGATGCCATAAGGCCATGGCATGAGTATTGAAAGCGTAAAATGTAGCAGTGACTACATGAGCCCACAACTGCGCTTGGTTGGGACTACGGCCAGTTGGCGAGCCTTTGCCCAGACCAAAGAACATTTATCTTCTTTATTGACCGGTCCCAGATGAAGAGGGGCTGGAGCTGCAGTTTTTTTACTGAGACGTAAAAATCAGCAAGATCTTTATAGTGTATTCAGGTTGAGGTTCTAGTAACAAAATAAGTCACCGATCTTGCCTTGCCCTCTCAAACTGAAAATTCTCAAGTGAAATTATTTAATAAAAGTCAAATAGAAAGTAGTGCGTGCTAAAGGGCCATGTTAGTCGGTTTTTTTCTGCCCAAATCGAAAAAGTTAGGACAGGAGGAGATGTGGTTCTAACAGGACGGAGCAACGACAAACACTGAGCGAGCCGCAACCGATATTCTGAAGGCGGCTTTTCAGGGTCACGTCATCTTTCGTTTTGGCGATTTACATTGGCCCGCAAGATCGCCCGATTTACCAGTTTTAGACTTTTTTGTGGGAATTTTTGAACTCCCGTATTTACGTGAACCATCCCGAGACCCTGGAATCTCTTGAAGATAACATTCGACACAAGTGCGAGAATCTGTCGTCCGAATTTCTCACCGAGTGATGAAAAATGCCATAAAACGAGGCCGTATAGCAATTATTTTTGACGGCACCAGTTTGGCTGATATTATCTTCTCGAATTGACCAATGAAACTCTAAAGGTTCAGATAAACAATTTCGAAAAATAGAGTCGAAGTTTTTCATTTAGAAAAAAAATTAGAATCAAACAACTTTGGATGACTTCTTTTGGTCCACCTTGGATTATGATAATATTTTTAAGTCACATGTACGTATGTACAACTAAATTTTCACATTTAGGCAAAAGATGCAAAAGTCGCAAACCTTAATTTGAAAAAAATCTTTAGATTTAAGTTTAAAATCGTCCAAACGTCAAAAGTAAATTTTTGGGTCCGAAAAACATCAAAATGACGATAAATCGTTAAATCTGGCATCTATGGTCTGGCGCAGCGAATTTTGGTCAAAGACCTG
This sequence comes from Melanophora roralis, assembly GCA_963583895.1. Taxonomy (NCBI): domain Eukaryota; kingdom Metazoa; phylum Arthropoda; class Insecta; order Diptera; family Rhinophoridae; genus Melanophora; species Melanophora roralis. The sequence goes on along the minus strand of OY757191.1, from coordinate 11,050,283 downwards.
CGCATGTTCCCGAACAAAGCTCAGTCCGTGTATCTGCTGCTGCCTGTCAACGATTTTTCGACCAAAATCATAATGAGAGATGAGGCTCATTTCCACCTCAGAGGGACACCGAAAATGCACGAGTAATTCACGAAGAGCCATTGCACCCGCTTAAAGTGCCTGCATAGTGCGCTTTTCACGCTGGAGGAGTCATCGGACCATTATCTTTCGAGTACGCCGCTGTTCAAACGACAACAGTGGATAGTTGAACAAGTCAGAACTGGAGGACATGTGGTTCCAACAGGCAGAGCAACGGCCAACACTGAACGAGCCACAATCGATATTCAGAAGGCCGCGTTCTCGGGTCGCATAATCTCTCGTTTTGACGACTTACATTGGCCGCAAGATCGCCCTATTAAACCTTTCCAGACTTTTTTGTGGCGGTTTTGAAGTCCCGTGTTTACGTTAACAATCCCGAGATCCTGGAAGCCCAAGACAACATTTGACACGAGTCGAAAATCTGTCGCCTGAATTTATCGCCGAGTGATGAAAAATGTCATAAAACGAGCCCGTATAGCAATCAATTTTGACGGCACCGATTTGGCCGATATCATCTTCCCGACTTGACCAATGAAAATCTAAAGGTTCAGATAAACATAACCAAAAAATAGGCTCGAAGTTTTTAAATTTGGAAAAAAAACTAGGATCAAACAACATCGGATGACTTCTTTTGGTCCACCTTGTATTATGATAATATTTTTAAGTCACATGTACGTATGTACAACTAAATTTTCACATTTAGGCAAAAGATGCAAAAGTCGCAAACCTTAATTTAAAAGAAATCTTTAAATTTAAGTTTAAAATCGTCCAAACGTCAAAAGTAAATTTTTGGGTTCGAAAAACATCAAAATGACGACAAATCGTTAAATCTGGCATCTATGGTCTGGTGAAATAATACAAAGGAATATTAACGTTGGTAGAATGGAACAAATTCATTTACGATTCCATAAGACATCGGGGGCAGTTGTTGCAACCTTTTTTTTGGCTTATTTTGTAATAGAGGAGAAAACTTTTGTTGCTGCGAAAAAAATTTTTTAATATTTTTTAAAATTAAAACACCTAAGAGCAACATTTTATTTACACTTTACGTCAGCCATTTTGTTTTTTATTTCTTTACAAAACTCATTTCAAAACAACTGTATTCCTTACCGTTTACTTTTTTCAAATCATAAAACATAACTTGTTTTTAAAAGAAAAAGTGTGTAGGTTATATCAAATTTATTTACCAATACGCAAAGTTATTACTTTTCTGTTATTTTTTGTTTGTTTATTCATTTAGTTGTTGTTGCCGGTTCCTTCAAAAAAAATACAAAAACAATATTAACTATATAAACATACATACACCCGCACATTCATTCAATATCTGTATGTAACAGAAAAAGAGTAAGAAGAATTTATGCTTATTATTGAAAACTTTTTTGCTTTTCATCATATTGAAGCAAGTTTACGACTTTTTTATGGCAACATTTCATGATAGACAGCAACAAGAATTAAATCCTGGAAACACTCACTTCACTGTCACTGCCACAGCCACAAACATTACATCAATGGCAACATCAACAGCAACGATAAAAACAATTTAATGTTTTTCTACAGAAATTTGCTGCCCCTTAAAATGCTGCTACTACTGCTGTTGCGGCAGCTTAATGGTTTCTGTTCTTTGTCCTGATAAAGATAATAAAAACGACAGGACTCTCTCTTTTGCCACTTTTGTATAAAAAAAATCTTTAGCAAAATATCACTTTATGACACGAAGTAATAAAAATGAAAAAAATGTACTAAAACATTCGTAGAAATATGTTGAAGAGCAGTGGAATTAAAATAAAAAAAAAAAAAACAAAAAAATCAAAAAATAGAAATGAACTGAACTGAAGTTAAAGGATATTAAATATTTTTGTACAACTTTTTTGTTTCTTTTTTGTAAAAAACACATGCGTAAAGCAACCCAATTTAATACAAACAAATTTATTCCTAAATAATCATGTGCAAGTATGAGTCAATGTTGGCTTTAGGATGTTTTGCTAGAATGGTAAAGGATTTCATTTTTATGACAAACACGAGTCAAACATAAAATTTTCTTTAAAAATTTTTTTAAGACAAACAATAACAACTCGAATGTACTTAAACAAATGTATTAAGGTTTTTACATTGTAACACCATCACACAAGTATGGTATAAAAGAATGGTTTAATATGTAAATCGAATGTTTAACTAAATACTTTGTAAACAAAATTATTTTAATACAAGTTTAGCTTTAAAAGCTGCAAAGAAACATGGGCCGGCCGAAATGTAATTCCACAAGCAGTTTTTTTAGAAATTTATAAAATACGGAATAACTTGGATATGTAAGTAGTACAAAAAGTAGCAAAATGATTCTTAGTAGAAGTTCTGACTGCAATTATGTAGCATAAAGCTTTGCTGAGCAGCCTACTACAGGGTGTCTGGTGACAAATTTTTATTTTTTTATACGATTATTTTAAAAAGTAATAAATGATGCGCCGTTGGAATTCTTGAATGTGGGGATTCGTCAGTCACAATGTCGTAGTGGTCGAGTGAGTATCGCCCGTTCGCTGTGAAGACATTTTTCAAGAGTAATGATTCTTACGTAATTGCTCGCGTACAATTTTGTTCAGAGTTCGGTATTCGGCGAATACGTTTTGAGACGAGAGTAAATTTAATTCGTTCGTGGGTGCATATATTCCATGCAACTTCTTCGGCTATGAATGTCCCACGGCCAGGGCCCAGTTGATCTTCAAGGACTTCCGAAAGCAATGAACTGATTGAAAGCAGTTAATGTGAAAATCTGCAACTTTCAATACGGAAAAGAGCACCTTTACCGGGACTTCCAAGAGCGATTATTTATGAAATTTTAAAAATTTACTAAAGTTTCATTCTTTTAAAACTCGAATCGTTAAAAAACTGGGAGAAAGTGACTTTGATTTACGAAAAAAATTTTGTGAAACCATGCTGGAACATTTTCGCACTGTAAATCCCATTTTTTTGATAGGGACTAGGCTCATTTTTACCTAAACGGCCACGTCAACAAGCAAAACTGCCGTTAGTGGCCTCCAAGAGCCCACAGCCCTCGATTGAAACATCAAAAACCATTACATTGCCCCAGGGTAACTGTTTTATGGGCCTCATCCAGGTATGAGATAATTTGACCATTTTTTTTCAAAAATTCTCAAGGCCCAGAGACGAATTTAAATGGTGAAAACTATCGACGCATGATTATGGAATTCTTTTTGCCAAACCTGCGAACTCATTCGTCGTACTCTTCACACAAGTGATTTTAACTGCACACGTAGCCAGAGCTTCGATGAATTTGCTTCGGGAAAATTTTCCCTAAAACTGATCAGTTGCTTTGGGGACATCCCATGGCCAGCAAGGTCGCCTGATCTAGCTCCCATGGATTTTTTATGGGGCTACCTCAAAGAGAGGAGCTTGGTATGAAAATCCCTAGTCTCATGTGATTCCAAAGTCAAAAATATTGAATCAAGTTTACTGCAACGTGTAGCACAGAACACAAGGCTGCGGTTTAAAGAGTGTTTTCAATTCCAGGGAAGACATCTGTATAAAATACTCTTAAAAAAATTAAATCCGCATTTCCATTCTATCGTTCAATGCTCTTAATTTTTTTACTCCAAGTTTTTTTATGTTTAAAAATATAAATCTGCCACCAGACACCCTGTCATACTACTGCTTCTTACGCACAGTTTTAAATATTATATAAAACACAGTACTAAATAAGAAAGGGAGCTAAAGCATAAACAAAGAAAATATCCATGATGTTTCTATGCAAGCAACCACAATTTGAAACATCCAAGTTTCTATTTTTAAAATATGTTGTTAAAATGTACCCAACGGCAAATTGAGCGTCCCTTAGAGCAGCCAACTTCCCACAAAAGCAGCCGCGAGCAACACTCGCATTTGGCGAGAAGATCGGCACTTTCGATGACCACATGACCCTCATGACTCGCAATTCATACCAGCGTTACGTCATTGTACGCACCAAGCCAAGTCCACGCACTCCTTCAGCAGCCGCAAGGGGCCTTAAGGCCCTAAATTCCTTCCAGCACATTTATAGGCACATGGGCATATAGCGTAGATTTTAGCCTTAAAATCGATAAAAACTCACCAAGGGCCTTTTAAATACCGGGCTCAAATACTCCAGCGCCAGTGCTGTCGTTCAGATGCTACTAATAATCGGTATACCGGTAAGTAGTAAAACTAAAAAAAATCCAGGTAAGGTCTATTGGTGCTAGCTTTCAGATCGCCACAGTCTATCGAACCAATCGAATAGCCTTATCCCACTTTACCCAGGCGCCAAATCGTCACAGATTAGAATTCCAATACTAAAAGCATTGACAACTCGATCAATCGAGTAAATTTTTGATTCGAATCAAATGTGATGATTTGGCCCCTGCTTAACAAAATAATTGTTAAGAACAAAGGTCTTAAAAAATTTTTCTTGCCCACTGTCCTTTGGAATAATAACGATAAAACTTTTAAACGTAAATATAAGTGAAGGTGTTGTTGTCAAAAAGATAGTGGGCAGGGGGGGATTTATTATGAAAACCGGTTTGCTGGAGTTTTTTCTCTTAAATTTTAATCCTGACAATGATACTCTTAATCACAATTATTGGTTAAGGTTTGGCCCACAAAAAAAGGAAAAAAGTAAATGAATTCTACAACAAAATTTGAAACGAAAAAGGACTGCTTGCTGGTTTTACTACCGCACTTCCTGACAGTAATTCATGCTTTTATAGTTTTTTTCCTCATTTCACAATTCACTTTAATCAACCCCCTCTGCTCGATTGCAATGAACAGCCAGCAGTTTATTATTTTTGTTTTTGTTGTTTTTTTTAGCATTTTAACAGTTTAAGTGAAATGAATATGCAATAGAAGTATGAAGAAGCATGATAGAAGCAATAAAATAAGGAATCAAGATCCTTTTTTTTTCATATGTATGTTGGTATGTCTGTGTGTGTGTGTATGTATGTGGGTTTATTTGGTGCGGCATTATTACACCAAAAATAAAACAAAAAATCCTTTTTGTTGTTGTTGTTTAGTTTATTTTTGTATCGTGGCTTTATAACGTTAAGTTTCTTTTTCCCAAAAAATGCCGGACGACCCAAGGGGTGGAATTTGAATTTGGCGCAAACACAACCACACACAACCACCTTTAGTTCACATACAAACGAAACGCATAAAAATCCAAAAACAAAACAATGGCAAGAACGAAATGTAGTCGTTGTCGACGAAATCATTTCATTCTTTGACATTTATTGATGCCATAAAGTAGAGAATTTATGTTTTATGCCGTCTGCTATTGTTTGCCATATACTTACAACGAACGACTGGCGTAAACAACTGCCTCTAAACACTTTTTGTACTTAAGGCACACTGCTGCTGAAGCTGCTATTAACCATACTAACTGCTGATAATTGTTTTGTTATAGTTGCTTATACTTTTCTCGAATTATTTCGCTAAACAAATATATTTGATTTGGTTTTCTGTAAACCACACCACCGAACAATATTTTATCAAGGCAAGAAAATAGATTTAAAATTATAAAAGATTTGCAAGCCAGAGCTTTTTAAGAAAATTGCTACTTAAAGAAAACATAGAGCAAGAATTTTATAAATTTTAAGATCCTTTATTCCGGCTTAAAATTTTAATCGGAGCAAGGATAAGGAGATGAATGTCCTGTTTAGCTAAGCATTGCCGCAGACTACTATAATTTTACATTAAGTTATTATTCATCTCGAAAAACGAAAATAAATAGCTTAAGCAAAATCTTAGCAGGATTACGGGTGCCTTATATATCCTTTTTACTAAAATGTTGCCGTTGATAATAAAATTTCGTATAGCAAAGCAAATTTTAATCATTTTAAGGATACCCTCCACATATGCTTTTTAGTTAAATACTGCCATAGACTTATAATATTTGGCATTGAAATATATAATTCAATTAGAAAAACATATGTACACTTTTTGAGCAAAATTAAAGCAATGCCTCCCATATATCCTTTTTTGTTAGCATTATCCTTAGAGCAATAAAATTTGGCATGGGGATATAAATTATAAAAAAAATTTAATTTCAAATTTTGAGCAAACTCAGATCAGTGATATAGAAGTCTCTCATATATCCTTTTTAGTTAAATATGGCCTTAGAAAAATAAAATTTCGCGTGGGAAAGTAACTTCTATAGAAAAACAAAAAATAAAAAGTTTAGGCAAAATCTAAGCAAGGATATAGATGCCTTCCATATATCCTTTTTACTTAAATTTGGCCGTAGACTAAAAAATTATGTAAGAATATAACAAAATTACAGCAAGGATATGGGTGCTTCTCATATATCCTTTTTAGCTAAATAATGCCTAAGGCTAATAAACTTTGGCATGGGGACATAATTCATATCGACTAATACTATTTTAAATTTTAACCAAAATCAAAGCAAGAATATGGGTGGCTCCCATATATCCTTTTTTATAATATATTGCCGGTAATTAAAACAAATTGGTATAGAGTCTCCACGTAACTAAAAAATCAAAAATTAAAATTTTAACCAAAATCAAACCAAGGTTATGGATGCCTTTCATATATCCTTTTTAGTTATATATGTCCTTAGAATAACAAAATTTGGAATGGGACTACCCATATTTTTTTTGTAAGATATTGTCGTAGAGTTACAAAATCTGGTATTAGGATATAGCTCATCGAAGAAAAAACAAAAAATACAAGTTTTAGGCAAAACCGAAGCAAGCATATGGGTGCCTCCCATATATCCTTTTTATTAAAATATTGTCGTAGAGTAATTAAACTTGATAAAAGGATATAGTTCATCTAGAAAAACAAAAATACACATTTTGAGCAAAATCGACGCAAGGATATGGGTGACTTGCATATATCCTTTTTGCAAAAATATTGTTTTATAGTAACGAAATTTAATAAAAGGATATAACTCATATAAAAATACAGGCTTTAGGCAAAATCTTAGCAAGGATATGAGCGAACTCCATATATCCTTTTTAGCTAAATAAGGCCTAAGGCTAATAAATTTTGGCATGGGGACATAATTTATAAAGAAAAATACTATTCTAAATTTTAACTAAATTCAAAGCAAGAATATGGGTGGCTCCCATATATCCTTTTTAGTAAAATATTGCCGGTAATTAAAACAAATTGGAATAGAGTGACAAAATCTGGTATTAGAATGTAGTTCATCGGAGAAAAACAAAAATACGACTTTAGGGCAAAATCGAAGCAAGCATATGGGTGCCTCCAATATATCCTTTGTATTAAAATATAGTCGTAGAATAAATAAACTTGATAAAAGGATATAATTCATCTAGAAAAGCAAAAATACAAATTTTGAGCAAAATCGAAGCAAGGATATGGGTGACTTCCATATATCCTTTTGGCTTAAATATTGGTTTATAGTAACGAAATTTGATAAAAGGATGTAATTTATATAAAAACATAAAAATACAGGTTTTAACTTCATATATCCTTTTTAGTTTTAATTGCAATAAAAAAACCAAAATGCAAATTTTAAGCAAACTGGATCAAGGATATTAATGTTTCCCATATATACTTTTGAGTTAAATATTATTATAGATTAAAAAAATGTATATAAGGATATAATTCATCAAGAAATAATACAATTTTTAAGCGAGCCCGAAGCAAGGATATGGGTGCCTTTTAAATATCCTTTTTAGTTGTGATTACCATATATTAAAAAGCTTTGGTAAAAAGATGTTGGCACAAGGACATTAATACTTGCCGTATATCCTTTTTAGTAAAATATTGTCGCAAAGTAATGGAATTTGGTATGAAGGTATTATATTAGAAAAATCAAGGCAAGGATATGGGCGCCTTCCATATATCCTTTAAAGTACATTGCCATAGAATAAAAGAATTTTGTATAAGGAAATAATTTAGGAAAAACCAAAATGCAACTTTTAGGTGAAATTGGAGCAACGATATGGACGCCTTTCATATATCATTTTTAATAAAATAATTCCAAAGAGTAATAAAATTTTAAATGAAGCTTTATTTATATAGAAAAACAAAAATGCAATTATTAGCCAAAATCAAAGCAAGGATATGGGTATCAAATTCATTTCTGGTCTTTTTCATCTATTTAGCGAATCAGGGTGCTGTGTCTATGTTCATCTTTAAAATGATTAAAAAAAATTAAAAAAGAGTTCGTTTTAACTTTAAAATTAACATTTCAAACTAAATATTTATTTAAAGAACCATAATTGTTATTTAAAAACCCCATTAAGTTTATTTCCCAGAAAAGCCACATCGAAGAAAGAAAAAATGAAATGAACTGTAAATGAGCAACAGCTAATTTTCTTTGATCAATAAATGCCAATGCCGAATTTAAATAGTATCTTCTATTACATGCCTTACACATGCACACCAACAAATTGTAAATTTACAGAAAGAATAAAAACTAAAAAGAATTTTGTTTAAAATATTTTTAGGGGGAAAAATTGCTACAAAATCAATTTGTACAAAGAAAATTCATCTGTGCACTAAAATAAACACACAATTTGAATGTGAAATCGAATCATGTATCAAGTATGTAAATAAAATCAGATGTTTTACAAATTTTTTAAAACAAGATACCCTGCAGGAAATATAAAAAATGAAACTATGTACGACTCGCTACTTACTTTGTCATTAGTAACTCTGAGTAAACTGCTTACTTACCGCTAAAAACGTTCAACATGTAATTGCTGTTGAAAATCCAAAAATCCACTAATGGCCTAATAATACTGGCTAGATAATTGTTTTGGGGACAAATGCAGACATTGGAACCAGGTATTCACCACACATTTAAAAAATTCAAATTTGACCTCCTTCTTTCATATAATAACCAGCACTCAGGGGATGGCCCCTACGCATGCATTGCATATAAAGTACCAGGAAAATAGGTTATGGAAAGGCAGATATAGGGAGTAGTGTTTGTGGGCATTTGATTTAAATTCTCTGGTTATTAACTGTGACGGGAAAGACATATTTTGGTAGTTTCTTCTACAAACGGACTGTGCGACTAAAAAGCGAATTTTCTCTGTAAGGCATAGTGCGATACTGGCCATTTATGCACAAGTAGGTCTTGAAAGACGTGTATCATGTAAAAGCACAGGTTTCAAGAACAAGTTCCCTGATTCCTTCGAAGCACATTCTATTAAAGTATCCCTTAAAAAGTGAAATATACTCAACATTGCAACGATATATAAGTGAGTCGAGACGGTTAGATACCCCAACGTCACCGATGAATATCTTCGCCCGTTCCTGTACGCGGTCAAGTAGCTCCAAAATAGACTTTGGAGCACCTGCCCATACATGAGAATTGTATTCCATTTTCATTCGGATGTAGCTGGTATAAATATTGAGAAGATCAGATGGCGTAAAGTAATTCCTACACCGTTTTAAGAAGCCAATACTTCCTTAGACACAAAAAAAAACGTGTTGCGTCCAGTAGACTTTGCACTGGATTTTCATACCCAGAACATTAAAAGTTTCTGTCTTCCCAATACTTATACCATCCATTAATACAAACGTGCATTTGCATGGCCCCAATCGGAGATTAGCACCCTGCCTCATAGCATCAATTTTCAAAGAGCTAGGCCTGTAGCCAAATGAGTACGAATGGCCTATGCTACTTTCGTCTGCAAAGGAATATATAGGACTTAAAGTCTGACCAAGGAGGTCATTAAGAAAGATAAGAGATAGAATAGGAGAGAGGACGGAGTCTTACGGTAATTTTTCTTATCAACCAGTTTCTTTTCGCATCAAAGAGCAAAATAAAATTCTCGCCAAAAAACCACTAAAACAGCCGGCAGAATTGATGACTTGGAGATACTTATCCCCAGATTTTCTTCAGGGTAGTGTAATATTTATGCAAGTTTTGTATATTTGAATGTGTATCTTAAGAACTTTTCTTGCTATTTGATTTGTTTCAAACGCACGATGAACACAAAAACTTATATTTCAGTTAATATTTGCATGAAACAAATAAAAGAATGTGTTAAATTTATACAGCAAATACAAAATGTGATATTAGGGGTATTCACAAATCGCTGCCAATAGCATTTAGAAGCATAAATATGTCTGCAAATATATTTATAGCTTTAAATGTAACCAAATGACTCAAAATCACATTCTTAGTAGATTTAAACATATCCGTTCATCCATCCGGGCACAAAGCCTATTGTTTGGGGTAATTATCAGTCCATTTTTTGGTATAGCCCCTCTAAAAATGTCCTCCCTAAAAAGGCATTTTTAACTAAAACTGCAGCTCAGAATATCATTCTGCATCATTTTCCTATTGAGGATTTTATTACTGGAATGGTGACAAGGAGCTGACTTAGGCTTAGTGAATCAGGTATACTTGGTGCCGGGTCTCGTAGACACGCCGACACTTTATAGAGGGTCGAAGATAATCAACTCCTAATACAGTTGCTTTCGACTGACTATAAGGTCACGAATATTGACTTTGTATCCCACCTCATGGATTGGAGATAAATGTGGACACCGGGAATGGTATTTATATATTAAATACAAAAGTAAGAGTGTCATACAGGTTTCCGCGGAATCAAAAAATGAAGATGCGGAAGGAAGAAAGGGGGTTAACAATTAACGTTAACAGTCAAGTCGTGCCCAAGGCTCTAAAGGGGCGTTATGTCAAGTATAGACTTGTGGACGACTGTAGATGTTCCTTTAGGGTTATCATGTTTGCACGCAGGGTAAGGCTCTGTTAGGTCATTGTGACGTGGCCGGTAAAAAGATCTATAATGAATTGGCAAGGAGGGAATACGTCTGGGATATTGGGCTTGGTTGCAGTTAGTAAGTTTACAAATAGATTTTTATTAAGGTTAGATAGGGGCTTGGGTCATGGACAAAGTAGGTCAAGCCTAGAGCGACAGGGCTGATTGCGAGCTCTCCAGGCTTCTGTGGCCCGAGCGGGATAGAAAGGGCGCAAAGGGTTCTGGGGTGTATAATTAGACCTCTCACAGAGCACTGCAAAGTGAGAAATAAGAATAAAAATTGGACCAGGAATTCTCCAGGCTACTATAGGTTGTGCGGGGATAAGGAGGAGGAAGAGACTGTGGAACACCTTGTTGGGTACTGCCTAAAGCAGCAGATCCACCGACTGAGGTGTCTTGGGGAATGCTTTTTAGATAGACTTGTTAAGGACTCTGTTTGTGGGCTGGGAAACATTTTAGCATTCATTAAAGGGGGTTTTTGGTGCATTCGCGTAATTTGGCGAACATTGATTTCTTCTTAATGGTTTGCCGCCATTTTTTTTTTCTTTTTAACATTCTACTTGGTGATCTTTTTTTCTTACTGTTTTTTCAACTTTTCCTAAGAGATTCACAATGGGCGTACTTGGCCTCTGGACCCTTCGCACTCTTATCTAGCCAGCAGATGTTCCTCTTGCAACTGTTTTCACGTTTACATCAGGTGCTATTGATATTTTCTTCATATGATTATTTAATATATTTTCACGCCCATTTATGTTGGGTAAAGAAATAGTTATCTGTCGGTCAAAGCGACCAAGTCTAAGCAGTGCTGGATCTAAGACATCCGGACGGTTAGTCACTGCAATTATTATTACACTTTATCTAGTCTCAAAGCCATCCATCTTTTTATGTGCGATTAATAAAATGGTTTGGAACCGGTTGATTTGTATCACTGCTCGCTTACTTCGATCAAAACTTCTTTTAAAAACGAATAGAAATTGCAATCCCTTAAAAATAAGGTTTGCAATATTTTCCAAAATTATTCGAAAGTATTAACCTCCTTCCTCTGGTCCAACTTATTTGTTTTTAAGTTTGAGCTTTTAAATCTACAACTTTCTCAATTCCTTAGATATGGCAAACTATGTATTTTAAAAAATGTATTTCTTAATAAAAGACGTAACATTCCCCGGGGTCTAAGCAAATTAGGATTTCCTTTGAATAAGAAATCTATGAGGATCCAGAAGATATACTTCTTAAGGTCGGAAATTACCACTTGCCTTAGAATTAACAAACGAAACAATAAACTAAAAAATGTTCTTATCATTATGTTAAAATTTAAATCAGCCATAAAATTAATTCTTTTCTAACTGTGCCTACCCCTAATAGTTATATGAATATCCAATGGTGTGAACTGAGTAAATCAAGTAATGTCTAACAAGCTGCATAAACTTTATTTGAACTTGATATTTGTTTACATATTTTTTGGAATCGAAATACAACTCTTTGCTTTACTATTTCTAAAATTTATCCTCCAAATAAAAAAGCTTTGAACTATAAAAAACAAATAACAGAAGAATTTAGAAAACAAAAACTAAAACAAATCAGACCCACTTTAAATTAAAAATAAACATCAATCATTGAAATTTCTACCGGCTGATGCCAAAATCTAAAGACTTTCGTTTTCAAATGCAAAAGAATTATCTTGTTTAAACAAACCATTGTTAAGTGCTGTAAGTGAGGTGCAACCCAGTTGATCAAATTGTCTTAGACGATTATGTGCTTAACTATGCCTTCGAGATATATCCAGATTTTTCATTGACAATTTTTGTCGTTTTTGTTGGTGATTTCTGACAAGGAAAAGGAAATTTTTGCAATCAGCTATATGATGATTTTGTCTTAAGACATTCTTCTGCATAAATTCAAAATATCAAATATAGGCGATACTGTCGCTTATATATGGTTTTACCTCAATTTTGATATAAGTTTTATCCGCCATTTGTTTCTTTTTTGTTTTGAGTGCTGCCAATACATATTTCTTCCTCTATTAACTATGCCATAAAACCAGTCGTTAAGGATGTCTTTTAAATGTGGCCAACTGAGATATGTATGCAAATGTTTAAGTTGTTAAATATCTCTATGTATGTAAATATCTATGCAAGTATGTATTTATTTAGTTGTCGGGATCTTATCATATCACACCTTGGTTTTAATGATAATCCGTCTAATGTTTCTTATTTAGATATTTTAAGGTTTAAATAAATAATTATTTTTTTATACATATAAATTAAAAGTATATATTTATCAACAAATATAACTTATATGAGAACAATTTAAATGTTTATAAAAAAAACTCGACAAGTGATATAAATTTGTTATTAACTAGCTATACCCGGCCCGCTTTGCTTAGCTTGTGAAACATAATTAAAATATTAGAAAAATCTACTCCAATTTAAACCATATTTATTACTGTTTAAAAGTTTTAAAATAATAACAATTAAATATTTTTGATTTCTAAAATACATATAATATCTTTTTTGCCTGCATTTTCCTATTTCAGATTGAAGCTTTCTTATCTTACTCTTTGTTTTTGTCCGAATTAAGACAATATTGTCATTCTGTCGAAATAATACCTTTACCACAAATAATAAAAGGTTTTAAAAATATTTAGACAGTTATGGGGGTCGGGAATGGTCGACTCCTGTGGCAGTCAGGTGTGACGGACTATATGGTAGCGAAACTTGACTTTGGGATCCTGCCCCAAGTAGTGTGTCCGGATAGGGAGGCATGGAAGGGATCACAGAAACTGTATGAGGGGTGTGCCATCCTTACTGATGGATCGAAGATGGAGGTAGGCACCGTGGCTGGTGTCTATATAATGGACACGGGGGAAGAAAGGTCCTATAGACTTTCGGACGAGTGCAGCGTTTTCAGGCTGAAATTTTGGCGGCGATGAAGGCCGCGGAATTGATAGGAGAGGATGCGGATGGAAAAGGGGACGTGACAATTTACGTTAATAGTCAGGGCACGCTTAAGGCTCTAAGAAGACATTATGTCAGGTCTAGACTCGTGAGCGTCTGCATGGGGACCCGCAGGCTTAGACTCTGTTGGGTTCCAGGTCATCATGGCGTTTCCGGCAATGAGATTGCCGATGAACTGGCAAGCAAGAGATCGGCATGGAGTATTGGACTTAGTTGTGAGCCGGTGAGGCCACCACAGAGTTTCTATTATGGACTGATAGGGACTTGGATAATGGACAAGGTGGGCCAAACCTGCAGGGACAGGGCTCATTGCAGGATCTCTAGACTTTTATGGCCCAGGCTGGACAGGATGGGCACTGACCTGCTGCTCAAGAAGAGCAGGGGGTTCTGAGGTGCATTATTGGGACTCTCGCAGGGTACTGCGATGTGGGATATAGGGCGAACAAATTGGACAGGAACTCTCCAGATTTCTGCAGGGTATGTGGGGACGAGGAGGAGTTAGAGACGGTAGATCATCTTGTCTGCCAGGTACAGCTAATAAAATATATATAAAATACTATTTTCGTTGTACGAGAGGCACCAATTCTATTTATCTTTTCCCGCAAAATAAATATAAATAACTATTTTCTTTGTATAAGACGTGCCACGCCCTCTATTTGATTTTTTCCTAAATTTAGCTCAATTATGCACATCAATCAATGACCTGTACCAATTTAAAAGACTTCTTCTATAATAGTTGTTGAGGGTTGTGAAAAAACTGTTCAGTTTTAATGATAAAACTGCATTTCTAATGGAATGCAGTTTTATCGTTTTGTTTTTTTTTTTTCTTTATTTTATTGTATGAAATTAAAACTTGCTGCAAACAAGTATAAAGTAATTTAGAGCATAAAAAAAGGATACCTTAACAATGTAGCCTGGCAAATATAAAACAAAAAATCACGCATTTCTTCCTTATGACTCCCTTAGGGAATGTTGTATTACCATTTTTTTTTAAATGAGAGTTACGTGCAAAAATCATATATAAACAAAGATAAAGGTTGGAGGCGAATAACAGATGAGCTACCATTTAAAAACTCATAAAATAATATTGTTTTTAAAGAAATATTTAATTTAAAAAGTTCAAAAAGTGCATTCATCCTTATCAAAAGATCCTTGTTTCAGAGATTTACACTTTAATTTAAACAGCTTCGTCTCTTAGAAAAGTGTTCCAAAAAAATTAGTTGAATTAGCTTGATGTACCACAAAACTTGGCATAATTATCTTGAAATATTTTTACAAAAAATTATGTCTTTCTGGGGGCCTAGTGGGTCTACCAGCATAAAGGTTACGGGTTCGATTCCCTCCAGGAATTTTAGCTAGTCTGCCCCATCCTATCTTTCGCTCTCCCTAAAATTTCTCTTCACTACACATATACCACAGCAGGCCGCTGACTTTATCATCTCAAAATAAGAATACAGGGTGTCCGCCGGCAAGGTATATTACTTTGTTTTGTTGTTTTTTTTTTTTTTTTGGTAAACATTAGTCTTGACAGTTCATATTTGGCAGCCGTTAAGTAGAGACGTGGCAAATTAAGATATAACTAAATTTTAATACAACAAACAGTTTGTGAGCCCATGCTTTGCATCTATGTTCAAGTGTATTAAAAAGTAAAACTCCCCGATTGCTAATTAATAGAATATGAATAAAAAATTGCAAAAATGTTTAATTTTCCTTTTTTTCTTCTTGCTTTTGCTTTTACTGAATATTTTTTCGTTTTTTTATGTATAAAAGTATCCTTAGGGATAATTTAAGGATATTTTATTTTTTTCGTGTTTTACTTATTTTAATTTTTTTATTATTTAATATTTTAACGAAATTATGCACAGGGTTTTATCATACGTTACTGCATGCTCTGAAAATGTGTGTTCTATTGCATACTTTAAGGAGTCGCATTGGGTTCGGGGCTGCATAAATAAGAGTTGAGATTGCACTTACTATTTTTTTTTTGTTATTTTTTGTAAATTTTGCAGTAATTGATGCGTTTATCATTTACTTTTTTTTTATGTGAAACCCTTACTTTAATTTTGTGCAAATAGAAGTAAATGGAACATATATGTATACCATCGGCTAGAAAAATATGCTGCTTTAATTTATAAAGTTTTTTTAAGTACCCTAATTTATTGTGGCTCATGTATGTTAAAAATATCTATTAAATTCTATACGCTTAGTTATAATATAAAACCAATATATGCATACATTAAAACAACCATAAATGTATGTTTGCATAAATACTTACATATATATGAATGTTATGTTTTTTCGCAATATTTGTGCTCTAGAAATATCTGTCCATGCTATTGCATATATTTGCTTAATCATCTTTGTACATACCCTACAACACATTGCTTATGTTAACTAACATTTTTCTACTAACACATTTGCAAAAATTTCCATCATCCTGACTGGTATTTCTATTGTCATTGATGTTAACAATTAATGGCAGGTACTGAGTTGCATATTAACAAATAAAAAAATGCATAATTGTAAACTCATAATTGAATTTAAAAAGTTGTTATATTTATAGTTTGATATTTTTTGGATTTTTTTTAAATTAACACATTAATAAAATGGAAAAAATTTTACTAAGCAGACAAAAAGTATTTTTTTCACATTATTAGTAAGTTCTTGTATTTTTTTATATATATTAAATTAAGGGCTATTGACCCTAATTAAGGCCGAAAGTCGGCAAAGTAGACAAAATATTTTTTTTTTCTTTATTTTTAGTACTATGTTGCATTTTTGTTTAAATTAGGGTTAATATATACCCCTAGCATAAGGTGATAAATCCCAAACAAGGATGGTATGCACTTTTCATAATTGGCCCTTTTAAAAATTTTTGTTCTTAGAACATATAGTATAAAACAATAAACTTTCAAACTAATTTTAAGTGTTACAAAAAGAAATATGTATTGAAATATATTATTTTAGAAACAGAATAGTAGAGATTCTATGTTTATATTGACGTTATTAGTCTAGTCATCTATATGTTGTGTCTAGACGTACATTAACGGCTCCCTAATCAGAAACCCTACAAACGAATACTATCCTTCTGGCAGCACCTGCATGTCATATGTTTACCTTGCCGCAAAAAAAAAAAAGCAGATTCTGTGTGTTTGTAAACAAAAAATGAAAAAAACACTTTCAATAGTTTTAATATTTTTTTTTTAATTGTTAGCCTAAATTTAATTTGAAATTGGTTATTAACAATAAAAACTTTAAGAAATAATTATGTGTTGTAAAGTTTTATTATAAATTAGTGGGTATCTATTGTTTTCAAAGTGATCATTAGGGGAAAAAATTTTACATGTATGTGAAAAAAAATAAAGCCAGAGGTCATAATTTATTTCGCTGTCCGTCGGATAGCATATTCAGAATTCTATAATGTAAAATATTTAACAAAAAAAATTACATTTCTTAACCCACTTTATTTTAACTTTTAAATAAACAAACAAAAACTTACACGAGTAACAACAATCAAAAATAAATAACGTTCAAGCTTTTACATATTTGTATTACACTAAACTTTAATATTTGTTTTATTAACTACATTTGTATATATATGCCTGTAATTTGAGCACAATATTCAGTGTCGTTCTTAAAATTCATTTGCTTAGGTTTTGGTACATTTATTATGTGTAACATTTCCAGTGTGAACCGTAACTATTCTTTGTTAAATATTTTTCTATTATAGATTCCTAAAGATGCCATCTGAGGGATAGCAAAATATTAAAATAAAAATAAATTATGACATCTAGCTTGATTATTTTTACACTTATTGCAACAAAAAGGTCGACAAAACTGCTAAGTAGTAACTAATGTTACATATGTAGGTATATTGAACTTATTTTTGTCTACTAATTGAATTAAAATTGACAGAAAGAATGACTTGAATAGGTGCAATGTGGATGAATAAATTATGAAAAACTAGTAGAAGTGGGAAAAGGCTTCCAAATCAGGCAATAACAGCTGCACAAGGAAAACAGATGGCTTAAAAAAATGCAGATTTTTTAAGATTTCTTTAATTTTGGTTTTCTTTTAAAATAAAAAAACGCCACTATTACAACAGAAAATGCCTTCTATGCGTTATGCAAATAGGTAAGTATGTAAAGTCTTCATTAGTATATATGTATATACCTATATTGATTTATTTCTTTGCAGATTTGTTACAAAAACCTTATTGCTTCTTACGTTACTGTTGGGCGCTTATAACGAAATTTTCATTTATTACTTTAATAGTGCTTCTTGGCAAGAAATTAACTGTAAATTAGGTAAATTTTCATGCACAGCAGTAAAAAATTATTAAAAACCATAAATAATCATACTTTTAGATAACTGCACTCGTATCCTTTTAATAGCAGATCCACAACTTTTGGGCTTAACCTATGATAAATCATTCTACAGCGGAGTAGCCAGATACGATGCGGACAGGTAGCTCTAAATATACACACGCACACTAAATCAAAAACAGTCACAACTCGAAACCCTTATATTTCATAAGGGCCTTTTTTCTGCTTTAAAAAATTTGGTTTTAATTGTATGTACCTATAACCAAATTCATTTCAACAGTTAAATGACTGTATTGAAATGAAACTTACTGCAATGCAAACGAAGTTCTCGTACTTAAGATTTTTGTCTGGGAACTGGATAAGAAAAAAGTAAAAGATTCTAATAAATTTTGAGTTTTCTGTTTTTAATAAATTGTGCGATATGTTTCTGTTTGAAAACATTGATGTTTCAATATTATTATAACTTAAATTTTTAAAAAAAACCTTCAACAAATTTGCATTCGTGCATATTTGCATTGACTGCAATACGCCATATGTATGACCAATTTTTAGAACATAAATTTTCTTTCTTCCAGATATTTACAAAAAACTTTTCAACAAGCCTTGACTTTTACAAAACCCCATATAATCTGCTTTTTAGGTGATCTCTTGGATGAGGGTAATGTTGCATCTCCTGATGAATTTTACAGCTATGTGCAACGTTTTCGAAATATCTACAATACCAAGGAAGATAAAAAAGTTAGTATAAATTACCCTATATGCCTTTTATTACCCTGTTATTAATTTTTTTTACCCATTAAGTTTACAATGATTTCTCCCTTCAATCAGGTCATACACATATCCGGAGATAATGATATTGGAGGCGAAAATGGTGAATACATATCAAATCTCAATATACGCCGTTTCGAAGAGGCATTTACACAGCGTGATATTTTTGATTATAATCAGCTACGTTTCTTTAAAATTAATCGTATGATGCTAGATTTTACAAATCCTGATAGGCTCAATAATGGACAGAAAATACGAATTGGTCTTTCACATGCTCCCATACTTATAGGAGGCGGCCCTTTATTGAGGGCAATTTTAACAGAGCTAGATCCGCATATTATATTTTCCGGTCATTGGCATGAATCTCGTATATTTGTTTATCCTTCCACAAAAGTCATTAACTTTTATGAACATACCATAAAGCATTTTAATTTAAAGCAATTAAAGGAACAACAACATAGTTATTTGGAAATAATGGTGCCTACATCATCGTATCGTATGGGTAAAACGAATATAGGCATGGGTTATGCGGTATTAGGTAAAATTATGTAAGAAATTTATCAAATTGTTCAGAGAATTTCTAAATTTTTTTTTACTTTTAGAAAATTTTGATCTCAGTTATACGGTTCTATGGCTGCCCAATCGTTTTATATCTTTGCTAGTTTATGTTTTTTGGTTTTTATTCGTTATGTGCATGTCGATTACATTTCGGATGATGACTCGTTGTCCATTTCGTAAAATCTCAAAACGTCAATCTCAATGTTAAATCGCTAGCAATGGTACACATGAGTATTAAAAATAAACTTTTTTTTTAATTTATATAAAATTATTTTGTTAAAACAAATTTTAAAAAAGTACTTATAAAATACGTATGAGATTTTTTTAGCAAATTTAATAGCATATTGAGTAATTCTTTTAGGATCAAAATAATTGAAATAATCATAAGTTTAAAAACGATTGTTAAAACATATTTATACATATATTTATATATTTATTTATACATATTTATATATAAGTCAAAAATGTTAAGAAAAATTGTTGGTAATAAAACCAACAACAACAATACCTAGAAATAAAATTAATTTATATTCAAAAGTACAAGAAAAATATTTAAATAGAAACAAGCGTGTAAAAGACACGACCAATATACATACCAATATAAAGAAGATTTTAAGTAAAACTATCAACTACTTTTGAAGCTCCTTGATAACACAATGCCCCATAAGACGCTAATGAAAAGACAGTGGTTTAAGGTATAGCCGATTGTATTGCAAAATCGGTCTTAAAAGTCATAAAAGTTAAAAACTGACAAGATACAGTCAGAAAACAATTATTATGAGCAGTATGCATACATAAATAAGTCAATAACATTTACGGAGCTAAGCTAAAAACATATGGCGGAAATAAATGTCAGGTGATCAGTTGCTCCCACCTTGTTCAATGTACCTTGACTTCAAATTTTGATATGAAATCTTTAAATCATACAAGGGGTTTTCATTGGAGTGATGCCATTTATTTCCGCAGAATGTAAATTGCATATAATCAGCATTTTCGTTGCTAAAAAACTTTTAGTACTCAAATGTCTTTTACCTAATTTTTGCATTTAAGATTTAAGGAAAAACAGCTTCTATTAAAAAAAGAATTTTTAGGTTAGTTTTAATATCCACGTTAAAGTAACTACTAAAAATCTGAAAAAAAACATCTACAACCATTTTTGAGTGTGATTTTTAAAGAATCACACCTATTATATTATGCTGGGTTCTTATCATTTCACGTTTAGGTGGCCAGTAGTCATTAGGTAGCATTCTAGTTCGGACTTTGTCCCAAATATATTATTACCTGTGAAAGCCTTTGTGTGCCGAAAAAAATTGTATTGTGTTTTTGTATAACCAACCGTTTGCATTTAATGCACGTTTTCATATTTTCTCTGTGTATTCTTCAAATAATATTTGCTTACTGCCATCTGCCTTTTATTTTTGTTCTTACAAAATTGCTAGTGCTGCCCCCTGGCTAATGTAAAAAAAACTTGTGACGCCTCAAAAGATGGCGTAAAATTGTGATAGTGCTAAACAAATTGTTAAAATATTGAACTCGGGGAAATAAATTTAAAAAACAGTGGAAAAACTAAATAAAAAAATAAAATTTTGTTATAAGACTTAAGTTAAACATGCAAATATCGTACCTAAATCAAAACATAACTGTTTAAGCAACAAAAAGCCCAAGAAAAATTAATTATAAAACTTAAAGCAAATATCAAAAACAGTGTACGTGAAAAAAGTAAAAAAAGGTAAGAAATCCATAACCAAAAAAAGAAACATCAACGAAGTGAAATATAAAAAAATAATCTAAAAGAAAATTATTAATAAAAGGTACTAATAATAAAAACTAACAATTAATCTATTAGAATGGCGGTGTTTCTCCAAATTTTTTTATGTCAATTCATATTAAATTAGTTTGATTGAAAGGAAACCGGCTTAAAAATTCCTTTAGTCTGCAATATTGTGCATCTATTAATTCACCGTCCCATATAATCACATAGTGGAAGCTCAATATTAAACACATACAAATATAAGCAAAAACAATTGTTTTGGCATTTTTTTCTTTGGTAATTATGCTAGTAGATTTAACTTGTTGTTTACAGAACCTTGAAACTATAAAGTCTTGGATAAATATTTGAAGTAGTAGGTATTAGGGAATGGTAAGCAAAGCCGAAAATCGATTTTCGATTTTACGATCAACTATTTTAATCTCGATTTTTAAAGCCGATTAATTAAAGCTCATAATCGACTTTATTTCAAAGTCGGTTTTTATTTTGATGTTAGGTATAAAAAAATGAAAATATATTAAAAAAAATGTATTTAAATATATACAATTTTTCCTGAAAAAAAAAGTTATAAGTAGATGCGACATCTATTTTATATTAGAGCATAAATTAAGATTACATTAAGATTAAGATTAAGATTACATTAACTACATACATATCACACACTTGATCAAAAACACCCACAACTCAAAAATTGTCAGAATCGGTTCTTGTTTCTAAGACCAGTTTTTAGTAAAATGCTCTTAACAAACACTATAATTTAATATGCATTCAGTAAACTTTATTCTAAAAAGGTTGTTCTACTGTTGAATTGAATTTAGTTATTCAATCAGAGCCATGTTTATTAAAACAGAAAAGAGACTCATGAAAAATAACAATTTTGAATTTATTATTTTTTTTGATTAAGGAAGAGTTATTTACTTATTTATGTGCATATAAATATGTACAACCAGCCTATTAGCCAAATGTCAACAATAAAATTCAAAGCATTGTAGATTTTTTTGGAATTTTTTGAAGCTCAAAATGTTTTCAGACCTCGCACCTACAGTAATCTTATTTTAAGTCCTAAAACGAGTAAAATACATCAGCAGCTACCGCTAAAATTTTCGAAAGGCATCGATCATTGTTTTTAGTAGCCTTAATTAAAAAATAAAAGCCGCTGAACATGTCTCTTCTATCAACCGCCAGGCTAGATAAAACACAATTTTTCTGCTGGTGTGGAACATTTTTTGCTGAAAAAACAAGATTCAAAAAGGAATTTAAAAGCATGATCTCCTTTACGCTATAAAACGAAACCGAAAGAATGTACAACCAAGAAACATGCTGAAGGCATATAAAATAGCATCACTTCTCAAACAAATAATTCTCTTTAACGCATCCAGTAAAGAGGGCTGGGGCCCGCTGAGGTTTTGCTTACAAGTCAATAAGCAAGAGGGAAACCTTACTGGCCACTATAGCTGCAACATAAAATGGCTGGCTATGGCTATGGTAGTTTTGCAGGTGTAGTAGGCATTCAGAGAATTTTCTAACCCTCTTCTTCGCGCTCGACCTCCTAGACAAATTGTTTTCCAGGATGATAGATTATAGTAGGTTAACTCAATCAAGCCCTGGGATCGAAGCCCGCCATCTTGTACTGGCCCAAAAAAGTAGGTTGGATAATGCATCCTCTGCAACACCCCATTTTTTGTGGATAAGATTACCCGTTACCAGTGTAACGATAATGCTTGCTCAGGCCACTTTCTTTACTCCCTTTAAAGTAAACTGTCGTAATACCTCGTTGACCTTTGACATTCACAGAAGTAATAAAAAGACCCTTTTCTGTGGCGTTATCCTAATGGCTCTTTTCTACAGGTGCACCTATGATCATTACTTTGAAACAAAATAATGCAGGAAAATGTTGGCAGGTGCTTTTCTTTAAAGTCATAAACCAAAGATTTAGTTGTTTTTATATAAAAAAAAATATTAAAAAAAAACTAAAGGTTAGGATAATTCTGAGATATTTAATAACGTGTTAAATTTGATGTGATGTGTTGTGCTGCGTTTAACAAACTTTCCAAATATAACCAAAACATTACCAAATTTTATATGCGATCAAGCCTCTTCAACCACTTGTAGGTGATAAACACTAGCAAGAAAACAACTTTAAACTTTTTTTTTTAAATTATAATATGTATATTCCAAAATCAGTAGCCTTTGTTTAGTTTTTTTTTTTTTTATTTTTCTTTAAACAAATTTCAATTCAAAAAACGAGTAATTCCTTTGATTTTTTTAAAGGTTTTTCGAAGTCTTTTCTAATGGTTAATTCAATTCTAATAGATTTCACAATTTACTAAAATCAAAAATTGCAAATCTGCCGATTTTTATTAATAAAACATTATGACGGATATTATATATCCAACGGGTTGCAAACCTCTAACAGAAGATTTAGGAACGGATGAACTAATACGACGACTTAAGGTAAATTTGTTTTTATTTATAAATCTTTATGCCAAGGAAAAAAATTGTGTTTGTTCTTTTATTTTTCAGACGTTAGCCAATGTGCTACAGGCCATGGGTCAAGATGATGGCATGTATCAACAGTATATTCCTCTTTCAATTCATCTGGGTGAATATTATTTTATGCATCATCCTTCACGAGATGTACAACTTCTGGTGGCCTGTTGTATAGCCGATGTTTTGCGTGTGTATGCCCCCGAAGCTCCATACAAAGATCAGGAACAAATTAAGACGATATTTATGTTTTTCATTAAACAACTTTATGGTTTAAAAGATCCAAAAGATCCATCATTTAAAAGATATTTTTATCTATTGGAAAATTTGGCATATGTTAAGTCGTTTAATATGTGTTTCGAATTGGAAGACTGTGCGGAAGTATTTTGTGAATTATTTGGCATGATGTTTAAAATAGTCAAGTAAGCTTGTTTTTGTTTAATTTGAATTAATTAACACAAATTATGTTATAATATACCTTCCAGTGAAGAGCATAGTACCAAAGTTAAAAATTTTATGATCGATATCATGTCTCCGTTGATAAATGAAGCCGATAATTTTACTACAGATATTTTGGATATAATATTGATGAATATTATTGAGCCCAAGAAGTCACAAAATAAAATTGCTTATCAATTGGCTGAACAGTTGATTTTAAAAACATGTGATTCCCTGGAGTCTATTATTAAATTGGTGCGATTAAAAGTTCTATATAAACTTGCACTAACTTTTGAAGTTTTATTTTTTTTTTTTTACATTTACAGTTTTTTAATCAAGTTTTAGTTTTGGATAAAGCAGATAAAAAATATGAAATCTGTCAAAAGGTTTATGATCTTATCTATGAGTTACACATTATATCTCCAAACATTTTATGTTCCGTTTTGCCGCAGCTGGAGTGTAAACTAAAATCATCAAATGAAGAGGAGAGATTAAGTAAGTTAAAGTTACAAAAATATGTAATACATACATAAACATACGTACATATTTATATGTGTATGCATATGTAGGAAAAAATTGTTAACCAGCATTCCAGCAAAAACATTTAAAGTTCTTCTTAAATCAGCATTTTCATTGAAGACCAAAAACTTCTGGGGCCAAATCGTCGCATTCGATTCGAATCGAAATCTCACTCGATCGATCGAGTTGTCAATGCTTTAAGTATAGGAATTCTAATAAGAATTTTAAAATTTCGATTCGAATCGAATGCGACGATTTGGCCCCTGAATTGAATTTTTTAAAATATTTATATTAAAGAATAAGTCTTATAATATTTAAATTTTAAGCTCGGCTCATTTGCCTTCTATTATTGTAAAATCACATAATGAATTCAAAGCAGTGTATCCAAAAATTTAACTACTTCGATAATATTATTAATAATATTACTAATAATTTGTAGGTTAGGTAGAACAGGCAGCCGTTGAAGGAAAGGATACAGCTCACTTGGGTCCGCTTAATTCGGTCCCTTTGTGTTACCTGGAGAGGCAGATAGAATAGGTTGACATTGAAGGAAAGAAGAAATTTAGAGAACGATAAGAAAGAAAGAACAGAAAATTAAGCAAACTTACCAGGGTCTCTGGTGGGAATCGAACCCACAACCCCCAGACTGTTAGACTCGTGCACTTACCACTGATCTACCGGGGCACCCCTAATAATTTGTAGCCCTTTTTTGCTGGAATATTATAGAGAAAAGTTTTTAAATCAACTATTTTTTAACAAAATAAAAATTTGTTAACTTGAAAGAAAAACTGTTATAAATGTTAAACTGTTATAAATGTTGCTCATTTACTTCAACAGTGCCAAAACTGACTACAAAATATTCTTCAGATAATTTTTTTCTTCTCCGATATTTTTAGCCTCATAGGTTTACAACAAAATGTTTATAATCCTTGACATTCCTTTGCCAGAATAAGCAAAAAAATATATTTGGAAAAAAATCAAGTTACGCCCTTTTTATATTAAGTCATCGATAAGTAACCCAGTATTTACTGAGCTCACTCCATATAGACCTAAATACCCTTCAGTCACTCATGTTTCTCCGCTAAGGGATTCGTCGTAACAAACATGCATGATTTAATCTTTCAATGCTACACCATTTCTAATTGTATTTGTGAATTTTCTTATTGTACTTCAGAAATTTCTAATTAAACTGTAGAACTTTCTGAATGATTTCAGAAATTTTCTAATTAATTTAAAAAAAATTTCTAACTCAATTTTTAAAGTTTCTAATCCAAATCGAAAATACGAATTTTTTTATTTTGATTCGAATCATGTAATTTTCCGCCTGAAATTTAATTAGAAATTTCTAAAACTGCATTAGAAAAATTAAATGCAATAAAAAAAATTCTAAAATTCAATTAAACATTTCTAGGAACATATTACGGCATTTGTTTTGAATCAAATTTTTACCCAACCGATTGAGTTGTAAGTGCTTTTAACATTTTAAGTCTAATAAGAATTTTTCGATTTGAATTTTCCACCTGAAATTTAAATAGAATTTTATAAAATTGTATTAGAAGGTTCTGAATTGCTTTTGAAAAAATCTGCAACACATTTGGAAACGGTGTAGTGACCCATTGGTGATCTCATAACTTTCTCTTTATATGCCAACTTAAAGCAACTTAAAGCTCAAAATTTTACAATCGAGCTCATCGCAGTGCCCTTTACCCAACCGAACATTAACCGAATCTGAGTAAATTTTTCGATTTCAATCCGGACTTACAAATATTTACTCGGTTTCAAATTAAGTTAACAAACCCCGTTTAAGATACGCAAATCTATCGATTTTTATAACAAATAACGCTTTTAGATTTAAATTCGGCTCGGTTTACAGAACAGGAAGGATAGCCTGCGGTTTAAGGGGTTTATAATCCCACCAAGGTTCATTATACAATTATTAATCAACCTAGACTTGATGCCATGCACTTTAAAGGTCCTAAAGGCCGCCTAGTTGCCCACATAAATAGTGCCCTCACTAATTATTGGAACTTGTGTATATTGTAACTCAGTCAAATTCTCAAAAAAAATCATTTGATGTCCTCTCCCCGGCCGGCTTCGGTTTTAGCATCCATCTTGTATCCGTTAGGAAAGCTGTTCGTTCTTATACAGGCTATCGGATTTTAATCAACAATACCTTTCAGAGATTATTATTGGTGGCGTCCTTTTAAAACTGATCTGTATAATCATAGCCTTTGATCTTCATAATATCTTAGGGTGGCCTAACTAAGCTTATTGCCGCCATTCCCATTAACCAGTACTCAATTGATATCTTGTACTCCTTGGGTGTGCTTCTTGTATCAGATTTTAGACAGAAACTTTTTCTGAAAGCCCTCTTTTTACCGCCTTCCACCAATTGGTTATTTCAACCATTGTTTTTTTTGCAAGACCCATTTCTTTCGGAACTTTTACCCGTTTCTGTGTATTCTGCTTTCATGATGATGTGCTGTTAAGGACAAGGACTACCTCAAGATATTAAGCCTCACTTGCCAGAACCACCCTTACAAAATAAGTGTCAGGATTATTAAAGTCCCGACCGCATGTTTCCATTTTATAAGAATTCAAGTCCAATGCGTTCTCCGACGCCCACGAAGAAAATTTTTTAGCCGTAGCAGTAGCTTTCCAACCGTTAGAAGCTTTATTCCCATCAACGCATTTTCTGCATATGCAACGGTCTTCCCTTAGCATCAAACTTTCTAATTTACCTTTGACCGTATTGTATTCCCTAACCACCTGCAAAAGACCTTTTCTAGACTAGAATCTATAAACCAATTTTTAAGCTTAAGGCTTTCCATCTCACTAGAAACTCTTTGACTCCAATGTCTCTCAGAACCTCATATAAAACCCTTATCTTAACACTTTAAAGTCTCCTTCCATACTCAAAAAAGCCGACAGTTTATATTAAATTTAACAAACAATTTGTTTCTATAAAAATGCCGGTGTGGGTTTTTCAAAAACTACCCTTATTTTAATTGCAGAGGCTGTTTCTCTTTTGGCCCGAATGTTTTCGGAAAAGGATTCTCAGGTCTCGAAAAAACATTCTGCCTTATTACGCATGTTTTTAGGTCGTTTCTGCGATATATCTGTAAGCATTCGTATCAAGTGTGTACAATCGTCCATGCACTTTCTCCTTAATCAACCGCATCTTCGTGACGATATCATATCATGTTTACGTGCCCGCCAACATGACTCCGATGAAACTGTACGCTATGAAGTTGTCATGGCCATTGTTGAAACCGCCAAGCGAGATTTTACCATAGTCTGTGAATCCGAGGATCTTTTGTTTTTTGTACGTGAACGCACGCTAGATAAAAAGTTTAAAATTCGTAAAGAAGCCATGGGGGGCTTGGCTTTTATCTACAAAAAAGCCATCTGTGAACCCAACGACTTATCTGAAGATGTGAAAAGTTCTATAGAATGGACTAAGAACAAAATCATGCATGGCTACTACATGCCCACCCTTGAAGATCGTTTACAAGTCGAACGTTTGTTAATTACATCCTTAGTGCCCTATAAACTGACACCTGTCGAACGCATGAAACAGTTGTACCATCTAATGGGCACATTTGATGATAATGCCACCAAAGCATTTATCGAACTACAAAAAAATCAAATGAAAACACGTAAAACCGTTCTAGAATGGGTAAAGTTGCATAAAACAAAAGAAACTACATCTTCACAACAAGGACAACTTAATGTCAAACAGTCTATAATTTGCAAATTGCTGCCAGATCCCATTAAAGCCTCCGAATATCTTACCCGCTTCAGTACAAATTTGCGTAAAGATCCGCAATTGTTTCGTTACATGGAAGTCATACTTAAACGCGATGTATCGTGTAAAGAATGTGCCGATACAATGTCGTTGCTTCTAAAGAAACTCGGTGCTCCAATAATGACAAATCTCTATTATCACACAGTTAAAATGTTAATAGAACGTGTAGCCTCGGTGATGGTGGATAAGGAGTCTATAGGTATATTAATTGGGTAAGTGGATCAGTGAAAATAAAAAAGCTTTAAAGCAAATTTTTTTGAAGAAAAAAAAAACACATTTTAACAATTTCGAAAAGAAATATATACAAAATCTAATGTCTTCTAGCTTAATAGAGAATTGTATACGTGGAAGTGGAATGGCCAAAGAACTTCGACTGCCACCTAGCGAGGCTGGCGAACAAGGTTTAAAATTATTAACTGTAAGCTTCAAATGGCAATATTTTGTTCATATCTTTATTTACGTATAATTTCTTGTTCCTTTCTGCTGCATAAAGGCTTTGTCATATCTATTTTCGCCGCACTTCTTTACCGACAAAATTTTGCGCCACATGATATCTCTTCTTTGTTACGAGGAGGATTACGTTGCTCCCCTAATACTTAAGTCCTTAACACATTTAGGCAGACATAAGCCTCTAATATCAGTCGATGCAAATATGCTAGAAGAATTGGCGCCGGTCTGTAAGGATTTTGCTGTCGAGGGTACTCCCAAACAGGCTAAACATGCTGTCCGTTGTTTTTTCGTTAATACACAGGCTGTTGCAAATGGTGGCAACGATTGTACAGACATGCCAAAAATGATACATCCAATCTTTAATGATATCATGGATAATTTACTTCATACTCTCAAACCGAATTGCCCCAAACAGCGCACTAAAGTCGTAACCATGGGCCATATAGCCTTTAATATGCCACGAGCATTTGCTGATAAAATCAAAAATATGATCGCTAGACGTATAGTCAAGGAATTGCTGATACAGCCTGTACCTGAAGATAGGGTCTGTTCGAATATCGAAGGGGACTGGTGTGAACAGGAAGATTTGCCAATCGATACTTTATGCAAACTAGATGGCCTTAAGACAATGGCTCGTTGGCTATTGGGTCTAAAGGATGATGAGGCCTCGGCTAAGAAAACATTCCGAATGCTAATTGCCTTTATACATCATAGCGGGGATTTATTGAATCACAAACGAATGTTTGCTGCAGAATCGTCTTGGTTTCGTTTGGCAGCCGCCTGTGCCATGCTTAAAGTGTGCGAACAGAAGGGTGTGGGAGATCAGTACACTGCCGAGCAGTATTACAGTTTAGCGCAAATAATGGTGAGTTGTTAAGAGAAACAATTAATCGATCTTAAATTAAAAATTGTTTAATACATCTGACAATTTAAAGCTGCTTTTACACGTAAAGTATATTGCCCATTGTATAATTTTCCACTGCAAAATTGATGAATGTAAATCTTTTTAAAAAAACAACAAGCAAAAATTTTTTTTATATTAATTTTAAGGTTATGTCAGACGAAGTTACATACATGCTTAGGTACGTGTGAAAGCAATAACATAATTATATGTCAGTCATGTTTAAATAAGGGTGTCCGACGGCAAGGTATACTACTTTGTTTTGCCTCAATTTTAGTAAACATTAGTCTTGACAGTTTTTATTTGGCAGTTGTGAAGTAGAGACAAATTTATAATGAAAAGATATTCGGTGAACCAACGTGTTTTAATCGTTAAAACATTTTATCAAAATCAATAATCGATTACTATGACGATGAGAAAGTTACGTGAAATTTTCGGGAAAAACAACGTACCAAAAAGACCACTATTTATCGTGTATCGCAGATAGGCCCAAGCGAGATCGGCTTAAAACTTTACTACTGCTCAAAAAGTGTTCAAAACAATCTATTAACGTCAATTGGACGCCGTGCTAAGTAGCTTTGTCTTCAAATTTTGGCCAAAATTTCGGTCAAGGATTTGCATTTGTTTTCATTTTAAATTCAGTTGACACAACAGCTTCTTCCAAAAGGCCATTTACGCCGCCATATGCCAATAAAATGTTACAACTCGCACATGACAACCCCGATTTTCATAAAAAAACTCATAAAGAGTGACGAGGCACATTTTCATTTGAATGGATATGTGAATAAACCGAATGGTCGGTTCTGGGCATCCATTAAAAGTGATAGTGTGGTGGGCAATTTGGTCAAGAGGAATCATTGGACCTTATTTTTTGAATCTGAAAACGACTTAACGATAATGGGGAGCGACATGGTGATATGATTGAAAACTTTTCAATGCAACAACTGCATGCTTTGGGCTTGGTTAACATGTGGTATCAACAAGACGACGCCACATCGCATACAGCCAGGATTACAATGGAATTACTGCGAGACCTCTTTCTTTAACAAGTTTTTTCAAGAAATTGTGATGTTGATTGGTCACATGATTTGGCTGCCTCGGACTTCTTTTTGTGGGGATATCTGAAAAGCAAGGTTTCTGCAAACAAACCAGAAACGCAGGAGCAACTCAAACTATTCGTAATGAAATACCGCGTAAAATTTGTATGAATGTAATGAAAAATGTGCTCAAAATGGCTCGCAAAGTAGTATACCTTGACGGCGGACACCCTGTACACTTGGATTGCAAAAGTGACAAAACATAGGTAAAAACATTACGCTTGGAAGCAGCTTTCACGTTTGTAATTTTTGTATTTTTTTACCCTTCACATACTGAATCGGGAATATGTCAGTTTGTCATTCCGTTTGTAATTTCTACAATATTAATTTGCGACCCAGTAAAGTAAATATATTCTTGATCCTGCTAGATAGGGAAATCGATCTTGCCATTTCACGGGCCCCCTATAATGCAAATAAACAATCTCGCCATAATGTTGAGGGCCACCGCAAATTATAGTCCTTAGGCCCATTTTCCCCAAGTGTGCCTGCTGAGCTCAGGCCTTGCCAACTTTAGTGGACTGTAATATTTTTTAAAAAAAAATATTTGGATAGAACCATATGCAGTGGAGGTCCCATAAAAACGAGCCAATTTTATAAAAATTTCGAAATGATATATCTCTAAAGCTATAACAGATGTCGATTTTAGGTCCGCTGCACAGAGTAGTACTAGTAAAATATCTGCATTAAAATAATCGTTTTGGTAGGTAAAGACAAATTAAAAACAAACTTTTGTCGTTTCTAATGTGAAGGGTATATGAGACTCAGCCGTGCCGATTATGGCGATGTTATTTTCTTTCACTACATGTTTTTCTTATCATTTTTAAAAGTGCGATCCTGTGCCTCAAGTACGCGAAATATTTGCCCGCAAATTACATAAAGGTTTAAACAAGGGCTTGCCCAGCAATTGTTTACCATTGGATTTTATGGGTTTCTATGCTTTCTCTGGCTACGAAACGGATAAAATGTAAGTTCAAGTTTGCAGACTAGATTATCAAAATACATGTATTTTTAAACTTCTTTTATTTTTGTTTAAGATTATTGGACTATAAACGTCAATTCTTGGACACAGATATCAATCGAAGACGTGAATATCTGAAAACAATACAAACCACAAGTGAGTTTTTTTCTTCAGAAAGATTTTATATAAATTTTTCATATATAAATTTGTTTTGATATTAGATCCTAACTTTTCTGGCGAACAACGTCTACACCTACTACCTGATTTCATATTAGCTTTTGCTGTACCCATTCTAGTGCACGATCCGAAATTCACTGATTACGAGGATCGGGCACAGTTAAAACAAACTGAAAAATGTTTACGCTTTATACTGGAACCCATTTTGGCTAAATTAGAGACCTTTTCCTATAGTTTCTTTAAGAAATTAATTGAATTAATGAAAGATCATTATGTAGTCACGCCGCATGAAGATAGTGAAGCCTATAATTTGGTGATTATCAAATAAAGCTAAACATGTTATATTTTTTAAAAGGTTATCATTACAAAATCATTACTTTTTATTAACAGAAAATGTGGGCTTGTTGTGATCTTGCTTATTATATTATTTGTTCCAAAATGGGACAATGTGATTTAACGCCAAAAACAACATTCAATGTACCCATTAAGCTACCACCTTTATATTTTAAAAAACCACCACCTGAAGCTAAGGGCTTTCTACCAAACACAAAAATCTATATACCCTTTGATACATATTCACTGATTTCAACTGTAAGTCCTACCAAGAAAACAACAAATGCCTTGAAACCCACTACCAGTAGTGGTCCCTCGACAATAAAATCGAGTGCCGAAAAACGTCCACCCACAGATCATTTGACATCAATAGATCAAAATTCATTGGTAAGTTTAAAATGTAGAAAATTTCGTCTTTATTTTATTTAAGTGTAAACTTTTTAGGAAAATTTATCTTTGTTTGATAATGCTAAGGATGAGTCGTCGTTAAGTGGACCCAGTACCAAACGTACGCGTAATAATCCCATGCGTATGGGCAAAACGTAAAATGTTATTATTTTT
Organism: Melanophora roralis; assembly: GCA_963583895.1. NCBI lineage: Eukaryota > Metazoa > Arthropoda > Insecta > Diptera > Rhinophoridae > Melanophora > Melanophora roralis. The sequence goes on along the minus strand of OY757191.1, from coordinate 11,017,355 downwards.
TGAAATCATACAGGAATTTTATTACTTTCTATATCTATTATAACAAAAACAAACATTCTTGATAGATTCAGTTAACCATTTACAAAAGAAAAAAAAAAAATAAACAAACAATCCATCACCCATACAAAAATTTGTAGGGGGTTTATAGGAATTCGGAATACAAAAACATAAAAACTTATGAAAAAAATCTTTAGTTCTATGTTAGTAATACTTATTTATAAGTTTTTCTATTTTATGTTAATTTTTAATTTCATTTTTAACAAAGAATTTTCTTTATATAATATTTTGCAATAGCAAACACATATTTTTGTTTGCAAAAAAAATTATAATTTTCTTCGAAATAAGCATAGCAGATAACAATAGAGTTCAAACTTAAGAAACGATACATACTTTAAATGGGGCAGGCTTAAACCTAAACTAGCTTAGACTGTAGTTTAAACTGTTAGTAAAACTTGACTTGTAGCCAAAACCAAGGCTTGACTTTTAGTAAACCAAACTAAAAAAAATTCTAGAACATTGGCTATAAGTTGATGTATATTTTTTGTTTTGCCCTGCTGCATTCAAAATTATTTTTATTATATGTGAAAATATGTTTTTATTTTAATAAATAAAAAATCAACTCTCTTATCTGCTTTTAATATTTAGGAAAAAACACTTTCTTTAAAAAACCTTTAGTAGCAGTTTAGTTTTTTGTTTTATAAAAAATATAAACTTAAAAAAATAATTAACCTGTTAAATTGAATTTTTTGTTAAGTGGATGTTTCACAATATAATTTCAAAACCACATTTTTATTTTATGTAATTGTTTTTTAAATAATTTTTTAACGTTTATCACATTTTAAATTAAATAATATTTAACATTTATTGCAGAAATATTTTGTTCACCAAAATTTTTTGTTAAACTTTTTTTCTTTCACCAATAAAAATTTTACGAAATCAAAAATAAAAATTGTTTAAGTGGTTATAATTATTTAACTTTTTTTATTAAAAATTCAATTTATCATTTCTGTTTCTCTATTTTACCTAAGATTTGTTCTTAAATTTAGACATATGTATAACTAAATATAAGGGATTTTGAAAAAACAAAATGAAAATAATATATTTTAAAATAGTTTTAAATAAAAACTAATTATTACTTATTTGAAATAAAGAAAAAAAAATATAAAAAAAAAACAAAAAAAATATTAAACAAACTAGTTTTAGAAAAAAAGGTGTCTTTACTATATTAACAGTAAAGTCAAATTTATGAACCATCTAAGCACTGATCTATATGAACGTATGTATGTATGTTTTAACATTTATAAAACATATACATATAAATAAAGTTGAAAAACAGATTAAAAATTAAATATTGATTTTTACAATGCAAAAAAATTAATAAAAAAAACCAACAATTTTATTGATCAATTAAAAATACAAATAAGTGTTTTATTGTCATTATCCAAATATTTTTACAGTTTTTTTCAGATTAGCATTTTATCTGCTACTTTAGATCAATGTTAGTCGAGCGTGTCTCTTGATTATTATTTCATATATTACAACAAAAAAGATCGGAAAAAACTAATAATTAAAAAATTCTTGTTAGAATTTCTTTGTATATTTAAAGCATTGACAACTCGATCAATTGAGTAGAATTTCGATTCGAATCGAATGCCGTAATTAAGTAAAGTAAAAGATAACACTAACAAGAAGTAAAGAGATATTCTAAGAAAAAATTAATTGACCCTTTTCATTATCTATTCCCTAGCCACCTGATTTTAATGGCAAATCTAATGTTTTCCAGTCTGCATCTCGAAATATCGCTTACTTTTTGTGGAATTATTTGCCCAGTTCAGTTTGTACAAATTTGAAAATTTTTTGCTTCAAAAAAAAGCTGCTAAAGCGACCGATTCTCCATAAACTGTTAAATTGGTTTTGCAAGTGTTTGGTTTTTGTCTCCGCTAATTAAATACCCTGCAGGACTATCAATTATGGTAATACTTCAAGAGTTGCACTGGCGACAACGTAACAAATAATTACATACATATGTGAAACGTCTTAATATATACAAAAATGAAGTGTTTTAAAAAAATTTTTTATTAAGCATCAAATTACAAACAAAATAATGACAAAGTATATTGTTTAAGCATTCGTTTACTTTAAAACTATATTTAAATGTAGTTAAATATATATTTTTCATATCTTTTTTTCTTTAAACCTTTTTAACAATCTGCACTACATCCTCATCATTGAGTACATGTTCAATACCAACTTTTTGCGGCTGATGTTTAACGGATGAGCCCCAAACTAGAGCACTGTTAGAAGAAAATTTATGTTTAACAAGATAAAGGATAACAATTAAAATACAAAAACTTACTATTTAAATTCTTTAGCTATAGAACGATGTAATTTATTACAAAAATCTGAAATTGTGGTTCGTTCGCTATGCAACACAATGGGTGAATTGTAGTCCGGCAACTGGCCTTTGGGCTTTGTGTAGCTGTAAAACAAGCAAAGAAAAGGGATGAACATTTTTAAACATAATATAGAAGAAGTCTTATTAAAATTTAAGCTATGATATGCTGCTTATAAAAAATTAAGTTAATATCTTTTTTCACAGAAGATGTAGATGCGTTATTTTTTTTAATTTTTACATACATTCGAACCAATTTCAGGTATTCCCACATTAGTTCTAACAAATCGTCAAAGTTCCAACGATGATGAGCTGATATCGGCACACAATGAGGAATTTTATAAATAACATCTAATTCTTCTATAGAAATTTGATCGATTTTATTTAACAGGTAAATGCAGGGTATGTAGATACGATTGCCTTCAATGACATCAATTAAATCGTCACTGGTGGAATCATAGCGTAGAGTAATATCAGCATTGTGTATTTTATATTCCGATAAAATGCTTTTAACCAAATCCGAATCCAATTCTGATTGTGGTACCATTGCATTAAGATTAACACCACCCTTGTCCTTGCGTTTAAAGTAAATATTTGGAGGTTTTTTATTCAGGCGTATACCAAAGCCCTCTAATTCATGTTCTAATAATTTTTTGTGACCCAAAGGCTTTAGACAATCGAGTACCATGAATATCAAGTTACAGGTACGGGCCACGGCTATAACCTGACGACCACGACCTTTACCATCTTTAGCTCCTTCAATAATACCAGGCAAGTCCAACAGCTGAATTTTTGCTCCTTTATATTTAATACAACCTGGAACAGTCGTAAGCGTAGTGAATTCGTAAGCCGCCACTTCAGAATAAACACCGGCCAAGTTTGATAGTAATGTGGATTTACCCACTGATGGAAAACCGACAAACCCGACTCGAGCATCACCAGTTTTAGCCACTTCAAAGCCTATATTAAACCAAACAATTGTTTAGTCCTCTTATGGTAATCAGTATAGGTATGTATACATATACATATTACTATTTACCTTGTTCACCGGTACCACCTCCACCACCCTTCGGAGATATCAACTCTCTTCGCAGTTTCGCTAGTTTAGCTTTCAGCAGACCCAAGTGAGCAGATGTGGCTTTATTTTTTTGAGTACGAGCCATCTATTTAATCCAAGCAGTTGGGTGAAATTCAGATATGTAAAACAAAAAAAAAATAAAGGTTAGTTTTTTGCAAACTCTTTCGCAGTGAACTGTATACAAACCTCGCCTTCAATGGCAGCAATTTTTTCCAATATTGTACTCATTTTTAAGTTTTAAATTGTTATTGACTTTAAATAATTTATTTTGTAATTGTGTTAAAACAATCTCTGGTGGCTAAATAGAAAAACCACTCGCGTGGACAAATATTCATTCCACCGCACAACAAAATTGACATTAATTGTTAAATGAAATGTCAAAAGATGATAAAATAAAATAGAAAAACAAAATCAAGCTGCCATATATACAAAAAAACATTTGTTAAGGCTGCCACATTATTAGTTATTGCCGCTACCACTTTGCTATATGAATAAGAATTTATATATACAAATGGACATATACATACATATAAATAATACAAATAAAGCATCTGAAACTATTTTTAAAAAAATTTCGAAATTTTGTTACAATTTTGTTTTTTTTTTTAATTTAAAATATGATTTTTCTGGGCCTTAGCAAAATTGTAATATAATTTTTTTTGTTTGTCGACAAGTGATTCCGTTACAAATTTATATTATGTGTAAGACTTGCCACTTCTTTAACTTTAGTTTCAAATAAAACCGTTATTTCTATTAGTTTTTGTATTTTTCTTAAGGAAACATGTTTCGTTCAAGTACGTATAAAGTAAAAATAGATAAAAATTCAGTTACCATTTTTTAATTTATTTTCCTAGCCAAGCAAACTAAACCTCTAGCTCAAGTTTTGCGTGAAAAAAACTCAAGAAATAGATTTGTTAGCGAGCTGGCAAAAAACGAGAGTCAACTTTTCAATCGCAGTTTAGATTCAGCACAAACAGCTTTATTGGAAAAAAAGACCAATCTCAAACAAACTAAGCTCTATATACGGCGGTCTTTGAAAAGACCTCATGAACATCTAAATGATTCCTTTGGCACTTGTGAACAAATGGAAACAAAAACTGAACTCTTCATAATGCCATCACCAAAAATGAAAGTGCTTGAAAGTAAGGTTAAGTTGAATAATACCATTTGTGGCAGTACCAAGAGTTTGGAAAAACCTTCCTGTAGCACCGCTTCTAAGCCAAATATGGAAAATTCAAAAAATAATGAAGGATCTAATGATATAATGTCACGTACGGGTTGTAATATGCTTGCATTGGTAGGAAACGTAACCTTTGTACTAAAAATTTCGAAAATGTATCCAAAAATATATGTTCTTTGGGATGTCTATGGTAAGCTTATATGTTAAACTTTTTAATATTTATTACTGCAAAAAGACAAAAATTGCTAACGACGTGGATCATATGGACTACTTTTAATGTGCAACATACCTTTATAAATTAAAAAAAATAATTTTTTCATAATTTTAGGCAAGTTAATTAAAATTTCTAAAGGAAAGATTCGCAATGAGTTTATTTTACTAATACGCAATTTTGAAGGCGATGGTCCCATTTTGCAATGCTTTTATTATGACTTTGACAATTCTTTGAATTCATATGCAAATGGTAATATTTATTTATAATTATTTTAAGCCCCTGTTAAAGATAACTTAATTACAGACCCTTTTCTTGCAAGAGTTTTCAAGTGATTAATTTTTTAATATTTTAAATTATTTATCATTTCAGATTCTTACGTACGTATTGTAGGCAACATGACTGGTTCCAATCGTTTAAGAGTTTTTAAAATTCAACTTTTAAGAAGTCCTATACCGCAATCAAATTTAATGCGCATTCAAAATGTAAATTCATTTGTTCTTTTGAATAATCAAAACAAATAAATAATGTTTTTATTACAAAAAAAAAGTATTTTTATTTTATAAGTATATTACACTAACTACTTTTAATAGAAAATTAAGGTATTAAAAAATAATGAGATATGTTAATTGGTTATTTTTTAATTGTGAGTAATAATACACATATAATAATTTGTACTTAAGTGTATAAATGAAAAGATTTCATATATTTTCTTTTAAATTTCACTTATTACTTTGTGCCTTGTTATCAAAATTAATAACTAAAAATAAATTTTTGGATTTTTGTTTAAATAATAAATTTTAAAAAATATGTATGTGTGCACGTTTGATTTTGAAAGCTAAGCTCTACAATTAGTTAATATTTAGATGTCTAAATATATGAGAACTCCTAGGGCAACACCTATAAGCAAGGCAGTTAAATAGCCCAAATGAATGCTGCTTTTTTGTTGATAATAACTAAGAAAAAATTTAAAAAATTAAGATATAACTCTCAAATAAAAATCGAAATAAGTTTTTAAAACTCAAACTTACATTAAATTTTTTCTTGGCGAAAATGGCGATGGAGGATTAATACCCGGTATATTACTATCTAAATAAACAAAAGTATAACCCAATATGGCTACAGCTAAGCCGCATAATAATGGATAAATAATACTGTTAATATTGTGTTCCTGAGCCCAATCGATAGCATAACGGTAACGACTTTCGGCAAAATTTTTTAAATCAACTATTCTTTCCGAGTTGGCATAAGGCACTGAAATGAGAAAATTACTATGCATTAATGTACATATCGCACACTAAATCAAAAACAGTCACAACTTAATCATAAATTTTCATGAGAAGCTTTTAAGTGTTTTCCAAACATGGTTGGTATGTTGTAACAAAATTGAATTTAACAGTAGCGAAACCATTAAAAAAAAGCTTATTTTAATGCAAATATATTTTCATTCTCGTCATAGATTAATAATGAATAAAGAAAAAAAAAGATTTTATAAAAAAATTGAGTTGTGACTGTGTTTGATTTATTGTGTGATATATACATATCGTCGTGTGGGTTTTTATTTGCTGCAAGGCACATTACCAAAATATGAGTTAGGAACTGATTATTTATGACTATACTGTCTTTTTTTATATCTGTACTCTATTTTTCGTTAACTCTATTATATTCCAAGATATCAAGCTTCAAACTTTTTCGTATACATATGTATGTATGTATTAGAGGTCTGCTTGACTACACCCAAATGCCGTTTAAATACATTCGTTTGTTTTTCAACAACATAGTGTTTTTCATTCAATGTTAAACAATTTTAATGAATGAACCCACAAGCGAAAGCAAATAAAAAACAACTTCAGCCGAAAACAAAATATTACCCATACATTCATATAAATAAATACTGAATAGAATGTGTGAATATTGCTGTATCATTGGTGTAAAAATTATTATTCATTTGTGTTTGCAAATTTGTCGTTATTGTTGTTGTTAAACATTCATTAACTCGAAAAAACACCTGAATGTTTTTATAAAAACTCTAACTGTAATGAGACTTTGCTATGTTTTTGTATTTTCAAGTGTGTTTTATACACATTCAAAACGAAAACTGTAAAATGAATGTGTTCTTCTTGTATCATTGAGTGTAACACACAATACATTCTTTCTTGTGTTGTTACTGGCTTAACTTTATTTATCTCCCATAGAATGAAAAATGTTTGAATGAATATTGTTTTTGTTGTGTATAGGCAATTAAATGAATATAGTCATGCAGATGTCTAGTATGTATATAATTTTTTTTCTCGAAATCGTTCGGATGTACCGTGCAGAAAATAAGAAACCACACGACGATATGTAAAGTTTTTTTTTTCAAAATAAGTGGCTGTATTCCTAAATGCAGTTTGCTTTCCATCAAGAAATTTTACCTTCTTCCTTTATAAAACCCTGTCCTTTCTGACAATGTTTTCGGCTTCCAATGCATTATTATAACCATGTATAAACATTCTTTTGGGAGCAGAAGACATTATCGAAACCCTTAGCTTTATTGTCAGGAAGAAGGTTTAATTTCGTGCTGCAAAGCATGCTGCGTTTAGGAATACAGCCAGTTATTATTGATTGTTTTTATACAGCAGTTTCTAAAAAATTAAAGAAATTACTATTTGTCTATTAGACAATAAAACAATAAACCTAACGTTAAAAGCAAATCAAATAACATACATACATATAGATATGTACGTATGAGAGTGCCTGTTAATAGGTTGTACAAACAAACCGCAAAAAGTTTCTTACAGTTCATTTAAAAATTGTTATACTAAAAACACGTTAAGAATATTAAATTTTGCATAGAACTTAATATTGTATGTGTGTACTTACTAATAAATATGCATGTGTATGTACTATGTACATATAAATAAATGTCGTAAGCTAAAATGCAAAACTACTTACTAAAGTATTGTATTCTTATCTTTTTGGCAATTAGGAATACTTTTTGCTTATCCTTTAGTTTTTGAGATGAACTTAAGTGGTTTTACAATAAGGCTGACAATAAGATTTTTAAAGAACTTTAAGAAACTTTCATTTAATAATAAATAAACTCATGTTTTAATAACACAATAATTTTTTTTAACTATAATTTGGTGTGTAATTTTTTTAACATTTATTTTTATTACCAATTTTATTGATTTTGTAAAAATCCTTGAATGTACAAACTTATACATAATACTCTGTCACACAAATACAGTCTCATTTAATCATCTAAAAATGAATACTAAATTATTTTATTGCTTTCTGCTAACAAAAAAAATAAATAAACAAAACCAAAGTAAACAAATGTACTTTTGCATGCCTACGAAAGAAACATTAAACAAAAACAATCCAATAAGATAGGTATTTTAAACAGAAAGTGAATTACCATTTAACAGACAAAATATTTTAAAGGAAAGGAGAGAGTAAGGAAACCTTTAACAAAGCAGTGAGATCATCAGTGATACTTTAATTTTTCGTCAATAGTATTTAAATGAGTTTTAAGTTTTAAAAATACACACAGTATTGTTTAAGAGAGTAGGAAATTAAAATTTTATTTTTATTTTAATACAGTGAACTCGCGAAAACGTGAATATCCAGAAACGTGAACATCCAGAAACGTGAACACTTTTTATTTAACATTAACTACTCTAAAACGTGAACAAACATTGAAAGCCCTCAAACGTGAACAGTTTTTTCTGAGGTTTTTTGTTTGTTTACATTAATTTTATTAGTTTTGGGAGTCCCCGAATTATGCAATAAAAGGATCTATAAGCGATATACATAGTTTTATTTGCAAAAGGTTGATTTTTGTGGTCAGATTAATAAGACAATTATGTATTACCCAAAAGCTTAGGTTTTAAAATTTTTAAATTGGACTTTTCGGGTTAAAGCGTTGTTAAGTTTTGACTAGATTTGGATGTTTTTGAACTAATAACAATAAATTGATAAAAAAAAATTAAATTCGTTAGAAAATAATTAAAACATATCCAATCAGAAACGTGAACAAAATCGAAAACATGAACACCCTTGGTAAAAATTAGTTCACGTTTTCGCGAGTTCACTGTATAAGTTTTGTAGCAAGTGACCATGAAAATTTAAAAATAACTTCAACTGCATTCTTTCCTAAAAGAAATTTTCCCTTTTCGGTTCTATAAATAAATGTATGTATGTATGTATGCACATAACTGTCAGTAGGAAAAATAGATGTTTACAATAAATTTTAAAGTTTAATTACCTACCTGTGACAATAACCATTTTGTAGAATACTATTATAATAACAAATAATGCCAAAAGTGAAATTAAACGTTTGTCCAGCAGTGCGCCAAAATTACTTAACTTGATAGCCTTAAAATTTTCTTTATAAAATAGATTTCTTGTTTCTGGTTTTTCCGTCAACTGATTGCTACTGCCGTTAGGTTGGTGGATTTTACTATTACCGTTTAAACTTTTTTTATTTATACTATAAGGCGAAGAACAGTTGGCGATGTGTTCATTAAATGATAAATAGTCAGAAGAGGAACCAACTATACAGTTTATATTTTCAGTCGCGGCAGAGCAGTTATTTTGATGTGCCGCTTCTGCTAATGTTGATGTAGAAAATGATATTGATTCCTCCTGCATGTTTATTATTATTTCTTTTTATTATACTTTGTGGTAATTCGTCTTGTTTACGCGGCCTTAACGTATATTTGAGATTCACAAAAAAAATTTAAGAAATAAAATTTAATAAAAAAATATACTAATTATGCACCAACCAAATTTTCGTTGTGACGTAGGAAAAGGCCGAGAGCAGAGAAATATTCGCCTGGATCAAAGTCGTATGAGCCGCCGCCGACATCTTTGGAGCAATCAATCCGCCGCCGACTTGCCTTGGCTTAGTTTGAATTGCGTGATAAAACAGAATACAAACGCAACCTCAAGCAAAACAACTCTCAAAAAAGAAAAAACAGGCCCATCGCTAAAACTTCGGATGCAACTTTACAAACTCACATTTTACTTTTACAATTTTCATTTACAAGTCTTCCTTTAAATAAACATTCAGAATATTATATAACCTCTTCTGAAAGTGCACACAGCAGCGTGATTTTACGTCAAATTGTATGGGAAAAACGTTATGTTTGAGTTATGTTTCATGATTAAAAGTTTAGCCAGCTACATACACTTATTGTTTTGTTTCATTTATTTGCATTGAAATAATTTTTTTTAAACTGTTTGATTCTCAAAATTTTATTTGTAAGCTTACATAAGTTTCCGCCGGCGACTAATAGTTGACCGTGAGCCGCCAGCGAGAATTTATTTTTAAGCGCCGCTGCCAGTATTTTACCACGGCTTGTTTCTCTAGCCGGAGAAAATAAAAAAGTAAACATACTCTTTTGGTGACGCACTAGTTAACAGAGCTGTAAAAATGGTTTAAAAATAATAGAAATACATGCCAGATTGAATGAAATTGCCAATGTAAATTGTTACATTTTTACAGAGAGCTTTACCACTGTTCAAAGTGTAACCTACACTGTCAAACTTTACACTTTAAAATTTTAATTTTTTAAGTATACATTTCTTGAAAACTTGAAAATAACTTAAGGAATTTAATACATTTTAAATACATTTCTTTTATTTCACAGTAATGCATATCGAAGATTTTTGCAAAAACCAATTACTAGGTCATATAGTTCTTGTTTTTGATTAATATTGATACATTTCTGCTTACAAGGAAATACACATTTTAGATGAAAAAAAATTATTTAAAAAATTACTTGTTAACTGAGTTAAAAGCTTTATATGAATAATAATGTATTTTTTTATAACAGCAATCAGATTGAGAAATTCTTTACTCTTTGCAATAATTACATTACATAAGCGTAAGTCAACACAAAAATTTAATAAAACTAAGGCAGAAAAATAATTTGTTTGCACTGAACAAAAACACTTCTTGCGTTAGCCGGTGCTTTTTGCCGCACTTGGTCCGAATTCCTGTAAGTACCAGATTTTGCTAAGTTGCAAATGTAGTTAAAAAAATTTAACTATAACAATCCTCGGGAATCAGAGAATTTTTTTTAGTTCTTAATTTTTGATTTTAATGAAAAATGTATATTTAAAAATAAAATATTTACTGAATTAATGTATGTATTAAAATAATTTTATTTTTTAAAGTCATTGGAATGAAAAAGTTTTTAATTAATATTGGTATTATAATTATTAATGTTAAAATTCGTTTACTTTTCGAGAAGTAATTTTAGGAATTGCTCTCAGAAAATTTTTTCATCAAAAAGACGCGAAAACTTAAAAAAATTTTAACTTTATCAAAACAGCACACATTATGTCTTTAAAGTTGCAAAAATAGTAGTTATTTTACAAAACAAAAAATCAATTTATGCAAAGTTTTTATTGTTTTAACTACAAAAAAGTGTCCAGTAAAATTTTTGAAATACATACTTAGTAAAATAATTGTTACTTAACGCTCTCAATTGGAATGAGTTTATTGTTTTAAAAAGTATATAAATATAAACTTATATGTATATATTTTTTTAAGTTCTATACTAATAACAAGTTATTCAACTTAAAAACATTTTTACACAAAATTTTTTTTTAAATTTAATAATACACTTAAAAATCATGACATATTTTTAGTCCTCAATATATCCACATCAGTTTGCAAGCATTTGCGAAAATCGTAATCAGTTAGACCCAAAGAAAATAAAGGGTTCAATGCCTTAAAGAAGTGCAAGCCTCGTCCAATTTTTATAATATAACCGTTGCTTAGACTATAAAAGAAGAAAAAATTAAGATATACCTACTAAACATATTACTTAAGCCGACAACTCACACTATTTTACGATCATGTAACGAATTTTCGTATTTAATACTTAATGTTATGCCATATTTGGTTAAATCACTTTTTATCTGCTGCAATATTTGCTCTTGATTGGACGAATGCTCTTTTGTTATAAGGGATATAAACTTAAGGCTCTGACTCTGTTTAAACAGCAGTTCAAAAAATGCTACTAAATTCTGAAACTGAAAATAAATAAGAAGCAACAAGTTATTTATTATTATATAAGCCACAAACATCTAGGAAAATATAAGAATTTGTTAGAATTTATTCTATTTTTTAGGGGATACACAAGTAATGAAACGACAGCTGAAAGCATTCTGTTAGGGTTATAATTGGGGTTATAATTTATATTGGGCCAATACCTGATATCTCTCGATAAGATACGGCTCTTCTAATAGCACTTCTTTTACATCAGAATTAATATATTTTCCAAAAAGGCTTTTATAACTATAGCCAGAAGAGCCGTCGTCTATTGGAATGTGTGACACTAATGTTCCTTCCGAAACGTGTCGTTGGACACGTTCTTTTATTTGTTCCGCTCTATCAATGTACTCCTTTATTCGTTCATAAAAAACTTTTTTCTTGGCCACATCTGTTTCGTCTGTTAAATGAATGATTAAAAATTACACTATTCGTTTTACGGATCTGATGGGAGAAAAACTTACCGCCCACCAATTCCATTAAAATTTTAATTCCTTCCTGATAATTAAGTTGGGCTTCCAAAATACGACCTGCTTGATCGCACTGCACGGCCCTCATCAGAATTTCTTTTGCATCCATTTACAAAAGTTTTATGCAACAGAATTTAACAATCTTAAAATTGCAAAGCAACAAACATATGAATTACAAAAATAACTTTTTCTACACAAGTAATTTAAATAAAAAAAACACAAATTATTTTCCTTTAAAATTTAGCTGTTACTAGTATAAAATCTCAAAAAAAGAATTGTATTTTTTTTGCTAATTTATTTTTTTTGTTTGTTAGCCAGTTTGTTTACCGGGGATGGTGAAGTTGGTAAATTCAATTTTCAAAAGTATGTTATTAGGTCTGACTGCGTACTTTTCCAGTAGCAAATACTCAGTAAATTTTTTTGGGAGAGTACGACCAATTTTACTCTGTCGGCTAAAAATATATCAAGAAGTACTCAGACAGTATCCAGTAAAATCTTGCAAGAAAACAACTGAACGGTGTGTAAACAATTCAAATAACAATGCAAATGAATTTTAGCATATGTGTACGCGGTAATTTATTTGTATATTTGGACGTTTCTAGCATCAAGTAATATGTTATGTTTATTATAATTTTTTATAAACGTTAAAAATCAACACAATTCTAACTATTGTTAAATTTCAATTTTTATTTTCGTTTCACAAAAATTTTTTCATTCAATTAGTAAATAAAAACAGCTGTTCAAACTAGTTGCAAAATCTTGCAAGAAGAAGTTTCTCCAGTAACATTTTGCAAGTTCTCTTAGTTCCAACTATCAAAAAATTTTCTTTTTGGCTCTCTCGCTGCAAGAGATTTGGAGTACGCAGACAACATTTTGCAAGATTTTGTAACATTTTGCACAAAATGATGCAAAATATGTATACGCAGATAGACCTATTGTACGTCTTGACGAGTCAAATTCATGCTTAGACAAACGTCAAACTCAGTATATAAAAAACCCAGTATAACAATACCGGATTTTTTTTTCATTTGGATTTTGACATTTGTCTAGGCATGAAATTGTACGTCTTGACGAGACAATTAGTCATGCCGCAAAAATTGTAATTATATTTTACACAGGCCTTAATAGAAATGTCGCAACTGCTAAAAAGGTCTTTCAAAGGTGTTTTAATTTTTAAATTAATGGCATAATTTTTAATTGTTTATGTAAAATTCTAAAGTCAATATAGTATAAAGCTTAATTCATAATTGTACGTCTTCTCGAGAGAAATTCATGTCTAGACAAATGTCATAATACAAATAAAAAAAATTCGGTACTTTTATACTGGGTTTTTTATATACTAAGTTTGACGTCTGTCTAGGCATGAATTTGTCTCGTCAAGACGTACAATAATAGTTTTCTAAATAATTATTGTTTTCTGACTTGTAATAGGTTTGTAAAACAGATGTTATTTAGAAAATCATTCTTTTGTTTTCTTTTTATTTTCTTAACATTTTTTCCAGAGATAAAATAAAAAAAATTTTAAAAACTTCTATGGTTATAAAGTGTATGTTTATCGAAGTTAAAAGAAATTATGCCTTCTGCTACACCATGTTTATGCACTTTTGGAGATCTTAACTTATGCCCATATTTATAATAATTAAAGAAGTTTTATTACTACAAAAAATTTTTCCCTTCTAAAAATATCCAAAAATTTTAAAATTGGCCCATTTTTGGATAATTACCGATAAGTGCCGATTTCTGAGCAGCACTGATGTTATACACGTATATTTACAAGGTGGTGTTATACCGTCAGCTGATTATTATTCAATTGATTTTCGCCAACATCTTCTAGATGTCAAAATCTGCATACTTTACGATTGTTTACCTGTATTTTTTGACATCAAGGTGTTTGCCCCTTGATTAGCAATGTAAAAATGCCATATGGGAGAAAGAAGAAAGTTAATAAAACAGAACAAAATGACTGAATAAGTTAACGTTCATAGCGCTGAACTGTGCAATTGAACTAGTTCGTTCCTGAACAACCCAACTCTATTGTTTTTCAACAGCTGCTTTGACAAAAACAGTAATGTACAAATCAATTTTTATTTGCATTAATACAGAAAAAATAGTTTGCGCAAAAATATTATATTAATTATATGTAAACATTCTTGATATTAAATAGTGTCTATGGATGGGTTATATCTGAAAAAGTTAAAGGATATTGATAAAACGTCGAGAGTTTTGTATACAATTCCGCCTTTGCAAAAAATATCTGGTGGTAATAATAAGAGTAGCAGCAAAATGGAACAATTGTCTGGTGTTATGATAATAATTATAATTGGAGGAGGAGTTTTGACTTTTGTTATGCTGTTTATATTTGCTAAAAGACAAATAATGCGCTTCACTTTACGTAGTCGTAGAGGTCCACATGTGCCAGTGGGCAATGATGCTAAAAAGGTGAGGCATAGTATGAAATATAAAATTCAAGGTTTGCTACCCATACAAATATGTATGTTAAAATATAATAAAGGCATAATAGGCGTTAAATTAAATAGATATTTAAGTAATAACTTTTTTCATTTTCAAATTTTCTATTAGACTTTAAGAAGAGAAATAGAACGTCGTTTGGACTGTATACAAAAAATCGCCCAAGAGCCAAAGCTGTTATGGAATGATGATAAATATATTCTGCAAAGCGATAAGCCTTTGCCTCCCTATTATTATCGCATGCAAGCTGTAGATGATGTTAAAATTTTAGGTATTTTTGTAGGGTTCTTTGCTGAAAGTTAAAATTAAAATATTTATTTTAGAATGTGAAATAGCAAAGTATGATGGTTCAACAAGACATGCCTACGATAATTTAAGAGCTTTTCTACTGACCACTTTATCAGCATGCCTTAATGGCACCGGACAACGTATGATCCATCAATTTTGTGATATGTATGAGCATGCAAGACACGATCCTAATGAGTTTGGCAGTGACGAATACGAGGCATATCATCGTTTATTGTTAAAGCTAATAGAAACGTAAGTTTGCACTTTTAGGTCCGATAAAAATAATTTATTTTATATATTAAAATTACAGGGCGAAACAGTTAAAGCCCTTTAACAATTCACGAAAAAGCTCACCAGCCCGTTCAATGACAAAGCCGACAAAAATGCCTTCCTTGCTAGACCCTTCGCGCTTAAAACCACCACCACCGACAACTTTAAGGACACAGTTGTCTACAAACGCTAATGATTTGGCCGCTGGTCATCAATCGAAAGTTAATTTGACACTGGGTCTTCATGGTCGAGATATTGATGGTAGTGATATCGTTACTAATTCTCTGCATTTACAAACGCCAGCCGAACGCGATGTCATCATAAGAAATCGTATTAAAACACCAACTTTTGATGATATAGTCAATGAAAATGATGCGGATGACGATGAAGACATAATTGAGGGCGATGATGAAATAATGAGCATTTCATCGGTTAAATTTAACGAAAATTCCAATGTTGTATGATAATTAGAAATTTAGTATAAACAATAAGCCAAAAATTGTGAACAAACGTATTCGCAGATGTATGGAGAATAAATTTACACATAATACAATTTTTAGAAAAAGGCAAACATTAGGTGTTTCCCTAATATGTAGGCTTGTTTCTTCGTAGTAAGAAGTTTTAGTTTGTTCCTAAACAAAACAAAACATTCTTTTTTTATTGTATTTATAATGTTGGGATTATTAATTTGAAAAAAAGTTAAAATTTTAGGTTTGTTTTAAGCAAGTGGTTAATATTTTTACTGCAAAAAAGGATACCTGGTATTATACGTATTAAACAAAAAAGTTTTTTATTCACAAAACATTAAAAATTAATTTTTATTTTTGTATGTTTAATTTTTTATTTTCAGATACACTTCGCTGCTGCCTTGAACTAAATAATATTTAAAGTAATAAGAAATAAAAAGAAAAAATTATACATCAAACTTGAGCTTTGCTGATTTTATTTACAGGTGAAAAAACTTCCTAATACAGCTCCTTACCCTAATTTAAAATGCCAGATTCTTTGTTAATGTACTTTGTTGTGAATAAATCGGCCTTATCCGGCCGTTTAGAAAGTTTAAACTTAAGTCCATCAACTGGATTAAGAGGCAACCATCTCGTGGTAGGTCTATCTTTTAAAACAATTTGTTTTTAATTTTCAAGGCCAATATATATTTTATACCAATGTTTTAAAACATTTATGTTTTAAAGGTTCTATAAATTTTTCTTCTAACAATGCAAAAAATTATTTATTTAAATTTTTTTTATCAAAATTTTGTATGTGCACTATTAAATCGTATAAGCGAGAACAATAACCATATTCGTTATCATACCAAGAAATTAGTTTATGAAAATTTTCATTTAAAGCAATACTGGCATTTGCATCAAATACTGAAGATGTAGAATATGTTATAAAATCCGATGAAACTACCTGGTCTTCTGTATAGCCCAATATGCCTTTAAGAGGCCCATTAGCAGCATTTTTGATAACTTCTTTTAGAAGCTCTGCCTTAGCGGGTTTATTTAGGCGAACTGTCAAATCAATAACCGATACATTAGGTGTGGGTACACGAAAAGCCATGCCTGTTAATTTGCCATTTAGTTCAGGTATAACTTTGCCCACTGCTTGTGCAGCGCCTGTCGAAGTTGGTATTATATTTTGCAAAGCTCCTCGTCCGCTTCGCCAATCTTTCTTGGCTCCATCTACAGTAGCTTGAGAGGCTGTCATTGCATGACATGTGGTCATTAAACCCTCAATAATACCAAAATTTTCATGCAATACTTTGGCTAATGGTGCCAAGCAATTAGTGGTGCAAGAGGCATTCGAGACTACCTTCATATCAGCCCTATATTTATCCAAATTCACACCACACACAAACATGGGAGCATCTTTAGAGGGCGCTGAGATAATGACTTTTTTGACTGTACCTTTCAAATGTTTGCCAGCCGTTTCCAAAGTTCGAAATTGACCCGTAGCTTCTACTACATATTCCACTTCAGCCTCGGACCATGCTATCCTTTCGGGATCCTTCTCATTGAATATTCGTATACGACGACCTTCTAGTATTAGATGTTTATCATCTGCACATATTGAGAGATTAAGACGTCCATGTGTAGAGTCATGTTTTAGCAAATAAGCCATATAATCTAAACTGATCATGGGATCGTTAATGGCCAGAACACATGCATCCTTTTGTAAGCAACGCCTTAAAAATATGCGACCAATGCGCCCAAAACCGTTAATACCAATACGGGACATACTTTTGGTTTTATTTATTTATTTTTTTTTTTTTAAACTGCAAATGTCAGTATATTTTAATGAAAATAAAAATAGACACGTTCCTTAAGTACATTTCATAACTGAGTGACTGGCTTTGAAAACAACTTATCGGGGACCGTAAACAAATAATTCTCTAAAGTTAGTATAAAAATGAATAATTCCTTTTTAAGTACCTTTATTACATGTAAAATAATCATAGGGAAGAGCTGGGGTTTCAAACAACTGGTAAAATGGAACATGACTTAACCATGGACTTTGTTTAATAATAAAAAATACTTGCAGATATATATTTATGTACTTACGGATGTAAGGCTCAACCAACCGATGGGTGCCCTATGTTTTGCGGACGAAAAGGGCTATTATAGAAAGCTTCTGACTAAAGCCCAAAAACGTGTTACACACAACAATACATACATATAGGCATGTTGCGAAAATCACTTTTTGTAAAAGTGATTTTCAATCACAAGAAAAGTGTTCTGCATACAACATTTTTTGGATTCTTAACCGGTCAGCTAAATGCCTGCCAATTTAGAATCATTTGGTTATTTTTTGAATCACCTTATTTTGAAATTCAAAATAAACTAATTCAATGAATACTTAAAATCACAACTAATTTGAAACCATATGATAGTCAATTAATCTCCTCAATTTCTACAACAACACTTTAATAAAGAACACGTTAATAGTAATTTTTAATATTTTAATTCTAACTAAAAAGTTTATTTCAATATTTCCATTTAGTGTGTACAATCATAAGTAAACGCTTTTAATGAAATACTTTTTTTTAAGTTAGCATGAAGGTATGTATATCCATACAAAAATTTGATAAATTTGCAATTCTTTTGAAATATATCGTTACTCTAATATGAAAAGGCCAAAAATGTACATATACATTTATCGAAATAATCGAAAATCTGGGCTTATTGAAAAATTCGAGTTAGGGCCTTTCTATATTAAGGTAACGATATATAATATAATATGTTAACATTTAAACAACCTACACAATATTTAAAAAAAGGGGGAAAAGAAAAAAAGGCAAAACAACAACAAAAATTAGTTTCCTTGCAACTTTGAAAGGAAATCCATTAAAAATTGATGTCGTGATGTTATCTCACACATCGTTCGGTTGGGCAGTTTTTCGATTATACGCTGATAAAGTTCTTGGCGATTCTGAGAACCCAATTTCATTTCAATGAGTATTATTTTATCTTCATCCCTAGTCCACGCAGCCTCTAAAGGTAAAACTGATGGAGATTTAACGATTTCCGGTGCTAAGGAGGGGGGACAGGTTGCAGTTTCCGTTGAGTTTGTTGTTAGAGAAGTTACTATATCAATTTTACAATCTTCATCATTAATTGGTGCTGATTCTGTTGCTTGTTGTGCCGTGTCTGCTATTGGCAATACAATATTACAAACATCCTCCTCATTCGAATCAGTTTCCATACGCAAACTTGGAAAGGGGCTATGGCTAATGGTAGAGGTTTCTTTAATAATGTCTAAGTCTTCTGATTTCTCTTCTTTCACTTCTTTACATATGGCTGGTAAATTTTCTGCTGCCTGTAGGGAGTTTTTAGTCCTTGCTACGATTTTTATAATTTCTTTTGAGTCAATAACTTCTTCTGCGACTATTTCAGCTTGCTGTCCATTTCCATCCCCATCTCCTTCGATTAAAGATTTTAAACGTTTGGCACATTGTATGGCGGAGTTGGTTTCATGTATAACAACCATTGGCTGTGTCGCAGCTTGGTTAGGCCTTACATTTCGGCTGTTGTTGCCACTATTTAAAGGTGATTTTGTTTTCTTCGTAGGCGACTTTTTCTTCTCTTTAGAGTTTATTGGAGAATTGCATACAACTGGCGCCGTAGCAGAAGTTATATTTACTTGCGTAGGAATTGGGTTTGATATAAGGTTTTTACGCGGTGATATTTTGGCTTCTTCATTAAAATTTAAACAGTTTTTTTTTGCATTGGAGTGATGAGCTTGAAAACTGCTGACCAAGTTAGGGGTACTTGTTGCATTGGCTATTGCATAACAGCTCGAACTATAAACTGAAGGATTTAGTCTATTGGCATGAGATCTTAAAGTGACTTCATCACACAACTCAACCGATGAGCAACTGTCCTCTTCATCGGCCGTGGTGTCGATGACTAAGGCTTTTGAAACGTCCTCCTCTTCGGATCTATCTTGATCTTCACAAGGTGTTGGTTCAACTGTATTCGTGTGGGCAGAAGTTAAGTCAGCAGCTGCCTGTAGACGTTTCTCGCCATATTCTCTAATGCCATGTACACAGGCTGCATCAGACGTTAAGCATGTTGAAGATGGCTCATTGGTTGAAAATTGGTTTTTGTACGAGTTCGCCATAAATGATAATTTGGCAGGTAATAACATTTTGGAACCATAGAAAATGCGGCCGTTTATATACTAGTAAGTAAGAAAAATATGTTCAAATGTTTAATTTTAATACATACCTAATTTAAAGCAAATTCTTTTAGCTTTTTACCTCATAGATTTTTTGTTTTTAAAAGTTGTAACTTTAACAACACTTACCCTTAATTGACAACTTTGTTGTTGTTGTTGCTGTTCATTCGTAGGTGAATCCATTAAATCGGTTATGGTCTCCATATATTCTCCACAACGATTAGCTTGTTGATCCTTAAGACTAATTTGTTCAGGATTGGAAAATAATCTTAAAGAAATATTATCAATTTTTTAACATATGTATATAAGTGTGGATTTTCATCAATATTTACCTCTCTGGTGGTGGATTTTGGGGAAACTGCTGCATAAACCAATCAATCAAAAATTGATTGCCTTTTAGCAGTGGCACAATTTTTGTTTCCACTTTTTTCATGGTCACATCTGGTTCTTCGGCTAAATCATTGAGGCAATTGTAAATTTTACGTATTTGAGCTGGTTGTTTATTAAAATAAATATTTAATTTATTTATAAATGTGGCCATATTATTGATCATAAAATGTTCGAAAAATTTGCCAATTTCTGCTGCTTCGGAGGGAAGCAAAAAGGTAAGAAATACCTGAGCCAGTTCCGGATGATCAGGTAGGAAAAGTTTTTCTAATTTCTAAAAACAAAGCATTTAAAAAATTATTTTTTTCTTAAAAAAAAGTATTAATATTATTTACATACATAATATAGTTCAGAAACTTTGTCCTTTTTGGGATCAAAAGATTTTAGTATGGCATTGAATTTTTTACAGTCTTCTGCTCTGTTCGAAGCCTTAAAGGCTTCTTCAACTTTTTCATAGAAATTAAAAGCATAAACTAGAAGAACAAAAATGTTAGTTTATTAAGGAAAAGTATTTGTTTTTAATATTTACTAGCATCTTTACGATTTGCCTCTTCGGGAGTATCGGGCAGTAGCATGTGTCTAAAATTTTCTTCTTGGCGATTCAGTTTCCTAACCTGCCTTGCAGAAGAAGGACTATTATCCTCTTCAGCGTTAGAGTTACTATTCCGTGACCGCTTTAAATTTGAAGGACTGTTATAAGTGAAATTTGACATGTTGCTTCTCTGTTTGGCACAAGTTTCTCTTAACTCTTTTAAAAGATTAGTGTACAATTCTAAAGCTTTAAAATAGCGATAGCAATGGTATAGTATGGGATATGCTTTAAATTTTAATAGAATATTATCCAAATATAAAGAATAGGTTGTAATAAGTTCTTCACAACGTTTTTGTAAAAGACGTTTTTCGCGATAAGCAACGGCCCTGCGTTTGATTTTTCTATGAAGTGAAAAAGTTCCCGCCAACTTTTTCGAAGCTCTGAGTTTTTTGCTTTTGTGCAGAAAACATGAAATTTCTGTTTTCGTTTTAGGTTTGGTCATGGAAGTTAATTCTTGGTTGGCTGCAGAAGGAGCGGGAGAAACAGAAGAACATTGTTGAGGTTGTGTAGGTTCAGTTTCTGTTTCTGTAATAACAGTATCAAATGCTGGCTGCAAAGTTTTTGTTCTCCAATCAAAATTGTATGTTATTATAGAAGGATCTTGGCTATTTTTATCAAGTGTAGTGTTAATGGTTGAATCTGGCTTGTTGTTGTTACTAGTATTAAAATTGTTTTGACTTATTTTAGTCGAGTTCACTGAATTAGGAGTTGAATTACTTTTGATTAAAGAATTTTGTGAAGTATTAGGATAATCAACAGTATATAAAGCTTCTGGTAATGTTGACAAGCCGTTATTTGATAAGGTTGTTGAGTTATTCAATCCTTCTCCTCCATAGACATAATTTACATTTATGGTTAATGATTGCGGAAAACGCTTTTTAGCAGGGTGTTTGGGATGTGTTAATTTTTTACGTTTTCCTACAATTGTAGATTTGCAATCTGCATCCGAAAGAGGTGTATCACTGGAATCAACTGTATCATAATATATATTTTGCCGTATAGGTAGATCTTGACCCACAGCTTCTTGCACGAATTCCAAGTAGGAATTTTTAAAACTTTCTGACACTTTAGCAGATTTGTTGCGTTTCCTTTTACTTCTGCTCGTTTGAGGCTTAGGAGGCTCGTTTTTCTACAATTTTTTTTTAAGAATAATTCATTTTAATTTAATAAAATTAAAAAAAAATTAGTTCATGTAAAACGTAAAAATCTACAATTTTTATGTAAACATAGAAAGTGTCCAAAAAAAATGTCAAAAACCATACAACTCTGTCTTTTTCCAATATAACTGTCAACTTTAAAAACAAATACCTAAAAATTCACAATTAGCGTGAGTTAAAATACATTCACAATTATCTCATACGAAACTTAAACTAAAGGGGTTAATGCTAAATAATAAAAGGAAAAGTTTTTAATAAAATAATAATTAAATGTAAGTTAAAAAATTTAGTAATTACGGAAATCGACACTTTACTTACACACAGTATTTACTTTTTCAACAATAAGTACAAAAATGTAATCATAATATACATATGACACGTCACTAAACTTGTTTTTTTGTAGCCCATCAACTCCTGTCTCCATTAACATGTCGAAAGTAACCTTTAAAATAACTTTAACTTCAGACCCTAAGTTACCGTTTAAAGTTCTTAGTGTACCCGAGGCTACTCCATTTACAGCTGTACTAAAATTTGCTGCTGAAGAGTTTAAAGTTCCAGCAGCCACTAGCGCAATTATAACTGATGATGGCATTGGCATTAGCCCCCAGCAAACAGCTGGTAATGTTTTTTTAAAACATGGTTCAGAGCTACGTTTAATTCCCAGAGATCGGGTGGGACATTAAACCATTTATGTTTGTCATTTAGTGATTATTTTTTTATATTTATAAATAGATTTTTTTTTAATTTAATGTAACGTTTCTAAAACTCAAGAATAAAAAATATAGAAAATATCTTACTTTCTTACTTACAAACGATTGTAACACTTATAAAAACCTAATTAAATGTATTTCAAGTTTCGGATTCAATTTTTGTTATAGACTTTAAAAAAGGGAACTTACCTTTTGCAAATAGGTTTGGAAAACTAATGGCAATTCTTGTATACGATCTTTGGGCGGCAAAACTACATTATTTTCAAATGTCCAAATAGGATCATGATCTACCGGTGGAGCTCTATTGTGCTCAAAAAAATACTGAACAAAATATAAAAAATATTGATTAAACAGCAAATTGTGAAAAAAAATTTTTTTTTATCAAAACTAAGGTATATATATGTATGTACATATCTATATACATTGGGTTGTAGCAACACAGATTGTAAATAAAACAATTATTTTTTTAAAATGTTCTTAAATAAATAATTATTTACCATTACTTACCTTAATTGGATTATAATATTCAACCTTTTGTAAAAACATTATATGATCCCATATTCTTCTATATCGTTTCCCACATACCGTATCCTTAGCTAATCTCTTACAAGCCACTCTTAAAGGTGTAGTTTTCAGACTTATTTTCTCCTTTTTCTCATAAATCAATTGTAAATGCTTCTCCAAGCCCATGGCAATAAGATAAGACTCAACAGGTGAAAAAATAGTAATGGATGGTTTAGATGAAAACGGCATGCGGGGTAAATACTGAGGATACATAAAAACGGTTGAATTAAGGTAGCATTCTAATATGCGTGGATGAAAACGTGGTATTTGCCGACTTTGATGATTTCTGAAAATATAAATAAAAACAATTTTTGTCGTTCTGTTAAGACTTAATATCACACAAGTAGGGTTTCGATAACATATTAGAGAAGTTATTTAAATTAAATGAAAAACCAAATTCTTAATAAAATTCGTTAAAAAATTCATAAAACTGTTAAAAATTTAGTTATTAACAGGGAGAAAGATTACGGCAATTGATAGCAATTGAAAAGAAAAAAAATCCCTATAATTTCTTTAACTAAAGCATAGAAATCTCACACGATTGCGCAAATTTCGATTGCTACCGAATCAAGTAATCAGGCCCCAGGTTTGAAATAGACACAATTTGGTTTAAAATTTCCAAAATATATTTTAATAACTTACGTGACAGTGGATTCATGATGCAAAAAGTTCATTAATTCCGTATTTTCCGGCGTATCCTGATCCAATTCATTTTGCCAGTTTTGTATCAACTCTATAGACGGCTCAAGATTCCAAACCTGCATGTTGACATTGTTTTTAGACTTTTCTTGTAAATCTAAAAGTAGTTCTTTTGCTTTTGGTGCCAATTTCCATAATTCCGGATGACAATATGTTTGTACAAAGTTTTGGGTTAATTGTTGTATGTGTATTCTTAGCTGTTGTTGCATTAAATCATATTGATATTGTGTGAAACCTTTATTGCCAGGAGGAGGGGTTGCTTCTGGACTTTCAGTCGATGTACCGGTTGTACTGGATATTTTATTATCTTGAGCATGTTGTAAAACTTTAAACTTGTCTATATACTCATTAATAATATGACGTCGCACCGAAATGTATTCACGTGTATAGTTTATATCATAGGGTTTAGTGTATCGTAAATTTTTTGAGTTTTCATTTTTATTGTCGGGTTTTGGTGCTACAGCGTTGGTTTCAATATGATTGCCCGGATTATCAACTACTTTTGCCAATTGAAAACAATTTTGTTGTCCTGGTATGGGTACGGCTATAAATTGAGATTGTGTATTTAAATTACCTGAAGCTATAACAACGGTCTTATTTTGTGAGTTTTCTGAATTACTATCCGATTGGGCTATGGGTATTAAAGTCATATTGTCTGTGTTATTGTAACCATAAACACTTTCAGTTTGTTTCTTATTTGTTGTTGGAGTTGATACAACATATGGTTGAAATGAAAAGTCGTGTTGATAATTTGTTGAAGATACTTGTGCTTCGCAATTATTTTGAATGTCGAAATTGTTATTAGTTGTATTGACATTAGATTCGAAGGGTCTCTCTTGTAATTGAGTCTGAGAATTTTGTTCTTTGCTAAAATTCAATTGCCTTGAAACATTTGAGTTGTTTGTAGTTTTTGCGGGTGAATTGTTAAGAGTGTTAAGTCTATCGTCTTCATAGTGTTGTAGAAATTTTCGCGGTGTCTCCAAGTCTATGCTTTCCATAAATACACCTTCATTCATTAGGCCATCATAAAGTTCGGCTACTAGTTCAGATAGTTCCTTCTTTGATATATTCACAGCTCTCAGTTCCTCAGCATCGACTGATTCAAAATTATATACGTAAAAGGAAATGTTAAAAAAGAGCTTATTATCAGTTCTAATTTCTCTCAAGGGTGGACTTTTTTTAATTGCAATTCTTGACAGTTGGGCTACTTACATACCCCTTTATACCTTTTAATCTAAAGAGATGAACCGTTATATTTCATTAAAAAAAGCTAACACATTTTGCATTTATACTTTCGCAAAACCATATGGACCAAGCACAAAATTCTGTAACTGTAACAAAAGACTGCAAACAAAGGCCCATATTCATAATAGTTACGGACGTTTTGTTAAGAGCTTATGTGGAATTTGTCTAGAGCCCTTTTTTCATTTCACAAGAAACCCTCAGATTTTAATACCTAGATTCGTGGTACGGTGTAGGAGAAATCTTTTTTTGTCAGAGTGGTTCGTTGTACCTTTTAATGTTAGTACTAAGCGTTGCTGCTATTTATGGGAATGTTCTATACTAATTTGTTGGCATTATAATTTTTGGCTGGGGAGCCAACCATAATGTATTTTTTGTATTTATAGATGTTTAGACAATTTTTGTAAGTTGATATTTATTTTTGAAATTTTTCTTTATGTTATTTTTTTTTCTGAAATACTTTTTAAAATTGTAATTTAATGTAAAAAGTAGCCCAATTATCAGTCATTGTGATCGAAAAAAGACCCGATTTAGGTCATAATTGATTTTTGACTATAATCAAAGTTGATTTACCAGTCCCTAGTTCAAAGAATATTTTTTTTTTTTTAACTATAAAACAAAATAAAATAATGCTAATTTTGCACTAACCACAATAATTTAAGACCTAAATGTGAAAAGGATTTTGTTATGTAGGCATAAGAATTACCTGGTTCTTTTTCAGCCGCCACATATTCTGGATCATTAACGGGGTCATCGTCATCCGCTACCAGCGTAGCATCTACATTTTAAAAATACTTAAAATTATTCAATTTGTTTAATATTTTTTATATGAAAGTCCTTACTTAATGGCTTTGAAAAATCATTTAAAAACTGCATCCAGTCCTCATCTAATGGCTGTACATCTAAAATATCTAAAGGCTCTTCTACGTCAGGTGGTATAAACTCTGATTGCAAATCTTCTATGGTAGTTTTTTCTAGACATAGCTTTGATCTTGTCCTAGCAGCGATCCGCCATTCTTCAGTTAACTCTTGTGGGTTCTTGCTTAAAGGTACTTTAAAACAACCATCATTTGACAGCTTTAAAGGAGAGTCTTCAAATAGAGTAGCTGAAGTTTGTGGAGTACGAGGATTCGATTCCATATCAGATGCAGTAGTATTAGGGTCATCATCTGACTAGAAAATTGTTTAATTTAAATATACCTATAATATTCTAGTTAATATGTAAAAATTTTACCACAAAATCTTCTTCTTTAAACACATATTCGTCATCTTCTTCATCTGAATGTAGGTCCTCTTTTATTAAGGCTGCTATTTCCGGTTCTGCTTCTTGATCTTTCAATGTAGATAACTTAATAAGGGGAGCTTTGTTTAGCTC
Organism: Melanophora roralis; assembly: GCA_963583895.1. Taxonomy (NCBI): domain Eukaryota; kingdom Metazoa; phylum Arthropoda; class Insecta; order Diptera; family Rhinophoridae; genus Melanophora; species Melanophora roralis. Next base: position 10,990,543 of record OY757191.1, on the reverse strand, counting down.
GCGAGCTTTAGCCCTTGTTAATTTTGGCACCGAAGGCGTTTCTGTTATAATTATAGCTCTTTGTTCTTCATTAGTTTGCTTCTCTTTAGCCAATTCATCTTCAGCTTTAAGTGTGACCAAAGCAAGAATGTGTTCATTTTTAACAAATTTCTGAAAATTTCAACATTAGCTAAATTATATTTTAAATAAAAATGGTTGCATCATACATGAAGTAGTTTCATCATTTCATCATGCGTTAACGAATTTTTACGCGCAACTTTACGTAGTTTTGTTTCCAAAGCAGCGGCATCTTCCAGATCGCAATCTTCAAATTCAGATTCCAAATCACTAAAACGCACATCCTCGCAGCGATTTCTACAACAAAAAAATTATATGTAGTTTTTTTAAAGCCCTGACTAATCCATACGCAATACATATTGATGGTAGGGTATTTATATAATTTTTTCAAAATACGTTTTGTGGGAAGATTTTAGAATAGTTTTTTTTTTATAAAATTTAGAGAAAACATACCCTTTACGGCATTTGCCTGAACCACGGCTACTATTACTGCTGTTTAAGATAGAAGTTGTTCCTGCAACACAATTACTGTTGTTATCGTCACATTGCGATACAGCTACAGTATCTTTATCAATATTACGTTTTATTGTTGGAGATTGCGGCATTTTACGTTTCGTATTTATTTTACCACCATAAGGCTATTGATGTAATTTATTATAAGAAAGCACTTTTTAACATCAGTACAACAGTTTCTAAAGTTATTGCAAACTGAAATTTTTGTAAACAAACAAGAAATAATGCAGGAATTTGACATTTTCTAGGTAACAATAAAGGCAATTAAAACGTTGCAGCTGTCGGCCGTATTTACACTAAAAACCAAATAACTATTGTGAATAACTTGTTCTTATTTTGAATTAGGAAAAACCGCTTAGGAAACATTTTTGCCTTAAAATCTTTTGTAAAATGAAATAAATATATAAATTTATAGGGTTTGTTGTTGGTTAAGTTTGTCTATATGCATTTCATTGGTTCTTACACCAAATCATCAGTAGACTTCAACCACCCAAATTCTTAAAAAACTCATGAATATTTTCTGTCTTTATATACTAACCTCATCAAACAAAATGAGAATTACTATAAAAAACCAAAACGTTCAAGTTTTTTTAAGAATCCAACAAACCATTATTCGCTATTCGCTTGTTTTGATTTTCTTTTTCCCCTTACATTTGAATAACCATTGGTTATTACTAAATGTATTGAGGGGCAACCGAAAACAAAACCTTGTTGTTAAACAACACAATTTTTAAATTATTTAGGATTTAATCCCAATTTTCTTGTTAATTTATAGGGTTTGTTGTTGGTTAAGTTTGTCTATATGCATTTCATTGGTTCTTACACCAAATCATCAGTAGACTTCAACCACCCAAATTCTTATTCAAATGTAAGGGGAAAAAGAAAATCAAAACAAGCGAATAGCGAATAATGGTTTGTTGGATTCTTAAAAAAACTTGAACGTTTTGGTTTTTTATAGTAATTCTCATTTTGTTTGATGAGGTTAGTATATAAAGACAGAAAATATTCATGAGTTTTTTAAGAATTTGGGTGGTTGAAGTCTACTGATGATTTGGTGTAAGAACCAATGAAATGCATATAGACAAACTTAACCAACAACAAACCCTATAAATTAACAAGAAAATTGGGATTAAATCCTAAATAATTTAAAAATTGTGTTGATAAATATATAAATATAGAAATGCTGTTTATACCAAGTAAAAGAAAGCACATATATATGTATATCAAATATAAAGTTAGCCTATAAACCCCGTTTTATATTAGATATATTTTTCTGTCATTATATCTAAGCTATAGCTATGAAAATCACTGAATTGCCATTACTGTTATGTGTCAAAAGGGGTAGTTTTTTTGTTATCCGGCATTTGCTAACGAAAAGTTCGTACATCTGTACTTTTACCATTAAATATTTTAAAATTTAAATTAAAAGGGTGAAATATAGAAAATTAAGATAATTATTCACATTGTTACAAAAGACTTTTTAAGATCTGGCTGAAACTGCTTGGTTTATATAATTAAAATTTCCTGCCATTTACAATGACTTATTCTGAAGCTGATGTGGTGCTTTATAGCATATTGGGCCTATGTATTTTAGAAAATTTATTTGAAATTTATTTATCTTTTCGTCAAGTAAGTTACAAAGCATTATTATATTCATAGTTAATTTGAACTTGAATTTTTTTTAGTTGTTAGGAAATGTGATAAATGTTTTTTAATATTTGAGGTTAAACTGCATTTATTTTATCTGAGAACGATTTTAAAAATACGTGGTCCATTAAACCAAATATCTTAAATGCGATTAAAAAATTTGTACAGTTCAAGTAGTTTATAGTTACAAAAACATAAGTGATAAATGAATAAAATAGTTTTCCAAATGTATCTATTTGTAAGCTGTCATTTAGTTCAACCTGTTCCAACTGTTATAGTTTAAGCAACTCCTTTTAGCTGAATCATTATTTTAATATTATATACCTACTTATACATATATACATACATATGTATGCATGCATATTTATTATTTTTTTTTACAAAACTTTAATACATTTTTTAAAACCCATTTTGTTACAGGTCAAGGTATACAAAAATGCCAAAGAAGTGCCCGCAGAACTAAAGGAGCACATGAACGATGAGACCTTTCAGAAAGCTCGTGTCTATGGCTTAGACAAGGAACAATATGGCATTTTTAAGGATATTTTAATGGATGTCTTAATCGGTCCTTTGGAAATATATTTTGGCTTTATTGCTTTTTTTTGGAAGAATGCTGTGCAAGTTGCTCACTATTTTAACTTAAATGCAGAAAACGAAATTATTGTTTGCTGTTTCTTTGTCATCATTCTAAGCCTTTTTGGTTACGTTAAGGACTTGCCATTTAAAATTTACAGCACCTTTGTGTTGGAACAAAAGCACGGCTTTAATAAACAAACACCTGGCTTCTTTGTTTGGGATCAGATCAAAAGTTTACTGGTCAGTAATATTTTCTGTGTGTTACTGTCAGCTGCTGTTGTCTTTATCGTGCAATGGGGCGGTGAATATTTCTTTATATACCTCTGGGCTTTTGCTGGTATCATCTCGCTGGTATTGCTTACTATTTACCCTATCTTTATTGCACCCCTGTTCGACAAGTATACACCCTTGGAGGAGGGAGAATTAAGAACATCCATAGAAAAATTGGCCGCCTCTTTAAAGTTCCCTCTTACCAAGCTGTATGTTGTTGAGGGCTCAAAACGTTCTTCACACAGCAATGCCTATTTTTATGGTCTCTGGAACTCTAAACGTATAGTGCTTTTTGATACATTGCTACTTAATAAAGGAAACGAAGACGATGCCAACATTAAAGAAGAAGAAAAGGGCAAAGGTTGCACCAATGAGGAGGTTTTAGCCGTTTTGGGCCATGAATTGGGTCACTGGAAATTGGGCCATGTTACCAAAAACATAATTATAATGCAGGTCAACTTGTTGCTAATGTTTTTTGTATTCAACTACTGCTTTAAATATGCTCCCTTTTACGAAGCTGTTGGCTTCGAGCCCGGTGTACGTCCCATCTTAGTGGGGCTTTTTATTGTGCTCACTTATGTTATGGCTCCCTATAATGCAATACTTAATTATGCCATGACTATGCTATCGCGTTGTTTCGAATATCAGGCAGATGAGTTTGCCCACAAATTAGGATTTACTGAACAACTGGAAAAGGCTTTGATTAAACTTAATTTGGATAACTTAGGTTTCCCCATACACGATTGGTTGTATTCATCTTGGAATCATTCACATCCAACTTTGTTGCAGCGCATGCACAGACTTAAGGAACTAGAAGCAGCTGATAAAAAGACAAATTGAAATGTGTTCGCAAGTTGTTGCTTAATATTTTTAAATTTACTAAGACACTTATCTAAGTTTTTAATGAAATGCAATTGTGATGAGATCTTTTATATGATGTCGTTTAATTATATTTCCATTAGTTTATTTTTTCTATAAAGAAAATTATCATTTTATATTTAAATACAAATAAAAGCATTCGAAATTTTATTAAAAATAATATGTACATTATATACATAATATATTGTATAGCAAAAATAAAAAGATTAAAAAATACGAGAAATGTTTGTATATTTTTGTGCCGGGTGTCCCACGTTGATCCAAAAAAACTAAAGCAGTCGACCTATGCCTTTGAGTAGGAAGCTGACTCATGTAATGATAGTACAGGAAGCCTTTTTTAATATATATGCTTATTGCAAATTACAATGGTGATACAATTCACGTCGACTTGCCTAATAAATTACTGTCATATTTAGGGTGACCATTAATTTCTTATTCAAAATCAGTACGCTCTTTGGTCTTTGTAATTTTAATATTCTTTTCATTGTTTTTTTTTTTAATTCTTTGATATGTCGTTTCTCAATGTTTTATTCTTTTAAAGTTAATAATTATTTGTTATTTATGAAAAGTAGCTAATTTTAGTGTTGTTCTTAAAATGACAGAACGCGTTGGGCCCTCGTCTTTATTTAGCAATGCGGGACAATCTTCTTTTTACACTTGTTTTAAAACTAAACCAAAAAAAAGTATGTGACATATTTACACTTGTTGACTCTTTATTATTTTAAATAGTATTCATAAAAAATATTGTGTTAAATTTCTTAACAAGATTTTTTTTGGGAATAATAAAAACTTTTAAAAAAATTTAAAAACAGTTAAGTTAAGATTACATACTTATAAGATTTTCGAGTAATTTTTAGCATCTGGAAAAATACCTGGACTTGAAGAAAACTAATACATACTTTCTTGTACGTCAGCAATGTAAACTATTAACTGCCTTAAAATAATCGGTACAATCAGTACTTCTTTTCAAAAATCAGTACAATTCAGTACACATATTTTAATTCAGTACATGTACTGATGAAAGTAGTACGAGTGGTCACCCTGGTCATATTATATTCGCCTTATTGCGAAAGCCCTATGTTTCTTCTAAGAATTTAATGGATTAAATATGTATATATGTATATTGCGAAAATCATCGATGACGCAGCCGACTTTAAGCTGTAGTCAATTTAGGTTTGGAAAAATGATAACATATTTTCATTTGTTTTTTTTTTTGTATATAAAACTTTAGCTAAAGTAACTTTTTGTTAAGACTCAGCTTAGGGCTAGGTTGCGAAAACGGCCCTAAATTTAGAATTATCGAGTTTTATATTTTTTTTATATGTATGTACGTACACTGTCATATGCTTTGATTTCCTTTAAGATACCTATAACCTTGATTTTATCCATTTATGTATTGATGTACATACATATGTATGTTTGTTTGAAACGTTTGTTTACAATAAACTTTACACGTAGTTTTTCTTTCTCACGTAAAAAATTACAAAATAAACCTAAAAGAATAAAACCCATAATAGCCACCAAAGGAACAGATTAAAAATTTGTCTATTCATTCCCCCAGATAGAGTTGTGCCCGACTCGTTACTTTAGTTCGTTTTTGCCAACAACCTCGTTCATTTAATCTCCAAACCCCATATAAATTACATTGTGGTTCGTGGAAAAAACGAACGAGGTTGTTGGCAAAAACGAACTAAAGTAACCGATTGACCCAACTCTACCCCCAGACAAAAAAAGCGACTTACCAACGTTAAAAAAAGAAAAAACAAATGAAATCATGAACCACAAAGCAAATTCAAACTGAAATCAACTAGCACTGAATTAAATGAAAAATTAACAGAAAGAACTAAGAAAAAACTGTCAAAACTATCCAAACGCTAGTCAAGTAAAAAGCAGCAAAGTTTGCAAAGTGAACAGAGTAACTCTGTTATAGTCAGGGAGTAGTCAGCAAAACAGCAGGCATTTAACATTCACCTGCTTCTTAAAGCCATACAGGGAAGACAAATGTAATACAGGATATTAAACATTTAGGCATAAGGCAAAACAGCATGCAGCCTAGAGTGGGTGTTAAGATTAAAAAATTGCGATGATATTATGATTGGTTAAAATAAAAAAAAAATGTTTGTGTTATAACCCTGCAAAATATGTCAATAGTAAAACTGTAGTGATTCACTATTGAGGTTGTCATCAGTACTACTGACAAGCTATACCCCAAGCAATGCTTTTTGCTATAGACCTTTAACATGTGCGAGTGATTAAAAATAAGTATGTACTGTCTATGTTAATCACTTTTATAGCACTACTAGAAAAATCAACGACTAATAGAGACCATTATGTCGCCGATGCCTTATTGTGTTTGGCGGCGATCTAAGGCTTTTATTTGCTGCTTATAGTTAGTTTTTTCTCATCAAAGCACAACATAAAACTCTAAACGCAAAAAGGCATCAAAATATTCGACAAAAGTGAACGTTTCCTCTAGGGCAATAATAGATCTACGGCCCTGATGGGCACACAATTTTTTGGGGTTGTTTCAGGGAGCAAGAGAGATTTAAAAAAAAAGGAAAAGGTATAGTCACTACGGCAGCTACTGCAAGAAACACGATAAAACATTTATGAAGTTGCTGTAAAAATACCTTCGATAATGGCTTATTGCGATATAAATATGTATGATCAGACCGTTTTTGGAAATAAACGAAAATCTGGGCTTATAAAAAAAATACGAGCTAGGGCCTTTCTATATTAACGTAAAGATATTTAAATACACCCAGAAAATTATTGCAGTAACTAACTGTAATTAATTAATGAAGTAACAGATAAATTATTGAACAATTAGTTTTTTAACTGGTTGGAAGAGTAATTCATAAAAACTACTGCACAAAAATATTGATTTTTAATTGGAGTTAATTTTTAAGAAAAGTCAAAAGACTATCATTGGAAGACAACAGCAAATTAATATTTAACTTTTTTGTAATTTTTTCTAAAATTTTTTGCTAAAAAATAAAAATTACTTTTTCCTAAAATGTGTTAGAGAGTTTGCTCTTTCATAAGGACACCCTAAAGAAAACCTGGGGACCAGCATCTCCATATCAAAACTTTTTTCTACTCTTTTGGTGCCTTTTTGGCGACATTGAACAATACGAAAGAAAAAAACTGTCAGCAGAAAATTAACGCCTTAGCGCGCCGCCAATAATGTATCATCGACATAATGGTCTTTATTAGTAGTTCATTTCATCAGTTGTGCTGTAAAAGTGATTTACGTGCAAAAATTATACAAACATATTAATTTTAAATGACAGACTCGTATAAAATGTCTTTTGCAAAAACACATTGCAAGTGGCACAGCTATTGGTAAATCATTGGTTCTAATGTCTACATATGACCCAAAAAGAACTACCTTGTCAATAGTACCAATGCCAGTAGTGAATTTTCAATGACACGCAAATGCTCATTGCCTGAGGTAAAACTTGTCAGCAGTACTGGTGACAATGTCAACAGTGAATCACTAGAAATTCACTATTGAAATTTCCTGCAGGGCATTTATTCATACCCAATAAGCACAAATTTTTGGTGAATTCCAATGTTGGAATTCCGGTGTGAATCCAAGCTTGAATTACATTTAAAATCCATCCTCTTTCCAGTCTGTTTGAAGTTTGTTAAAAAACAACAACAAATTTGTTTGAAGCATACGTTATTTATGGCACAGAGTTGATGGAAAATCATTGGCGGCGGTGAAGATGATGATTTTATAATTAAATTTTCAGATTCAAGTTCGGTTCAACTTGAATCACACCGTTATTCAAGGCTGGAATTACACTATAAAGGTACTGTTTTGTTCGACTGTAATTCAATGGTTAATTTTGCTGGATTCGCTATTGAATTTAACTGCGTTTCAACTGTAATTCAACACTGGAAATTGGAAATTGTGACTTGATTTCAAATGTAATTCCACTTGAATTTCAGCCAAAATGCTTATTGGGTATACACACACACACACGCATACACATTCATTCAAATGAAAAATTAACCTTTTTTTATTAAAATACAATTGCGTTTTGTGTACGTAAAAAAAATACTTTTTATAACTGTTTTATTTTATAGCATACTCTGGGGCAGCATATTAATATGTATTTTTGTAAACGATGCTTTTAATGGCGCATTAGATATTGACAGAAAATTTATTTTTGAAGGCATAGAGTCTATGCCATAGACACCAGTAATCTTATCGAATTTATGTTTAGCATTTTAATAAGAATTTTTTGTCTTAAAAGAAAATATATTTATGTTCTTTTTTTGTTGTTGTCAGATAAGTTTGTTATGACCTGTTAATAGCGGGCAGGTTTAAATGTACATACTTCTGATTTAAGACAGTAAATAAAACAATTTAAATAATGCTGGGCAGTTGATTAATATGAAGAAGTAAATCCTTAACTGTCTTGTTGTTAGATTTAAAGGTTCATTTATACGTGACATAACCATAGCACAGTAAACAGCTGTTCGAATCATACTTATGGGCAATAGTGTACTTGTACATTACGCCATAACCATAACCATAGAAACCAATTGTGTTTTGTTTTTGTTGGCAACGGTTATGGTTATGGCATTACGGTAAGTCCACATATAATTGAACCTTGATGATATGCCATAAGATGTTAAGACAAAAAGTTATAAAAAAAGCTTTTGAAAAAGGATCTTTAAAAAATCTAAAGCGCATTTGAAGTACTTAAAATGCAGGTGTCAGTTTTAAACCGATTTTGCCTATACATTTTGGGCATCTATTTACTCTTACAATATATTATGACTAAATAAGCCCAAATGTGCTACTAATGTGAACCCACGCCAACTAAGCTTTAAGGCGAAATAACAGCGTATTTCATATAAACTGTTATGAGATTCAATAAAAAAGAGATGTTCTAGTAGTTTTAGACATATTATCCGGGAAAGTTTTTAAAAGTACTAAAACAGTCTTATTAATCTTAGCTGGTATATAGATACATATGTCACTGTTAAGTGATAATTCTAAATACTGTGTTTAATTTATTGATTGCAATTAAAACCGACTTATTACTAGAGTAAAATAAAACCCCTTGTTTTTTTATTGGTAATAAATGCATTTTATTTTTCTTTAGTATATTTTATTCAAGAATAAGTGGCAAAAAGTCAAGGCAGCCAAATAAAATTATTTGTTGTTTTTTTCGTTTTCTCTGTTTACAACAATTGTTAGTTATCTATTATCTTTGTTGTTTAAATAGCGTAACATAAGTTTTTTCTTTTTATTTTATTGTTTTTTTGTTTGTCCAATGTACATTAATATATTACATAAATACATTTAAATTACATTTTTTACCGTAACGTGCAATTTAGTTGCTACTATTTTCACCCCATTCTGTCTAGGTGGTAAATATTTAATACTATATTTTTGGACTAGTTCTGTGGTCTTTTAATCGCTTTTAGTATCGGATGCCAACAGACGTGATGGTTCTTTATTATTGTAGCAGAACATGCCTTTATCAAAGCTTTTAGCTTTGCGTTTCACTATTAGGTAGAATTTTCGGTTTTAGTTTTAACTCCTGAATATCTAGTTACGTTTAAACGAAAGCTTTTTAATTTTTTTTTTCCTGCGGAGTACTACTTGTTTTCTCTCTCTCTTTTTCTTGACAAGACGGTAACACTCAAATCAATTAAGATTTAAAACATAAATTTATAGGGTTTGTTGTAGGGTAAGTTTGTTTATATGCATTTCATTGGTTCTTACAAAAAATCATCAGCAGACTTCAACAAAATTCTTGAAAAACCTCAAAAATATTTTTTGCCTTTATAAAAAAACTTCAACAAACTTATTGAGAATTACTATAAACAAACCAAAATATGCAAGAGTTCCTTTAAAACCCCAAAAATTGTTTTCGATTTTAGTTGTTTTAATTTTACTTTTTCCCTATACTTTTAGATAACCATTGCTTATCAGTAAATGCATTATAAGGGCAACAGAAGACATATGATTAAAAAAATATTATAAAAATAAAAGAGTTTTGTACATTGTTTTAAAATGCACGGTACTGCTTGCATTAATTCTTCAGCCTCTTTTAGTTAGCTTAGCCATGTATGTAAGAATGTATTTTAATATTTATAAAATAAACTTACTGCCATTTGTCTGTGTTATTAAATACCTTCACATAGGGATATGGAGTTACATCAGTTTGTCATGCTGTTTGTGATTTCTACAATATTTACCATAATACTCGTATATATACATCTGGATTCTTATAGATAGGGAAGACGATATAGCCATGCCCGTCTGTCCGTTTGTCTATCTGCGTGTCTGTGGAAATCAAGTTTCCGGACTCAAATAAAGTCGCATAAAAAACGTTTTGATATCAAACAATCAGAAATAGCCCTGAGACAATTGCTATTTAAAATTATCAAAATCGTTTCACTATTGACCGAGATATAAGCGAAACCCTAAAAAAAACCAAAAATTTAAATAGGTATTTTGAAAATACATAAGGGAAATTTTTTTTAGATAGGATTAGGGGAAGTGGTATTTCCCCTACAATTGCATAAATCTGAGAAACTATAACAGCTATTGAACAGAAATGAAATGTTCAGAAAAAAGTAACTGGACTATAAAACCTACATGCTGAAAAAAATTTTTGGATAGGAGCAGGAAAAGAGGTATCCCCTACACAAATACATAACTTTTAATATACTTTTTAAACGAATAATATCGAAAACTGTTAAAACTCTCGACCTAAAACCTTCTACATGGTATTTCTCTTATACATACAAACGCTTAAATTTTGTAAAGTTTTCTATTTCAAAAATTAGGACAGCTATTGACTCCAAGCCCGGCACAGAGTATTTTCATTAAAATATTTTCAGTTAAAAATACCAACGTGAAGGGTATATAAGATTCGCTACAACAGAATATAACGCTCTTAGTTGTTTTGTTTCATTATGATTTTTGCCTTTATTTATTTTATTTCTTATCAACTTGTGTTTATATAAAAGAACAAAGCATTGTTTTATGACAAAAAGGAAAAAGAAATGATGGAAACATCCAATTTAAGCAAAACAATAGTTTTATTACCTTGCCTTGTAATTTAACTAGAAAATATTTTGAAAAACCGTGAATGAGTGAGCTTAAAGAAAATTTTGTATTTAAAAAAGTTTTATGAAAAGATAAATCGGAAAAATATTAATTTTTAATATATTTTGATGGTTAAAAGATGTAAATAAAAAAAAGGAAAACCTTTCAAGTTTAATATATTAAAATAATAATTTATTGAAAAATAAAAAAAAAAAAAAATTTACCCACCTACCTCGTACAACTGCAATTCGCTTTCTAAATATGTTAAGGATAAAGATTAGAGCTTAAATAAATTTAGATAAATAGGAAAGATTAGGTTTTACCTTGGTTTTGTAAAGATACCTGCAAAGTTTAAAAAAAAAGCAATGTAAGCATGAAATTAATAGTGGCGTATGATAAATGTATTCTTGTGATAAAACAAGAAATGCACAATAATCATACGCCACTGTGGACTTATTTAAGGAAAAATCTTTTATTAAAAAAAAGCTAAATAAAAAATATTGTAAAACAAACTGCTGCAAAATAAAGCATAATCTTGATTGCTTTATTCTACTTACTTTATTTACACTGCAGTTTATTAATTTCGTTGTGCTAAATATTTTTTGCTTTTTTGCTTTTACTGGTGTCTGTCCCAATATCACTACTGGCGAAACATAAAATTTAATTAAAACAAGAAAGCAACATGACGCTTTGCAATAAAAGATTTAGCTAAGTTTGAAAGGAAAGAAACTAAGAAAATAACATTAATTCTTTGTTGTAGATTTTCACTAAATAAGTTTTACAATAAAACTTATAATATCTTAATCCCATAGTGGCTTTAACTACAGCTGAAACAACTAAAAAATAAATTTAAAAAGAGTTGATTTTTAGTTTTTTAAAACTAAATTGCAATTAAACGTTTAAACAATTTTTACTGGGGTTTTTAAAAAAAATTTTGTGTTTAAAGTTAAGATACATAGTTTAGCCAGGGATGGAAGTACAAGATTATTATTATTATTTTTAATTTACCTGTTTTTAAGTCATATGTTAAATTTTTGTTTATTATACAAAACTTCGGTATAATTGAAACTTTAATTTTCTATGTATTTAATCTCTAAGGAAAATCAAAATAAACAATAGAATAATCAGTACTAATAACAACAATAAGTACAATAATGTAAACAAAGAATATATCTGGATATTTTTTTATTATTTATTGGTGTATAAAAACAGACACACATATTCCCACACGCATTTACTTAAAGCAATAAAAAAACAGAGCACCAACAAGCAAAATATATTGGGTGACAGTTACAAGGGGAGAGAGCGAGAGAGAGAGAGCAATAAGTAAAAAAATTTAACTGCTTTATGAAGAGAACCATTAACACAAGAAACAACTGTTGCTGTTTCCGTTTCCTTTTTCTCAGCAAACAAAATGAAACTACTAAAGAAAAGTGACATAAAAATATGGTTTTAAATTAAAATAACAAATTACTTAAGTCTTATAAAATATGTATCTAATACCAAATTATATGTTTAGAAAAATGTTGCAAAATACCATTGAGACTTTGTCTTAAGAACTGCCCAAAAATTAGAAGGAAAAAGCCTTTAAGAAAGTTAAAAAAAATTTAAAAATTTTTTATTACAAATATCCAGAAAATTTTGTTGTTTAAAGAAAGGAGGTGGTTGGGATGACCACAGAGTTGAATGTTAGTAGAATCAGTTGTAATTTATAAATTAAAAATTTTCTTTTTTGTTTGAAAAACACTTTTTCATCTTTATTTTATTCTTTTTATAGACTTAAAACTTTTAAAACTTTTTTTTACTGCTTTAAATTTTTTCTAAAAACTTTTAAGGTTATTAGGATTTTAATTTAGCCAAAGGGGAACGCACAATTTGACTTGAAAATAAAAGAGTAAAGGCCAGGTCATATGACTTGTTAATAATTTTTTCAAGTGAAAGTAAAACAATTGTAGACAGCTTTAAAAGTTTGCTTAAGAGTTTGTTTCACAAAAAATTATGTGATTTCAATGAAAGTGTTTAATCTTTGGTTGTTTTTTTATGATTTTTCTAAGAAACTTAAGGCATTTCCATATCTTTATCAATGCCAATTTTGCCATTTAAACGGTATTTTTATGCTTTTAAATATATCATGGACTTTGCAACTAGGTTTTCATATATAAAATTTCTTCAAAACTTAAAAAACTTTTTAACATATCAAATTCTAATATTATTTCATAAAGTGTATCCATTATAAACTTGGTTCACACGATGTAAAGGAAATTATTTAATTAGGGCAGGAACCTGAAAAAGTCCACATTAAATTAGTTTAAAACTAAAACTAGAAGTGACAATTGTGGTACTAAGAAGAACTTCTGTTGTAGCTAAAGCCGACAGCTCAAACTTCTAACCAAATTAAATATCGTCCTCGATAACATTTAGAGGAATGAAAGATTTTGGTCTCATACCAGCCACATATCACTGGAGGTCAGGAAATCTTGACCAGGATTCTTGCATAAGTGCGGAACACAAGGCCAACCCAGATAAGTGCGTTGCTGATGCACTAGCAAAGGATAGTGCGAAACTGCCCGAGGAAGCAAATGACCACTTCTGTGACATTGTTTTTTTTCTGCAAAATCTACTTAAGTGTTATATCTAGCAAACTAGCTGGGACCAGATGGGCTGATAAAACTAAATGCGGAATATAATTACCGGTCTAGATCTCAGAAGAGAATTTACTTGTCCCTGATTTGGATGAATGAATACTGCTAGAACCGGTCTCTGTCGATTTGACGCCGATGCCACTAGCAGTAGTAGATTCGAAATGAGGCTTTAGGTGACTTTTGTTAAAGCGGCTAATATGCAGAGGAGAAGGAAAATATTAAAATCACTTATGCCTTTGTCCAGCATAAGGCATTGCCGGGTCAGGTTCTATGGGGTCAGCAGACTGCTTAGTTTGTTGGAAGTGCCTATCATTCTTTATCAGGAAGGGCGAATAGGAAGCAGAAAGTGCAAACTGTTGCCAACTATGTAAATAGGCTTTAAATTTTGCCAATATGAGTTTTGCTTTTTCCTATCTCTCTTTCTCCCTCTCTCTTTTTTTCGCAGGTATTACGAAGGGACCGAAGTAACGGATTCAAGTAAGCTGCACCTCACATACTTCTGCAGCTGGCTGTTCTATCAAACCTATGATTTTTTGTATAACGGTACGTTTTCTGCATCAATAATATTTTACTGATTAATATTTCGATTATTAAAACTCTGACCGCCCATCTGATGGGATGGTAAAACCAAATGGTATTGGAGAAATTAAAACTGACTATTATCGGTGTGTTATTTATCGAGTATAGCTGCCCTTAATATAACTCTACCACAACAAATTTAATTTATATAAGATTTTTATAAAACTAATTATTTGAGTTTATTAGATTGCGATCGGTTCATAACTTCCTATAGCTCCCTTATAAATCCTATTTCTGGAAATTCCATTAAAAGCTTTCGAAAGTCAATCCCATCTGACAGACATTAGTATTGACGTAAGATAAAATAAATTTGGGATGTAGGTGCTTGTGAAAAATATTTTTTTTGATTTAATAAAATATTCTTGTTTTAATTTATTTTCAGCAATTGCCTCAACGGAAATTCTTACTTTTTATAATAAATTAACGGATGTCAATATTTGTATTGTTCGTCGGTATTTTCAAAATTGTTTTTCATTTAGTTTATGATAAAAGTAAACATCTTGCTTGATATGCATGTATTTATATTTGACTACAAATAATTTAGCCGCTACATTTTAACAGACAGATGCCATAAATCTTTTAACTAAACTGCTGTCTACTTCAATCAAATTATTTGAGTTTTTTTCTTTTATATAAGAAATAAAAAATTATATAAAAAGTTTTTTTGTTGGCAGCAAATGAATTAACGATCTTTGAAAATATATATATATGCATTTGGCGTTTAATCGTCATCAATTTGCTTAAAATTTAAGTGAACAAAATTAAAAAAAAAAGATCTCAAGAGTTCATAAATATCTTGTTTGTAAATAAAAAAAGTTGAGAAATATTTAAATTTGAAAAAGTGTTAAAAAATAGTAATTAGTTGCTCTCTAACTTAATTGTGTTACATAAAGTACGTTTTCTTATTGAACTTGTTTTGGTTAAAAAAAATAAAAATTAAAAAAATAAATAAATAAAGAGATCTAAAGAGACTTACAAGATTAAAAGAGAGAGTTATCTTGTTTTTCTCTTTTGTGTTACTCTAAGCCACTGTTGCCAATTCAGCTATTTTCTCGTCAAATCTAGCGATTTTTCTATAGACATTGCTATAAAATATCTGATTTAGCTATTAGCGAAAAATCTAGCGATTTTTTAAAGTCCAGTTTCAATTTTACTTAAACGTTATTACTAGTCAACATTGTTATAGCTTTATCCAGAGGAAGGTTAATTCACAGACAAGGTGTTTTTGTGTCTTGCTTTTTTGATATACATACTGAGTTTGACACTGGAAATACTTAAAGTTTTCATAGCAAATAAGCGGTATTACAAGTACATCTTTTAAATAAATTATGCTAAGTAAAACTCGAATAACGGTATTTTTAAACATACACTGACATATGTACGTATTCTTAAAACCAATTATGTATGTATCTGGGTATGCATGTATGTATATGCATATCAGTTTTTACTTTAAGTGGTGTAAGTGTATTTTGCAAGTAAAAATTAATGGTACCATGAAATAACTCCCAAATGAAATATGTAACTCCCAATGAAAAAATTAAATAACTCCCAATTTTTTTCCATACATGTTGGAAGTTATTTCATAATGAAATAACTCCCAAATGAAATAACTCCCAAATGAAATAACTCCCAATGAAATTTTGTTGGGGGTTATTTAATTTTTTCATTGGGAGTTATTTAATTTTTGTTGGGAGTTATTTCATTTTTGTTGGGAGTTATTTTATTTTACTAAAAGCAAGTGGGTACCGTGAAATAACTCCCAAATGAAATAACTCACAATGGAAAAAATGAAATAACTCCCAACGGTAAAATGAAATAACTCCCAATGTTTGGGAGTTATTTCATAAAAGTCACAAAAAAATGAAATAACTCCCAAATGAAATAACTCCCAACAAAATTGAAATAACTCCCAATTGAATTATATATAATGCGAAAACCTTTTGTATCCATAAATTAGATGTTACTAACGTACAATTATTTTCTAAACAAACCAAATGACTCCGTCTGGACGCAGGATAAGTTAACTCTCGTAGATCGAACCGCCGGCTTCGTTACAGCTTTAGGACAGGCGCGTGGACTTTAAGCACCTTTTTGGTTAAATATTTTTTTTAATAAAAAAGAGTTATTTAGATAGCCGGCTATATACCCACGGTTTTAAAACCCCAAAATTTTTAAATAAATGTCATCTTTTATACTAGCGTGAGTTTTCTCCCCAAGTTAACAATGCTGTTGCGCAGTGCTGTGCAGACAGATAGTTAACAAATTTAACTAAATTTTTCATGCCAAAGACTAGAGAGTCTTTTAATTTACTTTTTTTCAAATGTGTCAAACACTGACGCCTGTATTCATAATAATTGTGTATATTTATTTATGGCTTATTTGACAATTATTCCATAGAAATATGTCAAATTAGCCCTTAATAAACCTTAAATAATAACTTTGAATATGGAGGATAAATTATATACCTACATACATACATTATTTTTTAAGTGTTTAAGAATTTCTTAAAAATTATTATTTTCTAACAAATAAAACTCTTTCAGATGCCACACTACTTTGATTTTTTTTTAATATAAAACAGAGATTGAAACTGTTTCCATTGTTTAAACTATTGCAAAATAACAAGATACACCTTTTTTGCAATAGTGTGGCCAGAAAGTTTGAAAAACGACCTTTTGGCTATTTATAGCTAAAAATTTTAACAATTTTTAATTTTAGCTATTTTTTAGCGTTTTTTTACTGTAATTTAGCTATATTTTTGCGAAAAAAGTTGGCAACAGTGCTCTAAGCATTTGTATTTGCTTTTGTATTAGTAATTGTTTGTGTTTGCCTGTTAAATTATTGATTGATATTTGTTTAAGTATGTATTTATGTTATTCTTCTTAGTTTTGTTTATTTTGAAAGCCAAAGTATAAATTTCAAAAATGCAAAAAAATTGTTTAACCATAAAAAGTTTCAATTTATTTTTGTTTTTTCCTTGATTATTTGCGCCATAAACATAATTAAATTGTCAAAAGAATTTCTTTAAGCACTTGAGCGAATAAAAAAAAGTATTTATGGGTGTAAATTAACAAATAAAAAGTTGTTTATGGAAATAAAACTATAACTTTAATAAGTTGTTAGAATATAACAATATTTTTAGAGACTTAATAAAAAGAAAAGATAGTAATAAAAAACTTTGTGGTTTTAGCAAAAATATTGTTGTCTGGCAAAATTGAAGCAGATTTGGTAGATTTCTGCGACTTACAAAACTTTAAACCATTTCCAAAACTTGAAATACAAATAGATTTTATTATACCAAATCAGTAACTAGCCCGCTATTTCGTAAGCGTAGTTTCTGAATTTAAGAAATACCATAAAAGGGAAAACATTTTTTTACTTTGGACCCCAATCTGGGCCAATAGTCCTTAATTTTATAAACGCAGATTCATAAGCTTAAAAAAAAACTACCAAAAATATAAACAAAAATATATTTAGTCCCTTTAATTGACTTTTATCTTTCTATATGGGTCAGTAGTCTTAAGTTTCCCTTTTATACACTCATATTTGAACAACAGGCATAAAAAATCAAAACAGGGCTACTATGTTGACTTCGGAACTCTTCAAGTGTCAACAGCTTTAATTTCATATTTCTAGGCTCATAGCCTTAACCAATGCAAAAAAGTGCCAAATTTCTGAAAAAAGTATTTTTTGTCCAGTTCCGGCTTCAATTTAAGTTGATATCCCTTGTTTCCATATATCTAGACTTCAGCATCAAAATATGCAAAGGAGTGCAAAAAAAGTCTGGAAAAATTACTGTTTGTACATTTAGCCAACTTCCAACTTTGAATTAAGTCGATAGCGGGGCTCATAGTACCGAAAGCCCTTTCTTTTATATTTCCTGACTCATGAGCTCAAAATATGTAAAAAAGTACGAGAAATCTGAAAAAAATACTTTAATATAAAATGTGAACATTTTTTAATAGAGTAACAAAAACATATTAATAGTTATTCGAGATCTGTCAAACGTAATTTGAATTTTGTTTAAATAGTACCAAAATATAGTACTAAATTGCCTTTACCTGTAAAAGTCTTAAATTAAAAAAGTACCAAAATTTTTTTAAGCGCTTTTATATGCAGTTTAACTTATTTTCCATCCTAATTAGGATCCAAAAGTTCAAAAAAGTACCAGACAATTTCCCATATTTAATAACAATAATAAGTTTTCCCTCTTTGGCACCTTTTGATCCCTTTGGGGGCTTAAGTTTAAAAAAAAAATTACAAAAAATAATGAAATTTTTTGAGTGCTGCAGAGTGCAATTTGAATTATAATTTTCTCTTTACTGTTTTATAAGTACCAAAAATTACCAAAAGTTACAAAAAATGTCTGAAAAGTACCGAAAAATATTATTTATCTTTCTTTGGTTCTTATTTATAATTTTAAACAAATTTAAATTCCTTTTTTTTATATTAATCAATTAATTTATTGATTAAAATACGCTTCTTTTTGAAACCTTGTATAGTTTAGAAGATATTAAGTTAAAGTGTTTTTTTCCTCTTTGCCCCTTTTGTACCCCTTTACGGTTCAAGTCTTACAAAATTTAACGCTTGTTTTAAATTTGTTTTCTCTAGATTTGCACGTATCCAGAGAACGGTTATGTTTTCAACTTTATCCTTCCACACAAATGGGCGTAATATGGGCGTGGTAAAAATATTAAAAAACATTGAACTTAGTTCCTCCAACCGTAAGGTATCACTTTGAAAAAATTTTAAATAAATAGGTCCACCTGTGTGGCCAGCTATAAAATGAAAACATGCATACATACTTTCAAATTTTTTTCTACTTTAAAATTGTATATTTTACTTTAAACTACCAAATAAACTAAATTACATACATACATAAACAAACACACAAAACTAAGTATGTATGTATGTGTGTGTAGGAAAATATCTTTAGAGCAGTGGTAAGCATTCTGCCCCGGCGCACAAAATCCCTCTTTTGTATTCAGAAAAGCTTTCAAACAAGGCGAAGGTTAATCGCCTTTGAATTACAATAACAACAACATGGAACTAATATTATCCGAACAAAAAAAAAAATGTAATAGTATAAGTTGCCTACCACTGGTTTAGAGCCTGCAAAATAACAGCAATTATTTTTCTCGCACAAAACGTATGAAAAGTGATTTATGCGATTGGATTAACAAATCACGAAAGCTAATTAGTAGCGATAACATCAACTAATTACAAAGAAGTTTGTGGTTGTTGGGACAGATGGTATCAAGAAATACAGTTGTAATATATAGAGGTAAGGAACAAAAGTCAATTGTGTTGACATTAATGGGTACTGTGATAATGTTTATTTAAAAATAAATAAACAAGCAAAAGTTAAAAAAATATTTTAAAGGTTTTTAATATTTTACTTATATTTAAGCTAAGCGGACAATTTTTAAGTTAGAAATAAATGTATAAGTTATACTTGTTTAAGTTTGACTCTATTTGAGTCTAACTCTGGTTAAAAGAGTCAAGCTGTCAGGCATCAACTGCTTTTTTGATAGACTAACTAAAAATGGCTGTAGAAGTGGAAAAGCGAGAAGCGAAAAAGCGAGAAGCGAAAAAGCGAGTAGCGAAAAAGCGAGAAGCGAAAAAGCGAGAAGCGAAAAAGCAAGAAGCGAAAGGCGAAAAAGCGAGAAGCGAAAAAGCGAGAAGTGAAAAAGCGAGAAGTGAAAAAGCGAGAAGCGAAAAAGCGAGAAGCGAAAAAGCGAGAAGCGGAAAAGCGAGAAGCGAGAAGCAAAAAAGCGAAAAAGCGAAAAGCGAAAAAGCGAAAAGCGAAAAAGCGAGAAGCGAAAAAGCAAAAAAACAACTTAAAACAATGCTTTTCAATTTAGTTGTGTTTAAAATTTATGTGTTTAAAAAATAGCCACTTTTTTTTATCAAAAAATCATCTGGTAATGATAAAATTTTTAAACTTCAAAAGTAATATATGTATATCAGTTAGAAATTCTTACACTTCCCGGTTTATGGCAAAATTTTAATAAAAGTTTTTCGTCGATGACCTTGTAAAATCTTGTTTGGGAAAATTTTTGGTCAGACACAAATAATAATAAAAAATTTTATCATAAACAAATATACAACGCAACGCATAAAAAATTTTCTTTTTCCGTTGCTAAATTTTATTACATATATTTTTTATTACATATTTGTTATATTTTTCGTCTAAAATAACATTCATAAGTATGTATTATTCAACAGTTTTTTTCCTTTCACCGCCTTAAATCCTTAATTTACATATAGTACATACATTTGCATTCGACTGCCTTTAAAAAGGAAGCTAACCCGTTACTAGCTGTTGCAAACACACACAGAAACCATTTTTCATAACATGTAAATAAACAAAAAAAATAAAAAAAATTTTATTGATTCAAACATACATATATATATGTACAAAAAAACTGTTTTACTTTAAAAGTAAAATTGATTTAAAAGCGCAATTTGTTAAATTTTTTGCGCAATAACTGTTTTTTGAATAGAAAAGTGATTAAATGCTTTAAGTAAATAATTTTAAATTAAATAAAAAAACGTGAAAACCAGTTTTAACTGTTTTTATATACAAAATATATGCATTCAAAGTAGCAAACTAACACACACACACACACCTTTTAACGAAGACGTGAAGCCAATATGGAGCTTCAAATACCTTTGCCTTTGTTTGTTTATTTTAATAATTAAAAGTTTGCTTGCCACTCTTGTTTGTTGTTGCCAAATTTTATTATTGTTTTACTGTTATATGTGGTTTCTGATCTCTCTGTTGTTTGTGGACATTTGTTTACATTTACCACCCACCCATCATAAATAATATCTTTCTGTAGATTCTTGTTATTGTTGTTGTTGGGGCAATATGAACAATGTGTAAACAAACTAAATAACCATGTTGTGTAGATTGGAGACATATTGTTTGTTTTGTAGTTGAATTCGGTTTGTTGTTTTTACTGCAATGTTTTATTGTTGTTTACAAAAGATATAGCAAAATACAAGCAAATAGAAAGGGAAATTGAGGCAAAATTAAAATAAAATAATAAAAAAAGAGGAGGAAAAATATGTATCTTTAGGTGAAAAGTAAAAAAATCTAAAGGAGGAAAAACGGAACTTAAAAAAGTGTTTTTTTTGTGTTTAGACATTTAAGTCACATACTTACGTTTCAGTATCTGACCAGTTGGAATACCTACAGGGAATTTTCAATAAAAAAAAAAACATATTGTTTATGCAATTTGCGTTTTAAATGCAATTTATATCCAATTAAATAAAAATTAAATATATTTAAAATTTGCTTTCTTTTTGGCTAATTTTTGCAAATTTTGTATATTTTTGATACTTTTTTTTGCGTTTTTTGAAAATTGAATTTAAAATTTTGACTGACACAAAAAGAGATTTCACGTGGGGAAAAATACATTTTTACATTTTTTGTACTTTCTTGAATATTTTCAGATCATAAGTTAAGATTTAAATAAATGACTGTTGGCCCAGATTAGGGTCCGAAGTCAATTAAGGAATTTTTTAAGTGCTTTTTTGCTCACGTTTGGTATTTTTTTCGATTTTTTGCGATTATCAGTCTAGAAATATAAAATGAAAGACATATGACACACATTAGGGCCAACAGCCAATTAGGTGGCCAATATGTACTTTTTTGCAAAAAATAAAAATCTAAAAAAAATATTTTTTTCTTCAAAATAAACTAAAAATTAAATAATTATTATTTTTTGTTAAAAAAAAGAATTTAAAAAATATAAAAACCACTTGATTTTCTTAAAATCTAGTTTAGTACCATCAAGATTATGTAATTCACTAGACTTTCCAGTGGTTAATTTTAATGATTTTTTTTAATAAAAATTTTAAAATAATAATTATTTACAATCCATGATCAATACTCTATTATAAATTAATTTTTTCAAATCTTAAATTACGTCTCAATATAATTTTTTAATTTTTTGTTAAAAATATAATTTGAAACAAATACAGCTTGATAAACGGTAAAAGAATATTTAGAAAGCCTAAAAATTAATTTATTGGTAACTAGCTATTGCTTGCAAGAGACAACAAAAGAAATTTCCAAAAACAAAAAAAAAACATGTTTTTTCTGAAATTACAAAATGTACAGATGCAGATAATTGCACTAACTCAAAGGGCAACTGCACGTACGTATATATGTATGTATGTGTGCATGTGTAAGTAAATGTAGCCTTAACTCTACTAAATTTATTTACATCAAACAATGCATACACTTGATTGGCTCCTTGCCAAATTCATAGCATATTTCAAGGAACTGATAATATGAAAAACGACTGCATATACACAAACACACACACACACACACACACACATTAATGGATGCAACTCTCTTTAAAAAAATTCTCAAAATAAAAACAAAAAATCTCGTTGTATTATTAACTTATTTAGTCTTGTAAATCTACATATGTATATTAAGTCATCTTTTTGTGGCAGCTTTTCAAATTAAATGTTCATTAAATAGAAATTTAATGGTAAAATGTATGTAATATGCGGAAAGGCCTTACATGCACTTACTTAAAGACTTATAGTTAAAGACTCGCACAAACAATGCAATAAAGGAAAAGAAATTACAGTTAGGAAAATAATATGGAAAGTTATACGAAAAATTCTTTTTGTTAGTTCTTGGCAAACAACTTAACAAATCTTTGGGTATTTCTATGAGTTAAGTAATAGGATGTAACCAGCTCCCCTGTTCTGTTACTTGTGAGAAGTATGAAGTTACGGAAGTTTAATGTATAAAGGTCTTAAGCACGCAATATCTACAACTGAAGCGTCCATGTTCTAATCTTTCATAACAATTAAATTTTTAAGGCCTCATCGTTTTATTGTCCCCCCTTCCTCCCCTTTGTTCAAACTTAAGCGCTAGGTCAATGTGAGCTAGCTTGCCAGCTATGTGGCAGAGTCCCGGGATAACGGACAATACGATTTGACGTCACAGGAGTTCATAATTCCGCCGAGCGCCCTCCTCCAATCTCTTACCAAGTCTAGGTTTGAGCTAATGTGTTTTTAAAGTGCTAAGGGTGGCCAGACTGTTTATATCACTATTGCTTTCAGCTAATTTTTATAAAAGGCCTGTTGCCCTTAAAGTGGCAAAGGATATTTAACTGGAACATATGTAATTCTACCGACAGTCCAAAGGAAAATTTGATATTTTCTCTTTAGATATAGATGTTGGCCTTAGTATCTAAATTAAGTGAGAACTTTACACTATGAGATCCCAATGAATAATTTCTCTCAGGTACTAAAATTGGTAGTTAGTGTCCCTTAAAAACTGTTTCTGTGACCAAATAGTCCGTCTTGGATCCCTGGAACATACAAAGATCTTAAATTCTGATAATAATAATATTATCCACAATATTTTAGTGTAGCATGTGTAAAAAACTTTCCTAGTCCTTTGGCATCTCTAAGCTTCTTGCTTCCATTCGCATCAGCCGGTATTTAATTGGTATCGCATGGAAGACCTAGTATCGTTTGAAATATATTTCTCATGGCAAAGCAAAACTTTTAACCTTAGTCAGAAGCTTTTTAAAATAGCCCTATTCTACCACATTCCACCCCGTCTTCCATAAAAGCTTGTTCTAAGGTATTTAGCCTCAAATTTTAGCTTCAACTTTACCCAATTGAGAGCTGGGCTTCTAAAAGCCCAAATTCTATACTTTCTGGTAAGGAGGACTTCGAGGTGAAAAGGACTCTTTCCCAGCGAGCCCAAATGAGCACAACTTCATTCCTTTTTTTCGCAGCTATTTGGTCTAACTTTTAGTTTAGGCGTGTTATTAAGACTTTAGTTTAGCTGCGATAAAAACTTGCTTTTATTATACTAAAATTCGGCTTGAAAGTTTAGTATTCAGCTGTTTCCAACTTATATGATCATAAAATAATTTAATCAAAACTTCGACTCTAATAACTGAATCTGATTTTGAATGTATAACGTTACGGTTTAACTATAAAACAATCTCTTTTCTTTTTATTTTCCGCATGTATAAGCTTTGACCTTAATTTGCTTCTAATATTGGGCTCTTGTGCTTTTGGTAAAAGCAGCTAAAAATTTTTTTAAAATAAAACCTCCAAACCTAAACAACAAATCTACTTCTTGGCAACGTTTTATTTATTTAAGTTTTGTTTGTTTTGTAAAAAACTTCTTGAGGGCCAACAACAAACTTTCAAGATAAAGAATTGCAGATAATTTGATCACGTTTAAGCAGCAGTTACAATTTGTGGTGGAGAAATGACACAACAACAAAGGCAAATTAAGAAAATTATAAAAAAAATTTATAAAAAGATATAGAAAATTTATTTGGTGTTTTTTTATGCATTTTTCTAAATTTATAACAATTTTTTTTCTTTAAATCAAATTTAAGGATATTTACTACAAATAGTAGAAAAAACAAAATTTTAAAAAATGTTGCATAAACTTGGGCTAAAAATTTAGTTTTTTTTAATTCTCTAAATTTTTAATTTAAAAGTTCGGCTTTTATTAAACTTTAAACTAAGTGAGTTGGTTTTTAAATTAAATAATTTTCGTTTTTTTACCTTATTTTGGTCGCATTTATATAAATAAATTTGTTGTCATATATTTTAAGTCCAGTTTTAATTAAAGATTTCTACGTTTTTTTTGTTATAAAAAGTAGCCAGCAGCAATAGTTGGAGGTTGTTAAAACATATTGTCAACCGTTATGGCAAATTAATTTGGGTTATAATAATAAATTAACTCTAATTTGTATTAAGTTATAAGCACGTGGATACTTCATTACTTTGAACCAAAGAGAAGAAACATACATCACTAAGAGAACAACATGCCTAGAAAGCTATAAATAAACAATTATTTCCACTATTTATTAATATTATAAAATTAATTTTTTTTAATATTAGGATTCTTGTGTTTCCCATCTAATTCCCACTATTAATTTTAAATGCTTAGAAGAAAATTCCAGCATAAACTATTTCTACATAAAATAATACATAATTAAACACACACATACATAAGAATGTTGTTGCATACAGTTAACTTAATAGCAACAATGTTGCCAACCAAATTTGATTAACTTACACTCTGTTTACCAACTTACAATAATAATGTTTCTTAAGTTTATTTTACACCTGTTCTCTGTTTTTTTCTTTGCTCTTTGTTTTTGGTTTTAATTTTTCTCTTTAGCTGCTCTCTTTTTTTTTTAAACATATGTTAGTGTAAACAAAAAAATTTATATCTTCATTAAAGCGCCTGGGACTGTATATCATAGGTTGTCAAAAATTCATTTTTAGTGCACAATTGTGCTACAAAAACAATAAAAAAAACTCACACCGACGCTTGTTCTCTTTTATTTCAGTTTGATTTCAGTCGTTAATTGAGTGTTAACGAGTGCACATGTGCGGATGCTTACTGCTTTTTTTTTAGCTTTCTTGTTTTTTCAGCTTTGATTTAATTTCAAAATAAACCAGCAAACAAAATAGTATAATGGAAGATAAAAATTTTTGTTTTGTCATTAAAAATGCTTTTGGTAACATGCAATACATTTAATGTTACCAAACATTTAAAACAAAGAAAACAAGAAATACTTGATTTATAATACCTAAACACACTTAATTTTTTAAGTTTTTACTGTAAATTAAACTCGCCCAATGGAATATGTGTGAAAAAAAATTGTCTAGTTCTCTAATAACTGAGGCATATTTTGTATTTTATTTTAATAACTTTTTTTAAGTTCATTTCCATTTTGCTTTAAAAAGTAAAATTCATCACATTTGCAATGCTTAGTTTTTTGTTTGCTGGGCAATTTTCGCTTATCCAATACAGACGCATTTCATTAAATGAGAGTTTTGACAACCTATGCTGTATATGTACTTGTTGTTGATAATATACAATTTACGCCTTCGTAAATTCTATTCGGTTTTTTTTTGTTTTTGTTTCTTGTTGCAGTGAAAAAGCAAACCTTCAGTTCTTTGTTGTTTTTTTTTCTTTTACAAAATCACTCGTGCCTTTTATAGTGAGTTTGGTATTTAGTTTTTTTTTTTATAATTGTGTGTTTTTACTCTACGTTAAAGGCAATGTTTTCTGGCAAATTTTAAACAGTCTGCACAGGATATTCGTGATAAACGTTACTTAAGTGCAAAAAAGCTCTTGGCTCCATATAGTTGCAAATATAATACAAAAAGCATACCTTAAAAATAGTTGTCCTAGGAAATATTCTAGTAAAAATATATAAAAAATTATTTGTTTCAAACAAAAAATTAATAAAAAAAATTTTTTAAAAATTTAAACAAATAAAAAATTTTAAAAAGTGAATTGGATTGAAAAAGTGTTGAAGTCGTAATAAAAAAATTTTTCAGCTTAAAAGTAAGAATTTTTAAACATTATACATATTGTTAAACATTCTAAAAATAAAACGTTATTACAAACTTAACAAATGGTTATTGAATGATATTTTGTTTTCTGACCAAGGTTTTAAAAATTCGAAAGTTTTTATAAAATAAAATTTTTAAATATTTTATACCCACATGATATGGCAAATTTTGTAATATTTTTTTAAACTTAAAAAAAAAAACTTTCAGCTCTAAAAACCTTTTTTTAAGTTTTCGGTTACTTTAAAGAAACTACAAGTATATGGTTACCCAAAATTCTGATTTGATGTAACAAATTTTGCTCGGAAAATGGTTTTTCCTTAAAGAAAGCGCAAAACTTTTTGTCAAGTTCCTTATTCTTTGTATAATATATATTATAAACATCATAACTTAGAAAAGTACGTTTAAATTATTACGACTAAAATTATTTATTCCAAACATATTACTTTAAAATACCACTAAGGAAAATAAAAAAATCTTGTTTTCTAATTGAGGCTTTTAAAACTGCCAAGCGATTTTTATTCCTTATTTTTTTAGAAATTTTAATTTCAAACTTGGTACAATTAAGCTAAAACTTAGCCTCAATTTGTAGTATTAATAATATGTACTCGCGATTATTATTAAATAAATCTACGTATTTTAGTTTTAAGATTTCCTATGCTTAAACTGGTGCCCATTTTTAAACATTTTTTTTAGTTTTCAATAAAAATTGTTAGAAAATTAATGAAGATTTTAAAAAGAAGTCATCTTAAGTGATTATTTTTTAATAAATCCCCTTGATTTAAAAAGTTTTTCAACTTTTCTCAGTATGAAGTTTTAATTTTAATAACAAAATGTTACTCATACGCCCTTTAGTATACTAAACGATAAAAATATTGCTCATACGCATCATAGTACCAAAAATAACTTTAACCAGTCTCAAAGAATTGAAAACATTTTAGTTTTTTTTTTTAATTAGTGCATTTTACTAAGCATAAAAATTAAGTTTATATATATTTACAAAACTTAAATAAAAAAAAATTATATAAAAAACCGTTTTAAAATCCTTTAACGAAATTTCACATCGTTTTAATCTGTAGTGCGTTGACTGTAATAAAAACTAAAATTTTAACCTTAACAGTTTCGATATCTTTAAAAAGTAAAAAATGTTGTTCTTTTTAATTATAAAAGGTTGCAAAATTGTGAAACCCATATATATTATCAGTCAAATAATTAATTACGTCTTGCTTAATAGGCTTACAAATATCCACTTTTGCGTGAAGGATTGTTTTACAAGATATTTTTAAAAGAAGAAAAAATATAAAGAAAATTTAAAAAAATGATCTTAGTTAAAATAAAAAATAATAAAACAAAAAAAAAAAAAAAATATGAATGTAGAAAATATTTATCACAGCTTTTCCAGCAAAATATTATTTCTCTATTCATTATATTTGCACTTTAAAATTTTTTTTATTTATATTGGAAATCGACCTTTAAGAAGCAAAAAGATTTCTTAAAAAATTTTTAAACAGAACCCAGTGTTTTTATGTATAAAATAATAAGACGTTCTCGATAAGCTGCTTTGCATAAAAGCCTTTAATATCCTGGAAGTTTTTCGTTCTTTTAATTTTTGCTTTGAAAAAAAAATAAAAGTGTTTTGTTATCTTTTAAAAAAAGGCAAAAAACAGAAACATTTACCCTATGGTTATAACATTTAGAGAGTAGTAAAATAATTTTGAAAACAAAAAATATTTCGAAAAAAACTTAAAAAAGTTTTTACAACCCTCCCAAAAATTTTAAAATGATGTATGTACTTTTACAAACTAAAGAAAAAACTTAGAAATTTAGTAATGTATAAACCTTTTTATTCTAATATCTTTTACATTGTAAATATTTTAAAGTCAGAGAAAAGGTAATACTTGAAGTCATATTATACTTTTATGACTAGAAATGCTATAAAACTAAAAAAATTTCCCTAAAATTTTTTATGTTTCAGGCACTACCTTTAGTTTGAAACATAAATATTTTTATGAAATTTTAAGTCCTTTAGCTAAGGTATGCAATATTTTCGACAACACCACTACTATTCAACACAGCAATCATTAATAAATATTACTTATACGCTATCAGGACAAATAACATATAAGAAGTACATACATATGTATATGCAACGGTTCTGTGGCAATCAGGGGAACGTGTTTAAAGTAAATTTTTGTTTTGCAGAAGAGCAATTTATTGGTGCTTTCATTCTGGTAGAAACAAAACGCTATTTTTCGGTTCCTTGTCCACCATTACCTCCATAAGTGTAGGAGAGTAAAGTAATAAAAAGCGTACATATCAAATAAGATAAAGCATGAAATTTTTAAAACCATTTAACTAACAATCTTTATTTTTGCTATTAAGGTGTTTTAGAAAATAAGTTCCACCTATGGGTAAATACGTGACAAAAATCGACTGCCTAACAACTTTTTAGCTGCGCAAGATAGAAACAATAAGTTAAAGGGTAAAGGGTAAAAATTTGGGTAAAAACTATATTCTGGCACTTTCCACTTCCCTTTTTAATTACTTCTTTAAAATTCTTAATATATTTTTTTAAACATTTTCCAAGAAAATAAGTCAAGAAATAGAAAATATAATTTATACTTTATTTTGTCAAATTTTTAAAAAAGAAAGAAAAATTAAAGTTGCATTTACAATATCTTATTTATGAACAATTTCCTTTAAGTGATATTCATAAACATATAATAGTGGATTCAACCTTTCATTGACATTCTATTATATCAAAAAAACTGTTGAAGATCTTAACCTTCTAAGAACTAAAAATAAGTTTAAGTTCAAGATGTTAGTATACATGATGAGTGCAGCAGGGCAACAGTTTTTTGGTTCCCTATTTCTTGTACGGAGTTTTGACAGCATAAGTTCATAGAAAAATTAAAAAACATGTTTTTATTTGATTTTTGTTTAAAAATTTCTACTCAATGTGTTTTAGAAAACCTATGTCCGTAACTCCAACCAATAGATATTTTGATGGAACGGTTGCCAGATTACAAGATTTGTTATTATTTTTGGCGATTTTTGATCTTAAAAATAGCAAAGTGTCGATTCGATGATTTTTTTTTTTCTTAAAAGTGACCAGTTTCTCAATCTTCACAACATTACAACCTAAAGTCCTTTTAAATTAATATTTGTAAGCAGTTACAGAAAAAAAATTACTTTAAACGAGCCAGCTACAATCGCCTCATGTCGAATTAGCTGAGAGTAAAGCCCGCGGACAAGAAATGTAAAAAACTACATGCTCTGACGTATTTTGAAGTCATCATAAAGCTTCTACGACTCATTTAAAGCTACGTCCAAATAAATCAACCAAAGCATGAAAAAAGTCAGCTTATATTTGGTTTACTTTATGTCACTAATGAGCATGCTGTACAAAAATATCATGAAGCCATTTTGTGATATACGCCATACAAATGCTTTCCTGGAATTAGCATTCTGCGTTATGACTGACTGATAAAATTTTTCGCATGATTCTAACTTTATGCAACTTACTAGTACACTGAATGAAAATACGATCCTTTAATTTTTTAATATCGCCCCCATACAAAAATGTCCTCCCGGAATAAATATTTTGAGCTAAAAACGGCTGAAATATTAATCCATCTTTTTAAAATTTTGCACAAATGTTTACCCTGATGCTACCAACTATTATACTGAACACAAATATTATGGGTCTATTTTTTGATATACTCCTTTTTTAAGTGTGGTGTAGGGTATAATATGGACGGGCTTGGCCAACTAAAAATGTCCTACTTGTTCTCTGTAATTTACTTTCAACCTCAATATGACCAATAGTCAAAAGATTTATAACTTTCGATCGAAAAAACCATCAAAATAACAATTCCAAATCATTTTATTTAAGACAAAAATCTTTATTCGAATAATTTGCTTATGTATAAATAATTCATAATAATTTACTTCTGGCACATGCTTCTTCTTCTCGTAAAATATTCTTTAATTAACTTTTGTATTTTAGAAGTCATTTTAGCATTTGATTGATACTTTATGCTCTTCAAATTCCAACAAATTAATTTTTGCTGTATTTTCTATCTCTTTTATTCTTATGTTAATTTGAGAAGTAATTTGGCAATTATAGCCCAGAAGTTTTGACGTAAAAAGTTGAAATTTTTAAAAGTAACTAAATCTTGACTTTAAATAGTTTTGACTATTAGTTCAAAATTGTATTTATATATTTTATATATAGAATTTACTTCTCGATTTAGAAATTAATATTTATTTAATTAATATTACTATAATTGCTTAAATTTTTAAATACTTGTAATTTTTAAGCAAAAAGATTTTTTCAAATGTTTGAATTTAATTAATTTAAATTTGCTTTTAATGCCTTTTTCTTTTTAAGCCCCTAATTATTTATTAGAACTGCCGGGCTTTCTAAAAACTTGTTGTTATTTTTCTGGTAGAAAATTCTTTTATTGTCATTAAACAACAATAATTTCCTTTTATGTTAGTTTTAAGGTTTATTGTTATTGTTTTTGTTATTATAGCAAATACACTCGTTTGCTTGTAGTTGTTGCTGTTATTTTAATCGGATTCTCACACTTAAACATGTCAACAGATTAAGTGTGTATCTAATAAAAAAAAGAGAAGTAAATCAACAATTAATTTTATTATTGACTATTTTATTGCAAAGTGTCTGGAAGAAAATAACTATGATGTAGAATAAGAGATTTTTTATGGACAGTTCAAAAACTTGTGCCAGAAGTAAAGAAGTTAGAAAAGCAAAAACTGTCATAAATAACGAATTGTTTGTTTAAATATTTTTTTTTGAAACTTTATTGTGTTCAAAATTCTTTTAAGGCATTTGATTAAAATTACAGAGGGCAAAAAGTA
This sequence comes from Melanophora roralis, assembly GCA_963583895.1. NCBI lineage: Eukaryota > Metazoa > Arthropoda > Insecta > Diptera > Rhinophoridae > Melanophora > Melanophora roralis. The sequence continues at coordinate 10,959,037 of OY757191.1, read as the reverse complement.
TATAAAAGAATGATAATTAATTATATACATATGTACATGTATTTGGGGTTTCTTTTGAATATTCTAATTAATATTGCGAGGAATATTGTTAAACATAAGGAAGGCGTTGCTTAATGATATAATATTATTGTTATTAATTTTTGTTTTTAGTGTCAAGCATATTATTAAAATGATCCTTATAATACAAACACATTATTAGCCTAAAGAGGCTTAGGATAAGGAACATAATTCTTTAAAGGCACGTATTAAGAATTAGGTCTCTGGTCTTATAATACAAGGAATTATTTGTGTTTAAATTTATTAAACACTTATTACTTCTTTTATTGTATTTCAAAAAAAAGTTTCTTTGTCTTTCGTTATAACATACTTACACCCTATCTCTGCCTTCTAACAGGGTGGCCATACAAGGTTTATTTTTTTTTTTAAATTTCATTAAAATCGCTCACACAGCTTCCAGAGTGCTTCTAAAAAGGTAAAATGCAAGGCTGACCAAAATTAAATTTTCCTTCCAAACATTTTTGTAAAACATACTTACCCTTTATCTCCAGCCCTTGACATGGTTGCCACACAGAATTTAAAGCAACAGGATAAAAACCCCTAGAGGAAAAAACTATTTCACAGACCCCCATTAGTTTTTCCCCCAAACATATTTCTAGGGTATACGTAGGGGGTTGTCATACAAAATTTACAAAAATGATGTTAAAACGTTTATAACTTCCCCAGAGTTGGCCTTAAAGAAAGAAAGTATATGACTTAGCCCCATTAGTTTCTCCTCGCAAACATATTCCACGAACATACTTACCCTCTATCTCCATGCCATAAGGAGTTGTAATACAAAATTTCAAGAAAATAGGGTAAAACCACTACAACTTACCCGGACTCGCCCTTAGGAGTATAAAACGTATTGCAGAACGCTGTTAGTTTTCCCCCTAAACAAATCCTAGAACATACTTACCCCCTATCACCATCACCTAATGGGGTTGCCATACGAAATTTACAAAAATGATATAAAAATGATCACAACTCCCTCAGAGTCGGCCTTACAGAAATAAAGTGTACGGCTGGCACCCGTTAGTTTTCCCTCCCAAACATATTTTGAAAACATACGTAGCCCCTACCTCGACGCCCTTAGGGGTATGCCATACAAAATTTTAAGAAAATAAGGCAAAAACCCCTACAACTTCCACGAAGTAACCCAAGAGGAATAGAAGGTATCACAGGCCCCCATTATTTTTTCCTCCAAAATATATTCCTAAAACATACTTACCCCCTATCTCCATTGCCTAAGGAGGCTCCTTTAGAAAGTTTGGGAAATTGTAACAAATTGCAACTCAAGTGTAGGACTGACCCCAACTTATTTTTCCTTGCAAAAATTTTTTTAGAACGTACTTACCCCCTATTTCCACCCCTTTAGGGAGATTAGGATTTACAGTGCGAGAATGCTCCAACATTGTTGCTCAAAAATGTTTGCGTGAATCAAAGTTACTTTCTTTTAGTTCTTCAAAGATTTGAATTTGAAAGAAAATAGAACTTCAGATCCTTTTTTAAAATTTAATGAAGAATTGCTCTTGAGAGGCATAGTAGGGCTGCTCTTTTACGTTGTGAAGTTCTCGGATTTTCATGTAAACTGCTTTCAACCAGTTAAATGTTTTCGGGAGTCCTTGACGGAGACCTGGCCGTGGACCACAGCCAAAGCAGTTGCACGGATTGTTTGCACCTACGAATGAAATAAATTTACATTAGCGTATTCGCCGAATAGAAATCTTTCAATAAAACTGTCGACATGCAATTAGTTAAGAATCATTACTCTTAAAAAATGTCTTCACAGTGAATGCGCGATGCTCACTCGTTTACTACGACATCGTGACTGATGAATCCGCACAATCGATAATTTTTAAGGGTGCCACCCTCCCTCCGTATCGTTTATTAATTTTTGAAATTATCGTATTAAAAAATATAATATGCCACCAGACACCTGATAATTTTTTTCCAAGTTTGGTAATTAATTTTTAATTTTTTTTATTTTTTGTTTCCTTAAATAAAATATTTCTAAAATTAATTTTTTTTTACTCAAAAAAACTATTTTTGGCACTAAATAATCATGTGCTAATAAAAGGCGTAATTTTTATTTAAAATTTTTTAAAATTGATTTACGTGTCTGCTGCAGATTATCGGCCAACTGCACTGGTTGTGACTGCGCTAATTTAAGCGCCTCAGCCACACCCTAAAGTGCATCTGTTGCTGCAAAACAACTTATTTGATCTTCCTTGATTTGTTATAAATAAACATTTTTTTTTAAATTTCCTTGCATTTTAATAGTTTCAATTGTATATCTAAAAATTTCGGTTGCATTTAAATAAACAATTTTTTATCTTGTTGATTCGAATTATTATTAAATGATTAAGTGGTATTGATTAAGTGTGCAGAGAAAATTTTTAAAATTGAGAAAATTCTTTTAGTTTAAATTAAACATGTGGCTGTGTTGTGCAAAAAAAAAAAATTTATGATTTATTGAATTATGAAATTTATATTTTTGGTTACATTACAAATATCACTTCGAAAGAAAAAAATTTTTTAAAAGCAAAAAAGGAATTTTGGTGACAATTTTGTTTAATAAAAGATAAGACCGATTAAATTTTTTTTATTAGTTTTTTATTCTTAATAATATTAGCAGAAATACAAAAAAGGGAACTGATAAAGCTTTCTGACACTTCAAAAAATAAAACTCCTTAATTACCAAAGGCAATTAAAAAGTAAATTAATAACAATGAATCAACAGAAAAGTTAAACAAAGCTTTCATAATAAATTAAAATTATTTTACTTACTCCAACCATTGCTTTTAAAACAAAATTTACATTTAAAATAATTTTAAAAAGTCAATTATTTTATTGAGCACTTACAGCCATTTTTTATATTAAAAATCCCAACGCCCTTAGGGTCAGATATTACAACAAGAACAATTTAAATAATTTCTTACTTCAAAACCAGGAAAAAGAAAATAAATTTAAAGAAAGTTTTTTTTTTTGTTATAAACCGCAAATATTATTGTTGTCCTGAGGAGATTCCTATATCAATTCAAAACATTTTTTTTGGGTCTTGTTGTGACAAGCAAGTCTTGGCTGTTACCACAATTAATTGTTTTCGAATTAAATATTCATTGGGTAGGACGACAACAATAATATTAAGATACCATTAATCATTAAGAAAAAAAACAACAAAATTTTTATTTTAATTTATTTAAAAGCCTTAAAAGCAGAAGATGAATGTAATAGGATTTGTAAAGTTTAAATTCGCTATAAAGGGCTGTTGTTATGACTTGCCAATTTCTTTAGCGAGAATCCTATCCATAGAATAATAAACTTTTAATTACTAAAAGTTTACTTTAAGGCAAAAAGTCTTAAAAGCAAAAGGGTAGCTCATTGTACTTGTAGAAACAGGTTTACACCCCAGCCCAATTAAGTAATTCGCTCTGTTAATTGTTCTTAAACGCTCAATCATCATTGGAATCACAAGGTTTTCTATACAAATTTTTAAGAGCAAATCGAAAATTTTTTAGTTTATTTAGTTAAAATTACCAGTTAAAGATGGGTTAACCAGTGCCAATTCTAAACTTATTCGAAAGTTTAGTTGCATTTTTCTCAAAATAAACAAATAAAACAGCTTCAATTGCTTGTTTTGGCTTCTTAAATCGCCAACACACATACATAATTATATCACTCTTGCAACCTTCTTTACATCATAAATTTCCTTAAGATTTTTCCGGGGGTTTCAATAAGATTATTTTAATGGCACTTAAATTAAATTTTACTGTAATTAATGTTTGATTAAATTGAGAGGTGATACTAGTTTGCTTGTTATTTATCTGGTTGTCTAAACTTAATTAGCTGAAAAGATCATGACTTTCGCTCAAAATTTTTATGAAATAGATCATTATTTCGTTGATGACGAATGAGCAAGCGAAACAAGTGATTGGGCTTACGTGTGAATGTGCTATTATCACTTAAGGTTTATTTATTTAAATTTAGTGTTACAAGATAATAAAAGAAACGATAATCATTTTTACTAACTCATTGCAAATGCCGGCAGTCTTTTCTCATTAATCCTGGTATATATTCCAGATTTTAAAAGAAATAGGACCCTAAACAATTTGCTCTGTAGCACAATCTCTTCATCCCCCTGTGTACTCTGGTATCTAAAATCATCACTTGATAGTCGTCCTGCTCTTTTGGTATGAACCGCTAACCAACAGAGACTTGTTATCATCCCTACTGGAGTTATACTATCGTTTCTTTGTAAACACCTCGAAATCACGTTGCCCCCGGGTCATAAAATCCCCACATAATCCTAAAGACTCTAAAAGAAGAAGTGTTAACCCAGACCTCCGTGGCTCTGACCCTTACCGCAAAGTCTATACCCTTAGCGGAGATTATCTCAATTGTCGCCTGTTCAGCTGAAGATTCTCAGCTCAAGAGCCCAAGGAAATATTGTTGGCCAACTTGGCTATTTGAATCTCTGCCTGAAATTCATTGCTGTGATCAGGAAGTTCAAAAGACTTTCTGAAACTCAGTTAAAGAGCCATTTTCTTTGTTTTCACATTTTCATATTCCACACATACTTATAGCTCTGTGCTTCAGGAGAGTGGATATCCAGTACATAACTGGTTGGGCTGTTCCCGTTCGAGCCACGCTTTCAATAATTGCCTCAGCGGCAACATTATTAAATGCCTCCATTACATAATAACCATAGTCTAGGGCTTTTTTATTCCACGAGATGACTGAGTAAAGTGCTTTCTCAACTGATGTTCCCTTCGTAGAGGTATATTAGTTGTCAGAAAGCCAACCAGTAGCGAACTTGTCTTTAATGTTAAAGCCGAGAACGCATTCTAGAGTCTTAAAGACGAATGACGAGAAATGGGTCTATAACCTTTTGGGAATTAGTGCTTGCTTTTAGCTAACTTGGGTTAAAATACAATCCTTGAAGTGCTTCGGAATACAGGCACGTAGCTACGCCTCAGAAGATCAAAGCCAGTCATTGCTGTATTGAAGCTTTTCTGGTAAGATCTCGTCCGGCCCGGTCTTCCTAGGAGCCAATATGGCAATCTCTCAACCTCAAAATTGGGGGTATGGGTGTTTTTATTTGTCAAGTTCTTTTTTTCAAAATCAAGTTATTTTCTGGTCAATGTCAAGCTTTTTGGCAAATTGGATCTGGCAAGCCTAGTCGAATGGCATACTTTTGTCGCATCTCAAGTTCGTTGTTAATTGCTTGTACATAATTACAAGATATTTTTTCTTTAGAAAATGAATAAATATTACGCCAGTTTTAGTTAAAAAATTGATCTGAGCTGTAATAAAAAAAATGTTGTGGTTGAGGTATAAAAATAAAGGAAAACAAATAATGAAAGAGAAGAAATCTTTTGATGCACAAACCAAGTTCGTGAAAAAAATTTATTTAAAGTATTTTGTAAAACTTTTTATAAACAAACCAAACTGAAAAAATTTTACAGTAGTTTGGTCTGCAATCTGCACTGTAACGAACCCAACCGTAAACGGCTTTAACTTTCAAGGTGCGATGCTACCTATACTACCGGCCGTGCTCAGGGAAAATGGGATGGATTCTGCTCCTATCAAGTTAAACTTACGATTCGCTACACAATATAAAAATAGGTAGCTTTAAGCCAAATCGATTAAACCAGAACAGAAAAGAATAGGGAGGAATAACAAAACACAAAAAAAAAAATAAATAAATAAATAAAAATAATAGAAAAGAAAAGATCACAATGGAAGCCTAGGAGAAGAGGTTAAGATGTTATTTTCTCTTCAAGTGTCTTCACCCACCCACCATGCTATCGTAGTTGAAGTTATAGATAGCCCAATTATTAAACAACCTACCTTTTACCTTATCTTTTCATGGTATTAAAATAAAGGAAATTAACGAGACATTTTCCGTTATTCAACCTATATTAATTAATATATTTCTCATTTTTATACATATAATTTTATATCTATTAAATATTTTATTATTAATAATATTAATATTTACTGCCTTATAAAAAAAATATAATGCATTTCAAACTAACACTACGTTAAGTATGAATTTAATGTAATAAAGAGAAGGGGAAAAAAAAAAAAACAAAGAGAAAAAAAACTCACTAAAATTTAAAACTAAACTAAAATATGTTAAATTTAATGCAACTTTTAAATTGAAATTATGTTACTAACATCTGTTTTTTTTTTTTTTGTTAGATTAAAAAAAAAGTTCTTAGCCTAATATGTTATGTTATGTTAATTATTTGTATGAGTTATGTTAGTGTAAGTTGAAAAGTCTGTTGTTTACATAATACGAGTGTGAGTATATTAATGAAGTTATGTTATAAATGAAAAATGTTTTATGTTAACGTAAGTTTGCATGTATGTTATTAAACTAACTTGTGTATGTGTAGCTAATGGCTATCTGCATGCATGTTATGTGGTGAGAGTGTGTGTATGTTATTTGATTTTCTTATGTTAATAAAATATTAAAAATCTAATTATCTATTTTAACATAAGAAAATTCAAATTTTAAACATAGTACGCGTTAATTTAAACCAGAGGAAAAATGTGTGTAAGTGAGAAATATTTTAGAAATAAAGAAAACATTAAATTTGACAATTAACTCACCGCTAACATGTCCCACGATGACTTCAGGCCTGATGTCGATGGTTATTGGTTTTGGGAAAAAAAAAACTATTGGTATCTCTTAAATATTCTCACTCTTTAGGTTATGTGGAAAAACTTTTAAGTATGTGTGTTTGTTGTATGAATGTTAGTGTAAATGTATGAAGGTAAGTAAATTAGTGCATCATGAATTAGGGAGATGGGTATTCTTGTTTAAGAATACTATGTATGTGTATATATGTAGGTATATGTAAACCTTAACCTATAATAATTGTAATTTTGTCCCACTTTTTACATTTTAATGAGCAAAATTACTTTAAAACAACAAAATAGTTACAAAGAGAACAATATTAAAATCTATAGAAAACAAAAAGAAATATGAAAAAAAAAATTAAAAGATTGAGAAAACAAAACCAATCTAAGAATTAAACTAAAACATTTTAAAATTTTAAAAGAGTCACGTCTGGGTTAATATTTTTTTTTTTTTTTTTTTTTTAGAGAATTTCCAAAGTATTTTAAGTTAAATAAACTGGTCTAGGTAATGGCTTTGAATAATTTTCTTGAATCTGTTAACGTTATTTTAGGGCAAAGAGTTTCAGCCGAATACTACATCGACTTTTAAAGACACTGGCGTAAATTGGTTTCCAGGCCTCTTCCTTCAAATAAAATGCTTTTTCCAGTATATAAGGCTCGCCAAACTTGAGTCTTCTGGACTTAAAGTGGATGCGGTCCCTGTTTTCTACTAGAAAACAGGGTTTTTTGAACAACCAAGTAAAATCCCTAAACAAGATTTAAAAAAAACTACTGTTTTACAAAGAATAACACTATTGCCATTAACTTTCTTACCTTGATTTAATTTTAAATGATATTTCCGGGGTCTGGGAAAAATAACCAGGAATAACAATCAAACTTTTGAGGTCTTTAGATATTTCTTCTTTCCTCACAAAACAATTTTAACCACCACTATTTATTTATTAATTTTTTATCACTCTTTCCGATACACTATTAAACGTTTAAAGGCTTTGAAAATTTTACACCTAATAAAAGCAAATTCTAAAAAAACCTATAAGAAAAATTTTCAAACAAACTTTTCACAGCACCTTTGTTAAATATAATTTTTGAATTTAAATTTAACACTGCAATCGAAAGTTAAATTCGAATTGATAATCATAGTAGGCTTGCGCATACTGGGAGATAAGAAAAATCAATGCTTATGTGTTAAAATCACATTGAAAAAAATTTAAACTCAAAATTTAAAACTAACAGAGAAGGAAATATAGGAACGACCCCTCACAAAACAGATACAGTTTGAGAAAATATCTCCGCAAACTGGAGCTGAAAAAGGTGTCGTTTCATACGATAAGTGAAAAGTGTTTACGTCCATATATCCTTTGCATGATATGTGCCTTTATTTCCTGTTTCAATGTCCTCTAGCTCATAATAAACATGACCTAATTTCCGTAGTACCTTAGCCTTCACTCCAACAGGAGCTAGTTTCGAGTTAAAGTACTCTGCCTTCGAGCTTTGGTGAAAAGTTCGTCTGTATACGTTTTGTCCAACTGTAAAGTTTCTGGGTCGCGATCGTAGGTTGTATGTCCGAGAATTCTTTTCATATGCTTTACGCATAAAGTCCTTAATTTTGTCACGTATGAAAGAAAATTCATCCTGTCTTTCCACAAATGAGTTGGTTTCCGCCAATATCTGTAATTTCCGCAAAAGTTCGTAGTCCTTGCCGTTGGTCAACATATTTTGTCCGAAAACTATTTGATATGGTGTCCTGCCAACGCTTTGATGCACACTATTCCGCAAAGAGCAATTAACACTTGGTATAAAGGTATCCCACTCTCTCTGGTTGTCCCTGATATAACATCTTAACGCCTCATTAATAGAGCGGTTTACTCGCTCGCTTGCGTTTGACTGGGGACTATATACAGCTGTTAAACTATGTTGAATGCCATTTTTGCTTAAAAATGACTCAAACTCCTTGCTTTTGAATTGCGATCCATTGTCAGAAACAATGATTTCAGGTACACCATAACAACAAAATATGTCAGTCCGTAAGTAGTCAATAATATGTTTTGAAACAAACTTCTTCAGTGGTTTCAAAAACGTAAATTTTGAAAAGTGGTCTAACACTATCAAAATACCAATATGTCCGGTTTTTGTCCTTGGTAGTGGTCCAATTAAGTCGATGTACAAGCGTTGAAAAGGTCGCTCTGTCAAAACCATATTACCCAATGGTGGTCTTAAAGTTGTGGTTGGAGCTTTCGACGTCTTGCATAACTCGCAGTTCGTTACGTAAGTCTTTATGTCCGTTGCAAGTCCTGGCCAAAAAAAATGTCGTCTTACCCGTTCCAAAGTTTTGGCTATACCGCCATGTGCAGAGTTTGGCGTATCATGCATAGAAAATATAACATTGCGGCGCAATTCCTCGGGAACGAAAAGTTTCCATGGGTCAGATTCATCAGATTCTCCTGTAGAAAAATTCACCCTCTTATAAATATATTTATCTACCACCTTATAATCAGGCAATTCCGTTTCGGAGAACTGTTTCCGTAATTGGTCGTAATCAGCGCTATCAAATGAATTAGACTCTAAATCAATTAAAGGAAGTGTCTCAATATCTATGCCCTCAACAAAAATCTCACCTTCGTGAGCACGTGACAGGGTATCCGGCACTACATTTTCCTTACCACTTCGGTGTTCGATAGAAAAATTATATCCCTGTAATTCCAGAGACCATCTCGCTAACCTTCCAGACAGGTCCTTTTGGCCCATTAGCCACTTGAGGCTCGCATGGTCGGTTACCACGGTAAATTCCTGACCTTCTATATAAGGCCGGAATTTTTTTAATCGCCATCACGACAGCCAAGCACTCAAGCTCAGTTATAGTGTAATTACGTTGTGCCTTATTCAACTTCTGCGACATATATGCAATGGGTCTTTCGATCTCATTGTCGTCCTTTTGCGCCAGTACTGCCCCTATGCCACAAGTGCTTGCGTCACACTGTAACACAAAAGGTTTCCCATAATCAGGATGAACGAGTAAAGGCGCAGACGTCAGCTTGGTCTTTAACTCATTGAAAGCCACTTGGGCTTCCTCAGTCCAATTGAAAGTCTTCTTTTTCGTCAATAATTCAGTCAGTGGGAAAGTTAAGGAAGAATAGTCCTGTATGAAACGTCGGTACCACCCAGTCATTCCCAAAAATCGTCTTAAATGTCGTACAGTTTGTGGTACCGGAAAGTCTTGTATGGCTTTCACCTTGTCGTCGTCTACCTGTAAACTCCCATTACCTACAACATACCCAAGATATTTTACTTTATTTAGAGCAAAACTACTCTTTTTGACGTTTATTGTCAAACCTGCCTTCCTTAGTTGTGTTGCCACCTCCATTAAATGTGTCAAGTGTTCGTCGAAGTTTGCTGAAACTATTAAAAGATCGTCTAGGTACACAAAAACATGTGTTTTCAAATTGTACGGAATAACAACGTCCATGAGTCTGCACAACGTTTGTGGTGCATTACACAGTCCAAACGGCATTCTTGTAAACTGATACAGTGGCCGATTAGGGACGGTGAAAGCGGTCTTCGGTCTCGAGTTTTTCTCCAGTTTAATTTGCCAAAAGGCATCTTTCAAATCAATTTTTGAAATGCAATAAACTGAGGGAAGTCTCGACAAAAGTCCGTCGATGTTCGGTATAGGGTACGCGTCCTTTATAGTCACGGAGTTAAGCTTTCTGCTGTCCACACACATTCTTACTTTGTCAGGCTTTAGAACCACCACTGTAGGAGAAGACCAAGGAGAGCTAGGAGCCTCTTCAATCACCCCTAAAGCAAGCATTCTGTCCAGTTCCAGACAGAGTTTTTTCTCCACCGCAGGTGATATTGGGTAATATCTTTGTTTAATGGGTTTGGCATCCCCAGTATCGATTTGGTGTTCAATAATTGTGGTACACCCCAAACCTTCAGTCTCGGAGTCAGGAAAGGTAGAAATAACATTGTCGAGTCGTTGTTTTTGTCTTGTTGTCAAAGCTAGTCTATCAGGATCCAGTTCAACGTATTCAATTGCCCCAACTTCGGGAACAGAAATTCCTAGTCCGAAATCAGTCCAAAAATCATAACCACATATGATATCCTGGCGAATAGTTGGCACTATCAAAAAGTCTTTCATTTTCGTCTGTCCTTGAAATGTCACTGTCAATGTAGCAATCCCTAAAATGTTCTGTCTCTGTCCATCTGCTGTCCTAACATTCCCATTGCATTTCGTAAAACCTTCCATATGTCGAACTTCAGAAGCCAAATCACCACCAATTACACTCTTGTTGGCACCGCTGTCTAATAATGCCAAATAATTTCTGCCACCTAGCTTCAAATTTACATAAGGTCTAGTGTCATCATCGGGTGATATAATTGGGGATATAACGATTGATCGAAAGGATTTTAATCTCCTATAAAAATTGCGTATACGCTCCGCTGAACGCTTAATATTAGATGGCCTGCACAAATCGCCAAAAATCCTTTTTCTAGCTTTCTGGTATTCTATTAATCGCTCATGGTAGGGTCTCATTAGCGGATGTTCATGTTTTCTATTCGGAGAAGTATTTAGATCAGTCAGTGTAACAGAGTTCGGATTGTCATTTGTCACGGATGCCCGCTTTAGTAACGACGGACATCCTTCTGTCCGTTTCCCTGTGGCCTTACACCACATTTGGGACACGTTGGTTTGTATGTGTCTTTTGCTCCACATCCATAGCAAAATACACGTCGTGCGTCTGTGCAGTCTTGGTAACAATGTCCAGTCTTGTCGCAGTTCCAACACTTGGAGTCACCTCGAATTGCACACACGTCTGATTCAGATTTCTCGGTGTTCGTCTTTTCGTTATTGATATAGTCAATTTCAGATAAACGTCCTCTAACAGCCTTCCGAGCCTCTTGTCCTTGAATTTCCTTTACAAATTTTTCGTGTCGTTTGACCTCACGACGAAGCTCGGATACGGTTGTTATATCAATATGAATAAGTTCGTGTCTTATTTCGGTCCTAAGGTTACGCACAAGTATAGCGCACAGGTTTGTGTCAGATATCGGAACTTTAAGTCTGTCAGTCATAGTAGAAATTTCATTACAAAAGTCGTCAAAGGTCTCGCCAGTTCGCTGTTTTCGTCTATGAAGGTCTTCCATTACGTCAAAGTCATTATAGTCGCCTTTGTATTGTTCACGTAAAGCCCTGGTCAATGTGAACCAGTCCAGTTCATTATCCTGCCGATGGTACCGCCAGTACCAATCCAAGGCTTTTCCGTCAAACAGACTATGTGAATGTTTGCAAAGCAGGTTAAAGTCTCCGTTTAAGTTATTTGTTGTAAGTATATTTATTCTATAAATAAAGTCGTCCACAGTCATTTGGTCGTCACATCCGGTAAATTTAACTCTCCAATTACGAATAATGTTCGAAACCTTTTCTCCCACAAAAGGTTCCTGACTACTATTAGTTCTTGGAGAGGGACTTGAAGAGTAGTTGTTTCCAGGTTGTAAAGTATCAGAACGTGAATTATTACCTAAATTCATATCCTGCACTAAAATTCTAAGTTCATTCCTTATATAGTTTGTCATCTCACTACGAAATGTTACCAATGAGTCATTAACTATATCTGTAACTTGTTGTCTATTAGTATCTAAATTATTGTTTCCACTATCGTCTCTATCATCGTTGTTATTACTATTTCTAAAATTCGTGTTACTACTAGACTGAGGAGGTCCTCTTCTTGGACGACCTGGAGTCCTAGTAGAGGCAGTATTAGATTCACCAATAGGAATTGTAAAGCTACAATTTGCTGGTTCCTCTAACGATAATAAATTGTCACGACTTCTCGTGATTGGCATATTTGCTATAAAAACTATAAAATGTTCAAATACCACTACTCAGATAAGGTAATTAACTAGGTAGTTGGTAAAATAAAAATAACACTAAAAAAATATATACAAGGCTTCATTGGGAGGAAAAAAAAAAAAACAAAAAAAATACAGCCCATAGGTAAAACAATGAGTATGTAGTTGACCAAATAGGTCCCAAACAAAAATCTCAATTGTTTTTACACTATAGTAAAACTACACACGGCCAATAGGATTAATGCGAGAGTAAGAAGTCAGCATATACCAACATCAAAAATCTCAATCACATGTGCTCCTACAACCAAATTTTGAAAAATAAAAAAAAAACCAACCAAAAATTTATATGTCATATTGTGCGAGTATAATTCCAATCAACACGTTTTAGAATTAAAAATCTCGAGCAAAAATTTAACATATTTAATGCAACATAAAACTGAGCTTTTAATCAGGTGGTATAGAAATCCTTTTATAAAAAATCTAAAAATCCAAACCAAAATTAAATAGTTCAGAAAAAAAACAAAGAAAACAAAAAAAATTTCAAGAATGAATCGATAGCACGAAAATTTACGATGTATAATTGTGCAAGCATCAGCATAAACAAGATGTTAAACTGAGACAAAAAGATAAAATGACATAAAATATCACAAGGAATTTGCTGATGCCCCACGTTGGGCGCCATTTTAATTTATGTAACGAACCCAACCGTAAACGGCTTTAACTTTCAAGGTGCGATGCTACCTATACTACCGGCCGTGCTCAGGGAAAATGGGATGGATTCTGCTCCTATCAAGTTAAACTTACGATTCGCTACACAATATAAAAATAGGTAGCTTTAAGCCAAATCGATTAAACCAGAACAGAAAAGAATAGGGAGGAATAACAAAACACAAAAAAAAAAATAAATAAATAAATAAAAATAATAGAAAAGAAAAGATCACAATGGAAGCCTAGGAGAAGAGGTTAAGATGTTATTTTCTCTTCAAGTGTCTTCACCCACCCACCATGCTATCGTAGTTGAAGTTATAGATAGCCCAATTATTAAACAACCTACCTTTTACCTTATCTTTTCATGGTATTAAAATAAAGGAAATTAACGAGACATTTTCCGTTATTCAACCTATATTAATTAATATATTTCTCATTTTTATACATATAATTTTATATCTATTAAATATTTTATTATTAATAATATTAATATTTACTGCCTTATAAAAAAAATATAATGCATTTCAAACTAACACTACGTTAAGTATGAATTTAATGTAATAAAGAGAAGGGGGAAAAAAAAAAAACAAAGAGAAAAAAAACTCACTAAAATTTAAAACTAAACTAAAATATGTTAAATTTAATGCAACTTTTAAATTGAAATTATGTTACTAACATCTGTTTTTTTTTTTTTGTTAGATTAAAAAAAAAGTTCTTAGCCTAATATGTTATGTTATGTTAATTATTTGTATGAGTTATGTTAGTGTAAGTTGAAAAGTCTGTTGTTTACATAATACGAGTGTGAGTATATTAATGAAGTTATGTTATAAATGAAAAATGTTTTATGTTAACGTAAGTTTGCATGTATGTTATTAAACTAACTTGTGTATGTGTAGCTAATGGCTATCTGCATGCATGTTATGTGGTGAGAGTGTGTGTATGTTATTTGATTTTCTTATGTTAATAAAATATTAAAAATCTAATTATCTATTTTAACATAAGAAAATTCAAATTTTAAACATAGTACGCGTTAATTTAAACCAGAGGAAAAATGTGTGTAAGTGAGAAATATTTTAGAAATAAAGAAAACATTAAATTTGACAATTAACTCACCGCTAACATGTCCCACGATGACTTCAGGCCTGATGTCGATGGTTATTGGTTTTGGGAAAAAAAAAACTATTGGTATCTCTTAAATATTCTCACTCTTTAGGTTATGTGGAAAAACTTTTAAGTATGTGTGTTTGTTGTATGAATGTTAGTGTAAATGTATGAAGGTAAGTAAATTAGTGCATCATGAATTAGGGAGATGGGTATTCTTGTTTAAGAATACTATGTATGTGTATATATGTAGGTATATGTAAACCTTAACCTATAATAATTGTAATTTTGTCCCACTTTTTACATTTTAATGAGCAAAATTACTTTAAAACAACAAAATAGTTACAAAGAGAACAATATTAAAATCTATAGAAAACAAAAAGAAATATGAAAAAAAAAATTAAAAGATTGAGAAAACAAAACCAATCTAAGAATTAAACTAAAACATTTTAAAATTTTAAAAGAGTCACGTCTGGGTTAATATTTTTTTTTTTTTTTTTTTTTTAGAGAATTTCCAAAGTATTTTAAGTTAAATAAACTGGTCTAGGTAATGGCTTTGAATAATTTTCTTGAATCTGTTAACGTTATTTTAGGGCAAAGAGTTTCAGCCGAATACTACATCGACTTTTAAAGACACTGGCGTAAATTGGTTTCCAGGCCTCTTCCTTCAAATAAAATGCTTTTTCCAGTATATAAGGCTCGCCAAACTTGAGTCTTCTGGACTTAAAGTGGATGCGGTCCCTGTTTTCTACTAGAAAACAGGGTTTTTTGAACAACCAAGTAAAATCCCTAAACAAGATTTAAAAAAAACTACTGTTTTACAAAGAATAACACTATTGCCATTAACTTTCTTACCTTGATTTAATTTTAAATGATATTTCCGGGGTCTGGGAAAAATAACCAGGAATAACAATCAAACTTTTGAGGTCTTTAGATATTTCTTCTTTCCTCACAAAACAATTTTAACCACCACTATTTATTTATTAATTTTTTATCACTCTTTCCGATACACTATTAAACGTTTAAAGGCTTTGAAAATTTTACACCTAATAAAAGCAAATTCTAAAAAAACCTATAAGAAAAATTTTCAAACAAACTTTTCACAGCACCTTTGTTAAATATAATTTTTGAATTTAAATTTAACACTGCAATCGAAAGTTAAATTCGAATTGATAATCATAGTAGGCTTGCGCATACTGGGAGATAAGAAAAATCAATGCTTATGTGTTAAAATCACATTGAAAAAAATTTAAACTCAAAATTTAAAACTAACAGAGAAGGAAATATAGGAACGACCCCTCACAGCACCTAAAAATTAAGTTTACTCTTTTACAATTAGCAATAAATCTGTTTATTACTGTTGTTACTGAGACTAATTAATTTAATTTAAAATTTAACGTTATTTTCCTTCAAACTTCTTTTCTCTTTCATTTAATTTGTAGTTTTTCATCATATATATAGTCTTAATTATGTTAAATGTATAACACGGTTATACATTTATAAATGCAAAACACGTGCCATTGTGCTACTACCCACAAAGGAAGGCAAAGTTCATGCATACAACAAAATGTTGTAGAAAGTGAACAGTTATAATAACAGCTACGGTTGTGTGCAAATTGCAAAACAAAATTCCTGTTCACTATACAAATATGTGCAATTGATAAAGGGTGTCCGCTGGCTAGGTATACTACTTTGTTTTGACTTGACAGTTCATATTTGACAGTCGTGAAGTAGAGAGGTGGCAAATTTATAATGAAAAACTTTTCGCTGAACTAACGTACTTTAATCGTTAAAACATGCCAACCCATGACAACTCCGATTTTTATGAAAAGATCATAATGAGGGACGTTTTCATTTAAATGGATATGTGAATAAACAGAATAGTCGGTTCTGGGCAATTGGAAGCCCTCAAATTATTTATTAGTCACCTTTGCATTCATTAAAGTGAAAGTCTGGTATGCAATTTGATCAGGAGGAATTATTGGACCTTACTTTTTTGAAACTGAAAACGGGTAACGGTAACTGCCAATGGGCAGCCATATCGTGATATGATTGAAAACTTTTTAATGCTACAACTGAATGCTTTGGGCTTGGTAAAGATGTGGTATCAACAAGACGGTGCCACATCACATATATCCAGGATTACAATGGAATTACTGCGAAATCTCTTTTTCTACAACAAGTTATTTCAAGGAATGGTAATGTTTGATTGACCTCCACGGTCGCTAGATTTGACTGCCCAGGACTTCTTTTTGTGGGGATATCTGAAAAGCAAGGTTTATGCAAACAAAGTAGAAACGCTGGAGCAACCAAAACAAAATATTCGTGATGACCGCTTCGCCCTTAGGGGTTAGTTAATGTTTTTAGTTAACTTTTTTTGGAAGCTAATCCTTCCAAAAGTCTTTTAAAAATCCCAAAATAAACATGTTTATTAAACATAATTAATACCACAATTTAAATTTACCTGAACTTTATACCTATACTATATCTAATTATGTCAATTCCACGCCAAACGGACAAAAATAGGAAAATCGTTTGTTTTCTTTTTTAAATGATCGATTAGTTTACATCTTAAAAGAAATAATTTGCTCATATTTTTCTATTATTTGTTTTGCAAAAATTTAAATTAATCACAAACTGAATGATCGGGTATAATTTTTGTACGTTTTAATGAAAATGTCACACCCGTCACATAACGCGGGGTTCCTTAAAAAAATATTTTTTGTAGAAATGCAGTGTCAAATACGATTAAAACCCTTAAAACGTTCATATAAATTCAAAAAATTAAGTCCGCTTTCTAAAATATTTTAAACAATAAGATTTTAAAATCAAAATTTTTGAAAATGAAAATTTGTATAGTCACGCCCGTCACAGTCTTTCACTGGTCATTGTGACCAGAAATAATGTTTTTCAGGGTTAACTTACTTCTAAACGCTTAAAAGCGCAACATCAAGGGATATCATGGCCTTTTTTTTTTATAAAATAGTCAATTGTTTGAGTTATAATGTATAATGGTGGTAAAATGGTCCCCCCGTCATATTTCTCACTTTTCCAAAAATAATTGTATGTTTAATTCATTCATTATCACATTTACAATTTGCGCTCTGTGAAAGACATAAGCCAGACACATGCTGAATTTAAATGTTGTTAAAATAGCAACAACATTTACAGTCATAAATCAAAATAAACATACACAAGCACACAATCTTTGTGGAATACACACACGCACACACACACACATTCTATGCAAAAATGCCAACTAAGTGCTTTTTAATACATGCCTTCAAATTCTTACCCTAAACATTATTACAATAGGGAAAAATTAAAGTTGGCTTAACACAGGGTGTCTGGTGACCAATATATATTTTCAAACTTAAATAAAAAACGTAATAACTGACACAAAGTTTTATTAAAAGAATTAAACGATAGAAAGGAAATGCTGATTTTATTTTTTTAAGAGTATGTCATCCAGAGGTCTTCGGTCAAGTTATTTTCCTTTAAGGCGACACGAGATTTAGGATTGTCATTATAAATCCTTTCTTTGAGGTAAACCCATAAAAAAGTCCGGGCGACCTTGGTGGCCATAAAATGTCCCAAAAGCGACTGATCAGTTTTTGAAGAAAATTTTCCCAAAGCAAATTAATCGAAGCTCTGGCTGTGTGTGCAGACGCTCCATCCTGTTGAAACCACGTGTGTAAAGAGTAGAATGGACGAGCTCGCAGGTTTGGTAAAATAATTCCATAATCATGCGTGGATAATTTTCCCCGTTGACATTCGTCGCCTGGCCTCCAGTTATCTAATGCGTGGATAAGGCTCATCAAAGAGTTACCCTGGAGCAATGCAATGATTTTTGATATATCAATGGAGGGTTGTGGGTTTTTGGGTACCAGTAACGGCAGCTTTGCTCGTTAACGTGGCAATTTAAATGAAGATAAGCCTTTTCGCTACAAAAGTCATTTTTTTAGTTCTTAAACGATTTTAATTTTAAAAAGATGGAACTTCAGATCCTTTTTTTAAATTTTATTAATATTGGTCCCAGTGAGGCTGCTGTTTCCGTTTAAAAGGTCGAGGTTATTACGTAAACTGCTTTCAACCAGTTTAATGTTTACGAGAGACCTTGAAGATCAACTGGTCTCTGGTCGTGGGACATTCATCGTCAAAGCAGTTGCGCGGAATCTCTGTACCCGAAAATGCATTAATTTAAACAGGCGATCCATCACGTATTCGACGAATATCGACGATATTCTTACGTCTTAAACGTGAGAAAAAAATCTGAAAAATTTCCGGTCTTTATATTAATTTTAAAGCATTTCAGTAGCAATATTCAAAACGCAAAACGTTTATTATATAAAAATGTTTGTTTCTGAAACACGAGCACTTAATATGAGGGCGAAAATATAAATTTAAACTTTTAACAAAAATTAAAAATTTAATCTAAAATAGTCCAGAGTTAAACTACAAATATATGTATGTATGTACATGCACCGCATTTTCCCTTAAATTATGCAAATGATTTATTAACACTTTTCTGTTTTACACTTAAAAAACGTTTTTTTATTTCTGTTAAAGCCCTAAAACAAAAGTTTTTATTACACCTTTTTCTTCAATTTCTTACATTTTGCTACTTGACAATCAAGCTAACTAGAACACAAATATACATACTCGATTATGTAAAAAATACGTACAAGTATGTATGTATCTACACATGTATGTAAAAATTATTTGATGTGTTTTTATATGACAATGTAATATTTGTTTTTGTTTAGTCTACTTTTAGGGCAATAAAAGTTTATAACAAAATAAAAAATAATGGTAAAACCAAAATAAAATAAACAAAAAAAAACAAGACTGAAATTTTTTAGTATCAAAAGCAAACCAAAAAATTATTTTAATTTATGCAGCAGGTCAAATTGTTGACTTTGTAAAGGGTGTCCCAAAAGTGTTAAAAAAATTCACAGCTGAAAGTAAGGGAAGAAAAATAACTTAACAAATAAATAAACAAATGAAAATTTTCAATAAAATAGTTTTAGAAATATTTTGTACTTACTGAAAATATTATTTTTAAATTAGTCGATTACTTAATGCACTTAAGTAGTTTCTTGTGTACCGATTTGCATTATGTTATGTCAGACACATTGACAAATTAGTGCGATTGATTTCATTTATTTATTTATTCAAAACAAAAGTGAGGAAAAATCTTTAAAATGCAAACACTAGAGGTATGCACAAAATGTTGATCAAATTAATTTTCTAACTTATTTCACATACGCTACGTGACCAACTACAGCATTAAATACTGCGCTGTGCTGTGCTAATTGGAGTTACATATGTATTTAGATAATAAATTAGATATAAATGAAAGTCTTAAAGATACAAAACAAAAAAGTACAGCAATTCCTCATGAATATACATAACAACACACAAAACAATTTTATAAAATATAATGCCGTGTGTCCGTCTGTCCGTGTTATGGTTGAAATCAACTTTTTGAAGCCCATAGGTGGTATCAAACTATTAAAATTATCTGCGAGCTAATTGCTCTTAAAATTCAGCAAATTTGCCTAATAACTGACCGAGATATAAGTCAGAAACCACGACTTCCTTTGCTTATTTGTCTAAAATTTGTATATTAAAACCTCTACAACTTCCCCGGAGTTCCCCCAAACATTTTTGTGGAATATACTTCTAACCTTTCTCCGCCTCTAATAGCGTTGCCACACAAAGTTTTTTTTTAATTTTTTTAAATCGTTTCCACAGCTTCCAGGGGGCTCCCGAACCCATTAATTTTTCCTCCCAAACATTTTTGTGTAACATACTTGTCCCCTATCACTAGCCCGTAAGGGGGTTGCCATACAAAATTTAAAAGAATAAGGGTTAAAATCCCTACAACTTCGGCGGAGTTGCCCTTAGAGGAAAAAATATATCACAGACCCCATTAGTTTAACCTCAAACATATTCCTAATAATTGCCTACTATCTTCACCACCTAAAGAGATTGCCATACAAAACTTACAAAAATTATGTTAAAACACCCATAACTTCCCCAGATTTGACCTTAGAGAAAAAAGGGCATGACTGACTCCCATTAGTTTCCTCTCCCAAACATACTTACCTCTTATCACCATCGCCTAAGGCAGCTCCCAAGCAAATTTTGGGAAATTGTAATAAATCCCCCCTTACCCCTTTCATGGTGCCCATGGATAGGTCAAATGTAAGACTGACCCCAACTAATTTTTCTTGCAAGCGTTTTCTTAGAACATACTTACCCCTGTCTTCACCTCCTAAGGGGGTTACCATACAAGATTTGAAAAAAAGAGTAAAAACCCCTACAACCTTCACGTAGTCTTTCTTAGGGGGTAAAATATTGCACCGACCCCTAATTAAAAATAGAAACATTCCATAAGTAAAACAAAAATGGATAGAGATAAAAAAAACCGGGGTTTCGAAAGGCCAATATGAAGGGTATATAAGATTTGGCACAGCCAAATATGAGGTTTTAATTGTTTTATTTATTATGGCATTGGACAGGCAATAAGCTTCTTGCTAAAAGGCTTGGAATATTTAGTCTCATGATTGATAAATACTGTTTATTAAATACTCAAGTATATACACGACAGTGCATGTTAGTTCGGCCACTAGAAATTCCCTGAATTAAGCAGAAATTAGACGTTTTCGGCTTCATTGCTATCAGTTTGGCTTTGAGTAGGAAGCATCGCTTAGAAGCGCTTAATAAGCCATTTGAACTGAGCTTAACAATAATGAGAGCCAACCAGAATGGGTTTCGCTTGAAAATATAGCGCTCTTTCCTGTTTTATTTGTTATGGCATTGAACAGGCAATGGGCTCCTTGCTAAAAAGCTCGGAATATCTAGTCTCATGATTGATAAATACTGTTTATTACAGCCAAGTATATAAACGACAGTGCATGTTAGTTCGGCCACTAGAAATTCCCTAAACTAAGCAGAAATTAGACGTTTTAGGCTTCATTGCTATGAGTTTTGCTTTAAGTAGGAAGCATCGCTTAGAAGCGCTTAATAAGCCATTTTAACTGAGCTTAACAATAATGAGAGCCAGCGCAAGTACTGGGCGCTAGTTGTTGATTTCTACAGTACCAGACAACGACTTTGGTTAAACACCAGGTGATTTCAAAACAACCTGGGCCGGCAGTTTTTTCCCGGCAGCACTAGCACCAAAAAGTAGCAATTTAAATGCAGATAATTGCGTTATTATGGAAGCACGGTGGCTTCTGCAGACCCTTGAAAGGTTCACGCTCTTGGTTATTCCTTTATTACAGAGTGTGGTGATACCTTAGCTCTTTCGTGGTGTTACTGCGACACTTTACTCGAAATTATAAATTACAATCGATCAATTAAGTTGTCAATGCTTTTAATACAGGATTTTTATAAGAATTTTTTGGTTTAAATTGAATGCCATAACTTGCTCTAAAAATGTCGCTGAGGGATCTACCTAATGGCAGCCAAAAGAAAAAGGCAGTTAGAGTAACCTGAATGACTTATCAATATCAATTCGTTTCAGGAAAGTTGGTAAACAATATGCCAAAAGTTACCTTACACTGAAACTTACTGTTTCAAATTCATCCCAGAGACTTTAAAAAGGCAGCCTCTTAACTAGGACTGAGAATTGAAAACCAATTCTCCGTACCGCTACAACAAATTTTTGTTTAAGGAAAAAAAACGAAAATAAGATTTAAGATATTTTGGCGTAAATCATTTATAAAAACCGTATACCCAAGGACTTTGGTGGAGAAGAAGTAGTCAAATCTACTACCGCAATTCCGTGCTCTTGCGAAATCATTAAATAATTGTTTACGTACTTTTGTACACATGCACATATCTATTTTTGTATATACCCTGCAGGGAGCCTGGGGGCAAGTGTCTCCAAGTCAACAGTTTTTTTACAATTTTGGTGACTTTTCGGTGACGTTGTCGCCAAATCGTCTACATATAAATATTAACTTTTAATGAATAGAAAAAACTTTGTCACTTGCAAACTCTCGGCGGCATCAGATAAGTGGTAAATTGCCGGTGGCATTAAAGTTTTTATTTAGAGAGCTTTATTCGAGTGTGTTTAAATATATCGTTTTGAGTGCGAACATTTATAAAAGTACGTTTTAATATTTAGTTAAATTTATTTAAAAATTGAAAACAAAAAATTAGAAATTTTTAATAAAATTTAAAATGTGAACAAAGTATGCAGTTTCATTGTCAACAATTATTCCAAAAAGTACCTAAAGTGTATACCAAAATTACCAAAATGTACTAGTGAGTCTCTATAGACAATCTCTACATATATGTATGCTCCCACAAGAACCACCTAGTCAATAGTACCAACGTCAGTAGTAGATTTTCAATGACACGCCAATTGAATATGTCTATAGTAAATTACATTGCTTGGGGTATAATAAGTTCTGGTGACAAAGTCAACAGTGAATCAGTACTGTTTCACTATTGACATTTCCTGCAAGGTATTTCTAAGGTCCCTATTGCTAAAAATATTGCTTAAACCGCGCTGGCCTATTTAAATATTTGCGTTTTTGTTTTGTTTTTCTATATTACGATTAAATTGTAAACAACTTTTCTTAGGGCCTTCCTTTTTTGTTTTTGAAATTGTAAAAGAAACTTTTATTTTAGGCTCTTCCTTTTTTGTTTATTCTTGTCAAACACACACTTGACATAAAAGCCAAGTAAAAAACAACAAAAATGTTTTCGTTTGTTTTTATTTTGTGCTAAAAATAATTTCTAACCATTTTTATTTTTGTCCCTAGTTTTTTTTAGTACATTTCCAGTTGTTATTGCAGACAAACAAGTAGCGAATGTTTTTTGTATTTACGCCGGTCATTGAATGTGTTTATCGTAAAAAAACAAAAACTACAACAACGCCAGCGGATATAAAAATTAACGGCAAAAGTGAGCGTTAAGAATTTGTAAACAATTTGTGCCCAAGAATGTAGAAAAACACGCCATTGTTGTGTTTGTGCACGTGTTTTTGCTAATTACTGTAAAAGTTACAACAACAAAAAAATTTCTACTTTTTTAAATACAAATTCTTTGTCTTTAATTTGCTAATCCTCTTAGTAAAGTTTTTTTTATTTTTAAACTTAAACTTGACCACCAAGCACTGTTCGCCATATCGGATATTAAATTAAATATAATTCAATTAGATTTATGCATGTTTTATGAGCTTTTGTCAGGAATGGAAAATCGAAATTTTTTGTTAGCACTTATTGTGAATTTTTTTATTGCATGAATATTTTTACAAAAAGTTTACAAAAGCCGTTTAAATTTTTTGTCCAGTTAATTGTCCATAAATAGTTTTAAAATATTGGGAACAGTTTGCCTGGCGTTTACAAATAACTAATTATTAGTTTTCCGTACTTGGTGCATGTGTAACAGCTGCAAATATTCAAAGGAGAGCCATAAATATAAAAACAAATAAGAAGGAGACAGAGAGAGAGAGTGAACAAAAATTACTTTGCTCAAAAAGGTTAAAAAACTTCTAACCACTTGTTGTCGTTTTATATTTTAGTTTTTTCTTTTTAAATTATTTGTTAAATAGAAGTTTATTATTAGGAATATTAAAGGGGAGTATATTTTTACTTAAGGATTTCTTTTGAATAAAATATATAAAACATGTTAAAGCAAAAATAAATTGTTTACCTAAGATAGTGTAATAAACAAGGCTACCAAAAACAAGCTCTAAAAAAGAGTTTTTATACGCATAAGATATGCTGTAAAGGTGGCTTTACATGCTACTACAAAGTATTTAGCAGAGTACAAATTTTCTCAAGAGTGAGCGATAAAAAAACACCATTCATGAAAAATCTCGAGAATGAAAAATTCTAAAAAAAATTTTTTCTTCTCACGTTCATAAAAGAGCGTGAAAAAATTTTTGCCAACCCTCACTCACTTATGAGAAGTTTGTCGTTTTTTTTTTCACGCTCACAAATCACAAATGAAAAATAAAAACCAAATTTTATTTCTCACTCACAAATGAATGAGAAATTTCTTCTTTTCACTTTCGATTCATTCTTTTATGAGTGCGAGTGTTGCTTTAATATTTTTCACGCTTTGTAACAGAGTTGCCGGAAAATAATTTTTTAAGCGTGTGAAATTTGTACTCCCAATAAGAGTAAAAAAATTCTTGCATTTACATAAATTTTTTTTATTTTGCTAATATAATAAATAAAAATAAATAAATAATAAATAAATATTAATATAAAGGATTACTTATAGCAGTATTTATTGTGAAAAAGTCATATTTATAAAAAAATTGTTTTTGTTAAGAAACTTAAATAATACATTATATTTTATGTTGTGATTTTTTAGAAATATTATAGTCTTCACTGACACAAATTTTCATAGCAATCTTTAAAAATATTTTTGAAATGTTTTCCTAAATTTTAAATTGACGTTTTCTAATAAAAAAAAAGTATTTCGTGTGTATTGTGTTCAAGGTCGTAACTGCTCTTTTTTTTAATTTACCTTACTTTTGCTAATGGAACTCCTTCAAACTCTTAGGTTCTATTTAATTGACCTGAAAGGTAAAGTTTTAAATTGTTATACATAAAAAGATTTGCGTGTGTATTGTATAATAACCACCACAATTTTTTGTAACAATATACACAATACCTAAAAGGATGACAGACAGGCAGGTACTAAATACTTTCCAAATTAGTGGAAAATCCCAAACAAAATTAAATGATGAACAATTATCTCTAATGGTGGTAAAGCCGAATGCAATTTTTTCCAATCCTTTTAAAATTTGCATGAGTGTGTGTAACAGCTCTATGTTTTTTGCAATATAAACATTAAACGTTTGTAAAAGCTCCTTATTTGGATTTTAAATAGCGTGAAGTGAATAACAAACAATGCCCAAAAGACAATTTAATTTTGAAAAATATGTGTTGTACGATGCATCTTCAAAAAAAGTATTTGCTTAATAGAATCGTGCAAAAAGGAACTTAGTTAGAAAGTGAAGGGAAATATCAAAAGACATTACAAACTACTTCACAAACAAGATATACAAAGTAATGGTGACGATGCTTTTGTTTGTCACTGGAGTAATGCTTCCCTTTTTGTGAAACCTTAACCGCATATTTTTATTACTAAAATCATTAAATCGGATTCATTGAAAAATTTAAATGAAATGAAGTTAAATAAATGCAAATAAACCACGACGTATAACAGTGCCTGGTTTTTTAATTTATTAAAAACATGTTTTTTTAAAAAAATAATTATTCCTACTTTTTTTAAGCATTTCAAAATATATGCAACAAATTTTTACATATGGCAGCACCAGTAACATGACCAAAAAATTTTATGTGTACACATTTATGAATGCTTCGCGAAAAAATTCATTTGTGATTTCTCACTTATGAGAAGTACTCGAATTTGATGCTTTTCATTTATGTTCGTGAAAAGAAAAAAATATTTTTTCTTTTCACTTCTCATTTATGACTGGTGAAAAAAAAAATTTTTTTTTCTCGCTCGAGAGTGAGAAGGCACAAAATGTTTTTTAAAAACTCATTCATTAATGAAAAATTGCTGCAGTAAACACAGCGCTCACAATCGTTTTCACGAATGAGAAGTGAGTGAGCAATTTTTAACTCTGGTATTTAGACGTTGTAGAATCAAAAATATTATGAAATTTTTTGTGTTCAAGAAAAAAGAACAAAAAAATTTCAAAATATTTTTAATGTTTACGCGGGCAGTGTTGGTAAAATTATCAGCTTTTCTTTATTGCTTGTTTTATTTTGTGGTTAAAGTTCTACAATATTAACAAACAAAAATTTCTGTGTTGATTTTTATTGTTTGTGTTTTGTTTAATAAAATATAGCCAAATTAATTTAATATTGTTAGTGCAGTCAATCTTTTACACCTGTATTGTGATGAGAATACGTAAAGCTTTTCTTTTGAAAAAAAAACCAATTAATAATCGAAACATGTATAAATAAACGGTTTATATTTGTTTTCTTTGTTTGCAAAAGTTTAAAATGATCATGAACTGAAAAATCGGATATATATTTTTTTAGCATTTTAATGAAAAGATCACACCCGTCACACTTTCAAAATGAGGTTTTCCTTAAAAAATAGTTTTTTGTTGAAATAAACTTACAAATACTAAAATTTTAAAGCTAGTCCTGTTTTTAAAAAATTTTTTCTATAACACGCACCTTAGTTCAAAATTCCCAAAAATTCTAATTTGTAAAGTCACACCAGTCACAGTTTTTAAGTGGCCATTGTAAGCAGAAACTCTGTTCTTTCAGAGTCTACTTACTATAAAACTCTTAAAAACATAACATCCTTGAAAATCATATACTTGTTTTAAATAAAAATTTTTAATTATTTGAGTTATAAGAAAATAAAGTGAGGAGACTTGTCACATCCGTCACAATGTAATTAAATAAAATTCAAATGGTTGAGAATTATATTGAATTAAACAGTGTTATAACAAGTCGGCTATCGATTTTATGTTAAATCAAAACAAGCCAGTACGGGGTTCGCCTGAAAATTAATAATTAATGAAAAAAACAAGAGCAAACGAAAGGTGGCAATTAGCACTCGAAAACATTTTTTTTGTTAGAAAATTTAATATAAAAATTCAAAAAAGTTTTGCATAAGTTGTAAAACGAATAAACAACAGCATTATGGGGTATTGCGACGCATACAAAAATATATGATTTTGAATATTTTTGGTTGCCCTGGTAATAGCTTTAGAGCACTAAAACTAATTCAATATACATATTTACATATGAAAAAGCAAACAAGAATAAAGCATAATTTAAAACATTTCATTCAAATTTTGTAAAGCAAGAAATTAAGTCTATTAAGGCGTTTTTGAAAAACATATTAATATAAAAATTCTAAAACTTTGCTTTAAGTGGAACATACATATGTATAATCACGTACGTTATTATAAGTATCCTCTGTTTTCTTTTTTTAAATATTAAAATTAAATTTATTTGTTAAAAAAACAAATGCTTTTATTTTGATATACCAATTAATTTGACTTAAATTATGCCACGTTTTTATTTTCGCCTCCCTTTAGACTCATTTCTAATGTATGACTTCTTGTTTTAAATTTTGATGTTCATAAAACGCCTACTTGTAAAGAAGAGACACAAATGGTAATTTTAAAATAACGAAAACGAGTGTTACATTAAAATCCTGAATATTTATTTAAATTAGGCTTAATAGCTTTCAGACTTTCATAGAGGTTATAATTTATTTATGTTTAAGACTTTTTAGTTGCTTAGATTTAATTTTTAATTTAAAGTTTGTTAAAAAAAATTAAAATTTTTATTTTTTTGGGAATGTTTCTTTGAATACGAACAATAAATTCTATTGCACCAATAAATTAAAAACATCTGCTTTAAGGTATTAAATAATGAAAGTTTATTTTGAACGTAAACAGTGATGCCACTTTAGAATTAAATACGCATTTTTAATAGTTTTACAATCGTTTCTAAACTGCAAATAAGTATAAGGGATGGCATTCTGTTGGGAACTTCTTCACTATTTTTGCATTTTCTACCCTTTGATGCTGTTTTGCTATTGCACAGCTGGGAAGCAAAGTGTTTATAAAATATCTAAATATATATTCCTGTAATTTTAAATTTTAAAAAAAGTTGCGAAAAAAATATTTTTTATTTTTTTCTTTGTGAATGAAAAAATCTGGTAAATCTAGAATTTAAATTTCTGAACTTTTTAAAAAACATATTTTAATCCTTTGCTTTTAAACTATGACCTCCCCCAACTAATGTCTACTGTTAACGTTAAGAAACAAACTTGAAGGTCATTTGATTGCCTACAAACTGAAATCAAATAAATATCATGTCAAACTAACTTTAGCGTCGTCTGTTATATTAAATAAGTTTCTATTTCACTTTTTCTTTTCTCATTTATTATTTAATGTTTTTGTTTTGTTTTTGTCCCTGCTGTTTTTATTATCGATTTCACTTTGATAAACAACAAATACAACAAACCTTAGGCACACAGCAATAAAAAGAAGAAGACAAAATTATAGAAAAAAAAACAACAGGAGACGGTAAGTTGTTGTGTGACTGTTCTCAGTTACTTTCATACAAATACATGTTAAGAGTATATGAGTGTGTTTGAGGGTATGCATGTTTATACACGTATCAATTTTAATGAATATTTAATGTTTAAGAAGACAACAAATACGAGACTCTTATGAGTAAATGACTGACTGGCTGACTAACTAAGTGATATAATTACATGTATCAGCAATACTTTATGACATTTTTAAATAATAATACTTATGTATATGCATGTCTTTGTTATAATAGATATGGATTTCAGCATATCTGTCTTAAACCTTTGTTTTTATTTTCTACTTTAAAAGTTTTTAACTTTTTTTCTTGCTCTGCTTACCATAATACAAACTTTATTAAAAAGTTTGTACTTTTATTTACCCATCAATCATGTTTTTAGGGAAGGTCCTTAAATTAAAGACTACGTGATTAATTAAATAAATTAAAGGGAAAACTAGAGAAACAAGTTGAACACTTTTTAAGGGGGTTTATAATTCACTTAAGTCTTAAATATTTCAATATAATTAATGTTGGAAATATATCAATGAAAAATTGGCAGCAACTACATGGGTTCCAATGATATTGAACTGGTTCTTATGAGGCATTTTGAGTGTTTAAGAATTTAAATTGCAAGCAATTAGATCATGAGTTTCGTGTATATTTGGAATAAACTAAAATTTTTTGGTTGTAGTCATTTATTTTATTGAACCTCTCACTAAGGATTTCATGGCTGGACTCAGTAAAACAGGTATGCCGGATTGAACACGCTGGAATACTTGGACAATATAATGAGAAGGGGTCGTGGTTTGTGCCGACTTTTCGGGCAGTCGGTTCTAACTGACTTTAGAGTCATAAATTTGGACCTTGAAATTACACCTTATACGTTGTTTACGGATAGGGGTTGCTTAAAAGGATCCCGATGATAGATATGGGCTCCGAGACTATTGTTGATGTATTGAATACGGAATTTAGGGTGTCATAAAGACAAACAGATGAATAAAGTGATTTCTGGTGAAAATGAGGACCGCAAAATGTATAGGGCTAAATCCTTGAGGGAAAGGAAGAGGATAATTAAGAGGACGGTTGTGACAATCTTGTGCTTTTGTTGTGAAAAGGGAGGAGTGGAAATAAGGATGGGGGATAAAAAACGAATGATATAAGCGATCACTAAGGAAATTTGGGGGACCTAGTGTTCGGTTTAAACAAAATTAAATTTAGTAAAGTCAACGATTAGGGGGAAAATGCAACAGTTTAATACAAATACCACCTCGTGGTTGCAAATCTCCAAAAAAAATCGCTGCAAACAAATTAAGTAACTAGCTGTGCCAAAAGAAGTACAATGAAGAGAACTTAAAGAACAGAATGGGTAAGAGATTTTATATGGAAACCTTTTCAAAAATGAAATATGCTAAGGCAGCAACAACTCCAGTCGGACACGCGCTGATGAAACAAATCCTAGGAGTTGCCTAGGAAATTGACAACAAAAAAAACGTCTTTGGGGGAGCCACTTAAGAACAGTTTTGGGGTGATTACAATATTTAAGGAACAGAAATTCCAGCCATGAGAAAATTTAAATAATGAGAACTAACTCCAATACAAAACAACTGGTCGGAAATATGAGCACTTTTTGCTACTTGGGAAGAATTTTTAATAAACCTGGTGGCTTAATAGCGGGCATCCTTGCAAGAATCAATAAAGCCTGATACTCATTCGGACAGCTTAAACCTATGCTAACAGTATGACCATTTCAGAAGCTCTAGAGAGACTTAACATTAAGGTCAGATTTGTGGATGACTGTAAACGTGCTCTTAGGGTGATTTTGGTGACACACAGTGTTAGGCTCTGTTAGGTGCTGGATCACTGTGGTATTACTTGTGATAAAACACTTAATGAACTCAAGTAGAGGGTTTTCCCATGGAATTGAGCTTGGGTGTAAGCCGATAAGGTTATCATTGGGGTTTGTTACAGTCTGATAGAGAAATAGGTCTAAAATAGGGAAGGGCGTACCTGGATAGACAGGACTAATTGCAAGATCTTTAGACTTCTGTAGCCAGAATAGAGGTAAAAGGCTACTAATCTGCTTCTTAATGAAAGAAAAAAATATGTAAGGTCTGTAATTGAGAGTTTTATGGGCAATGAAATATGGGATATGAAATATATGACCAGTGAATTAAATAGGAAAACCCCACATTTCGGCAGGCTATGTAAGGTTAAGGCAGAACTAAAAATTGACCCCTTTTTTGCTGCTGCCCCAGGCTGAAGCTCCAGAAAGGAGAAGGAAGGAAAAAGGGGATACTTTTTTTTTAAAGTAGATATTATAAAACAACATATAATACATTGCGGGGCAAGGTGAAGCGATAATTTGACAGAACGTATGCATTTGTGCGGGAGCAACCCCTCCTCTTTCTCCTTTTAACATAAATTGTCACCATATTTATGTACCAACATTAAGGCCTTTTGGTTCATTATCACTTTCTGCCCTTAAATGGGGACTATTTTAGGGATATATTTGTTAGTAGGACAATTAGGCCCTTAAAAGCCCATAAAACTTGACTTGGTTTGGGGAATTTATTTTCACTAGAACAACCAAAGTTAATTGATTTCCTATCCATAAGGATCTATAAAATATTGAATTTTAGGTTTAGGATTGATAACCTTTTACTTACACTAAAACACCTTCTTATAACATTTAAAATTTTGAGAATTATTCCATAGTTATAAAGACTTAAGAACATAAAAGTAAAGCGAAGGAGACTAATCCCTTTACTAAGGACCAAAAAATTATTTATATTATTTCACAAAACTGAATAATTTTTTGGTAATTTGTTTTTACGTATTTCTGCGCAAATATTTTATTATCAATGAATTTTAAGTAGTTGTTTATTTACAAGCAAATCTATCTTTATTTTCCTTTCAAGTAATAAAATTCTTAACAAATACGTCATTTGAAAATTAACATTTTTCGAGGATACAGGAAATTGCAAATTAAGTAAAATTTCACAACGATTATTTTATTGTTTATTTATTTTCGTTTTATTTTTTGTCTTTAAAAAATATTTTTCCTTCTTATTTCCAAATAATTTACTAATAATAAAAACATTTACATATTAGCTTATGCAGCAATAGTTTTGAAAACTTTATAAAGTAAAAGCCTTTATACCTCAAGGTAGCTGTATACAGATTAAATAAGTATCCGCATTCTTCTTCCTTTCTGCCTTAAAATATACTTTTTTATCTTTAAAAGATATTTATAATATTAAAGCTTGCCTGCTCATGTGTGCTTATTCGTTGTTATTTCTTTATAATTTTAGCCAACACTGTGCAACTGCTGTTACATACTTTAAACGTGACTTGGCATAGACACAATTTTTCAAGGACCCTTTAAAAATAAATGATTTATCTGTAAAGCATTTAGCAAAAGTGTAAAAAAAAAATTGCAAACAGATATTGCACACATCGATTATAAAGCACAAATTCCATAAGTATAAAAAAAGAGGTAAAGAACACATAAGCGACATACCTACCAGCAATTGGAAATCCTTGCAAAAATTATTAAATAAATTTTTCCAACACAAAACTCATAAAATATGGAGGCTGCAAGTAGTGCTGCTGCAGCTGCCGCAGCCGCTAAGCGAGTACAAATCGAAAAAGCTCATAATTTTATGCGTCAATACCGTGATCCCGAATCAAGAGAATTAAAAAAATTGTCGGCGAATCAATTTATGGATGTCTGGGCGCATTACGATAAAGATGGTGAGTAAAATAAATTAAATTCTATTAAATTTCAATTACAAATACTGTACATTCCTTTACTTATGTATATTTTTATAAAGGAAATGTCCCCTAAAACTATGCAATGCATTCAGCTTTTTAAAAAAGTTAAGATAATAAAGAATTTAGAAAAGTTTCAATTGTTTTAATAAAAAAATATAGAAATATTGTAACCAAATATTGGAGCAATTTAATAACTTTAAAGCAAAATACATGCTGCTTTATATATTTTATAATTTATGACCTTTTTCGAATTTCTTTACCCGGTGAACTTCGCCAGATTCTTCAAGCTTTTTAAACGCAAAAATCAAATTAAAATTTAAACTTATTTTAATATATTCTTATATTTTGGTTGTATGTAACAACGTGTTAAAAAGTGTCAAAAAAATGTTATAAATATGGCGATTCCAAGTCAAACGGCCCAAATTATGAAAACATTTATTTTACTTTAAAAAAAAATTAAGCAAATTTTGTCTGCTTATTCACAGAAATTTGGTGGTGTGAAAAAATCCCTAACGTTTTACATTTCATACTCTGAAGTAAGGCACCCTCTACATGCATGAAGGCCATTCGAATTCAATAATTTTTAAAACTTCATAAATTTTTTTAATACATATACGGTAAAAAATAGCCTCCACCCTCGGTGGCACATGTGCGATATCTTATCAAAAAGTTTTTTTGGTACATAAAAGCTTTCATCAGCCGCCCTGTATATTAATTGAAAGAATTGCATACTTTAAGGCTAATTTTCGTTTAGACATTATGTTTAGTTTAATTAATAGAAGCATAGCAAAAAGGAATTTTAATTTACCTAAAAAAGAGTGCTAGTGTAATTGTGTTTCTGTTTTTATGTAGCTGACTTTAAACAGTAGTTAATTCAAATAAATATAAACCATTGCTAAAAATTTCACAGGGATCCCTTAGTTGTTTGTCCAAAGCAATTACATGCAAATTAATTAATTGTTTAATAGCAAATAGTTGACACATAGTGAGTTAAAGCTTGATTTTGCTTAACATATTTACTAATGGAAATCAAATCCAATTTAGATTAACCTTAATTAAAGCATACTAAAAATGTAGTCTGTGTTAAGGCGTAAATTGTTAATATACCACATTTGCTATTTTAACAACATTTTATTGTTATTAACTGTTTATTTTTTTAGGTAACGGTTACATTGAGGGCACTGAGTTGGATGGTTTTCTACGTGAATTTGTTTCCAGTGCCAATGCCACAGACATTAGTCCTGAGGTAAGTGTCGTTTATTATATCTCTAACCCTTTTTATTGTTTTAACATGTTCTGGTTTAATGCTTATGAAAAAATAAATATTATTTTCACACAACTTAATTGCTGCTGTATAATGGATTTTTCTTGTTAACTGTCGTTTAATGCAGACAATTTTATTTCTTTTGTTTTATGCTTTAAATTTGTTTTGCCCCATTCAGTTTGAAAGTTAATTTTTAAATATTTTTTAGAAATGTTTTCTTTTATACTTCTTATATTGTAACGACTTCTTATTTTTGCGGCAAAAAGTTGTCACAGAACTGCCAAGGCCACAATAAGGCAGAAATTATTTGTATTTGCATTAAAACATAAAAAAAACCTTTAGAACTTTTAATACAATAAGGTTTTATCTCTTCTATTTTCCAAGGAGGTTGCAGAGTAATTTAACATTCAGTGTTGTCTTGTATTTGCATTTGTGCATTTAAAGTAGATAGTTTTGCCAAAAAAAGATACACTTGGAATTTATTTATAATTTGAGACTAAAAATGTGAATTTAATGTTAACAAAGCAGTTGCATTTGCCTGGTATTAATTCTTTTTAATTATCAGAATTTCTCTTATGTCCATTGTTGACTAAACAGTTGCTTTAAAATAATTGTTATGCAAAGGATTTCAAAAATACTTCAGTTTATTTAAAAATACTGCCATGTTTATGTAATTTTGTAATGCTTTATTCAAAGAAGATATAAAAAAGGTATCCTTATAGCCCATGGGAATATTTTAATAACAGATGAATAGGAGGAAGCCGCATCATAAGAGGCAACTGTAGTTCAATAAAACTTTGCCGGCAATTCATGTTTGCCGGAAAGTTGCCAACACTTGCCCGAGCTTAAACGAGTGCCTGGGACTATGCCAGACATATTTTTTGTAATTCGTGCAGTTAAAATGTTTTTACTAAATCTCAACCCTAGTATGGCTCCTGGGCCGGATGGTATACCAGCACTAGTCCAAAAACAATGCTTTTCGACGCTGGCGCGTCCATTAGCTAGCCTTTTTGGCAGTATATACCGTACCCAGATAATCTCAATATGCTGGAAGGTACCCTACAAGAACAGTGACAGTCATTTGACCGGTCATATGATCGACACAGATGACTGGTATTTTGGTCATTATTTTCTATCATTTTCTTAAGGGCGATGTTAAAAAAATGACCGAAACTTTGTGTACGTGTGATCTTGCGTCTCCCTCGCACCTTCAGATGTGATAGAAATATTGGTCACAAATGACCGAAAAAAATGTTTTAGTGTTAGTTTCGGTCACAAATTTCTTGTAGGGTAGCTAATGTTACGCCAATCCCCAAAAAGTTAAAGGCGAAAAACCCTGAAAACTACCGCCCGATAGCTATTTGTTCAGATTTGTCCAAGGTAATGAAGAGTTTGGTTAATTTTCACTTTGTTAACTATCTAGGAATTAACCGTTTTATTAAGCAATCACTAGTATGTTTTTGCAGACGACGTTATACAAGGGACCTACTGACCTTTCTAACAGAAAAATGGTGTATCTCCATTCATAATTTTGGCGAAAGTAGAATGGTGGCTCTAGATATTTCTAAGGCGTTTGAAAGAGTCTGGCATGGATGCTGCTTTAGTGTCAGTGGGAAATTTTCGCGATTTGTAAAGAGTTTTCTCAGAGATTGCACTATTAGTGTTGTAATAGATGAAATCTCTTTCAATGAGTTAAGAGTCCATTTTGGGGTACCGCAAGGCTCTGTCCCTTCTCCTACTCTATTCCTTATCTTTCTTAATGACCTTTTGGATCAGACTTCAAATCCCATATATATTCCTTTGCAGACTACAGCAGAATATGCCATTCGTACTCATTTGGCTACAGACCTCTTTTGAGATTGAGACTATGAATCACACGGTTAATCTGGTGCTACTCTCCGATTGAGGCCGTGCGAATAGGGTCGAATTTCATGACCATAAGACCCAATTTTGTCTTTCGACACATAACCGCACGTTGGACCACACTGCATCGTATGTATTAATGGATGGTATAAGTATTGGAGAGACAGAACTCTTTATATTCTAGGCATTAAAATTCAGTGCAATGTCCGCTTGACGGACACGTTTTTTTTTGTGTCGAAGGAAGCATCCTAGTGTCTTGGTTTCTTGAAATAGTGTGAGAACTACTTTACGCCAATTGATCTTCTTAATATTTATATCACGTATATCCGACCGAAGATTAAATACAATTCTCATGTATGGGCAGGTGATCCAAAGTCTACACGAACGAGCGATGGTGACGTTGGGGACTCTAACTGTCTTGATTCACTTGAAGATCGTTGCAATGTGGAATATTTCACTTTTATATCGATATTAAAATAGAATGTGCTCCGCGGAAATCAGGAAACTAGTTCCTGAAACCCGTGCTTTATTTCTTGATACACTCTTTCAATGAGAGCACACCCATTTGTGGTCGACTGGTCGACCAGTGAATCACACTACGCATTACAAAGAGAACAGTCCGTAGGTGAAACAAACTGTCTAAATATGTCTGTCATAGTTAATATCAAGAAATTTAAATCAAATGACCACAAATACTACTTCCTATATTCTCCTCCTTATAACCTATTTTCTTGATACCAACACGACGCAATGCATGTAAAGGGGCCATCTTCTGAGTGCTGGTTATTGTATAAAAAAAGGATATGTAAGAGATATTTATTTAATTGCTAAAAATAAAGTCCGAATAAGTGTGTTTTTTCTTACCCCATACCAAGGATATTTTTAAAGTAACGATGTTCTTGTATCAATTTTGATACATTATTTATATTTTCGCCTTTCGTTTTAAGCTATTGTCCTGTGCCACTGTGCGATATATGAAGTGTCCATGTCCTTATTAAAATTTTAGGTAACATTTTAATTTTTAGCCTCCTAGACAAATAATTGCACCTTATGACAGTTCTTGTCAAGATACAGTCATATTTTTCTTACAAAAGGATATATTGGAGATAACCACATCCTTTCTTTAGCTCTAGTCAAAATTTGTATATACAGTTTTTTAGAAAGGATATATAAGAGGCATTTAAACTTTTGCATCAAATTGGCTCAAAGTTTGTATATTTGTCTTTTTAAATACTGTTTGCAATTTCATGTTACTTGAAAAATAAACTAAAAATGATTTATAAAAGAAACCTTTACCCCTTTATCAGTTTTGGTCAAAGTTTGTTCTAACGTTTTTCTTGATAAATTATATACGTATGCTATTTTTTGTTACACTTTTGGCATGTTTTACCTTAAAGGATATATGGAAGACATCTATATCCTTGCTTTAATTTTGATCTTCTAAACAAGGTCTAAGCATAATTTAATGTTTGTCATTTCTATGCCAAAACTTGAATTTTTATCTCTCTTTATAAATAACAACTTTTGCTTTGTTTTGCCAAAGTCGACCAAAGAAAATATAATAGAGGCAGTAATATTCTTGTAAAAATTTTGCTCAACATTTTTCATTTGCCCTTCTATGTTTATAAATCCTAACACCATACCAATTCATATATTTAATGCAGTAATTAACTAAAAGAAGGACATATAAGACGTGCCAATAGCCCTGCGTTAATTCAGATCGAAATTTTTGCCTTTCTTAGTAAAACAAAAAATATGTTAACTTTTGTTGATGCAGTGTCATATTTTACCTAATAAACTTAAGAAAGGATATAAAAAAGTGCTTTGATTTTTCTTTAAACTTGTTTTTTCCAATTTCTAGATAATTTATAGTTTTTTTAATGCCTTGATATTTAACTAAAAAGTATTTTTTAGAGGCAATATTTTTTTTTCAAACACTGCTGTGTTTTAGCGTTCGAATGTAAATTAATACAGTTTGACATTTTTTTTTATTACCCAACGGTAATATTTTAATAAAAAGCATATACCGTAGGTATCAATGTCCGTGTAGAGCATTCTAACCCCACCATAACCCTTTAAACTATTTACACTTAAAGCTTTTGTATTTTTGTAAGATATTAAAAAGAAGACTTCATCAATACGACGATAAGTGTGCTAAATGTGTTTGAAATAATCTACTGCACAAAGCATTCCAATACTTTTTAATCCTTATCTTGAGAACTTCTTTTCCCATTTCTCAATTTCGTTTTACTTTCGCTTAAAATCTTTGACTAAATATTTATCGATGATATTAATCTTTTAAATTTTTTGTGTCACTCAATATTATACATATTTTTATATTAAATACGAATTTCGTTTTTTTTTTTAAATTTCGATAAAAGCTCTTTGCTATTGCTGCCGCTATTACTGCAGCATTATTTAGCACCTCTTCCTTTTATAACTTTTCGTTTTGATGCAGCAAAACATTTAAGCCTTCTTCTAATGAATTTGTTTGTTTATAATCTTCAATTGCTTCCCGTTCGCAATGGCAAGTGTGCTTAACACTTTGTTAACATTTCAGCTATAAATTCGAAAAGGAAATAAAAAAGCTCTTATGAAAATGAAAGAAAAAAAAAATATGTAAAAATAAAATGATTTGTATAAAAGTTATGCCCTAAACACAACTGGTACGAACGCCGAATTTTTCGTTGCGAATATTCGTCTTAAAAAATAAAACACATTTGTGTATATGAAAATGCACACAAACAGTGCGTCGACTAAAATTCGTCATGCGTAACAAACTCTGCGATAGGTTTATTTCTATTTCTTACGCAGACGAACGACGAATAATTTGGCACAGAGTGACCATTTTTCTTTTATTTTGTTATTAAACAATGTTATTTTATACTTTAAGAATATTTTTCACTTTTTATTTGTTGCATTAAATACAATTAGTGTATTTTAAGTGTTGTATTTATATATTTTTTAAATAGTTTTTTTTAATTATTATTTTTTTCAAATATTGTTTCTTTTTTAAGAAATATGGTCACTCTATCACAGCTGTTTTTTTCGTTCTAAATGTGTTTCACTTAACGAATTTACGCAACGAATTTTAACAGACGAATTCGTCGTGTAGTGCGAAATTCGTCGTTCGTCCCAGTTGTGTTTAGAGCATTAAAGGGAAAAACGAATAATAAAACAAAAATGTGTAAAGATAGTAATAAAAGGTGAATGTGTTTAGGTATGTGTGTTCAATCAAAATTTCATGACATGAAACAATTTGCTTAACATACACAGACATAGAAACACAAACACACACAATCTTAATTCTTTTTTATATTTGAATAAAACATTGTTGCCAATAGTTGATGTCATCACCAGATATTTGCACTTTGTGTCCCCAGAAAGGTATAAAAATAATAACCAGCAGCTGTTGATAAAAAGACTGTGTTTTTTTGTTCTTTTTGTTAAAAAGTTTGTTTAAATAAAAAACTATTTTTTACTGTGGTACAAGTAGTTGTCATACCACTGTCACCTTCCTTAAGAGCTTTTGCAATTGACGCAAGTGTTTTTTTTATTTCTTGAACTAAAAGTGTCTTATTAAGGATTATTATAGATATTGGAAATATAATGTTGTTGACAACATCGACTTAAGGATTTCCTGAAGGTTTTCTTTTAATAAACAAATATTAAAGCCACAACAAGTAAGAGCGCTATATTCGGCTGTGCCGAATCTTATATACCCTTCACATTGGTCTTAAATATACCCAGCCGAGTAATTTTGTACTGCAAATAATATAATAAAAAACCTTGTGCGAATTTTAAAGCCCATAGAAAAAATAACAAAATTTTAACGTTCGTATGAATAATAGAAATAGATGAAGAAGATTTGAGGTCGAGAGTTTTTAAAGTTTTCGACATTATTCATATTTAAAGGTTAATAAAACTTATTAAATGTTCTAGTCCCCCTGCTCTTCACCAACTTTTTCACCAAAATGTATGAATTATTTGATTATTACTTTTTGTAGAATGTTCGAAGTCGATAGCTGTAATAGTTTTTCAGAAGTAGCGTATCAAAAATTTTATAAAAATTGTTAATTTGTATGGGAGCTACCCCTTCTTCACCCCCCATCCGAAAATCTTTTTCTTCAGAGCGTAGCCCTTAATGCCAATTACTTTTTGTAGAACATTTGATTTCGATATATGTTATAGTTTCTGAGATATAGCATATCGAAAATTTAACAAAAATTGTTAATATGTATGCTACCCCTTTTTCTGCCCACACTCAAAAATATTTGTCTTTGAAGCGTAGGCCTTATTGTTCAATTACTTTTTGTGGAGCATTTGATGTCGATAGCTGTTATAGTTTCCCAGATAAAGCGTATCGAATATTTTATAATAATTATTAATTTGTATGGGAGCTACCCCTTTTTTTGCCCCCACCCAAAAATTTTTTCTCTAAGGCGTAGCCCTTAGCGTGCAATTACTTTTTGTAGAACATTTCATTTCGATATCTGTTATAGTTTCCGAGATATAGCGTATCGAATATTTGATAATAATTGTCGATTTGTATGGGAGCTACCCCTTTTTTTGCCCCCACCCAAAAAATTTTTTCTTTATCGCGTAGCCCTTAGCATGCAATTACTTTTTGTAGAACATTTTAAGTCGATAGCTGTTATAGTTTACGAGATATAGCGCATAAAATATTTCACCAAATTTGTGCAATTGTAGAAAAAATACCCCTTCCCCTGGTCCTATCTGAAAAAATTTTTTCCATTATTTAGGTCCCTTTTTTAGGAGTATCCGTGCCAAGTTTTGTGGCAAGAGTGACTATACTTACTGAGATATATAGGGATATATGCACGGATTTTGTCCTAAAAAAAATGGGTTACTCTGGGTTTTCGCTTATATCTCGGTCAATAGTGAACCGATTTTATTGATTTTAAATAGCGATTGTCTCCAGGATATTTCTAATAGTTTGACACCATTAACTGGTCTGTATCTTTTTATTTGACTCCGGAAACTTGATTTCAACAGACGGACAGACGGACAGACGGACATCGCTAAATCGACTTCCCTATCTATAAGGATCCAGAATATATATACTTTA
The DNA here is from genome assembly GCA_963583895.1 of Melanophora roralis. Lineage (NCBI taxonomy): Eukaryota > Metazoa > Arthropoda > Insecta > Diptera > Rhinophoridae > Melanophora > Melanophora roralis. The sequence goes on along the minus strand of OY757191.1, from coordinate 10,918,629 downwards.
TGGGGTCGCAAATGAATAATAAAGAAATTACAAACGGAATGACAAAGTGATATGTACCCTATCACTATGTGAAGGGTATAAAAATATAAAAATAAACAATTCTTAACTTTAATTCCGAGCTAAGAATAAACGTAAAATATAGAGGTTTTTTTCGGAATGTTCTTTTAACACGTCACATAGTTATACTTTTATTAAAGCCATTTCTTCGAGCTCTTACCAATGCGACTGCATAATAAATTTATTTTATTTTAAAGAGTTTTTGTTTGTGTGAATATTAAAGTACAAGCAATGTACCCACTGCTTTCTAAGCTTAATTCTAAATATTAAGTAAAATAAAGTACTAAATACTAAACAGTACTATGAGCATAAAAAATGAAATTTGCTAAATTTTTTAGATTAACTTAATCCAGAATTTCAAATCATTTATTATCCAAAATCAGTGTCAATATACTTCAATTTCATATTTCTGGATCCAAATCCTATATCCAAAAATTTGGAAAAAGTACCAAAAATGGGAAAAAGTACTTTTGGACCACACAAATTGTTAATAATTCCTAATTTTACATTTTGAGACTCATAATTTTAAAAGTACAAAAAGGTACCAGAAATGGGAAGAAAGTCTCTTCGACTACTTAATTGATCGTTTATTTCACATTCGCACCTCGAAACCTAAAAAAAGTTCAAAAAATGCGCTAAAACTACTTTTTCAATTACCTTATTGACTTTTAATCAATGTTAATACGAGGTTTGCCTTTTATGTTTCGGGACTTGGCAACACTAGTGTTTCTGAGTTATAAGTACGTACTCAGAACGTTTTGACATACGAGTGCCATTTGTGTTGTTTACCGTACTTGACTCGAAAATAAAATTTAATCGTGAACGTTTTCGTGCGATAATTTTTTACAACTTTCGACGTGGATTAATTAAGCAACAGTGCATGTATGATACAAATTCTGTTTTTGGCGATGAAGCTCCGTCCTGTGTTATTCGATGGTATGGTGAATTCAATTGCAGTCGTAGTTTACTCCATGACGAATTTCGTGAAGGTCGTCCAAAATTAGTTGCTGTTCCGAAATTCATTGATGCTGTGCATAAACTGATATTGGAAGATTGTCATGTGACCTATCGTGAGATTGAGACAACCTTAGGCATTAGCGGGACCAGCATGCGTTCAATATTGCATGAACATTTGACTGTCAAAACAAGTTTTTTGCGTTGGATCACACACAATTTGTCAATCGCTCAAAAAAGGCTCGTGTCTATTGGTCGAAAGAAATGCTCAGAAAATACGATCGCGGTGCTTCGAAACACGTCTATGACATCGTGACAGGTGTTGAATCCTAGATTTATGCGTATGAGCCCGAAAGTAAAAAGCAGTCGACTGTATGGGTGCTTCAAGATGAGTCAAATCCAACAAAAGCTGTTCGCGCACGAAGAACTTCTAAGCAAATGATTGCAAGCTTTTTCAGAAAAATAATAATAAAATATAATAACAAAGAACAGTCAATTCTTAGGGGTACACAACCATTTGTTTGCCAGTTGTCTTTCAAGAAATCAGGAAAACCAACTGTCGAAGATGGATCATTCTTTACCACAACAATGCGAGCTCTCATACATCGGCTCAAAGAACTGCATTTTTAAGCACCCCAAACCTCGACTTGATGAGTCATCCGTCGTATAGTTCTTTCTTAGCACCGAGTGACTTCTTTTTATTCCCGTTCGTAAAAAACAAACGTTTTTCGACACCTAATGAAGCGGTTGCTGTATTCAGAATGCATGTTTTGGAGATACCTCAATCAGAGTGGCAAAAGTGCTTCGGCAATTGGTACAAATGCATGCAAAAGTGCATAAATCTTCATGGGGAGTATTTTGTAAAGCAATAAAGTGATTTTCGATGATTAATATTTGCTTTTTTTTTTTAATCCCGAAGTATAAAATGCAACCCTCGTATGCCCTAATTTCATATTTCCTAAGTCACAACCTTAAAATAAAATCAAAATAAATACCAAAAGTTTTTAAAAGTTCTTTTTGACCACTTACTTAACTTTCGACTTCAATCAGTGTCAATGGACCTTAATTTCATACCTCTAGACTTATAATCGCAAATAATGGGTAAAAGTACCAAAAATTCGGAAAAGTACTTTTTTACCACTTAATTAACCATCGACCTTAATCCGTGTCAATGGACCTTAATTACATATTTCCAGACCCAAGTCCCAAATCCAAACATGTGAAAAAAACTCTTTTGAAGATCTTAATATATGTTAATAATTCTTAATTTTACATTTTGAGTCTCATAATTTTAAAAAATCCAAAAAAGACCAAAAATGTTGAAAAGTTCTTTTTGACTACTTAGTTGAATTCCAACCTCAATCGGCGTCAATAAATTTTAATTTTACATATGTTGACTTAAATTTAAAAAAAATGGAAAAATGTTATAAAAGTACTTTTTGACCACCTAATTGAATATTGACCTCAATCTAAGGCAGTTTCACATTTGTGGACTCCCAACTTTAAAAAAGTTTTAAAAATGTTAAAAGGGTATTTTTTTAACTACTTTATTGACTTTGAACCCGAAATCGATGTTAATAGACTCTTATTTCATATTTCTAAAGTTATAACCTCAAAAAAAATATAAAAAAATCAAAAAAAAAATACCAGAAATGTTAAAAAGTTCTCCCTGACTTATTAGCTTTTGGCCTCAATCGGCATCAATGAACCTAAATTTAAAATATCTTGACTCATAATCCCCAAATATGTTGAGAAAGTACCAAAAATGTGGAAAAGTACTTTTTGACCCTTTTATTGACTTCTGTCCTTTATATAAGTGAATAGTTGTAAATTTTACATTTGTGAACTCGCAACTTCACAAGGGTTTCGGAAATGTAATAAAGTACTTTGTTAACAGCATCATTGGTTTTTCACTGTAATCGGTGTCAACTGATCCTGATTTCAAAAAAATTTGGCTTAAGGAACCCTTTTGTAGACCTCTTAAATCAATAAAGTATTTTGTCAGCCCCTCCCCAATTGTGGGCGTCATAGCAAAAACTCTAAAAAAATCACTGTTAAGAGATTTTCGTTAGGGTTCTTAGGAATTTTGAAAATTTATTTTCTATTTTTTTTCAAAAATTTTTTTGATCTTATAAGGTCCTTATATACGCGTAGTTTTATGTCAATGTCCCTACTGTGATAGTGTCGTTTTTTAATGGAGCTAAAAAGTTTATTGAATAATGGGAACTGAAAATCTTAAAGTTGATTTACGCAGGATAAAATTTCACTGCATACCCATACGATTTGTGACGGTCTTAAATTTCCAAAAAAAATCGTTACTTGTAAACAATTGTTTTAAAAGTTTCAAATGCCAAATTATTTGGATTTCAATAATATGCGAATAAGTTAATATTTATTTATATTTTTCTTTGCAAACCAGCTGCTTTCTTACAAAACGAGGGTATCTTTACTAAGGGCTCGGATTTGCACATCTTTTAAAGAGCAATTATTGTTTATAAAAATAAATGTTAATAAATTAATTAAAAGAAAAGAAAAAAATTTACAAACGAAATAATAATTTTGATAACAAAAAAAAAAACATAAAATTATTTTCAGAAAAATTTCTTTTATTTTTGTTTATTTTTCCTTTTGGCAAAAATTATCCCTTTGATATAATTTATGTTCTTAAGCAAAGCATTTATATTTGATGAGTTAATACTGTAGTACTTAAGTCCTTTAACTACTACTTAACTAAATTATAAAAAAACTTTCCTTTGTTTTACTTTCTTTTTTTATTCTTAAACACATATAAAGGCTGTCACCGACACAATGTTGGAAGAATTAAAATCATGTTTTATGGAGGCCTACGATGATAATCAGGATGGTAAAATAGATATAAGAGAGGTAAGTAAGTACTTAAGCAAACAATAAAAAATAAAACATACGAAAAGTTTTTTTCCTTATGGCTTGGATAAAATAAAAAATTGCATAACATAGACAAAAAATATAAAGCAAAAAGGAATTTGAAAAGAATAATAAAATAAAAATGATGTCCAAAATAATTGAATAGTATAAAATATTAAATTAAAAAAGGACGTAATCCTTACATCAAATAAAAAAAACCTTTGCAGTACATTTTCCATTTAATCTGTGCTAAGTTTAAGTATCCTTGTAAGTACTTAGCTGATGAAAAAAAATACACAAATGATTAACGGAAGAACATATTCTTCTCCTTTCGCCTAAAGGGACCTTAAAAAAATACATTTTGGATACAAGTTTTCCCTAATTTATTTATGAAGTGTTTTATCATCGTTTAGTTATAAAGACTTATAAATAAATTTAGTGTGAAACGTGCAGGTACTTATATATGTGTGTGTATGTTTTCAAAATGAATAGAATTTCTGATAATGATTAAGCCTAATGTAATGTTTTAAGGACATAAAGAGCATAAAAAATGTTTTTTAAGTAAACGGAAGTTTAAACAACCAACCTCATGAAATCTTTAATATTCCTAAGTGCATTTAAAGAAAGTCGAAAATAGTTTTTCGACTTTGGCATATACATACGACACATTAAACCGAAAATACACGCAGAGAAAAAACATGGTTGAGTGTGGTCAGGGGAATATGGTCACGAACAAGTTTATCATTGTTTGGTTACGAAGATCATTAGTGTGACAGCCAAATCCATACTATAGTTGCAGTAAGTTTATGGTGAAAAATGCAATTACAGTTACGATTAAACTTATCATTATATGTTTGTGGTAATCATTATTTTGGTCATGGTTAGCCATAATATGATTATGGGTAATCAAATATTTGATGCTTATAGAATATGGTTATTATTATCTAAGAGTAAGATATATATGATAACCCATAATCAAGATTATGGTTACCTACAATCAAACCATTGATTACCACAATTATAAAATAGAATATAATTTTTTGCAAAAAATCTACTACAACTATAGTTTGTACGATAACGATATTCTTAGAGAACCATATAATTTAAAATCCATAATCAAGATAATGACTCTCCATGACCAAAATATTTGTTATCACAAGCACATAATAGTATTTTTTTTATCATATAATGATTACCACAAACATGTGATGGTAAATTTTATCATAGTTCTTATTGAATTTTTCGCCCAAAATTTACTGCGACTACAGTATGGTTGTGGAAGCAATAACAGCGATCTTCGTAATCATACAATGATGAAATTGTCTGTGATCGTATTCCCATGACCGTATTCAATCATATTTTTTCTCTGCGTGTAGATTGGTTAGGTTAGGTAGAACAGGCAGCCGTTAAAGGAAAGGATACAGCTCACTTGGGTCCGCTTAATTCGGCCCCTTTGTGTTACCTGGAGAGGCAAATAGAACAGGTTGAGATGGAAGGAAAGAAGAAATTTAGAGAAGGATAAGAAAGAAAGGACAGAAGAATAAAGCAGACTTACCAGGGTCTCTGGTGGGAATTGAACCCACAATCCCTAGACTGGTAGACTCGTGCACTTACCACTGATCTACCGGGGAAACCCGCAGGTAGATAGTTTTTGTAGATCAAATACTAGTCCTGCTGCTTCGGCGATCCTTACCAAAAAGTTCTAGCAAAGATTTTTTGTAAAATATGTTTTTTTAAAAGATTTTTTAATTTTCTTAAAAATAAAGTCAAAATGACATACAATAAGAGGATCTAGGGGTTTCAAATTAAATTTGCCTGGAGTAAGCATTTTGAACTTTAATTACCAATTTTTGGAATGGCTTTACTCAATTTTTTTTAAATAGTGAGTTTTTATTTATTATAAAAAAATTTCGTGCCTTAAAACTATACACCAAATAATTTGAGTTGTTCAAGTTATTCGAGTTACCTGATTATTAAAAAGCCTTAATCGATTAATCGTCCAAAACCAATAGTTCAATCCCAATAAAATGAACTGTCAAGTAATCGCATACTGATTTTATTTTTATTAATTTTGCAAGAATTTTAAAATGATCACATACTCAATAGAGTACACTTCTCTTAATGTTTTGATGAAAATGTCACACCTGTCACATTTTCTGAAAAGTCACACCTGTCACAGCTTCCTGTTTTCACTATGAGTAGAAGTTTCTAAATTTCTTTTCTGTTTTTAAGTTATAAGTCTAAAGTAATTGAGTTTTAATAAAATATATGAATAAATTGTCATAATGGAATTGTCCATATCTGCAAATTGTAGCATTTTGGACGACTTATAAGTTTGAAACTATTCTTTTCACAACAAAAAAAAAAAAAAATAAAAGCCATAAGCCAAACTGACAAATCAGCGAAGCCGAAACCAAAACAACCTTTTTAAGTATTTTTAAACCTAAAATTATATATAGTGATACGTTCTATTAATAACAAGATTTTGTTTTTATAATTATTTAGTTGGCTCAACTATTGCCCATGGAAGAAAATTTTCTATTGCTGTTCCGCTTTGATAATCCTTTGGAGTCCAGTGTTGAGTTTATGAAGGTAAGAAAGTTATTTAAGTTCTAAAGAAGCAAAAATTTACACGTTTAGGGTCTTAAGTTTAAACTAGAATAAAAACAAGAAAGAGTGTTATATTCGGCTGTGCCGAAACTTAAATAGCCTTCACAATAGCCTTTCGAAACTCTGAACATTGTTTTCTTATTTTATAAATTTTTTTAAATTTTTAATTTTTAAATAGGGGTCGGTGCCAAATTTTAACACTCTACGTGGTAGTTTAAGGGGTTTTTAACCAAATTTTTTTCAAATTTTGTATGGTTACCCCCTTCGGGGGTAAAGATAGGGAGTATGTTTATTTTGGCCTATCAACGGGCACGCTAAAACCTGAAGGGGGGAATTTACTAAAATTTTCCAAACTTTGTGAGGGAGCCCCCTTAGTCACCTTCGCCATAGGGGTCGGTGCCATAATTTCATATGGCGACTATGGCGACTATTGTACCCCCCTTAGCGGTGGCGATAGGGGGTAAGTATGTTTAAGGAATATGTTTGGGAGAGGAAACTAATGGGGGTCGGCCAAACACTTTATTTATCTAAGGCCGACTCTAGGGAAGTTACAGGCCTTTTAACATATTTTTTTTTAAATTTTGTATGGCAATCCCCTTAGGTGATGGTGATAAGGGGTAAATATATTTTAGCCATATGTTTGCGAGGGAAACATAAGCGGATTTCTAATATATTTAATTCCTCTAAGGGTGACTCCGGAGAAGTTTTCTTTACCATACTTTTTTCAAATTTTATATGGCAACCCTGTTAGGGCCTGCTGAAAGGAGGCAAGTGTGCTCCACAAAAATATTTGGAAAAAAGTAATTGGAGTCGGTCTTACATTTGACCTTTGTCGGAGCACCCTATAAGCTGGGGAAGCGATTTAAAAAAATTAAAAAAAAAAAGTAAAATTTTGTATTACAACCCTCTTAGCGGGCGAAGATTCTTTAAAAAAAATGTTTGTAATAATTTGTTTATGGAAGTCGTCTTACATTTCATCCATGTAGGAGCCACTCCGGGGCAGTTGTAGAGGTTTTTATGTACAATTTTAGAGAAATAAACAGAGGTAGTCTAGGCTTTTGGCTTATATCTCGGTCAGTTATCTGGTGATTTTTCTGAGTTTCAATAGCGATTTGATCATAGATATTTTAAGTAGTTAGATATCACCTACTGGTCTATGGAACATCGGGCAGACGGACAGACGGACAGACGGACATCACCAAATCTACTTCTCCATCTATAAGGAACAACAAAATATATAGTTTATGGAAGCCCGGATAGATATTAAAGAAATTAAAAACGGAGTAACAAACTTATATACATATACCCTTATTTTATAACGTGAAAGATATAAAAACACTTAAAAATTAAAAAATATATATATTCTATTTAAAGTCTTTTTTAAGGCTTTAAGTCTTTTTCACTTATTAAAAAAACAGTTAAAAGAAAATCGTTGAAATATTTTACTTTGAAGAAATATTTTTTAAACATATTTGAGATTTTTAAATTCATAATGTTCAGACAGCCTGCTTTAAGCTTGCTGTTACGTTAACCACATAATTTAATACGTCAACCATTTTAAAAGGTAAAAACATTTCCATAACAAAAAGAAACATACTTAAAATTATTAAAAAAATTAAGCCTTTTTAAAAGTTGTTTAATAAGAAAGCAAAGTTTTTTATTGCTAAAGTTCATTAAAAAGTTTTTATCAAAACTTCAAAGTTGCTAATATAAACATTTGAAGTCTACTGCGCGGCTGTAGTGGTTAAAAAGACGCATTTTATACTTAAGCATTCTTAGTTGTTAAAAACAATTTGTAATAAAAATCCTGGCATATTTACTTTAAGCTTTCAAATCTTAGAAAAGTTACTGCCTACTTGTGGGTTGTAGGAAAATAATAATCTTACAAATATTAAATGGTTTTCTTTGAATTTTCTAGATTTGGCGCGAATATGATACTGATAACTCAGGCTACATTGAAGCAGATGAGCTAAAAAATTTCTTACGTGATTTACTCAAAGAGGCCAAGAAAATTAATGATGTTTCAGAAGACAAATTAATTGAATATACAGATACCATGGTGAGTCAAAGTAATGTTATGTTTTTCTTATTTATTTTTTTTAATAAGAAAAAAGGCAAAAAAAAAGGCAACAATTTGGAAAATGTCTAAAAAAAACAAAAAAATTATATTTTTGTAAGACGAAAAAAAAGAGAGCCCCCTATAAGTAAATAGAGTTTTATTCCAACCAGTATAAATCATAAGAATTGGTACAAAAAAACATGCTAGAAAAATATTTCTTTTATTAAAATGTTACTTAAAACTAGAAATATTTTCTGGAAATAATAAATTTCAAAATTTGTGCCACAGCCATCGCAAAAATATAATTGATTTATGATTGAGCTGAAAAATTTCTATTTATGGACATGAAAGAATAAAATTTATGAGAATTTAGCCTGAAATGTTTTGAATTTAAATTTTTTTGTTTTTTTTTTTCGCAAGCATTGATATTGAAATGTCTATTAGTTTGATATACCATGCATGTAAGCGGTCATCAGCCAGCAGATCTAATAAATTTCTAAAGTGCTTGTCAATTGAGTTTATATTTTACAGATAATTAGATTTTCATTTGATTTGAATTAATTGTAATTCTCTTTTTGTTTTGCCAATGCTATATGTTAATCTAAATTCAAAAAAAGAAAAGCATTAAAGACTAAGAGAAGTTGTATAAAGAAGTAAAGACGGCAGGGTAAAGCACATTCCACATGAATTTACTACTAAAGCCTTTAGTTAGTAAGAAGGACAAGTTAGGCCTTTTTGGTTTTAATCCTATCATCCTGTTTTGATTTACGAAAAAACAATCAATCCTGGTAAATAATAATAAATCAGCAAGGATAATACTGGGATCATCCAACAAATTTGGGTAGTCTTCTTATTTGAAGCATAAAACCTCAGATTTTTTAGAAATGTTTCCATCCTTTAGCCTTTATCTGTTGAGCCTTAACCTTGTTGTTTAAAAACTGGTTCCTTAACTATTCTTAACGTAATATCTTCACTATTCAATGATACACAGACGTGAGGGAATTACCGCCAGTTATTGCTAGACGTTCTTTAAAATACGTTTCCGATTTACAGATGTTGTAGAGGCTATTGCTAACCTAAATGGTAAAAAAGCTCCTGGCAGCAAAATGCTCTTAGAGCTACCTTTTACGGCAAAAAGAATAATTCTTTTTACTTTTAACGCAATAATTAGGCTTGAACATTTCCCGCCTATATGGAAAATTGCCTTAGTAAAGATGATTCCTAAGCCTGGCAAAGATCCTTCAAAAGTAGAGTCTTATAGGCCTTTAAGTTTGTTACCCACAATATCAAAATCGTTCGAAAAATTGCTTAAGAACAAGCTGACTCCGATCCTAAATGAAAACAACTGCATTCCAAATCACCAATTTGGCTTTAGAAGTCAACATAGCACAATCGAACAAACTCACAGACTGGTGCAGGTTATAAGAAAAACCTTTGAGGAAAAGAAGTACTGCTCTGGGCTTTTCATTGATTTCTCTCAGGCTTTCGATAAAGTATGGCACGAAGGCCTGTTAAACAAACTAAAACTAAACCTTCCAGCTAATATGTTCAACCTATTAGAAAAATACATAACCGGTCGACAATTTATGATCAAATAAGAGGGAAACCAAATAAGTTCTTCTCAACCAATAGGGGCTGGTGTACCTCAAGGGAGTATACTAGGTCCAGTTCTGTACTTGCTTTACACAGCAGATATGCCAACCAGTAGTTTTACACACACGTCGACATTTGCTGACGATACTGCTTTCCTTAGTATTCATAAAGACCCCAAAGAGGCTTCGAACCAACTGCAACAACACGTAACCCAAATTGAGAAATGGGCAAAGTTATGGAGAATAAAAATAAATGAACAAAAATGTACCCACGTAACTTTTACTTTACGCAAAAAAACGTGCCCTCCAATCACTATAAACAACCATATGGTGCCTCAACGAACCGAGACAAAATATCTTGGTGTTCACTTAGATCGCCGCCTCACATGGAAGCCTCATATAGATGCGAAGCTGACTCAAATGAAACTTAAAGCTGCTCAAATCCATTGGCTAATTGGTAGAAACTCTGCGCTACGTCTGGATTGTAAACTTCTACTCTACAACATGCTTTTAAAACCAATTTGGTGCTACGGTACTGCTTCCGCCTCTAACATAGAAAAAATACAACGTCGTCAAAACAAAATTTTGAGAATAATAACTGGTGCTCCGCGGTATGTCAAAAACAGCAACATCCACAAGGATCTACAAGTTCCACTAGTTAAATGCGTAATCCTAAACTATGTGGACAAGTATTTAAACAAGTTGGAAACACATCCAAATCCGCTCGCTCGAAGCATCCTGCAACATAGTGGGCACACCCGCCTAAAAAGAAGGGATACTATTGCTCTTAGATGAAACTTTTAAAATTAATTAACTTTATTGTGAGAACTTAAATTTTAGTCTGGTACTGACTGGACTAGTATTAATAACTTAGTTTTAAGATTTGAATACTTATTGTTAGTTCGCTTAAGCGAAGATTCAATAATAAAATAAATGAAAAGAAAATAAAAAAATCTATGATACAAAAGCGTTCGATCGTCCAGTTTAGTAAGGATTCTGGCAACGGAACTTCCTGCAATGGCCAAGTACCCCGTACCAATATGAGAGTGATTTAAAAATTCATTGCCATCCAGTTTAAAGATTTAGGGCATGTCGAGACAAACTTTGATAGAGAATAGATAAACAATATGCATACTGTTAACCTGAATCTGCAAACACAATGTCTGATACCTGAACCCCTAAATAGTATACATTATAATGTCTCCTAAAACGATGTAATGCCCGACATTGACAACATTTCTTAAGAACTTCTTAAAGTAGACCCCGTAATCCATAAAACTCTTCTCAATTCCATCATAAAGGAGTTTTGGGAAAAGGACTTTGAATAAATATTATCAAAAGGCCCACAAATACTCTAAAGGAGGTTCACACGTCCCTTTACTTGGGGCTTATAGCTTTATGTGTTGGTGGAAGCTTAGAAAATATTGCACACCAAATAAAAAAGTCAAATCAAGTTTTAAGAAATATTAGGTTTTTTTCATAATAAGTAATACACAAAGGATGTTCCTTGTAAATACATTCTATGGTGTTGATATCATAAAAATAGGAAAAGAGAATGGATGGAGCGTCAGTAGATATCTTCCTTAAACTTCTCGATATAAGGTTTGGCTAGGCTGCTTATGGTAGCGACGATGCGAATTCCTCACCTCTACCCAGAGGCTTGCAAGCAGATAAAAGTTGAAAAGGAAAAATAAAAAGAAAATTGTAAATAGAGCAATAGAATAATGAGAAAAGAAAACAAGAACACCGCCATTAAAAAAAGGCAAAAGAAGTCAGTGCTTGGCAATCATGCGCAGGCGTTAAAAATTGCTATTTATTCAGCTATCAAACCCCTTTGATGACTCGTAGGATGTTTCCCAGTCCATAGCCAAGCCAAAGACTTCACTAAGCCGATCTTAGAAGTGCCCTCCCAAGGACCTTTGTCTGCGGATTTGTAGTTAAGGGGAGTGGTAGACCAGATGTGTTACAGTCTTTATATTCTCCTCATCCCCGTATATCCTGCGGTGTGTTCCTATCCTATTAGCTTGTCATATCGCCAGAATAACGTAACAACCCAAAAAATTTAGTTTAGGAGTTGACGATCCAAATTTCTTGGTAATGTTATGTTTTATAGTGTGTATAAATTTTACCTTTCAACTGCTTCTACTTTTTGCGTTTGAAGAGAAAATGTTTCTTGCTTTTCTAGTAAATGTAAGCATTTCTCTTAAAATGCTTTTTTTAGAAATATGCCGTTTTTTGGCCAATAAGCGATGTATCTTACATAGCAGTGCCCTGTGAAAGTTTCAAATATGCAACTCAAAACTATCCTGCTCTTTTTGATCAGCAGGTTTGTGGCTTTCTTGCTCAGTCTGAGCCACACAAGTCTGGAAGTCTTGCAGTCAGTCCTGTCCCTTCAGTTTTGACCCACCTTTCTTTAAATTTTATTAGAAACCTGTTACTGGCTTACAACGCAGTCCAATATCCCGGACTGATTCACTCTTATCCGAAGATGTTAACTGTGACCGGAAAATAATCTTTAGGAAGTTTATTCTACGTACGGACTGTGTGATTAAAGAACGATTTGTCTCTGTAATGCGCAGTACGATCAACTGGTTTGCCTAGTATGAATGGGTATGCTCTTCTTGAAAAGCATGTGCCGCGTACAAAATTCCTAGTTTGAGGAAAAAACTCCCTGATTTTTTTAGATCATATTTATCTAAAGTAATGATAGAATAGCGGAACACGTCCCACATTGGAACGATGAACCAGTCATTGCAGAGGGTTATGTAACCCAACGTCACCAAAGAGTGCCCTCGCACATTCCTGTGCGAGCTAAAACAGCTCGAAAATATACTTTAGAGTACCAGCCCATATGTTAGAATTGTATTTAATGTTTTTCAGATCAATTATAGAACAATTATGTCCGGAGCACCAGAGATGGCTAATAATTAATGGAATGTTGTAAAATAAAGAATTGGGGAAAAAACTGGATCCAATTGCTGGCCTTTCAGTTTTATGTAATCTAATTTAGGAAAAATATTCAATTAAATTTATAAATATTTTACGCACGAAATTTTAAAATTTCTTTCAACCAAAAAAAAAAATAATTTTAGTCCGAATATTATTGCATATTTTAGGAAGTCGAATATGAATAACCAAAAAAATCACTTTATTTGAATAAAAAAACAAACAAAATCTTGTATTAAAAGGTTTGTGGACTAAATAAAAACTCTTCAGCCTTTAGCCTAAACTTTTATCTCATTATGAAACCAACCAAAATCATCAAAAAAATTAATTTTTAACATAAAATTTTTTTTTGCTACAATACCCTTTAAAGTCTTCAAGCCTTAAAGCCTTATTAAAAATTATACGCCTTAAATTGCTCTCTGCTTCTCAATGGAAATATTATTAAGTTCTGACAAATTAGTGCCAAAAAGTATACATCATAAAAAATGCACGAACAAATTTAACACCTTTCAGCATAAAGATTTTATAACTTGTTAATTTAACCTTCTTTAATTGTGTCAATTATTTTATAATTCTGTGTTTATTATAAAGTAATCAAAATTTAATAGCCTTTTAAAAAACACAAATTTAGTAACTGCCTAAAAGTATGCTGCAATCAAAAATTACTGTTTAACATAACAGCCTTTGGCATATCCTTAAGGAGTGGTTATTAACCCAGCAAATCCCTTAAATAAGATACATTTAAATTGCCTCTCGTTGAACTTGTTTGTATATTTTGATATAAAAAAATAAAGGAATTTCTGTGGAAAATTGTGAAGAAATGTTTTATATTTATCGCTGCTTATTTAATTTTATTTTTACTTTTTCTTTTATTTGCTTTTTGTTGGTTTTGGCTGTTTATTATGGCCAAACATAATTGTTGTATTGAAGGAACAATAAAAGTGGGCGTTTGTGATTATTTATGCATGCAAACACAGGCACCCATACACACACACACATGCACATACATAAATATACACAAATAACAAGCAGCATAAAGACATGGGGGAATGTTAAGTAACATGGAAGGAAAGTGAAATGAAGCAATTCATTCTTTTTTTCTCCCTTCTGTTTAACGAATGTTTTCTTTTAAATTTATTGTTATTGTTTAACCACAACAACAATATGGTTTGGGTGAAAGGGCGTAAAAACGCCAATAATACAATTGTTAATATCAGACCCTAAATTGCTAAGTTTTAGGTCAAAAATTTTCTCAACGCCTACACTCAAAAAATTATTACAGTAACTGACTGTAAGTTATTTAGGAAGTATTCCGTAAAGTTGTTTTTAAATGAAAAAACAGTTAAATTTGAATACAATATTTTTTTAAACTGATTTGAAGGGTTATTCAAAGCCTCAAAAAAACAGAAATACTGATTTTCAGTTGAAGTTAATTTTGTCAGTTATTTTTTATTAATATATAATTTTGTTATTTTTTTCTGATGCTTTGTGTTTTGCTGCAAATGACAGAAAATCTAGTTAATTTTAGACGAAAATGTCAGTTAATTTTTTGATGTCTGAATTTAAATGAAATATTTTGTTAATTTTAATGAATATCTTGTTGGACGGTTTTTAAATGGATATCCAGTTATTTTAAGTAGATTTCCAGTTGATTTTACAGTAATAATTTTTTCAGTGTACGCTTTTACTACATAAAGTTAGGATTGTTATGGTAATCAACAGGGACTAGTGTTTTTAATACAGATTGATCTTCTCTTCACACATTGTTAAGCACCGAGTTAAGTATGTATATTAATAGCTGCATATTTCACAGAAACTATTTTATTTCATTTATTAAGGACTTGTTAAGTTTTTGAATTGAGAGGGCATAAGTTAATAAATTTAGACATTAATGTTAATTTTGCCCTAAATATGCTTATTCGCAACCAGCATAAAGCTGTTATACTAATGACCTAATTATTAACTAATTGCAGCAATATTAAATCAAGACTTGACCAGAGTCATATTTTATTTCAAAAGAAAAGAATTATTTTCAGAAGTAGCCCGAGTTTAGTAATTAGTTTGGGCGCAAAAGTTGATGGAAAGAGATAAGCTCTCTTATACATCAACACTTAAGGACCATTTAAGACATCAAGTAAAGAGGAAAAGAAAGAAGGAAACAGACTGAAAACGAAGAAACGAAATCCAGTGCACGTGTGAAAACTCAACCTTCATTGCCTATCTCCCAGCCCTGCAATTTTTATGATGAGCCCAATTATGTCTTCCAGCTTCCAAAGGTATCGGCTAGTTATTTGTGTAGTCTCTTACCCAGCCCACTCTCAGGTAAAGACAGACAACATGCCTTATCGCCTCTTACTCTTCTCTATCATCACACACCCTACAATAGTCAGGACTTTAATGCCGGGATTCCGCCATTAAAGTCCTTAGGCCTATTCCTTGGAAGCCCATGAGCAGCATGGGGTCTGTTCAGCTCGGCCGCAGCCACAAATTTCTATCCATCCTGCAATAACTCTTGTTCCCCACTGAAAGTCCGTTATATTCAGCCTCTATTTCCTGATCTTTTCATAAAAGGGACTCATTGGGGGCTTTGCAGCTTCCTTCTCAGATATTACATCCAGGGCCAAGCCCCTACAGATCGTTTGCCTTAGATGCGTTAGTGAAAACTGCACAACCTTATACAGCCTATCAGTTTCAAACCAATAAATCCTTTCAGGGATTATTATTGATGTTCTTTCAAAACTTTCCTCCATAGCCATATAGTCCCTTCTAGACTCCCGGTCCTTATGATGTTCTAGTCTTCCCAGTATTTCCACATTTTCATAGCCCTGATTTTTTCTAGTCTGACCAAACTTTTAGCTGACATTCCTATCACCCAATACTTAACAGGTACAATGGGAATAAAGACGCCTTGTGCATTTTAAGGTGTTCTTCTTCTGGCACCAGTGTTGCCAAGGGAAGCATATCTTTGCACCTTATTAAGAAGCTTGCTACACAAGAAGGATTCGTTCCTGGCTTAGATGGTTGGAGCGCTAACTAAAACTGCCCCGTGGTCAATCCCATGGCTTTCCACCACTCTGTAGAAATAATCTATAATTGGAAGTGGGGTAGCTTGCGCGGAGAGCTAAGAGTCCCACAATTTGTAGTTAGAAGCGTTGGAAAAAGATAGAGCAGATTCTGTTGCATAAGTGTTAAATCCTCAGGAGATAAGTGTAAGTGCCGCCGTCACTGATGTCAGGCAGATTTGAATTTGTCGAAGGTTTGACAATGAACCCAATACAACAGTGGTGTCCAGTAAGGGGAGATAATTTAGGAGGATATATGGGGGCTTTTCCACTGTTTTTATCTTAAAAAAAAGATTCAATATCAACCAGCGTTGCTGTTACTTTTTGTGTAATGCTCTCTTTTTCTTATTGCTCTATGTATGCACTCGTGCTGCGTACATGTGAACTCAGATTTGCATTCGTCCCCCAGAGACTTTTCTACCTTTGCAATGCCAGGGGCACATTGTCTTCAACCAAAGCAAATTTTCGTCTTTATATTTAATCTGCAGCTCTCTGGTTGTACCTAGCCTTAATTTCGGGTAAATTTGATGTTTGTTGTGTTAGCAAAAATGTAAGCTTCATGCCAATTTTTGCTTATTTAGAGTATAGAATTACCACGTAACTTAAAAAAATTGAAATGCTTTTAGAGCTTCCATTCCCAAACAAAATCTCACTATGTAACATGCCTTAATACTATACAAAACAATACAAAATTTTAATTATTCATAACATAAAATTAAAGAATTTCTTTAAAAAAAAAAACAATAACCTTTAAATATTTCAACAATTTATTTTATTATAAATTATAAAATATTTATGAGAACATTTTTAAAATAAAATAAAATTTTTCCTTTTATCGTTTACTTGTAATAAAATATTTTTGAATTTTTAAATTGAGAGAATATTCGGCCTGAACATAGATACTTTGAATTCCATAGCAACCGTTGCCTTTTTTGCTAATTTATTTATGGCTGCTTTTATTATGTTTTGATTAAAAATTAACAACGCAAATAATAAAAAAAAAATATATCAGTATTTTTAACTATAATGAAAAAGTATATATTTTTGTTTGAATATTACATTTAAATTACAACACTTAGTTGTGATTTCAAATATGCAAAAGTTTGTTTTATATTAAGAAGCCTTAATGTATGCAATGGTAAATAATGTTTTATCATTTACATATAAAATATACCCTTTACCAAAAAAGGGATTAATATTAAGGTTTGCCCTTAAGTTATCAATAAAAAAAATTGTAATTATCTATTTGGAATCCCCTGATGAGGCAGCAAAACATTATCTGAATCCATAGTGTAGTAGGAGGCTTCAATGTAGTCGGGCTTTACCAACTCTTTATCGGTGACCTGTTTTCTTTAATTACAAAGCTTTAATTTTAAATTTCATTATAACCTTACCTTTTATTATTCATGGTTTACCTTAATCAAAGTCAAATTTTGTTTTTGTATTTATTTTGGTGACTCCTGATATTTTGACACAAATATTTACTCTTGTGTATTTTATTTTTGTCCTCCCTTTAATAACAATTGTTTTCCTATGTTTTTCAAATTAAAATTAAAAAAAAAAATAAATTTGTATATACATTAACTAAATATTTATAAAAAAAAACTTATTTTCTTTATATTATTAAAAAATTTTCTTTCTATTTTTAGCTTCAAGTATTTGATGCCAATAAAGATGGACGTCTACAATTATCCGAAATGGCCAAGTAAGTTAAAAAAGCAAATTTGTAGTCTTTCTAAATATGCCAGCTATCATGAAGCTATCGATATTTTTTTCTTTGTAAGGGCACATTAAATTTAGGCATATCCTTGCTCGGAATTGATAGATATTTGGGCAATCTGTGAAACATATTAGTTTAGATATCTGCACAGAGTTTCATGAAGCTGTCAATATTTTTCTCTTTGTAAGGAATTGAAGTTTAAAAAATTTAGGTTTTGATTAAAGTACGAGTGTCAATTAAGAAAAGGATTTTTTTTATTCTTTTCAAAAGGGACATGTTAAAGGTGGGCGTATCCTTTTATCTATTGTGTATTCAAAACTTTATTAAGCTATCAATTCTTTTTACTTTGTTATGACATTTTTAATTTATAGGATATATGGAAAGGACACTAACCCTTGAAAGTGATACAATTTTAGTTTTAAAATATATTTTGCCAATAAAAGTATTTACTAGGGAAATATTTTAATGTTTTTTTGTTTCTTTCCTTTTTTGAGAAAGGACACTTTTGAGAGAGGCATATCCTTGCTCGAAATTAAAAAAAAAAATTTGGAAGGTCATAAAGGATGTCACATCTAAAGTCTGAACAAAATTTCCACCAGCTATGATTTTTTTCTTTGCTTTATGGCACTTTTCATTTTAAGAATCTATGGGTAGGACACGAATCCTTGGAGCTTAAATGATAAAATTTTAGGGCTGATTATATTTTATAAATTTTAATAAGTGTACCAAATCTTTTTTTCTTTATGATAACTCATTCTGTTTTTGGCCACTTATTACATGAAATCACAACACTGTGCAACTCCTGCATAAGCAGTGTTATACTAGTTATGTGTAGCCCCTCCTTTTTCTAACTCCGTACTTCGAGTCATAGCTAATTCTCTTACCATACATGTGTTAATATTTCGGCTAAGTCAAGTCTATATAAATGTTCTAAATATCCTCGTTCTGTTATATAACCTTTTGAATTAAAAAAGAACAACAAAATATTTTTTAATCCTTAATGATAGACTATGCACAACATTGTTTTATTATAATTAAGAGTTTAAAAAAAGGTTTCATTAATATAGGATGCCTGGTGGCAAATTTTTATTTTTAAATACGATTGTTTCAATAAGTAATAAATGGGGGGGGGGGGGGGGGGGGGGAGGCGGCACCGCTTAAAATTATCGATTGTGCGGATTTGTCAGTCACGTTCGCTGTGGAGAGAGGAGTAAAGACTCTAACGTAATTGCTCGTCTTCAATTTGGTATTCGACGAACACGTTTTGGATCGAATGTAAATTTAATTGGTTCGTAGTTGCAGAGATTCACGCAACTGCTTCGGCTGTGAATGTCCCACGGCCAGGGCCCAGTAAATCTCAATTGACTCCCGAAAACATTGAAATGGTTAAAAACAGTTTTCTCGAAAATTCGCGACATTTACTACGGACAATAGCACCTTATTTGGATTTTTAGTAGCGATTTTTCATAAAATTTTAAAAAAGGTTTGAATTTCCATTCTTTTGAAATTCACATCGTTCAAGAACCAAAAGAAAGTAACTTTGATTTACGCAAAAATTTTTTCAAAACGATGCTGGAGCGTTTTTGCATTATAAATTCCACGTCAACAAGCAAAACGGCCTCTACTGGTCTCCAAGAACTTGTAGTCCTCGACTGAAACATCAAAAATCATTTCATTGCCCAGGGTAATTGTTTGGTGTACCTTATCCATGCATGAGATAATTGGATCAGGCGACAAATGTCAACGATGAAATTTATCGACGCATGGTTACGGAATTCTTTTTGCCAAACCCGCGAGCTCATCTATCGTACTCACTTCTTTTAAACAGAATGGGCCAATTACACACACAGCCAGGGCTTCGATCAATTTTCTTCGGGAGAATTTCCCCCAAATAATTTTATTTGGGGACATCCCATGGCCACCAAGGGCGTCTAATCTTTTCACATTGATTTTTTATGGGGTTTCCTTAATTTCTTGTGGCTATAAAGAAAAATATTCGTTGAGAAATCAGCACAATTGAACCAAATTGACTGCAACGTGTGGCGCAGAACGCAAGGCTCCATTTTGAACAGTTCGTTTAACTCGACATCTGGACATCTGGATGACATACCCTTTAAAAATATCCGCATTTTCATTCAATCGTCCAATGCTTTTAATAAAACTTTGTGTCAACTATTACGTTTTTTATTTAAGTTTTAAAATATAAATCTGCCACCAGAACAAATTTTTTTCAAAATTTTTTTGCCGCATTTTAAAAAATTACATGATCTTTTTGACCGGATCTTTTAAATAGCCCAAAAGAAAATTGCAAAACACGATCTTAGTGACATAAATACAAGAAAGGTGCGCTTTGTGGTTAGAACCTTCCAGGCTCCTATTAAGTTGACATTGATTTTGACAATAAATTTTATCTTAAGAGTTAATATATTCTATTTAAAATCTTTAAAGTAGTTTTTTTTCAATCTAAGTTATATAATAAATCTTAATAAAATTATGCCTTATTATGTTGTTTATTTATCATTTTCAGATTGCTTCCAGTAAAAGAAAATTTCTTATGCCGTCAAGTCTTTAAGGTAAGTGTTGTAAAAATTTCTTTTTTATAAAACAAAGGTTTAAATATAAAAACAGGTCGATCTTTTATAAAATATTGAAAATTTTAAGCTAAATTAATTTTAAAATTTTTATAAAAATTAGAAACACACAAAATAAGAAAACAAAAGTTATTTGCTAAGATCCTTATTTTAGTGCACCAAAACGTATGCAATTAAAATTAGTTTAAAAATAAATTTAATTTTAAAAACTTTTTATTTATTTTTTTTAACCACAAAAACGTTTTATTTTATGCATGGATAAAATAACAAAAAAAAAATTAATAAAAAAAGGAGTTTAAAAAGTTCTTTTTTTTTATCTATTTCGTATTTTTTAAATTTTTTTTATTATTTTTGTTAAATCAGCTTTACTTTAAAGATTTAAACAAATTTTAAATAACATTGCATATACTAAAGTAGCATAATTGTTACAGAATTTTGAAGCATACTGTTAGTTGTTTCCTTTTAACATAAGTCCCTTCTTAAACATTTTGCTATGATGAATTGCATGAAATAAAAACATTCTTTTAATTTTATAGTTCTCTAAAGAAATATATATGTACGTGTAAGTCTTTGAAATTAAACCATTTTTGTATTAAATTGTTAACAATCAAGTTTTGTTATTCCCAAAAAATAATTTAAGCAAAATCTTAAATAAACTATTTTCTTCTATTTTGTAATTTAAAAGCATTTATTTGCATATTTTTTGTATGAACATATTGCCTTTAATATAAACCTATAATTTGAGATTAAATTTGTAACGCAAAAATGTGATTGAAGAAGGAGGAATAACTTAACAAAGCCTTAAGGAATTAAGTGTGAATTTTTTGAAAAAAAATTAAATATGTATTTATGAAAATTATTATGAGGTAAAAAGAAAGATGTTTTAGGAAGATTGGGAAAAGAAATATTACTTTTCATACATATACTTATGTTAATGTTAAAAAAAATAAATAAGCATAAGAATTAAAGTGTCCAAATATGGTGATTTTATTATGATGAAAAAAAATTACATTTTAGACATATTTGTAGGCGTTTTTATATTTACCCGAAACCTTAAAACGTCTCAAGGTTTTAATAAATTTTGCTGAAGGCATAAGAAATTTTTCGGTGCGGTTTTTTTCTTTTTTTGGATACAAATAGCTTGTAAATCCTCAACGATTCTATTAGGTCTTACACGTTCTGAAAGTTGCTTATATTGTTACATTGACAACAAACCTGTTCTGTTTTTTTTTAGTATAAGAAGTACCCAGTGGTTCGAATTTTTATTTCAACAGTGAAAAAGAATATTTGTCACATTCATCAAGGAGCATGTAGGTCCGTTGTAAGCGCTTTAGAATATTATGACGAAAAAAGTACT
This sequence comes from Melanophora roralis, assembly GCA_963583895.1. NCBI lineage: Eukaryota > Metazoa > Arthropoda > Insecta > Diptera > Rhinophoridae > Melanophora > Melanophora roralis. The sequence goes on along the minus strand of OY757191.1, from coordinate 10,896,798 downwards.
GGAAAAGCAAAGAGCTTTGAGTGCTTAGAAGAAGAGAAAATGGAAAGAAAAAAAGATTCAGCTGCTTTCAAACTAGTCATCCCACTTTTTTTTTAGGAATTCTATAAAAAAGTGTTTCCCAGTTTTTTTGTCGGTAGACTTGCAGCCTTTGCTAGTGACGGACAAGAGTTTCTCTTTAATTTATTAATGGTAAAACCTGCAGAAGTCAAGAGTATTTCTTCCCCATTTACTGGTTATTATTGCACCGCCCCGTGAAAGTCCCAATTTTACACCTTAGGTCTAACTTGTTTTGATTGACAAGAAGAAACGCGGTTTTCATCCGGAAGTCTGTATGACGGCCGTGCTTTCGTGTTTAGTATATTAAAACCAGCTACAGTGTCCACATTCATCTGTGACCTATCAGTAAAAAAAAAACTTCACCCCCCTCTATAAAAATAGTTTTTTGGATCGCTTTTATCCTCCCTATCCCGGAATACTTCCTAAAATGTATTTCTAAAGCTAAAACTTCTAACCCATTAACCATAACCGACTGTCTCAATTTTACCATATTCATTTATAGCCCTCAATTTTTATCTATGGAGTTTCTTCATTTGCGAGAAGGCGTTTACAGCATTCCTAGCTATCTCCTTCTTAACTTGCGACTCAAGGTCTACCGCCTTTTACTTTCTGGTAAGAAGTATTTTTTAATTAACTTACAAGCAGAGCCCTATTTCTATATAAACCAGTGTCGATTGGCCCTGTTATGCTAAAGCCAGATAGAATCTATCTCAAGAGTTCTTAAGAGCTCCATTTGATTCCTATAATTAACCATCCACTTATAAAACTTAGGTTAAATCATGAAAAGTAGTGCTGAGTGCAACTCGCCTCCTCTATGTCCCATAGGCTTATTGTGCATCCCTTTAGATGATTTGAAAAGAGAAATAGGAAAGAAAAGAATTTTAAGGCAGAGCGTTACAGAAATGAAAAAAGAAAGCAAGAGTGCCATCCGCAAGAAGTCAAAAGAAATCAGTAATCGTAGGCACTGAACTACCTATCAACCCAGCCACCCACACCCTTTGATGAATCCTTTGATGCTCCTCAGCCAACAGCCAGAGATCTCACCAAGTCCATCTAAGAAACACCCTTCCAACCACCTCGGAAGGCCGATTTGGTGTTTAAGGCAGTGGCAGACAAGATGTTCTACAATCTCTATCTCCTCCTTATCCCCGCACAACCTGCAGAGCTACAGAGAGCTGCTGTCCCATTTTCTTGTCATATATCTCACATCGCATGCACCTCAGAACCCCCTGCTCTCCTGGAGCAGCAGGTCGGGGCCAATCCTGTCCAGCCGGGGCGCAGAAGTGTGTAAATCCTGCAATCAGCCCTGTTCCTAAAGGTTTAGTCCACCTTGTTCATTACCCAAGTCCCTATCAGCTTATAATAGAAAGCCAGTTAAGACCTAAACGGCTCACAACCAAGCTGAATATCTTAGGCCGATTATTTTACGTGCCAGTTCATTGGCAAACGCATTGTTGGCAACATAACAATTTCCCAGAACCCAACAGAACATAACCTAGTCACCATGATCGCCCTGAGAGCACCTTTAAGTCGTCCACAAGTCTAGACCTGTCATAGTGTTCCTATAGAGCCTTGAGTGCACCCTGACTGCCAACGTATGTTGTCACGTCCCTTCTTCCATCCGCGTTCTCTTCTAATAATTCCACGGCCCTTGTCATCGCCAGAATCTTAGCCTCAAAAACGCTAAAAATTTAAATTCATATAACTGTTTTAAAGCATGAGTGCTGTTGATAAGAACAAAGTTGCCAACACTATTAAGTACACAAAACTTTTGAGACTACTTAGTGACACTGGAAAAGCGAAATTTAAAAAAAAAATAAATAACATAAATTTCCGGCTCAGATAGTAGTTTAAAAAACATATGGGCGTTTTACAAGATATCATTTTTCTAATTTCTTACTAAAGTATTTCAAACTGAAAACGTGTCTTAAACTGTTTTTTTATTTTGAAAATACGCAAGAAGGTAAAACCGACTGAATTTGCTTACCTTGTTTATGGCAAATATCAAGAATTAATTTTTTTTTAATTTATTTTCTTTATTTATGGTTTAATATATAAATATTATTTGACAAACTTTTAAAAAATAATTGTCAAATAAGTATTTATTAAGAATAAAAACTTTTTTATAAAATGTTCTGCAATTCTCAACAGTTCTTACAATTAAATACCTTAACTTTTCTTTATTTAAAACTCTTTGATATTTATAAAAATTATCTACTATAAAAAATTTTTTGTAGCTCTTAAAAATATGCACTTGTTTTTGCTTAGACTATGGCGCCTTAAAGTACTTGACAGTTATCTTTTGCCTTTGTTCCTAATGTCTTCTTTTCTTATTCAAAGTGTTCATGCAAAAAAGTAATAAAACTGTCTAAATTTAAAAAGTTTTAAATGTAAAAAATAAAAGAATTATGACAATAACTTTTAAGTAGACCTTAAGTCAGAATACAAGTTTGGTATTTAGCTCAAAAGGCTCTTGTCTACAATATAAACACAAAATAAAATAAAAAAAAATAAAACAAAAAAAAAACTACAATCATTATCTTCACTGTCATGGCGACATCATGAAAAGCAATTGTATTTACAATTTAACAGCGAGAGATGAAAATATCTCGTTGATACGCCACCTACTACACAAATGCAAAGAAATATTTTTTTATATAAAAAATTACATAATAATCATTATAAGAACAACGACTAATAATAATATAAAAAGTTCAAGGCTTTTGTATGATTTGTTGATTGTTTCTCTCTTTATTTTATATTATTTTTTATGAAATCAACAACAACAAGGCAAGGTCTTGCATGTCAAACAACAACAACCATAATAGCAGTCATACACAATAACTGTAAATAAAGAAACAACAAGTAATAATCAAACAATGAAAAGCAAGAGTTAGAGGTAGAATTTTAAGATGAGATTTTTTTTTTATAAATAACTGGTAAATAAATCGTATACTTAATTACATTTACATATATACATTTGCATATGTAAAATACATTCATACAAATACATATGTATATGTGAATGATAAAAATATGTTTATGCGTGTGTATGATAAAATTTAGTTGTTGTGTAGGGTTATTTATAAAATTAAAAAATAAACATAAAATTAAAAACAAAAGCAGCTTTCGCAATTAATGGAAATTTTTTATTATCACACAAGTATAACGACATGTCACATTTTTGTATGGTATACCGTAATACAAAATGTAAAATACTGTCAAACAGCTGGTTGAATTTAATTAAGTTCATTTTCAAATTTTTTAAAATGGCATGAACAAGTAAAAACGATGAATTAAAATTTTTATTATATTTTACCCAACAAACGTTCTTTCACGTTCAAGTCAAAAAGGCTTAACAGCGTCAAGAACAAAGTTTGTTTTTTACTATTGATGTAAGTATTAATGGTTGGCTGCCATCTGTCTTGCCTTGTTCGCATGTTGTCAGTTTATGATCTTTCGATCCTTCAAACTCGTACTTGTTTTAAGGCCTAGAGTACTAGATCCAACCCTTAGCCGCAGCATACATATTCCAAGTGGTCATTTAAACTGTCTCTTGATATTTTGCTACAGCCATAGTATATTACTGTCTAGAAATTTATGCTCCTTTATAGCTGAGACAGAAAATCCAAAAGAATATAAACTGTGAGAATGGCAACATGAAAGCGGTATTTACCTACCACTTATTGGCTCGTTAAGACCCATGTCAACCTCGATACGTCTTTTGGATTACGGGTTCTAAGCTGGATCGCCCTGGAGACGCTATATTTGTGCCGATTACGCCACTTACCCTGAGCTATTTTTAAAAAATATCTTAAGATCCCACTTAGCGAAATTGCGGTTGATTTCGTTTTTGAAATATGTATAGAAGATGACTTTAGACAGGCTAGCCGCTCATTACGAAAGTAGCCTCTATGGCCAACCTAGCGAAATATAATACCTGTGTTGTTCATTGGATGACTAGTAATGATGTAGTCGTGTGAAAATTAGTTCAGAATGACCTTCTGGCTGCCAATGGAAACCCCATTTTCCTGCAAATTAAGTAATTTTTATATAAACTTCTCCTCAAGAATAACTTTTTCGTTTGTTAAATTTTTGTATCGCCATACGTTCTCTCGAATTTTAGCAGCCCAAGGTATCTGTGTCGTTAGCAGATGTATCCTTTTTGTCAAGGCCAGGGAACCAGGTTTAGTAGAGTGTTTTCAGTTTCAACGGAATCAAATAAACATTCATAGGCCAAAGTAATATTGAGATTATACCACACTAAGGTCTGGCTCAATCCGCTGATTTTATCAGAGTATTATTTACTAGGCTTGCCGTTTCTACTCTTGCCTTGAGCAAACATGCCATCCAGATGCTGATATACATCTTAACATTCATATTGGCTTAAAAGCTAGAGTGATAGCGTTTATCAAGGTTTCTTCTATGTTCACAGTGACAAAACTTGTATACTCTTGGATTCAAAGGATCTCTCTTTGACCTCTACAGCCCCACGAAGGGCTTTTTCCATAAAGTGACGTTCAAAGTAGTCATACTAATGGCTAGAGGTCACAAAGACGTTTTTATTGTTGGAGTTTGTGAGAAACAATAAGTCGTACTAGTTTTTTTTCTGGCTGCATAATAATTTTTTGAAAAAATTTTACTTTAAACAAACTGTACCGAAGGTTTCGCTGAAGTGGTCTGGAAAGACTAAATCGGCTCGTATTATACAAAAGTAAAATTTTATCTATTGCTGATATTAGGCTTTGGCATTAATATGGCTGGTTGAACGGGCTCCACATTTATTAAGTGCTGAAAAATTACAAAATAATAATAAAAATAAAATTATATATAATTTAAGAAAACTTTATCTGTATCACAGTAAATTGCTGTATATATCTTTTAAACACATTTTTCTTTAAACTTAACCAGCAGTCCCTTTTTTAACATATTTATTACCACTTTGCCTTCTCCTTTCCTTCGACCTTTCTAATTGTTGGTTTCATTTAAAAAAACCGGATGTTTTTGCAACCAACATATGAAATTTATTTGTTTAACATCTTAAGCTACAACCGTACGTTTGTCGGTTTATGTGGCTTTGGCCACAATTTCCGTTTCCATTTCTAAGGGTTTCCTTTTATTCAACTAATTGTCATTACAATTCTAAATGGTCTTAGGCTTAAATCTTTTTACTACAATTTCTTTATAATTGTGGCCAAAAAAAAATGTGTTTTTATGTTTCTTTTTTTGGGTGTTAAATGTACTGAAAATAATGCTTGTGATGCCTTTTCTCTAAAAAAATGCTGACATTTATAATTGGTAAATTAAGCAGGAGTATTAGGTTTGAGAAATATTAAGACATTTAATATTTTAAAAAAAATGTAAAAAAGGAAGAAGTTATTTAAAAGAGTCTTTTGGAAAATTAAACTTAATTGTTTTAACATTTTCTTTGCTTCACTGCAAACGAAATGTTAAAGAATTTTAAGACGAATTTTTTTGGGGTTTTTGTGCAATTATTAAAATTATTTTTAAAGAAATAAACATTTTGGGATAGAAGTACGTAGATATAAAAATTATATTGTTTTTTTTTTTCAACGACAAAGTTTTCAATAAAAAACAGTCGGGATTAAAATAAAAAAGTATATTAAATCATACTTTGTTTCTGGATATTGGGCTTTGTTATGATCCGGTGAGGCTACCATTGGGTTTCTTTTAGTGGCAAATAAAAACTTGGATAATGGACAAGGTGGGCAAAACCTGGAGGGACGGCATTATTTGTGGGATCTTCAGACTTCTGTGGCCCAGGCTAGACAGGATGAGCACTAACCTGCTGCTCAAGAAGAGCATAGGGTTCTGAGATACATTATTTGAACTCTGGCTGGGCAATGCGATGTGAGATATATGACGCGTAAATGTGACAGGAAATTTTCAAATTTCTGAAAGCTATGCGGGGATGATCAATCTCTTTTCATTTCTGTATCGCTCTACCTATAAAACCGTTGCCTTTCCTATTTCGCTTTTTGACTCTCCTGAAGGGATTCACAACGAGACTAAGGGCCTCTGGGTAGAACTGCCGAATCGCATTCACCACTACCCTTCGTAACCTAACCTAGCCTTATTTCTGGCAGAAAAAGCTAGGAAAACATTGTTTAGAGAAAAGAGGTGTTTATAAAATGAACGTTGCGCTACCCTTACACAGATTAATTGGCAATGATTTGTAACAAAATTATCTAACTTATGTAAAATTGTTTGGAAATTAAAACTTTACACCTTTACACTTTTCGAATTCTTAGGACTATTTTTTTTCTGAGCATATTTTTCGTAAGGTTTCTGGGTATTCCTTATCCAATAACTTTTGAAACTTAATTGCTAGATCCCCAAGCCCATCCAATTTTTTTCCGATCTTTATATAGTTTTATATACTTCTTTAATTTGTAGTTGTAGTCGCTGCTCTAGCCAAGCTTCGAACAAATTAGTCTTAGACTTACAAAATATATATTTTTAAGAATATTTTTTTATTTTTGATACGTCAAAAAATTTCCAATTATTTAGCACCGAAATTGCCTCTTGACATTACCACCCTATTTATTATGCAATGACCCGACAGAGATGTTTTGGGATTTAAAATTTTACAGGGACTGTAAATAATATTTATGTTTGAAATTTCAATGAATTACATAATGATCAAGGAAATATCTGAAAGTCAAGCGAAGCATACAAGCTTGATGGTCTTATACTTAATTAAAAAAATCAATTGTTTTTAAATTTTTATTCTGTTTCAGAAAATAATTATTAAATATTTTGATTTTTATTTTTTGTGAAGAAATAATAATTGTTTTTTGATTTTTATTTATTTTTGACCGAAAAATTTTTATATTTTTAATTAATAAAAAAAATAATAAAGGAAAAAATTGATTAAATTTTCAATTAGGTTTTGGTTAAATAAAAAAATATTCCTAACAACACTTAAGTACAGAACGAAGGATACTGACGAGAAACTACAGTGGGTTTCAAAAATGCAGTCCATCCGTCAAATATCGGGAAATAACTTTTTTTATATTATTCTTTAATTAAATTTTCATTATGAAAAATTTTTTTTTTTTTTTTTTTGTTTCATATATTTATTATTGAATCTTCGCCTGTGGCGAACTAACAATAAGTGTTCAAATCTTAAAACTAGGTAGTTAATATAAGTCCAGCCAGTGCCAGACTAAAATTTAAGTTCTCATATTAATTATCAAGCTTCATATAAGCGCAATAGTATCCCTCCTTTTCAGGCGGGTGTGCCCACTATGTTGCAGGATGTTTCGGGCGAGCGGATTTGGGTGAGCTTCCAGCTTATTTAAATACTTGTCCACATAGTTCAGGATTTCGCATTTAACTAGTGGAACTAGTAGATCCTTGTGGATGTTGCTGTTTTTAACATACCAAGGAGCACCAGTTATCATTCTTAGGATTTTGTTTTGCCTGCGTTGAATTTTTTCTATGTTGGATGCGGAAGCAGTGCCCCATAATTGTATACCGTAGCACCAAATTGGTTTCAAAATCGATTTGTAGAGTAGAAGTTTACAATCAAGACGAAGCACAGAGTTTCTGCCGATTAGCCAATGAATTTGTGAAGCTTTAAGTTTCATTTGCGTCAACTTCGCATCTATATGAGGCTTCCATGTGAGGCGGCGGTCTAGGTGAATACCAAGATATTTTGTCTCGGTTCGTTGAGGCACCATATGGTTGTTAATAAGAATTGGAGAGCACGTTTCTTTACGTAAAGTAAAAGTTACGTGGGTACATTTTTGTTCATTTATTTTTATTCCCCATAACTTTGCCCATTTTTCAACTTGGGTTACGTGTTGCTGCAATTGGTTTGAAGCCTCTTTAGGGTCTTTATGAATACTAAGAAAAGCAGTATCATCAGCAAATGTCGACGTGTGTGTAAAACTATTGGTTGGCATATCTGCTGTGTAAAGCAAGTACAGAACTGGACCTAGTATACTCCCTTGAGGTACACCAGCCCCTATTGTTTGAGAAGAACTTATTTGGTTTCCCTCTTTGATTTTAAACTGTCGACCGGTTGTGTACTTTTCTAGTAGGTTGAAAATATTAGCTGGAAGGTTTAGCTTTAGTTTGTTTAACAGGCCTTCGTGCCATACTTTATCGAAAGCTTGAGAGACATCTATAAAAAGCGCGGAGCAGTACTTTTTTTCCTCGAAAGTTTTTCTTATAACCTGCACCAGTCTGTGAGTTTGTTCTATTGTGCTATGTTGACTTCTAAAGCCAAATTGGTGATCTGGAATGCAGTTGTTTTCATTCAGGATCGGAGTAAGCTTGTTTTTAAGCAGCTTTTCAAACAGTTTTGACAAAGTTGGTAACAAACTTATAGGCCTATAAGACTCCACCTTAGAAGGATCTTTACCAGGCTTAGGAATCATCTTAACTAAGGCAACTTTCCATATTGGTGGAAAATGTTCAAGCCGTATTATGGCATTAAAAATAAAAAGAATTATTCTTTTTGCTGTAGAAGGTAGCTCAATGAGCATTTTGTTGCTTATTTTATCAACGCCAGGAGCTTTTTTATCATTAAGGTTAGAAATAGCTTCTACCACATCTGAATATCGGAAACGTATTTCTATAGGACGTCTAGAAACAACAGGCGGTAATTCCCTCACGTCAGTGCATGTATTAGGAGTGAACACGTTTCTTAAATGGCTTGCGAGCAGATCGCATTTTTCTTCATCATTTCTAGCCCAGGATCCTCTTGGATTGCGCAGTGGTGGTTTTGCGATTACGGGTCTTTTGAGACGACTGGCTGATCGCCATAGAGAATAATTTGTTTGAGGGGTTGCGTCTAGACCTTCCAAATACTTCTTAATTGATGCAATTCTGTGTACCTCCAGCAAGTTTTTTAAGCGATTTGTACACTCTTTTAGCTTCGTTTTAAGTTGGGGCGATCTATGCTGTTGCCATTCTCTTCGCGCTCTCCTTTTTTCAGATAAAAGCTCCTCAACATCGACAGAAAAAATTTTGTTGTATTTGACCTGACGGTATGTTGAAGAAGCATGTTCAACGGCTTTTTTAATGTTTTCATTTAGGATATTTAGGCAATCAACGATTTCTTGGGGAGTTTTTAGTGGTATGTGTTCCGAGCAGTGAGAGCTGATATATTTTTTATATTTTAACCAATTTACTCTTTTTGATAAGAAAAAATCACTAGTTGCTATTTGGTGAGGACTGCAAATAGTGATAATTGTGGGTGAGTGGTCAGAAGATAAATCGAAGGAGGCTTCAGCCTCAATAAGGTCCGGTGATATACCTTTTGCCACGCCAAAATCTATTACGTCTGGAATTTTATTATTGTCCGTTGGCCAATAGGTTGGTTGTCCAGTTGAAATAACGAAAAGTCCTATTTCCGACACTGAGTCATACAAGACACGACCTCTGGGACTAATTAGGCGGGAGCCCCAGTATGTGTGCTTAGCGTTATAGTCTCCAGCAGCTATGAAGCGGGGACCTAATGATTTGTAGAAACTGTTGTACTGATCCTTCGTTATGGAGAATCTGGGTGGACAGTAAACTGATGAAATAACAAGGTTATGGAAAAATTCATCAATGCAGACGTTCGTAGCTTGGATATAACATTCCGAGAGGCCACCCAACCATTGGTGTTTAATTCTTGATTTGATTAGAATAGCCGAGCCACCACATGATCTATCCCTAGGATCCTTTGAATCGTAAAAAGAATAACCACTAATTTTAAAAGTGCTTCTAGATGTCATATGAGTCTCAGAAATACACATAACATCGATTTTTTGGTTTATCAAGAAATATTCGAGCTCGTTTTTGTGTTGGCGAATGCCGTTTGCGTTCCAGAAACAAACCCTGAGGCAGTTCATGGTCTTTTAAGCATAGCCTGCAGAAAAGCAGACTGCATTTTTTGCATTTCTTGCATCATGTTGGCCATTTGCGCCACAATCTGCGTAAATTGTGTGACCATATTGTCAATTACGGCTTCCAGGCGGCTAAAATTAGGCCCGGTTGGTTCGCTAGTTGGCACTTCTTGTTGTGTTGTAGGCTGGGTAGACTTACGTGAATTAGGCTGGTTAGACTTTAATGCGGCAGCGTAAGAAACTTGATTTGTAGCTGGTTGTGCCAATGGAGGCATATTTGTAGTTGGTATATTTAAAGGCTGGGGAGGGGCAGGAACTATGTTCGGCTTAGTTGATCGCTTAACTAAATTAAAAACAGGACAACCTCTATAGTTGGCAGTGTGGTTTCCCCCGCAGTTGCTGCATTTCTTTATCCTAGGATCATCTTTTGGCTTGTCGCACTTGGTCGTATCGTGCAGATCCCCACACACAACACAAACAGTAGGCAACTTACAATAAGTTTTAGTGTGGCCATATTCCTGGCAGTTTAAGCACTGTACGGGCCCAGATCGCTTATGTGGCACTTCCACAGTGACTCGTCGGTGCATAATATATTTTAAATCGTAGATGGGGTGAGTTTCACTTTTTTTCAATTTGATATCACCAGGCTCAAGCTCCACTCGGAATAATGGTTGGGGGTGTTTTTCCCTATTTCTCATATTCGATACCGTCCTAACCATAAACCCTTTGTTTAACAAACTGGTCTTGATCTCTTCTGGGTCAACGTTAGAATCAATGCCTTTAATAACTACCTGAAGGCCTTTTGCGGTCTTGAGTTGGTAGGTATAGAAGTTTTTTCTGAGTTTTTCGAGCTCCGAAACCGTGGCGCGGTAGGCGTTTTCATGGTTCACTTGAATTTTTGTCTCAAATATGTTACCGCGTTTAACGTTTGAAACATAAAAGTTATTTTCCCCAATCAAACCGACTAAAAACTTGACGAGATCATTTGAGTTTTTTTCCCTCAAATAAATGGGAGGTGGCTTAAAGGACTTTTTTTCACTAACATGGGCCTCATTATCCTCTTGCAAAATTGCAAAACGATTTTGCGATGAGGTTGGCCTTTCATCGTCTTTTAAAATTTTTGCAGGTTGAGATGCTTCTGCCGATTTAGGGCTCCTTCCCCTTTTAAGAACTGTTACGTACCTGTCCATCCCTACCTGGATCTTAGGAGCACACGCAGAAATTGGGCCCGTAGCGCCTTTAGCAGCTGTTGGTGCGACACCAGAACTTGATAAAGAAGACCGCGATGAAGATGGCACCTCGGTATTTTTTTTATAATTTTTAAACAGAGATTGGGCTAAATTTGTCCCTTGTTCAGTACATTTATTCAAATTAGGCACACTTGCACTTAAATTATTTGTATTTGTTTTCGGTTTTGCACTTAAATAGTTTCTATTATATTCAGGGTCTCTAATGTTTTCATTGCTAACGCTTGCTGAGCTTAACACAATGTAAGCATTTCGGCTATTAGGCCCACTGTCACAGCGATTACTGTTACTCATTAACCGTTTGGTTTTTTTGTTTTGTTTAGTTTGTTTTTATTTTCGATTCTCACTTATGTCTTGTAGGTATGTATATTAACAAATATTTTTTTTTGTAACTTATTACAAATATCACCTATTACAAATATACACTCGCGTAGACACGTCCGTACACTACGAGATTAAAAATAATAATATTATGAAAAATAAACTAGAAATGTTGTTAAGGAAAATTTAAAAATATATAAAATAGAAATAGTTCCTATATTACGCTAAAAAATTTTGAAGAAAAGTCAATATCAAACATGGTGATTTAAAATATTAAAAAAAATTAAATAGATTGGCTACTATATAACATTTTTTTATTTAATGTGACACCCTCAACGAATTTTCTTTCTTGTTTAAAAAGTCAGTTTTTTGAAAGGGGTTTTAGCTCGCTTTGTTTGTAGTCTAATTGAAATTTACTACAACTTAAACTTTTTAAAGCCTAGTTTTTTAGTAGAAGTTTAAGAAATATAAATATTTAAGAAAAAAAAAAAAATAAAGCATCATTAAACGCTTTTAATATAAAGGTGGTAGCTTGATAATGCAACAAGGAAAAAAATAAACAAATAAAAAAATTAAAAGAGTCCTAAAAATTCATTAAAACTTATATATTCTGTCATTTAAACATTGTTTTTTTTTTTGTCATTTAAACATTTATTTGTGTAAAAAATTTATGCATTGACCAAATAGCTGGTTTGTATTTTTTGTTTTGACAACTACAAGTTGAGTTTGTTTGGTGGGTAAAAGTTCATTAAATAAATAAGCAACATCTTAAAAACAATGTTTAAAGTTTAAACTTGGTTAAAACTATCAAAATTCTAAAAACTGGCACTAAATGATTCCATTATAACCTAATTAGCTAATATATGAGGGTATTTTTAGCAGAAAGCCCCATTTTGCCCTAAATTTTTTGTTTTTTTTTTAATTAATGCTAAAAGAGGCGTATGAACAATATTTAATTCACAATAAGCAAATAAATAAGTATACGCTACGAGGGCTTCTACACTTAACAACATCTTATTAATAGCAATGCGTATGAGTAATATGTCATTATCATACGCCAGGGTCGACAACTAAAAAAAATAAAAAAATTTTAATTTTTATAATAGGGTTAGGTATTAAATAATTCGAACTTGGTTATTTTTATGAATTTTAAAATAAATATTTCCAATTGACAAGTGTAAAATCTTTCCTTTAAAAACATACAAATATATAAGGAAAAAAATATTAAAAAAGATCTTAACCAAAAAAACAATTTGCCCTAAACAATTTAAATAAGGCCTTCAAAATTTAAGTTTTAAATTTGCTTAACAACTTAACCCAAACTGTTCCTTGTGTTAGTTTAATCAAGAGCTCTTATAAGTATGCTTCAAAATACATAATTTGTTTAAAATTATTTCTTTCAAAACACGCTAAATTTTTCTCTACGTTTTTTTATGTTTGTTTCTCTGCTAAGAATTTTTTTATGTCTGCATATTAACATTATATTTTTATTATTTATTTTAAAAAAGTAAAAACCTTGTCTGTTTGCATTGTGCATAAGCTAAACTTTATATTTTACTAATCTACAAGCAAACCCTTATGTAGAAAAAAAATTAAATTAAACTTTAAAATGTTTATCCTTTTATTTAAAAATACACTTTTTTCTTCTCTACCCTTTCTCTCCTCCTTCTAATTTTATGTATGTTTTTTTAACAACAATTTACATTTTAATTAACATCAATTCTTCCACACCTATTTCACCCTTTCGTATTGAAATGCTGGCAAAAAATTTAACTGTTACTAACATCTCTATAAAATTGCACGATCAAAAATCATTTCATTATTTTTTTTTAATATTTTTTATAATCAAAAATTAATTGTCAAATTTTACTCTTAAAAAAACAATTAATTAAACCATTTTAAAATGTTATTGTAATTACTCACAAAAAATGTTTTTTTAAATAAAAAACAACAAAATTTTAAACCGCAAACTAATTTTTAATTAATTTTTTGCAAAAATTTATTTAAAAAAAATTCGTAAATTTTGACGTGTTAAAAAACGTAATTAAACATCCAACAAATGTATTTTCTTTAAAACAAAATTCACTTGCAAAACAATTAAAAAAAACACCCACATTTTCATGTTAATTTGGTAAAAACTTAAACTTGTATAAATACACAAAAATTAACATCATCACTTCATTGCTACACGTTTTTTGCAACAACTACTACAACTACAAAACTACTATAATCACAACAATATTAACAATAACAATAATAAACAGGAAGGTATTGAAGTAAGTACCTGTAGTAACCCTTGTTTAACACAAACAGAAAATATTTTGAGTTAATACGAACCAAAAAAAAAGTTAAATATAATAATTAAAATATGTATTCCTTGTTTACATTAAAAACCTTTTTATTTATTATATGTGTTATATATTATACCTATACTATAAACAACTCAAAAATATTTTGCGCTTTAAGTAGTTTTGGCTTAAAGAATTGGTTAATTATACGCAAACAATTTATGTTGAAAAATTTAATTAATTATAAAAAATATTTTTATTTTAAGTACATAATAACAAAAATATATATAAAGCCTAGAAGCATGCAATTATTATTTGTATAAATATTTGCCTAAGCTGCCCTTGTTTTGAAAGTGTTTGTTTAGGTACATTTATAAAGTTTAAACATACTATATAAAACGTTTAAAATAATTTTAAAATTTTATTGTTTTTTTTTTTTTTTTTGTTAAAAATTTACTTCTTTTATAAAGAAGTAAAATATAGGGTGGCTGAGAAAAGCTGCTACAAAAAAAAAAGTTTTAGAAAACATGTCTCACATGTGTCACCGAGTGTGAAGGCCATTCGAATTCCTTTATTTTTAAAACTTCATGAAATGGCCTCCACCAGCCACTCTTTATTACAGCAAATGGCTAAGGAAGTAAACTTAAGTGTAGGCAGCCATACATGTCTGAGAGGAATCCGAATATGTTATACAACTAAGTATATGCTTTAGCTTACCACTTTACAACTAGTTCGGAAAAAAGCATATAGGGTAAAAAATGCAGATCCTTGGTAGGAATTACAGTGCTGTAGTTTAAGGGACATATTCTCAGACTTGCAAAGAAGTTATCTACATCCTGATTTGGGCTTCTAGACCTGCAGTTTTTCCATGCAATTGGTTAGTAAATGATATCTTTTCTAAATATCCTTTAAAAAGCCAGCCGCAAAACAAGGGTTTTACCAAATAGTCAAAGGCATAAAAAGTTGCTTATCATTGTTGAAAATATTTCACGACTCACAATAGTGCGTAGCATATGTGCTAGATATTTCAGTTCAATGTTCTTCATGACCTTGTTCACAATGGGCAGTGATTATTTGTAAAGCATACGACATTCGATATTTTTCAAAGGCAATCCAATATTCTACTGCTAAATGATACATTTATCCTTACAGCTAGGGCAGTTTAATCACAGAGGAGATAAATACTCCTCGTATTTTTTTTACCGATCATTACAATAATGGTCGCTAAAAAGGGGTCCAAAATTGTGACGAATTCCGCACTAGAGTTATGCAAAGCACATCACCACTTATCCAGTTCCTATACCTGAATTGAATTGAATTGAATAAAGTTAGATAGTATTACCTACAATATTGGCTGATGGAATAGAGGAATTTTTTCTAACGACAGCAGCAGCGGCCATATACGTGCCGTAATAGCGACCAAATAAGTTATAAGCTTCATTATCATTTATTGGCAACTGACGATGCTCGGTGGTACTTTGCGGGAAAAGATGCTGCTCTAGTTCTGTTTAGCACTGTATGTGAGAATTATGTTGATCCGGAGTGCTTCCTTTAAAAGTTTGTTGTTGATGTTGAGATTCTTGGGGCCTTAACGAACTTGATTAAGCATTATTTACGTGGGAAATGCTTTTGTTTTCTCCAGAAAGATATACGTCAACTTGATTATTATTGTTATTTAGTGACGTACTGAAATTAGATTCCACTTCTTCGTTTTCTTCATCATCGTTTGGATCTTCGTCCGTGTCGTCATCTTGCCTGTAGTTTTGAACTTTCTTCATCGTTTCATCTTCTAAATTATGTATATATGAATTTTTACAAAGTTTGGAGTTTATACTAAAAGAATGTTTGCTGTAAAAACTTTGTGTATAGTATGATTCATCTCCGCCATTTTGGCTTTGGGAGGCAGAAAGGAAATTACTTTGACTGTTGCTATTACTATCAGCGCCATCATAGTGTTCATCAGAGTCGGCTTCTATGTCCTCATCTTCACTGGCATCCACAACATCGATGTCTTTAATATCTAGATAATTTTCAGAACAATTTTCTCTTAGTACCTCGTTAAGAGGTGACGATCGCCTGCCATTATATGCTTCGATTTCACTGACATATTTACGAATGTAATGCTGTTGTTGCAGTTATCAGTTTATTCTATATGCGCATGGATCCAAACTGCCATTAATTTAGATAGCCAGCCTAGCCTAGACTACCCTTGCCTACATTGGCTGACTAACAAGGCCATAGTCGTAGATGATCTGAATGATAGAAATGCCACCTGGCGGCTGACAAAAGCTTCAATATTTTGCCCTACTGTCTGATATGTAAATCTAAAATATTATAATCTGCTTTTAATAGGTATGGCGCAAATTACCCTTAAAATTCATTTACTTTCTCCTTTTCTTATTAATTTTCGGCCATGACCTATATGAGAAAAAAATGTACTGTATTGCTTGTAGATTGAAAAGAGAATACATGTTAAACTACAACCATAATTTAATAAATAACTTTAAGTTATTTAACCAGGTGACTATTTTAATAATTGATAGAACTTAACAAAGACCATGTGAATTGAGCAATTATATTATAAAAGTAAAATAATACAATAGAAGGCTGTTAAGAGCTTGTGAATTGAGCACATGTTTTGATAAAATTTCAGGAAACATGCGAAACTTTTTATTCGTAACAAAATTTTTTCGAAAAAAATTATTTTAAAAAGTAATTGGTCAATTAAGAAATTAAAAAAGTTATGAAAAATTTATTTTTTATGACTAATTAATATTTAAATTTTAACTTTTTTCTTCTTAAACTTATTACATATTTGTATTTTTTATAAAATTATACAGAAAAAATAAAATTTATGCTAAACATTGTGTCTTATGAAATTATCTGTCAATCTTGTAACTTTGATCTACTTTGCCACTAAAAAAAATACCAAATTTTCTTATATCGCCCTAAACATCTTCAAAATTAACTTAAAACTCTTATTTTAAACTCTAATTAGTTTTTTCATTTAACTATTCTTAAAACTTTTAATCAAACACAAAAATTAACTTTTTAAACTTTTTACAAAAAAATTTTCAAAAACTTTATCTTTAACTAAAGACAACAAGTTAAAGGCAATATTTTCCCTGTTACTTCAACAGCAGCCAATTAAATTTATAAACATGAGCATTTAATAGCAACTTGTGCTGAATTCAGCTCGAGCTTAAGTTTAATAAAATGCAGCTGTTAAGGCATATATGCAACTTCAAACAAATACAGACACAGACATGCATAGGAGTATATGTAGACGCTTACGAGAACATACATTTATATAGAAAGTCATTCGTTTTAGCTTAAAAAGCTATTAAGACTTTAAATTGTTTAGAACTGGAAGACATTCCTAAACGCACATGCATACCTATGGACAAAATGTACACTTAGACGTATACATGCACATGCTTACTTGGCTTAAATTTTAAATACCCAGTTGGTCAAATCGCCGAAGTCCTTTAGAGATTTGCAAATTAATCACACAAAGCACTTGTTTTTTTTTGTCTTTAAAAAATCCCAAATAGTTTTTAGCTTTAAGAGTAAGTAGAACAATAAGCAAAAGATAAAAAGGGTGCCCTATCGATATTTTGGTCTTGCTAAAACCTTCACATAAGTGATAAAAGTATATAGAAGTTTGTCATTTCATTTGTAATTTCTTAAATATTTCTGCGATCCCAAAAAGTTTATATTTTTTTGGTCCTTATAGATAGATAAGTCGATTAATCGATGTCCGTCTGTATATTTGTCTGAGTATGAGTCTGTCCGTGTTATGATTGGATTCAACTTTTTGAAGCCCATCGATCTTGCCAATACCTGTCAGTGGTATATTTGCGAGCAAATCGCTATTGAAATCCAGTAAAGTCGCCTGCTAACTGACCGGATATGAGCCAAAACCCAAGATTACCTCTTTTTATTTCTATAAAATTTTTAAATAAAAACCTCTACACCTGCCCTAGAGTTGCCCCTAAATTGGTGCAAGGTAAGACCATCTCCAATTAGTTTTTCCAAGCAAATATTTTTGTGGAACATACTCACATCCTATATCTACCCCCTAACAGGGCTGCCATACAAAGTGTAAGTTTTTAAAATTGTTTTTAAATTGCTCCCGCAGCTTTCAGGGTGTTCCTACAAAGGTCAAACGTAAAACCAACCCCAAATTTTTTTTCTCCCAAACATTTTTGTGGAATAATCTTAGCCCCTATCTCCAGCCCCTAGCAGAGTTGCCATACAAAATTATTTTCCAAGGTCGCCCATAGAGAAATAAAATGTATCACATACCACCCATTAGTTTTCCCTCCCAAACATAATTCTAGAACCTACAAGATTAGATACAAGATTTACAAAAATGACGCAAAAACGCCCATAACTTCTTTTGAGTCGGCCTTAGAGGAAGTGTACGACTGATCCCCGTTTGTTTCCTAGAACCTACTTACTTTTGATTTCCATCGCCTTAAGAGGGTCCCCTACAAAGTTTCGGAAATTGAAATAAGTCCCTCCTACAGCTTTCAGGGTGCTAGTGTAGTAGGTGAAATGTAGGCCTGATCCCAACTCATTTTTACGAGCAAACAGATTTCTAAAACATACTTACCCCCTACCACCGCCCTCTAAGGAGATTGCCATACAAAATTTTTAAAAATTGTGGTAAAAAGCCCTACAACTTCACCGTAGTTACCCTAAGAGGTTTGAAATATGACACCGATCTCTATTCAAAAATTAGAAATGTTTCATTAATAATAAAAACAAGGTTTGTAGTTTAAAAACCCAATGTTATAACCTTAACATTGACTTGGATAGGGCCCTTGGTTATGTTTTTCTTGAACTGTTCTTATGAGTCAATCGCAAGTACCAATGGTATCATCAATGCTTAAAAAAATAAAAAGAACCTGGTCAACTGGGGAGCAAAAAAAAAAATCTGCAAACACAATATTTCTGTTGGCTATTTTAGATACAACCAATAGTTTTACCATTAATGCGCTTTTAAATGACTTGCATTAAATGTAAATAAAGTTCAAATGAAATCATATGAAGGAAAAACAAAACAAAAAGAATTTAACTTAAAGTAAAATTTAACATATATTTAAACAAAAAAAAAAACTGAAAATAAATTGAATTTAAGCTCAAGCTTACATGGGCTTAAAAAAATTAAAAAAACCGATATATTTTAATGCAGAATTTGCATTTAATATTTTAAATTTAAACTTAAAGCTAGAAAAGAGGGATATTAAAGAAAATTTTTATAACCTTAAAATAAAAAAAAATCTAAAACAAAACTTTTGCTTTTTTCAAAGTTTTACAATGCTGTAAGAATAAATAATCAATATAAATATATATATGACTTAAGGGCTTGTTACAGACTCCCTGGCGCTTCGAGTTATTGTTTGTAAATATTTGGCTCCAATCCCACACAAAAAGTAGAAACTCTTCCACAACCTAAAAGTATGCAACACATTTATTGTCTTTCGTATGTTTTATTCAAATTAAAAGGAAACAAACTTTACCATGATTTACTGCGAATTTTGCACAAAATGCTTAACTGCATGATTATTATCCGGGCAAAGTGTAGGAAATAAACACAAAAAATATTTTTAGATCTTGATTATGGAGAATAGCAAAACACGTTCAAGGATAATATTTTAATAAATGTGCAACAAATTAAAAAAATTTTCTGGGACTTTGGCAACTCTTTCTGTAATGCTTTAACACAACATTACCTGTGTTTTCTGATTTTCTTAAAGGGAGGAAAATGTATATGATGCTATAAAACACTATGTCACGTAAATCCAGGAAGTGTTAAACTAATAACACTTAGAGTTTGCAACCAACTTATCTAGCACATATTTATATATGGTTTTTCATTAATTTATTTAGACTCTTTCCCAGCGTTTACAAAATGGCGATAATATAACTTTCTTAAGGTCTACTCAGCTCTATTAAGCAAACGCATTCTAAATATGCTCCCAAATCACACTTTTGGATTTTTCATACGTGTTAGGATATATGGGCAAGGCGATTCCGAACCCTTTAAAAGGTTTACCAATTAAGCATTCTTGAATTGTGGCGAAAAATAAAAAACACAAATAATACAAGTCATAGCCGTCACAACTGATTTTTCCATATGCCCCTTTTAGTTTTAGGGCATTAAAATTCAAAATAATTTTTATTTGGTTGACAAAAAATAAAAATAGAATCAAGCTAGAACCCCGAACTTATTAAATAATTTATTTATTTATATTATAAATCCTCTTTCTTAGTTTTTGGCAACCCTTTTTTTAAATGCTGTTACACAATATTACCTGCTCTATTTGATTACCTTAAGGAGAAAAACGTAAAAAGTACTTAAACGAAAAAATGTAATACGTAAATGCTGAAAGTCACAAATGAATATAATCTCTTGAACTCCATCTTTCTCTCTCTCTCTTTTTATCACTTGAACCCCTTAGAGTCGGCAACAAACTTATCTAACGCATATTCACACATATGCTTTTACTCAACTTATTTAAATAGCTAAAGTCAAATACAAACACACGCACACAAACCACATTTTACCACATTGTACATGTACATGTAATAAAAAAAAAATTACCTTTTGTGTTAAAATGTAACAAAATAATCGAATAAAATATTTTTGTTGTAGAAAAGTTTTGACCATAATTTTATTTTTGCGTCTTTATTATTTTTATCATCAAGCTGAATGTTCAAGGTTTTAGCTTTACTTCCGCTTGTTGAAAAAAAAGGTAGAGAAAGTATTATAGAAACGTGTTAATAAATTATATTTTATCTAAAAACTTTCCTAATTTATGATTTTTTTTATAGAAAATGTTAACGAAAATACAAAACTATAATTTTCGATTAACAAAACTAACAAGATGAAATAAAAATTTTAAGTGGAGAGCAATAGTTATTTAATAATTATAACAATTATTAGATTAATTACTACTTTTTCTATGTTAAACATTTTTGTTCAAAAGCAAAGTTTTTAAGTGTTAATATTGTTAAAAAAAATTTTGACAAAAATAGTTTTTTTAACTCTTTTGATTGAAGAAATATTTATACTTTTTTTAGTTTAATTTAATTTAAAAATCTAACATGTTTAATTATAGTTATAACTGTACTGCTTTCTATTTTTTATTTATTAAATAATAACATTTATTATGCAACCAAAAAAAACACAAATAAACAAATAATAATTTTCCAAAAAAAGGGAATATTGCCAAAAACACTCGATTTGCTTAACTTGGATCTACAAAAATTCCTTGTGTCTCATTTTGCATTCAAAATTTCGAAAGTAATTGATATTTTTAAATAAACATCAAATACGCCTAAAAAGAGTTATTCGTCTTTAAAAACTTTTGATTAAAATATTTCTTTCATCTAAAAAATTAAAAAAAAACTTGTAAATAATAAATTTTTTTGCTTTATTTAATAAAATAGGAATGTAATTTGCTTAACAAATTTATTCTTATTGTTTTTGTGTTATAAATGTTTGTTGATTTAATTCTCTTTTCTTTGAAATAAAAAACGTTTAACCTTTTTTTTTAGCCTTAATTGTTGTCAAAGGAATATTAAATTTCTTTTGTTTTTTAATTGTAATATTAAACAAAACTTAATTGTTGTTTGTTTTAATGATTTCTCTTTAAAATATTTTGCAATTAAACATATTTTGTTTTTGGGAATTTTTTCTTTTATTTCTTTTTCTCCACGCTTGACATATCACAGGGTGCTGCCAGGTTGACAAAGGAAGACATTGAAAAAGTGTTTGCACTTTACGATCGGGTAAGTAAATTATTTTCTTTATGTTTTATGTTTATTTAATTAAAAATGACAAAAATAACACAGAACTTAGAAATCGGTTGTATTGTCTTGTTTACTAAAAAAATTATATATAATAAGACAACCGAATCTTGTGCATGGATTTTAATAATAAATAAATAAATATTTGAATAAATAAATAAATATAAAATAATAAATAAAAAAATAAATAAATAAATAAATAAATTAATTAATTAATTAGTTAATAAAATAATTAATTAATAAATAAATTAATAAATTAGTAAATAAGTAAATAAATATATAATAAATAAATAAAAAATATATTAAAAACAGAATAATTAAATAAATATATTAAAAACTAAATAAATAAAAAAATAAACAAATTAGTAAATAAATAAATAAATAAATAAATTTATGAATGAGTTAATTAATTAATAAATAAAAAAATAAATAAATAAATAAATAAGTGTAAAAATAAATCAATAAATAAATTACGAACTAATTTATAAACAAATAAATAAATACTTACTTACTTAGATGGCTACTACAGAACGTTTGTTCAATTAGTCGAACTTAGAATTGATCTCCAAGCGCTTAGATCTTCTGTGATTATTCTCCAAATCTGATACCAAGTTTTAAGATGTATTCCTCCACTTAATTCTTCCATCGCAGTTTCGGTCTTCCTCTTCTTCGTGATCCATCACCAGGCTCGCAATCAAATGACTTCCTATAAATAAATAAATAAATAAAAAAATCAAATAAATAAATAATTACTTAAAGAAACAAATAATAATTATTTAATTAAAGAAAAAAATAATTTAATAAAAAAATAAATAAATCACAAAAATTTTTTTTGTGAAAACTAAATAAAAAGCTTTTATGAATTCAAAATAATTTGAAAAGTGTTATGTTAAATATATCGCTTGTTAAATTGAAAACTTTCATAAGTCCATTTCTCTAATAAAATTGTAACGAAAATGTATGCAAAAAGGAAGAAACTTTAATTATTTTTATTGTGAGACAATTAAGAAAATTTAAGCTCTTGAGTAAATTTAAGTAAACGCCAGTTCCGACAAAAGTATCTGACGACAAAAATTTTCCTACTTTTTAAACGAGTCTACGCCATGTTAAAGATATTTCGAGCAAACGGATTTAGATGTGTTTATACCCTAACTAAAGTTAATGGCCGAAAACCCACCTTCAAGTAAACCGGTCGACCCAAAACCACTTCCTGAGTTGAATTAAGCGTGTTAGTCCGTCCATCTGTCGAATAAAGCCTATAAATTTTCGTTATGAAATGCCCCTGTGGAATAAGCGTTTTTGGGCTATGACAAACTTGAATATTATTCTAATTTGACAAATGTTTGCAAAACGCGTTTTATAAGTAGTTTTAAAATTTATATAAAACACAGTTTCGGTTACTTTAGTCTCATTCATTTTAAAAATAATTGAATTGTGAATGCAGTTGGCAACCATTTTTTCAAATATACTTAATCATCTACTCGACTACATTTCTAGAATGTTTTTCTGGGACTTATACCCTGAGTGCTGCACAAAAAAAGAGACAATAAACAAGAATAATATTACCTTTCTAGAAAGTTTCTAAAATAATGGAAAATTTAAGAACCCACATAGTTGGCGCTGAACTGTTTTAAGCAAATATGCTCCACAGGGCCTTTATTCTTTAGTTTACTAGAAAATTCGCAAAAATAACTGGAAATCATGACTAGCTACCGTCCAGCAATGGTATGATATTATTCTCGCAAGAAGTCTTTTAACACTCTTTTATAAAAATTAATACGAGCTATGCTATCCTCGTATCATAAGATCTCCACAGTATCCTCGAAATTCTATACATTTTAAGAACTTGCCCAGGCTTCTGTGCCCTGACTCTAATAGAAGGGTCTATACTTACATTTTTAGAAATGAAATGGCGGATAAACGTTTAATTTTTTTTCAAATTCGCCAAAATGCCAGACATATTTTTTTCTAGAGTATTTTACAAACCGATTAAATATGCACCTGTCTAATGGCATTCAATTTAACGTGATGTCATTCACATTGTTAAATATGAAAGGTCATCTTCTTTCCAAAATCTTTTTTACAAAGGTTTGTAGAAAATTTATTCCTGTTTACAGGAACTCCATTTTAATATATTCCGTTTTTTAAAATAGCCGCTATGGGTTGAAATTATACAACGGAAGTGCAGCGTTTTCTATCCACACCACTTGGTAATAAGAATAGAATGCATTTTAACTGGATTTTGAAATTAAAAAACAGTTAATATCCAGCCTTGATTAAACTTATCAAATAAGAATCACCTATGGCTGAATAACCCCTTTCGCTTTACTTGAAATCACTAAAAACACAAGCTCCTCTCTTGTGAGAATCAAATACCAGGGTTTTCAACTCTTCTCTCATTTTCACTCCCCCCTTTAACAGATTAAGTCAAAACTGAGAAACTGCAACACAATTTTCATTTTTTTCAAAACTAAATACGAGGCCGAAATTCTAAAATATTTGGTAAAAAAAACTAATTAAAAACAAACTACTCCGTAAATAAAACTTTGCTACTTTTTCTGTACAAAGCAGATTTTTGCTTTGTTTTTTGTCTATTAAATATCATACATTAAAAAGGATCAGGGATGGAACATCCTTAATTTTAATAGTTTCAAGTAGTTTTTAGGAAACACATCTAGGCTGAATTCCAAAACGCAGTTTGCTTTGCATCACAAAATTTCAAGTTTTTCCTGAAAGCAAAGATGAGGTTTTTGATAATATCTTCTACTTCTAAATGAGTGTTTGCAGCTATATTAATATCCTGGAAGCAAAAAACGTTGTCAAAATTGTAAGGAGTGTGTAAGGGAAAAAGTTGAAAACTTGTAATGCAAAGCACACTGCGTTTTGGAATTCAGCCCTACTGTCCATAAGATCCAAATTGCTTATTTTCAAGTTATTAAAGTGGCCATTGGTTACAGCAAATAAATTGAACCAAAACATTTTTTCTTCTTCATTTTAATTTCAAGGCTTTCGTTGAAACTTTTTAATAACACAGACAATGCTATTAAAAAATAGAAGAGCACAAGCCTTGTGTCTTACAAATTTAAACATCCTTATCAACTTATAGCCTGTTTTTGATTTATTAAATCCTTTTTCCAAATTTACTTTTTTTCACCATATTAAAGGCTTAAAGAATTTTTTTGCGTATGTTTACCACTACATTGAAAAAAATCAATACCAGCACCATTCGTTTTGCATCAGACAGATGTTGTTTACAAGTTATGATGCCCTTTTTTTATAACATTTGTATTAATTTTGTTGTTTTCTTTTGTTTTTTTTTTTCTTCAATTCAATGCAGGACAATAGCGGCTCTATAGAAAACGAAGAATTGAAAGGATTTTTAAAGGATTTACTGGAGTTGGTGAAAAAGGTAAATTGAATTTAAAATTTGAATAAATTAAATTATGGCAATCATGTTTATTTTATTTTTAAAATTTGTTTTCAATATTTATTTATACTTTTTTTTGTATTAAGGCAATCAGTTATATAAAAAAAAAACTTAAGCTAGTGAAAATAAATGAAAATTGATTTCTTTTGTTAAGTATTTGCCAAAAGTTTATTAAATTTTCTTATTTGCTTAAAAATAGGATGACTATGATGCCTCCGACTTGAAAGACTTTGAAGAAACCATTTTACGCGGTGTAGGCTATGATAAGGATGGCAAAATCTCTCGTAAGGAATTAACAATGATTTTGCTAACTTTAGCCAAAATGCCACCAGAGGATGATCAGTAAATTATTTTTTGAAAAAAAATAAAACCGAAACACAATCACTCGAAAATTTGGCGAATACTTATTACAACAAAGAAAAACTTAAATGAACACCAGCCATTATGGTTGCAAAATAATACAAAAAATTTCGTTATTTTTTAATAAAAAAAAAGCTAAAAGTAAACAACAATTAAAGGTAAGATAAATTAAAAAAAAAAAAATTAATTAATTAAAAAGAAACATTTGTAAAATTTAAGGAAAATTAAAACAACAATTATTGGTAAAAGCAAAATTTTGTATATTTTGCATAACAGAAAATAAAAACATTAATCTTACAATAAGTTTAGCCTGAAGTTATGCTAATATTTGCTTAAAAGGGAAAAAGCAATTATAAAGTAAACATTTTGTAAAAATTGTAATAAACAAAAGAACAAGCATGCCCTAAGGGACTTATTTGAAAAACAATTTGAGAGTATGATTTGATGAGGAATTGTAAAATTGGAGTTTTCAGCCCAATCTAATAAACACCAAATAAAAAAATTCGTTAAGAAATTGAAAAGTTTTTTTTATAGCAAAATCAGAAAGAAGAAATATAAAAAAAATATAACTCAGGGAGTCATTAGCAAAGAAATATGATACATTTCAATTATGGATTGTAAATTGAAAAAAAATAATCAGTAGATCTCCCTTAAATATAAAAAAAATAGAGAAGCTTTATATTGTGAGCCTTAAAATAGGCCTCACTTTTGTGACACAGATGCTGGTCCATTGTTGTATGTTTCCTTAATAAAATTTTATTTCTTTATATTTTTAAAAATAATTTTTATTCATAATACGAAAAAAAATTAAAATAAATAAACAAAATTTTACCATAATAAAAAGCCATTTTTTTTTTCAACGCATGTAAATGTAAAACGAAAAAAATGTGTTAAATCAACGATTTTATTATTATTTAAGCAAAATTAAACAAACAAATAAGGAAAGGTTAAATTTTATTTTATAAATGTTGTTGTTTACAAAGATATTAAAAATACAAATGAAAACACAGACAAAAAAAATTTTTACAGATTTTTCTTTGTTTGAATTAAATACATTAATATTTACCATAATCAAGTTAAAGTTAGTGGAATCAATAAATAATAAAGAAAATTTTCAAGCAAACCTTTTTTTGTAAAATTTATTTTAATTTAAGGAGTAATAAGATGTGTTTTAATATAATTTGGAAAAATGCTATTACAAAGTTGCTTTGAAGTTTTTTATTTTAAAGAGCTTTTTCTTTTAATTTCATTGGGTTTGTTTTTTTTAAGGATTTTTTGAAGGTATCTTCCTTTTCAAATTTGCCACTTGCTTTGAGATATTTAATATTTATTAGAAATGCATTGTTTTTATTTAATATTTTATTTGATCTCTTGCAAACTTAAAAGTTTTTACCTTTCGTCTAGAAGTTCTAGGTGCAATGCATGCTTTCTTAAATATATATTATTTTTAGTATTTTTTAGAATTTACTAAACACATTTTTAAGCTTCAGGTATATGCCTTAATTCCCAAAATTCTCTTTACATGTCCAAGCTGAGAAGCATAAAAATATATAAAAGAATTTATATTATGGATATAAAAATATTTCAATTTATGTTGTAGGATGTTGGTATTTTTGTATAAGGTAAAAAATTTTGTATTGAATTAAAAACTTTAAAAACTTTCCACAACTTAAACGAAAAATCCAAATGTATTTGAAAAATGTTTGTTGAAAGGTACACATTTTAAAAATAAATTTTTAAAGATTCCCAAAATTAAATAAAAAACTCCAAAAACATGATACGTAAAATAAAAAAATAGTTTATTGAAATTAATTTTTTTAATTCTTAGTTAATACTCAAAAAACTTACTGCGATCCGAAAAATTCAGCTCCTGGGCAAAAAATTTGTTTCGATTTAAAATTTTTTTTAGGTTATTTTAAAACAAACTTGATTTTTTATAATTTTTTGATATTTTTTTTTTTTAATTTTTTAAGGTTTATTTTATTAAACATTACATATTTTTATTTTTATTTTAATTTACTTTGTTTTTATTTTATTTATACTTTATTTTTTTTTTTTTTATTTTATTTTTTAATATTTTATATTAATTTATTTAATTTTTTTTTATTTTATTTTATTTATTCTATTTTATTTTATTTGATTTATTTTTTTTTAATTTATTTTATATTTTTTTTTATTTTATTTATTCTATTTTATTTTATTTGATTTTATTTTATTTTATTTTGTTTTGTTTTGTTTTATTTTATTTTATTTTGGTTTATTTTATTTTATTTTATTTAATTTAATTTTATTTGTTTTTTATTTTATTTTATTTTATTTTATTTTATTTTATTTTATTTTATATTAATTTATTTTATTTTATTTTATTTTATTTTGTTTTATTTTATTTTATTTCATTTTATTT
This sequence comes from Melanophora roralis, assembly GCA_963583895.1. Classification (NCBI taxonomy): domain Eukaryota; kingdom Metazoa; phylum Arthropoda; class Insecta; order Diptera; family Rhinophoridae; genus Melanophora; species Melanophora roralis. The sequence goes on along the minus strand of OY757191.1, from coordinate 10,869,010 downwards.
TATTTTATTTTATCTTATTTTATTTTATTTTATTTTATTTTATTTTATTTTATATTATTTTTTTTTATTTTATTTTATATTATTTTATTTTTTTTAATTTATTTTATATTTTTTTTTATTTTATTTTATTTTATTTTATTTTATTTTATTTTATTTTATTTTATTTTATTTTATTTTATTTTATTTTATTTTATTTTATTTTATTTTATTTTATTTTATTTTATTTTATTTTATTTTATTTTATTTTATTTTATTTTATTTTATTTTATTTTATTTTATTTTATTCCGTTTTATTTTGTTAAAATAATATTTTTTTATTTTTCAACCCTCGAAACGAATTGTTTTTAATTTTATGGAAACATAAGTTAAGATTATTTATTTTACTAAAACCAAATTATAAATTTCTTTAACAACATATTTATTTTCTCATGCAAAGAAGCTCTTTATATAAATCTTACCAAATAACACAAATAACTATTGAGAGAAGATACCTTACAAATAATTGTAACAAAAAATAAAATTAAACAAAAAAACTTTGTAGTTGTTTCCCAATTTGTTAAAAAACAAAATTATATTATAAATGTTGAAATCTGTAAAAGAAATTAATGAATGTTACTCAATGCAAATAGATTTAAATTAAAATTTAAAAGTAAAAACTATATATATTGATGTTAGGTATAATAGATGTTAAGAGAATTTAAAAAAAGTCCTTTAAATTATTTATTTATAAGAGATACAAATTTATTTAACAAAGTATTCAAGGTTTAAAATAACTTTATTAAAAATTTAATATAAAAATTGTATGCTAAATTTATTAAAAAAAATTTCTTATAAAAATTTTTTGCAAAATTAAAATTTTTCTAAAAAATTATTTAAGTTATTTTCACCTTTGACTAGATAAAAAATTTATTACTTAGTAATGAAAATAAAAATTTTTACTAAAATTTAAATTTAAAAAAAAAAAAAAAATTTAAATAAGAGGTGCTATCAATTTCAATTTTCCTCTCTTAATTCTTTTTTTTTCCTTAAAAGTAAAATATAATTAAAAAAATTAAATAAGAAGATACTTTGAAATTTAATAAAACATTTATATTTATTAAATTGCTAATAGAAAATTGTTGTTAAGCTCTAAGCCTTTTATTTATAAAATTTTCATATTAAAAAAAAATAATTGAAAAATTTCCTTTTTTTCAAACAGTTGATTAACTCAAAAATTGTTTATAAATATACTACCAAAATTTATTCTGTAATCATATCAAAGCTTTCAGAAAAATTATAAAATTAATTAAAAACTAAACAAAACTCTCTAATTAACAACTAAATGCTGAAAAAATAATTTACTTTAAACAAATAAAAATAAAAATAAAAATACAAACAAAAACTTTAAGAAGAAAATATTTTTAATAAAAAGGAAGGTAACATATAACTACTATTTTTATAGGTGAGTATTTGCAACATTTTATCAAGTTACAAGTCCAAATATTGTTAAGTAATTAAATAAAAAAGTGATAAAAACTTCGTTTGTATAAGTACTCCTTAAGCAATTTGTTATACCCTTGACATAGTAATAAGATTATTAATCAGTTTTTCATTTCGTTGGTAACTGAAACAAAATTTAATTCGTTCGTGGGTACAGAGATTTCACGCAACTGCTTAGCGCTTTAAGTGCCTTTCGGCCAGGGCCCAGTCAATCTCCAAGGACTCCCAAAAACGTTAATCTGTTTGAAAGCAAGTTACTTGAAAATCTGCGACTCTCAATGCGGAAAAGAGCAGCCTCACTGGGACTTCCAAAAAAATTTTAATAAGGGAGCTGAGGTTCTATCCTTTTAAAATTTAAATCTTTTTGTAATTACTTGATATCTGTTTTTATTTTATAAAATAAATTATAAGTTTCTTATTTTACTTAAGTTTCAGAAGAAATCTTCTTACTTAAAGATTTCAAAATGATATCTAGCTTTCTAAGTCATTTGGAGTAGATGACAACTTTTATTTGACACTCTCTGTATTCTCAGAAAGAGAAATAATTTTTATTTGAAGCCGTAACAGAGACCTTTCTGAAATTATTTTGAAAAAACATTAGTTTTGTTGTATTTTAAAACCTGTTTAATCATGTTCTTTTTTGCCCTTTTTTAATTCACTTGCTTTTCCCTTCATCTTCTTTCCAAAATTATAAATCTGTTTTTAAATGTTGATTTCGTCCCATAAAATAATAATATTTTTTTTTTAAATTTAATCCGAAACCTGAAGTTTGCTGCTCATTTATGGTTGTTACGAAGAGAAAAACTTTTCGTTTTCCTTTAATTTTTTATCAAATAAGTCGTCTAGCAGCAAGGAGCTCCCCCGTGTCGAATTTAAAAAAAAAGTTAGAAGGGCAATCAAAGGATATAATGAGTAAGTACTTAGATGTAAGTTGTCAGCCAAAAAAACTACGCCTAATCTTATCTTTGGGTAAAAAGGTCCTACAACTACTTACCGGTAAACTAAATAGCAAGTGATTATTGCAAATAAGCAATCATATACTGTTAACGACAGCTGGTTAGGCGAGTACGCTGATGAAGTTTAAATAATGGTGTTCGCAAACAAGGACGGCACTTTTGCGATAACTTCGTGGGATTTATATCGATTTTGACGATATGTGGCTTTAGTAAGATGCTAGAGTACAACAAAGGCTTCAGATAACTAATGTGTAGTATCAGTCACTTTTGATTATTTGGTTTTATTCATTTTTACAGTTTTGTATCTATTTCCTTACTTTGTTATTTACAGAATATAATCTGCTACTTTTTATTTTCAGGCAAACACAGTAGGAAACATATTGCGCCCAAGTATAGTGATACTCTACTCTGGGACCCAATAAAGGCCCCTAATTTACCATGTTTTCCAGAAAATAAGCCATAATATCCGTCATCTTTTAAATGAGTTTTTTCACCTTCATTGCCAATTTATTATGAACTTATTTGTTTCTTCCTTCTTTTAAACACACAATAAAATTTTAGGCGTAAAGAATATATAACCGCACATATTACAGCACTTTTCCGCTAGCACGTCTATTGGTATCAATCCTACTATCGCGAAAGCGGCTTCCTCTTACACCGTTCGAAAAACACTTTTACTTTAAACATTCTTTTCCTACTAACTTCCAATAAGCTTCTTGTTGAAATACGTCTCATTTTCTTTCCCCATACCTTACAGTAGCGTAAAACTTATTACTTGAGGATTAAGGATTTGATGCTTTGTAATTGTGTTTCAAGGTTCTGTAATTTTTGTGCCAATTACACTTTACACACCAGCTATACTCGCGGTAAACTCCAATGATTTTAATATTGCAACTTCCATCTTTAAGTTCAGCTTTCTTTTTCATATCACAAGCTAATGACTCTTCTGAATTTCTTAATATATCATTATGTTACAGAGAAGCAGGACAAGAACTGAGTCCTGTGAAAAGCCTGTGGAGACTTTATTAGTAATCATGCCTCCATCAATTTCCATTTAGAATAGTCTATTGGAGAAACAACTCCTTATTTCAGGTAAGAGATAGTAATATGTTTCCAAGAATTGGCAGAATATGTTTCAATTCTACTGAATCTGAAGCACAATATTTTCTGTATCTGCGCTTTCCATTTTTTCCTTCCTTAATTGTGTTTGTCACCAAGTTTATAGCATCCAGAGAGGATCTTTTCTTGTGGAAGCCGTTTTGTTTGTCAAAATTTCAGTTAACCCTATCCAGGGCTATCATGAGTATAGTACATGCATATGTAAATATGCATGCCTGCATGTATGTGTGCATGTATGTGTGTTAGCATGGAATATTAAGTTTCATTCTTTAAATCCCTGTTTTAGTCTTGGCAATAACAAAGTAAACAAAAAGTTTACAACAAAAAAAAAATAAACTTGTCTAGTAACTGTTTTGAATATCTTTTTTTATTCATTTAACTTTGAAATATTTATTTTTGTTACTTTGTAGAACAAGTTTTGATTTAACAAGTTTTAATTTTAAAAAAAACTAAAACAATCAAGAAAATTTTATAAAATATAAGTTGTTAACAAACTTGATTTAATCTAAATATTGCCAGCAATCAATGACCCATTTTTTCTCTTCTTATTTAAAAGTTTTTTCCTTTTCTTTTTAATAAAAATTGTTTTCAAGAAAACTGTTTGATATTGTGCACATTCTTATCATATTTACAGAAAGAAATTTGTTGCATTCTCTATGGATGGCATGTCTTGGAATGAATACAGTGGGGCTTAAGGATGATAAATACATAATATTATTTTTAAAATGCGGTTTTATTTTTTAAAGGTTATGTCATCTAGATATCTTTCGTCGAGTTTAATATACTGTTCAAAACGGAGCCTTGTTTTTTGCGCTACACGCTGCAGTTCAATTGAGCTGATATCTCGACGAATATTTTCCTTTAAAAACCCTAGAGATTAAAGGTTGTAATTATTAACCCTCTATTTAAGGAAGCCTCATAAAAAAATTAATGGGACTTAGATCTGGCGTTCTTGGTGGCCATGAGATATCCATAAGACGACCGATCAGTTTTTGCGGAAAATTTAACTGAAGCAAAATTATCAAAGCTCTGGCAGTATGTGCAGACGCCCAATTATATTGAAACGACGGGTGGGAAGAGTACGATGGATAAACTCGCAGTTTTGAAAAAAATAATTACGCAATTTTGCATTTCACCGTTGAAATTTGTTGCTTGGACTCGGGAGTTTTCGAAAAAAATGGTCCAATTATCTTATGCGTGGATAAGGCTCACCAAACAGCTCTTCTAGAGCAATGCAATGGTTTTTGATGTTTCAATCAAAGGTTTGGGGCCTTGGAGCTCAGTAATGGCTGTTTTGCTTAATGACGTGACCGTTAAGGTGAAAAGGAGACTCGTCACTCTAAAAATCGTTTCACAAAAATGTTTGCGCAAATCAAAGTCACTTTCTTTCATTTCTTAAATGATTTGAATTTTAAAAGGATGGAACTTTAGATCCTTTTTAAAATTTCACGAATAATCGCTCTTGGAAGTCTTAGTGAGGCTGCTCTTTTTTGTATTGAAAGTCACGGTATTTTACGTAAACTGCTTTCAACCAGTTGAAGACTTTCAGGAGTCCTTGAAGATTGACAAAGCCCTGGCTGTGTGGCTTTCATAGCCGAAGCAGTTGCGTGGAATCTCTGCAGCCACGAACGAATTAAATTTACACTCGGTGCGCAATGTGTTCGCTGACTACCGAACTTTAAACAAAATTATCAATGAGAAATAATGTACGAATCATTAGTTTTAAAAAAGTGTCCACAGCGGATGCGCGTCAATTACTCGACCACTGCGACATCGTGACTTAAAAATCCGCATAATCGATAATTCAAAAAGTGCCACCCTCCCTCCTTTTTAATTTTTGAAATAGTCGTATTCAAAAATATTAATTTAAAAACAGACACCCTACACCTTGTAAACAGAAAGAGAACAAATTAACAATAATTTAATTCTTGAATTTATTCAAAATCGTACTTTTAACATTTTTTAATACGATCCGTTTTCTTAAATCAAGTTTTTTCGAGTTACGTCAAACAATCAAGCAGAAAAAACTTTTTGTTTTTTAATTTATTTTTACATTAAAAAACAAAGTGTTGCAGCTCAGAGAGTCCCAGGTTCGAGTCTCAGCTACGGCCAATACAGAAAAAAATGTTTAATTACAATTATTAAATATGTTACAAAAAAATTATATATAAAATTTTTCTTCTTTAATAAAGCCCTATTAATCAAAAAAATTAAGGGTTTTTTTTTAATTAATCCAATCAACGCTTATATCAACCTTTCCAAGCTAAGGTCAAATAGAGTTTTAAACCCAAACGAATCTTTTTTGGAATAAAATATGGCTACAGGTAAGAAGTTCGTTCTAGATAAATCGTACTTGGTATAAGAAAATCTGTGCTTGGTTTAAAAAAATTAAGTAAAAACTTCTCGATTTATTTGTGTGTGTGTGTGTGTGTGACTTTTGTTTTAGTTATTAAAAAACAAAATATTCTGTTGCCTTTCACTGTCCCAGCGCATATCTTTTCGTTGAAAAAGTTCTAATATTTTTCTCTTTTTCTTTTTTTTTTCATAAACTAAAGTATTTATCAAACAAACTTTTTTTTATTTTCTAAGAAATGTCACATTGTGAATGCTTTTTTCCAACTAAATAACTTGCAGCATTAAACAATTGTCTTTTGAAACTACAATTTTTTTTATTTATTGCTTCTTTGCATTCACACACAGCCCTTATAAAAGAAAATATATTTCTGTTTTAAAAAAAAAAATCAACAAAAAAAATAATAAAAAATATTCTGTAACATTGTTAAATCGAAAAGTATTACATTTTATTTGTCTGGTAAACAAAAAGAAATAAAGATGAAAAACATATCAAATAAAAGGATATTTCGCCAGTTTTTTTTTATAATTTAACCAAATTTAATGAGATTGTTTTTTAAATTTCAAAAAATTTTTATTTAATTTTTTCATACACAAATACACACACAAACGTCATATTTGTTTTCAATCTTTAAATTTATACACAAAAACTTATTGCAGATGAACTTTAAATAATGAAACTGTGTTTTCAATTCTCTAGAATTGTAAAAGTTCTTCAGTATTTTTTCTTTCCATTTTTGTAAAGCATGCAAATCTAAAAACACGAGCCAAGCTCGCAAAAATTGTACAATAACAAATGACTGGTACGAATTCACGTTTCGCAGCAACTGTCCAACTATGTAAGGAACCAATTGACTAAACAAATTAAGTATCAGGTGCATCTTTGTCATCTATTTCCACTTCAGAAACTAGTACTTCTTTTTCATCTGGAGGAGGCAAAACCAAAAATCCTTTTAATGCAGCTGTTTCGAATACCATTAACAACACGTGCTACCACTCAAGCATAGAGCCACTAGAGATGCAAAGGAAAACGTAATCAAGGCAAAAGCAACAACAGATCGATGACTTAAAGCAGTTCATCATCATTGACATAAATGTCTGGCTCTAACTGAATTTAAATGATCGCCACTGGGTCGCAGTAACTTTACAAAGAACCACAGCAGCCACTGTTACCACTGCAGCACCAACTAAGTAAACTACACAGCTCTCGTAGTATACATTCTCCATTAAGTTGAGGCTCGTTAACATCATTGTCTTCAACTAACCTTAATACCAGTTTAAAAAATTTGCAGACCTTTCCGAAACTTTAACAAAGTAGTTAAATGGCATATCTTTATTTCGACTCTGGATCATATTATTGAAGTATACAAAAAACCACCAAAATCACCTGAAGGCAACCAAGCACCAAGAGGCGGCGGCAAGTTCCTCTTAATTTTAGCCCCAAAGTCAAAAATATTACCATGTGTTAGTTCTTCCATGATTGAACTACTCTCCACAAGTTCTCTTAGTAGTGGCAGTGAAGGTAATACTGACTACAGCGCTCAGTGAACACCTAGATCAACACCTGATATTGCTCATAATTATTTTAATAAAATAAGGTTTGCCAGGAGTGTTGGTTTAGATGGCAGTGCTACCGCATTATCTACAAAACGTCAAGCACAACATGTGCAACAACCGCAACATTTACATCATCCACCGCAAACTTATTGTTCACCGTATGTGTCCTTATGTGTCATCACTGTCGGGTTCAAGTGCCCTTTTCACAAATGTTAAAACAACAGCCCATACGAATTCATTATCAGTGTCTGTAATATATCGTAAGAACGTATAAAAGGAGAGGTGTTAAAACAAATGGTTTGACGTGCTGATGCACTGGCTTCAGCTCAGCTGTGTGGGAACTTGTCATCGCCTAAAGTTTGCTTAGTTACAAAAAAAAGCAAGTAAGAGTGCCATATTCAGCTGTGCCGAATCTTATATACCCTTAGGGAGTGGTGATAGGGGGTAAGTATATTCTAGGAAAATATTTGCAAGGCAAAATGAGTTCAGCTTATTCCCACATGTGGCCTATCCACAAGCACCCTTGAAGCTGTAAGGGGGGGTTGATTACAATTTTTTAAATTTTGTATGGCATCCTTGTTAAGCGCTGGCGATAATGGGTAATTTTATTCCACAAAAATGTTTGAAGAGAAAATCAATTGGGATTGGTCTTGCATTTGACCTTTGTATGAGCACCCTGGAAGATGTGGAAGCAATTTAAAAAAAAATTTTAAAAAAATTTAACTTTGTGTGGTAGTTCTGTTAGGAGGTGGAGATAGGGTGTAAGTAAGTATAATCCACAAAAAAGTTTGCGAAGAAAAATTAATAGGAGTCTGTCTTACATTGCACCCATGTAAGGGCAACTCCGGGGCAGTTGTAGAGGTTTTAATGTACAAATTTTTGAGAAATAAACTGAGGTAGTCGTGGTTGCTGGCTAATATCGCTGTCAAATGCAGGGCGGTTTTTACCGAATTTCAATAGAAAATTTTTCGCAGGTATAACTGATGTTTCGATACCACAAACTTGGACCTGACAATATTAAGAGGACTTAGAAACTTGATTGTATCAGATTAATGGACAGACGGACAGACAAACGCTGCTAAATTAATTTTCCTATCTAAAAGGATCAAGAAAATATATTGTTTGTGGGATCACAAATGGATATTAAAGAAATTATAAATGGAATGACAAACTTATATATAGCCTTATAACTATTTGAAGGATATTATAACATCGAGATCAATACTGCACTTCCTTTCTTCTTCGTTTAGTTAAGATGACTAGCGGGCAAGTGTTAAACTCTCACTGACAATTTATATCAAAAAGGCCCTATTGAAATTGAGTATTTCTTAAGACCATTAGTTTTTCATCTTTATAAGCAAAATCGAACAAAAAACAAGCCATTTTTACACTTGATCTGATATTTACAAAACAAAACTAATTAACATGATTCAAATAATTTACATTCCCAATCCCTTTAAAACAATATAAAAATTTCAATTAACCAACAGAAACAACAACAAGACAGTTAAAACAAAACCATGTGTAAAACGTCTATGAAACAAATAATATCTGCCTACTATGCGCTTCTCAAAATTTCAAAGGCCTGTCGGGTTGCAGTTGCAGACATTGAATTTTGTAATGAATCATAACTTTACATTCGCCAACTAGAAAAACAACCAAATATTCCATCGCTTTTAACTCCCATTTATGCCACAACAAAAACACCTACCAACCGTATTTGTTTCGGGCCATTCACGAAAACCCAAATTTTAAATCAGTTTTAGCTGCCACTCTAAATTTCCCACTGGCTTCCTAAAACAGAATTTCCGCCAAAAATAATTCACTTCTTTTATCCACACTCACTTTTATACCAAGTTTTTCTATTTTTATTTAACTTTTCACTTTCTAATTTCCTTTTTGCCCACACACAACACAATTTAAATTTTGTCATTCAGTTTGTCATTCTGTATGTAATTTCTACAATATTCACTTTAGACCCCATATAGTATATATATTCTGCTGGATCCTTATACATAAGGAAGTCGATATTAAATAAGGTAGCTTAGGGAGTGGTTCTAAGATAACTTGGTGAGAAATGTGGTTATGGGCTGGGGAACATCAAAGAATTCATCAAAGGGTTTGGGTGGTTGGGTAGGTAGGTTGTTCAGTGGCTACGATTACTGACTCCTTGCGAACTGAACTATTGCTCTCTTTTCTTATTTTTGTATCGCTTTGCCTACAAATTCTTGTAGAGCCTATTTCTCTTTTCGACTCTTCTGAAGGAATTCACATTGGGACTAGGGGCCTCTGGATGGAGGTGGCGAGTTACACTCGTCACAATCCTTCGTAAACTAACCTAAAAGAAAGCAACATGCTAATTTTATCTATTTTTACCTTCAAATTGTTTAAAATACACTTTTTGTGGATCTATATATATGGTGAAAAGTTCCCTCAAAACAAATTTAAAGTCACCAGCTGTATGCATTTAGCCTTAACGATGTTGAATCTGTAAGTCTATCAATAATTACCGCTTTTTATTTATAAATTGCATATTTAATCAAAAACGTCACTACTCCAAATTGATTAAAATCATTTCTTCTCCCTGACCATGAATACCCAAAAAGCCCTGTTTTAATTGGACATTATTTAAACACATTAATTAGTTCCACATCTTAATTTGAAAAATCGAGCAGAAAACAACCCATTTTTACACTTGATCTGATTTTTACAAAAGAAAACTAATTTACATTCCCAATCTCTTTTAAACAAAATAAAAATTAACCGCAACAACAACAAACAAACGAGAAATTAATATTTGTCTTAAGATAGACAGTTAAAGCAAAACTATTCGTTAACCTTCTATTAAACAAATAAATTTTGCCTTCTATGCGCTTTTCAAAATTTCAAAGGCCTTTGATGTTGCAGTAGCAGACATGAAATTTTGATATGAATTAAAACTTTAAATTCGCCAACTAGAAAAAAATACCAAATATTTCATCTCTTTTTACTCCTGTAAATGCATGACAAAAATACCTACCAGCCGTATTTGCTGCCGGCCATTCAAGAAAACCAAATTTTATAACATTATTTTCTTCAACACTAAATTTCCCACTGGCTTCCTAGAATAGAATTTCTGCCAAAAATAATTCATTGCTTTTATCCATACGCACTTTTATATCAAGTTTACCTATTTTGATTTAACTTTTCAATTTCTCATTTTCTTTTAGCTTCACAACACAATTTAAATTCTTTAATTTAATATTTTAAAAATTTAGTCACGGCCTGATAATAACCAAATCAAAAAATTGAAGGGAAAAAAAATTCAAATATCATTTCAAAAATTTAATAAAACCAAAGTATAGTTACAGCAATATTGAAAATAGAGCCCAAAATAGCCCAACCAATAAAAATATCTAAAGTATGTAAAAAACCTTTTCATCTTTTTTATTTTTTTTGCTTAACACGTCTAGCTTGCGATCACCACTTCATCACCAACACAATAATCCAAACACACAAAAAAAAAGAAATTTATTACCACAACGTTTAACTACAGCGTCACCCCGTGAAACTACATCTTGAACTGTACCAGCATTAGGAAATGAATTTTACTTCAGTCTTTCAAAATGTTTGATTACTTTGAATTCCTGACATATTTTTTATGAGTGCATATATCTAAAAGCAGTAATCAAAAATAAGCTAAAACTGTTCCCCCAGTCACTTTGGCTGGCTAGGGCTATGTGACCAAGGCTAAGCTCAGCAGGCATTAGGTTGCTCATGGACTTAGGGAGAATAGGCCTAAGGACCATAATTTGGGGTCATATCTGGGCATTGTCCAGAAAAGATAAGCCAATAGGGTCACGGCACACCAGATTATTGAAGGGTGAGTGAGGATGAAGAGCAATTAAAGACAATAGAGCTTGTTGTTGTCACTGTCAGAGATTATAGAACCAAGTTTTAGGTATAATATTCGCAGTGGAAGACATTTTTGGCTTCATTATGGAAATCAGAATTTAGGTGGCTTAGAAGTAGGCAATGGAGGAAAAGTTTTCACAAGGGAATTTAAATTTGTTTATTTTTCAATATTTTTTCTTCTTGTTAGTTAAACAATTTCTTTTTCTCTCTACTTTAAGTTTTGTTTTTCCTTTTTCTTACTTTTTCATGAAGGTATGCAAAATAGCCGTAGAAAGTTTGTCTTCGATTGTTGGTTTATATATTTTCTCAGAATTTTTTTATATTATTATTTCAGTCTCTGATTATAAACAAAGTTCAAGTTGTTTTCAACAGGTCTCAACTATTAATTCTTTCTACATATAATTGAGGACCCGTATAGAACTCGAAAGTCAAGTAAGTGGGCAGATAGTACTTTTTGAGAAATTTTGAAAAATTTTTTGATATATTTTTTTAAATTTAGGCTTTTTGGCCCATATGGAGATCGAAATTCATTTTAGCAGACAAATAGTAATTAATAACATTTCTGATACAATTTTTTTAACTCTTTCATATGATGAATTTTGAGATAAGGAATTAGAGTCCTTAGCTTAGGGCACAAAGTAAGAAACTGGTAATATTTTTGATAAATTATTAGAAATTAGTTAAAACTTTTTTATTTAATCTTATTGTATTAAGCTTTTTTATTCAAATAGAATGAAAAAAATGTTTTCCTTCAAAACATGTATTCAAATTTGGGATTCAGCGGCTTGCTGTATAAAAACTTTTGTCTTCTAAACTATTTTTAACACTTCTTATAATATAAATTTTTTTTTTGTTTTTAAGTAACTTTTTTCTTTTAAAAATATCTTTTGTGTAATATTTAAAATAGTTTTGCAATTTTCTTCTCTTCACTATATTTTTTATTCCTTAAAGCTCCCTCCCCTTTTTTCTTGTTGTTTTCCTTTAACAAGTTTTGGCTTGTTTGCAGTTGGTTTGTTTTTTGCATTTGCTGCTGCAGGCACTAGAAGTCTCCTAAAAGAAGCACCAAAGCATTAAATGCGCAAAAACTTTTGCCTTTTTTCCTTTTTTTTTTTTATTAACAAAAATACAAAAAAGAATTGGCCAAAATAAATTTTCTTTAATTTTTCAACAAAAACTTTATTTCTTTGTATTTATCTTATTCAGTAAATTAAGGTTAGTGTGAAGTTGGAATTTAAGTGGTTTTTTTTTCTTTAGCCAAAATGTGGTATGTTTTATTCCAAACAAAATGGAAATGTTTCAGAAAAGTTTTTACACCAAGTCTTTCGCTTTTGTTTGCTTGAATTTGAAAATATGCGTGAGATTATTTTGAAAAGTTTTCATTTTTATTCTTGAGTTTCTTGAAATGGCTCTAACACTTTTTTGGTGGCCGAAGTTGCTAACAAAAGAATACAATTTTATCAAAAAGTTGTGCAACACAGAAAATGCAAAAAAGTTTTTCTTTTTATTTTTTTATCTAAGATGAAAAGCAGTTTGAAAATAGCTTTAAAAAATACAATTTTTTAAAAACTTTAATGAAACAAGTGTTTAAAGTGCGTTAATATTTTATTTTTAAGAAAGCAAAGGCTCTAGGAGTATACTTGCTTGAAATTCATAGAAATTTTTACAGGATCTAAAGTATGTTTAAGCTAATATCTGTAAAGGATTTCAAAAAACTATCAATATTTTTCTTTCCAGTAGGGTAATTTTCTTTGAAAGACTTTAACTTAAGGCGATATAAATACTGGAATTGATAAAGTTTTATCATTTAAAGTACATATATACATATGTGTGAAAAATAAAAACATCTTATTATATTTCAATTATAAATTATGTTTTCCTCTGCATTATGTTCATTTTCATTTAAAGGACATAATGAAAAGGTTTATGTCCTTATAGTTTAAATAAGGCAATTTTAAGGTTTAAATTATATTTTATTAATAAAAGTTTTTTTTGTTAAATTTTAAAATAATAAGATTTTTTAATTTTGTCTTGTTTTTTACTTTTTAAAAAAGGACACTCTTGAGGTTGACAAATAGTATATCGGAATTTAAAGCAATTTTGACAGAGCAAGCATGGGACATCTAATGTCTGTACAAAAGTTCAATTATATATAATTTTTTTCTCTGCGTTACGGTCATTTTTCAATTTTAAATCCTTGTTTTAATTAAAAACAATACATTTGTAGTTTTTGATTGTTTTTTTTTTACTTTTTTAAAAAGGACTTTCTTGAGCTATGCAAACAGTATCTCGTAATTGAAAGAAATTTGGACAGATCATAAAGCATGTGATATCTTAAGTCTTTTACGTGTTTTTGTTTATTTTATTAGTTGAACTATTTGTTTTAAGACAATTTTATTTTCTTTATCAGGCTCAATTTCAAAACTTTACTAAATTCTCATTTAATTGCAAATGAAGAAATTAATATTTTTAGTTTTTACTACTTTATTAGCGTAAGTTAAGAAAGGAAAATTTTATTAAAAAAACAAGATTTTTACCGATACTAGCCGAGTAGAATGTATTTACAAAAAACAGCTACGATTTTCATCATCAGTACTCTTTGTTCGGTTGTTAGTTATTAATTTGTTTGTAAACATCAGCCATTAACTTACTGACCCATGTGGCGAGGTGAGTCGGCACGAAGTTTTTTCCACTTAAACCAACTAAACCAAAGCTTTTTCTTTTTTCCATTTCCTATTACTATACTAATAAAGTAGTAAAAACTTCATTCTTCATTTGCAATTAAATGAGAATTTAGTAAAGTATTGAACTTGAGCCTGATAAAGAAAATAAAATTGTCTTAAGTCTTACTTTTAATTTTTAATCTTTTATTTTTTTCTCTGCGTTATGGTAATTTTTATTATAAGGATATATGGGAAGGATACGAATTTATTTATTTTACAAACTAAAATATTATTTCTTTATGATAACCACTTCTCTTTTTTCCCTTTCGTTATATAAATTAACTACTGCAAGCCATTATACGATGTTTTGAATCCTATTCCTTCGAATTATCTATGTCGCAGTTGTAAAAATATTTAAAAGTAGAAAATAGGTTTTTACCTTTCTTCTGAATATGCTGTTTTAGCTGTCAGGAGACATATTGATGGGCAGTTATAAACTAATTGGCCTTAGTAAGGTACTAAGCTGCAGGTTAAATGGTTTGCTGAAATACCTTTCAGCCACGAGTTCGATTAAGCTTTTTGAGTCTAAGTCTAAGCATGGACTCTTAAAAACGACACATGTTTTAAATGTTGGGGCCATGTTAAACCGGATTCGCTCTAGAACCAGAAACACATTAGGACTTAATACTAAAATGGGAAACCTTAATCTGGGGCGAATGTAGGTAACAACGAAATATTGTAGCATAAAAAGGTGGTTGATAACTGCCAGTCGACAAGCTAAACTCGATCTAGTCTTCTGCAACGGCTAATGCCAGCACGTGGCACGTAACTAAATATACTAACAGCCAATGCAATCGTTCGCTAGTCATATATTACTAAGTCGAAAAGTAACCTGAGCTCAAATGATCTGTTTCTTTATACGTCGTCAGCTTAAATGCAAAACTACGTAACTGCATTTTTCAAAAATTAACAGGAGAAGCAAAACCATTTTCCTAACTACAGATGTAGTGCTTGTAGGTAGCTTTTTTGCATTCCTTTTTAAGTTTTGTTTGTAATATTAAAAACTCATTGTCATGTGCCTTCGACTTACAAATTCTTGTTAGTTACGTGGTTTTGGTTTTTAGCTAACGACATACAGATGCAGCCAGTAGCCCAACACCGTCTGCGCAGGGAACGGCCCGTATGGTCTTTGAGTTAAACCGTTTAAGGCCTGGCTAGCTGGTAAAATCCATAAAACTATAATAAAATCCCTCCTTTTGCAAAACAATAAGAGGTCAATAGAATTTAATAACCAATGACAAGATCCAATGTAGCATTAGGACTCAACGAAAATTAATTGAAATTTTTTAATTTATAAAAAATAGACTTAAATATTTGTGTAAAGCAATGTTTTGGGAAACATAAATACTGAAACTTATTTTTAAATTTGTATATGTAAGCTTCTTAATAGTTTCATTAGCTTTAATCAGTTCTTGATAAAAAAAAAATATTAAAATTTTATTGCAGGTTTTTGTAGTCCTTTAAGCATCTTGACTACAGAGAAATCTTTCTAAAATTTGTTGTCGAACATTTATTGAAAAAAAATTATTCCTTTTTAATTTTTACCTTCTTTCTATAACTTCCAAGTACTCAATAATATTTTATTTCCTTAAATTGTTTTCTGTCATTCACTTTCTCTAACATCATAGCACGTTTGCATAAATTTCTAATCTAAACATTTTCTTTCCACTTCATACAGCCTTTTAACACCATTTCCGTTTCCCGTATGAATAGCTGGCATACGAATAAGACACTATTGCAATCATTAGTGCACTCTATTTTTTTACAATTTAAATAAAAAGTTATTTTCAACTTATTGCAAGTGCAAATGGAATGAAAGGATTTGTTTGTTTGTAAATAAAACAAAAATTCGAAATTCAATAGAAAACAAATTAAGTGTAAAAAATTTCTTGACCAAATTGCAAAAGAAAAAAGAAATATTATTCATCGTTGCAATATTAAATTAAATTCCTGAACTTAATAAAGCACTTAAATAATAAATAAATTTTATATCTGTTGTCAATGGTTTTACGACAACTGCATATGCTTTAATAAATCTTTTATAATTGAAACATAATTATTAAACAATTAAAGTTTTTTTTAATTCATTTCGTTAAATCCAATTTTTAAGCCTTTTCTTTTAATTTATTATTAATTTATTTTTAATGTGTTCATTCATTAATTTTATAAATTCTTTTCACTTCAATTACTTCTGCAATCTGGATTTTACATGTTAAAAAACACAGCAAAAAAATTAAATTCTTATTTTAAAAATATTTTTTCCCACTAGAAAAATATGGAAAAAGTTAGTAAAAAAAATATTTTACATTAAACGGGGGAAATTACGACATTCAATTCGAATCGAACTCTTCGAAAAGAATTTTTTAATTTCTATTCAAATTGAATGCAGCAATTTTCCCATACCTTATTTGACACTTATAGGTGTGTTTTTGTAAAAAGTTTAAATATAACAAGGATTAAGAGATTTCGCTCACTATGTGTTCTGTTAATCCTTAATAAGCAAAAAATGTAATAAGCACAAATTTTTCATTTATTTAAAAACTAAAATATTCTACCAAAACACAATATAAGCTTTTTTTACGTTTCTCTCCTGTTCTCAAATACATTTTTCTAAACGCGGTTTTAAAGTCAAAATTTGGTCATTATAAGTACAAGAATTATTCTTTCTGTGTCTTTTTATTATTAAACGTTTTGAAAAAAATTGACTTAATTATCTAAATGCCCTCTTTCATAAGACTTCAATTTCGGTCGTATTTCGTATAGAAATAGTCACTTATTTTAATTTTTCCCGCCACAGTCTTCACTACAGACTACGAAGGGACTGATCGTTAAGGGCAATTTCAGACAAAAACTTTTAGTTTATAGGGAAGACTGTTTTATCATTTTGGTGCATTACTCCTCTCGCAGACATAATGCTGTTCACTGTGTTGCCCTGGGAAATAAATAAAAGAAAAAAATAAAGATTACTCTGAAAATGGAACAGACCTACAACGACACAGTTCCGATGTTGCTAGAACCAGTAAAAATGCCCATGAGTATTTTCTGCTCCCAAGGACAAGAGTATTTTGATTCTTTTGGCACACGGTACTTGCCACATAGATTTTAATATCCTGCAGCCGGTGGCCTTAGTCCAGCACCCGATCGCCTCATCCTTTAAATGTCGCCCGATCCTACTATAGAATTCGCACACTGGAGACAAAATCGAAGCAGTTACCATGTTGGCATTTGCCTAAAAGCCCGTTTGCGTCCACTTTTCTGCAGTTTAACTTTCGGATTTTCCATAGTGTCCCAGAACTCAGCAGAGTACAATACCCTCGAGTCCCTAGAGCACTGATCTGCAGCCCTTGACCAACTTTGACCAAATCAGGCTTGAACCCAGTTCCCTAAAAGCAGCTATCCGCATAAATGGTAATGCATTCTCCCCTTAGATCGCTTTTCTACCGAGATAAGTACGTGGCTTGCATTATTACATATAACTCCACTTGGAATATACTTCAGTTATTGTCCAGTCTGAATGTCTCCGCGATTTCAAGTAGTTCACTGAATATACCTACTTCAGTCCCAGTGTCCGTCTTAGACCCATTGGTGATCTTTTGTGTTCCCTCAAGAAGTAAGTGGCCATTTACCAATGTCCATTTGTCTGGTAAAAGTATATTCACGTTCGGCATGAAGTCTAGATATGAAGACAAAAAGTCAGACTTACTTACTATAATCCACAGCTGTTTGATCCTTCCAATTTCAGTCAGTATGCTGGCATGTTCCGAATGAAAATCGCACCATTTACCTACCGTTTTTGAGTCTTAAAGCACTCCTGGCTGCAGAGCTCCTAACAAAACGGTCCATAGGTAGTAGGTTCAGTATCGTATCAAGGCCAGCTTGTGGAGTGCTCTCAAGAACTTCCGTAATAAAAACCAAGGCATGACTTTGAACCTTATTTAACATTTTTCTGTGCTGCTCTGGCTTATGCGAGGACGCATTTAAGGTCGAGACAGTGAAGCACCTACTGTGCCAATGCCCGGCACTTGTCAGAAGATCGCGCCGTCACTTCGGCGAATACCTTACGGACCACTTATTGACGTCATAAGACTGAGACCTTTACGAGATACTGGAGTACGCTAAGGGCAGTCCCTAAAGACAGCATATCGCCAGCCCAAGTAACCATAGGTAGTTACAGGTCAAAGTATCGCCATATACATCGGATAGATTAGGGCGCTAGCCTCCGATTTTTTCCATTCGAGTTCCAGCAGGCATAGTGAGAAATCATCTCTTTTTCACACTTTCCTCGATGTTTCTTTTTGAGTTAAGTCTCCGGTCTAGTACAATACTAAGGTATTTAGCTTTTGTATAGAGCTTTAGCTCCGTTTCATTAAAGAGTAAATAGTACTAACTCCGTCTTTGCCTGATTCAAGTCTCTAAAAAAAATAAATATAAAAAACAGTTAAATATAGCCAAACATATTGCTTTAGCATACTTTCAATCGATTATATTTCTTTAATCTTATTTTTTGTAATAAAAGAGTTTTAATATTTTCTTAAAGTAGGACATAAAAAATTTTAAAAAATTAAATTTTTTAGTCTTGAGTATTCAAACATACATTTACGCTAGAACTGTCAAATCGCTAACACTTATCTTGTAGATTTGTTCTACACAAACTCGTTTGATTTCTAATTTAATCGATGTGGAAGCATATAAAGACGAAGCTAATTTTGCTTTCGATTATATATGTTTTTATAACGAGAATGTCTTAAGTATAAAGAAACAAACATATGTAAGTGCATATGTACATATGCAGATGTTACTTAATTTCCATTTTTATGTTTTACGTTTGTTGTTTACAAATACTCACTTACTCCCTCACTTTATTACAAACATACATTTGTATTTATATCACATACACGTTGTAACGGTTTTACTTACTAACGTATGCATTAATGTGCTAAAAGAATAGAAACTCTTACTGGTCTCTTGGGTTTATCAAATAAAAGTTGTTTCCAGCATTTTGTTCATGTCTTGTGAACATTTGACAAAAAATTAGAAAAAAGTAATAAAATAAATCAATTGTTTTTACTTCTTCTAAAGTTTGTTTTTATTTCATTTGCTACATTTGGTTTTTCGCTTTTTATTATTGGCTTATATTTGTTAAATATGCTGTAGAATTTAGTACTAAAAATACAACAAAAATAAACATACGTAGTAAATTGGAAATCATAGGAAGTCTAAGGCAGATATTTTCTAACTACGTTCAACCTTAAAGGAGTTTAATTAAATTAAAAAAAAAACTTTAGAATAAAATTTTCCAAAATTGTTTGCTAAACTTTCTTAAACTTATTGCCATACAAAAACATGAAAACTTCTTAAAACCAGCAGATTGCAAGGAACGTTTAAATGTTAAAATTTTTGTTCATTACTTGTTTGGTTTTCAAATTTTCCACAAAGTTTTATTAAGACAAAAGCATTTAAAACCATCCTTTATATAGTTTTTCTAAAGTTCTCCTGCCTACCAAAGGGCTAATTTTGCCAAATAGGTTAATAGTTTTGCAAAAAAGTCATGATTAAATGATCCAGGAAGTAAGGCAGCGGAAGTAAGGTGATAAGCCTTTTCTAATATACTGCCACCTAACATACTAATAGGCATGCCATTAAGTGTGTGGGTGCAAAAGAATATTAAAAGTTGTGTGTATTTTTAAACTAAGGAAAACCTCATTATGTTTTTAAAAAAACATGTTTTTAAGCCTTAATATTAAAAAAATTGTGTCATAGTTGGCCTTATTCGTAAGCTGCCATATATAGTTTTAAATGTCCCGGTTTTGACATAACCATAAAATATGTCTTTAAGAGTGTGCTCTTGACAACAAAGTTTACACTATTTACAAGACACTTAAAGTCAGTTGTATGTAAAATGGGAAAATTCGCTTAATCATCAATTATAAATTAAAAAGCGAATGGAAATATTAAAATATAAATTAATTGTTTCATATTTTGTTTTCAGTTATTTTGGAAAGAACTTTAAACTACACAGAAAGAACCCCGCTTTCTAAAATCAAGGATTTTATTCTTGAATATATCCAAAATCTTTCTTGAAATTTTTCAGTACGATCCGTACTTACATTTTCTTTAATCAAACCTATTTAGATTGCTTTAACAAATCAAGCAAAAAAAAAAACTTGTTTTAATAAATTATTTTACATAAAAAACAAAGTGGCTTGGTGGTCTATAGACTGCGCGCTGGTGCTAGAGTGCGGAAAGTCGTAGGTTAGAATCTCAGCTTCGATAAGTACAAAAATGATATTTTTAAATTATAAATTTTGAGTATCTATAAAATAAAAAGGAAATTATAAAAGTCTTTTTCTTTAATAAAGCTCCATAAGTCAAAAAAAAATTACATTTCACTTTTGAATTTTTTACGGCTTAAATCAATCCGTTTTAAGCTTAAATCAAGCACGGTTTCAAACTTAAATCAATCCTTTCTTGGCTTTAATGTGGCTAAAGATAAGAAATTCGTACTTAAAAAATTGTACTTGGAGTAAGAAATTTCGTACTTGATTTAAGAAAACCCACTCACCGTACTTTTGGCTTGATTTAAGCAAAGTTTACTTAGTTTATTCTTTGTGTGTATCACATATTGAATAATTGGCTCTTATTTTTTCACGTTTTGATGAAAATTCCACCACCATCACATTTTTTAAAAGGGGGTTTCCTTAAGCAAAAATATTTTTTGTAAAAACCACGTATTAAACAAAATTGAAAATTCTTTAAATGACCGCAAAAATTAAAAAGAAAAATAAGCTGATCCGAGGAATATTTACCACAACTCGACCTTGAGCGTAAAATTCTCTAAAACGACCCAACGCCTTGATCCTCACTGCTCTTCTAGCAGATATGTCTATTTCTTGAAGATCAAAAGTGGCCAGATGCAGTTTAGTGTTTAGCGCCCACTTTTTTTGTTTTTTATGGATTCGTGGTTTTCAAAAGTATAAATAAACCAATGGGATCACTTCAAAAAATCTAATATTTAATGTAATGACACTTATGATATTTCTGTAGTGATAATTAAAATTTTATACAAGTTAAGTACGTGTGTAAATTTTTTGTGTAAATTTAAAAAAAAAAAAAATTTTACAAAAATGCAGTGATTTATTACTCAATAATATAAGAAAACTACTAATAGCCATTGATATCAAATTCTCTGTAGTCAGTTAAAGTGGCTTTACATGGTTATACAAAGTATTTAGACTTTGTGGAATAAAAATATTATAAAATTCCTTATGTGTTTAAGAAAAGAGAATAAAAGTCGGTTGTTAGTAGTGTTCATGCTTACACAGATAGTGCTGGTATAACCAGCTTGTAATTTTTTGTGATAACGGCAGATGGTTTAAGTTTTACAATATTAACAAAAACAAAATGAAAAACTTATAAGTTGATTTAGATTGTTTGTGTTTTGTTTCAAAAAATTTAGCTGATTTCACTAGATGTTATTAGTACTGTTTCACACGTCTGATGTTACGTAAGTTTCTAAAATGTTTTAGAAAATAAAAAATTAACCTAACACTTGTCAAACTTATTATCCGTATTTTCTCCTACACAATTCATTATTTTTTTGCATGATGAGACTTTGTATAATTCTACAAAAATTTTTGACACGTTATAATGCATGTGTCAGCATGTAAAGTCGCCTTTAATGTAGGGTTTCTCTGTCTCTCATTTTTTCTGAAACTTTTTTTTTGTTTGCAAGCTCATTTTTTAAGTGACAGAATGTATTCTATAGATCGTGTTTGTTCTCTTTTTGGGTATATATACTTGAAATCTTAAATTTATGATTTTATGCATATTTATGTTTGCTTTAAGACTTAACACTCTATTAGTATTTATGTTCTCTCATAATAACAAAAGTAAACTCAATTTTGATTTCACATTATTCATTCAAATTTTATAAGTTTTTAAAGTCGCTTTCCAACAAAAAGGGGGGGTTTTTAGTGGGTGCGATCCCTACATACCAGAACTGTGACGACAGCTTCTGAGATGCGTTAGGCATTTTCCCTCCCTACCCGAAAAAAAAAAAAAAAAAAAAAAAGTCGCTTTCTTAATAGAAATATATCGTGACAGTTTAATAAATAAAAACATTTTAAAAACTATTTATTAGTCATTGTTATTAACATAGATATTCCAAAAGGACATTTTTCTTAAGACCCTTATGTTTCCTTTTTACTTAGTTTTAAAATCAAAAAATAATGATAAATACAATTTATATTAAGACATATATGGTTTAGGATTTGTTTATACTTACCAATGACAGAAATTTTATAAACTAGATATAACAATAATCGGTATTTTATAATAGTGATTGCCCGAATTAAAAGGATTCGTTTTATTGTAGACTATTTTTTATATATAAACATCATAAATTTTTTTTATAGCATCCACACGAATTTACAAAAATTTTAATATTATATGAATAAAAGCGCTCACATACATAAATATGATGCAAAGACAACATTCAAAAAATTCCAAAGCTATATTTATCGTAATAATTAAGGGATGAAACGTTGCACTTGCTCTATTTTAAAAGAAATAATTTTTAAACCAATAAAAATAAAATAAAATTAATAAAAATTAAATAAAATAAAATAAAATAATATAAAATAAAACAAAACAAAATAAAATAAAATAAAATAAAATAAAATAAAATAAAATAAAATAAAATAAAATAAAATAAAATAAAATAAAATAAAAAAAAATAAAATGAAATAAAATAAAAAATAAAATAAAATAAAATAAAATAAAATAAAATAAAATAAAATAAAATAAAATAAAATAAAAAAAATAAAATAGAATAAAATAAATTTTAATAAAATAAAATAAAATAATATAAAATAAAATAAAATAAAATAAAATAAAATAAAATAAAATAAAATAAAATAAAATAAAATAAAATAAAATAAAATAAAATAAAATACAATAAAATAAAATAAAAAAAAATAAAATAAAAAAAAATAATATGAAATAAAATAAAATAAAATAAAATAAAATAAAATAAAATAAAATAAAATAAAATAAAATAAAATAAAATAAAATAAAATAAAATAAAATAAAATAAAATAAAATAAAATAAAATAAAATAAAATAAAATAAAATAAAATAAAATAAAATAAAATAAAATAAAATAAAATAAAATAAAACCAAATAAATAAATAAATAAATAAATAACATAACATAAGGCAAAATTATATATATAAAAATATAGGTCGGGGTTCTTAAGGAAACCTCAAAATATATTTTTAATGAATCAAGCTGAAGGACTTGCAGGGAAGGAATTCTATTAAATCGTCTTACTATTGAAATAAAATTAATTAAATGAAAAAACCAGAACAGTTTAAAAAATAAACAGTAGATTTCAATATTTATTTGACTTAAATTTAATTCATTTTCTTTCTTGAAAAGCTTTTGTAAAGAAAACAAAAATTTTGTTTGTGTATATTAACAATAAATTTATTGCGGAAATTTAAATTTAATTTTGCTTGTAAACTTTTTACTATATTTGTATACCTAAATAAAACAAAATGTTTACTGCATACGTGACAATGCTTTAATGAATTAATATTATTGGCGTTACCTGTTATTTGACAGCAACATATAAACGTGTTTTTATTACCAATTTCGTTGCTGTTAAAAAATTATTTAATAAATCAAATACAGAACAAAACAAGCAACTTCGAACATTGTAAAAACATATGTATGTATGTACATATTCACATTAATGTTTAAATTAAAAAAACATACATATAACAACATCATTTAATTCTTCTGCTCTTAATATTGTGAAACCATAGAAAAAAGAAAAAAAGCAATTATTGTTGTTATTTGTTTAATAATACAGACATAAAATCGCTAAAAAAAAAAACAGCAACCAGTTTAACACTTAAGCTAAAAAACGAACACAGCACGCACACACATACCTACCTTTAATAAACAATTTTATGTGGAAAAAAAGTGCTGCCATATGTAAATAAAAAAATAGATTTTTTTTTATTAAAATTGTTAAATTTTATTGCCAAATATATAATATTTAAGACTCATATTTAAGTACTAAGAGGATAAAACTATAGGAATGGACAGTATCATCTACAATGAATTGTCCAATTAAGGTACTTTAAAGCTTATAAAAGCCAGAAATCATTAAAGTCAAAGCAATGAGTTCATTTTAATAACTATTACTACTTACATGTACTTAGAAGTATACCCAGAAACTGCAAAATCCTTCTAACTTTATTGAAAAAAATTTCGTTATAATCACAAATTTGCTATATATGTGCATGTTTCTAAAAATTATAACATAAAAGAACAACTTAAAAACTCGTACATTACTTAAACATACTAGTACAACAACAATTATTATTATTTTACCTTAAATAATAGAGTGATTCCAAATTATTTTCTTCAAAAAATCCATATATAAAGGGACATATTTGAAATTTTTTTTTGTTCAATTTAAAGTAGCCTTTAAGTACCGATTTTGTGTAAAAATTTCGTTTCAAAACAAATTTTATATTAGATGTTTTTGAATATGCCCTGAAATCTTTAAGTTTTATGTAAAAGAAGGGATTATTTCATATAAAAATTTCTTATAATGTTCTAAATTATTAAGGGGAAAAAACTTTAAGCATATGGCAACATTGTTTATAAAACAAATAATAAACACATATGAATGCAGGCAGCTGTTCAATATTTGCTCATATTCACACATTAAAATTGTTCGAATAATTTCCTGCGTACGTGAGAGTTAAATGAAACGCATAATTTTTGGTAATGATTGCAAAACAAATACTCAAGGACATTGGGTTCACAAAAGATATATAATTTAAAAACACAAATACAAAAAAAAAAAATTAAGAAGTGAATCAGAGAAAACGTATACACACTGTTCCTGTCAAAAAATTTACTTGGTCTAACAAATAATTTTTTTTAATTCCATTAGATTTTTGAAATATGTCAGATATTATGTTTTCTAAGTCATTACATTTGGAGTATAGGGTAGTGAAAAAATCATTCAAACTTTTTTAAAAAAATTTAATATAAACCTTAAAAAACAGTAAGAAATCTAAAGGTCATTAAAAAAGGCCTGTATGGGTATGAAAAAAAAATCCAACAGGGACTTGTAAAGCAAACACTTCTATCAGAAAAGCAGCTCGTTAAGTAAAAACTTCTAACTGTTTTGTGCGCGCAGATAAAACTCGTGTTAAGTTTAGAAAATTTCAGATAGGAGTCCAGTTAATAATTTAGAAGTAAAAGTAAGGAAGTAAAAATTAAATTTAAGGTGGGCGATTAACGAGGTTTTTTAAGGAAAATACCGGACAACAAAAAAACTACTAAAATTTCAAAAGAAGTTTTTTGTTTGACAAACTATTTGTAGTTGTGGCAAAAGAAGCCAGTTATTTGGAGCATCAGGATTTTTAAACATAGATATAAATATATTTTTGATCCAATTTGGCATCCCCACAGTGGTATTCAATCAATACTGTCAATTTTGTACCACAAAAGGCAAAGCCTCTTAAATGTCCAAAGCTTCGGCC
Organism: Melanophora roralis; assembly: GCA_963583895.1. Lineage (NCBI taxonomy): Eukaryota > Metazoa > Arthropoda > Insecta > Diptera > Rhinophoridae > Melanophora > Melanophora roralis. The sequence goes on along the minus strand of OY757191.1, from coordinate 10,843,366 downwards.
TGTGGAAAGATTTTAGAGTTCTTTAAAATATTATATAAAAAACACAGGAATGGCGTTCCAGCACATGTTATCGTAAATGGGTTACCTCATTAACAGAGAGGATTCCCGGAAAAGTAAATAATATTATAATTAATGACAAATTTGTTATTATACTTATATCAATAAAATAACGTATTTTTTGTTAATTTTATATTAAAAAATATTAAGTTTCCGTCTTTATTATTTCTCTCGACCTTAAAACTTATTGAAAAAAACCCAAATGGATATTTCACATATTTCCCCTTGAATATCAATTTTTAATATCTCGAGACTCTTCTAAGACCCAAGAAACATAATTTTTATTTTTCATTCGCATATTCATACGTGCTTCGTGGAACTAAGTATTTAGCAATTTACCTTATTCTTGTTAAAAAATCAATGGGTTCTTAAAATCTTGTTTCATCCTTAATATTTTAAATTTAAGGCAATTTCTAATCAAATTTTGTTTAATTATAATGAGTTTTTTTCCAACTTTATTTTTAAAATTTACTAGCCGACAACCCAAACATAAATTACAGCCAGTATATCATGTAACATGTTTTTAAATCTGTTTTGCAAACAAAATTATTTTTGATTTTTATATTCAGTGATTGTAAAATAAACATAAACAACTGCTGCATTTATAATTAAAATAAATGAGCAAACATCCACTACATGTAATACAAAATATAAAGGAAATTTTTACAGAAACAACAAGAAACATAATGTTGAAACCAACAACAAAAATAAAATAATTTTTTCCACTTTAATTGAATTTAACGCAAAATTTAAATAAAATTAATTGTTGAGGTTTTGCGGGTTTTCAAGCCGCAAAAGCAATAAAATCAAAAAGGGTATTTTATTCCGCAATAGATAATATTATACTCGTTTTAGTTTTGCAAAGAATAATAATAAGAGAGATGTAGTTTTAGTATAAGTTGCATTTAAAAACAATGCTTCTGACTTTAAGGATCTTTAGACAATAGACATGCATGATCTTATTGACTTTTTTGTTTACTAAAGATTACTTAATACGTTTGTTATTGATAAGAACATATAGAAGACAAAAGTCATCAAGCTGCTGTCAACTCTTGAAAAATTTTAAAACTTCCCACATCATGTGTCACGAATAATGTTTAAGTTCACTAGCTCCGAAAAAAAATTGGCAACGTCTTAAGAATGAACATAGATACTGCAGGCTTTCAAAGAATTATATGAAGGAAATCATACACTGGGAACACCAAGGCTTTGATGAAAGACAAAGTTGAAAAATATTAAAAAATCCTTGGTTAATCAGACTAGAGACATCAAAAAACGACATAAAGAACATTTCTTAAGCTGACTAAACCCTACAATAAGCTCTAGTGCCACTTTAGTAAGTAAGTAGATGAGATACATCAGTAAACTAAATGAGTTAAATGCAGCCTTTTAGACAATCAGCTAAAATGGATTAAAGGATTTCAATAACGATCTTAGCGTCATACACCATTCAACCGCTTTATAGAAAAAAATTGTATATTCAAGTGGAGTAAAATATTATTATTATGAAATTAAAATGGCTGTAGACACAGTGGATGGTGTCTCAACAGAAGTAACGAAAATTTGCTTGTTATTTTGCCCGATAAAAAAATTACTTTTTAATGTATATTTTTCCTTTAAGTTAAGTAAGGTAGAGAAAAGTTATGTTTATTTTTCAGATCTTAAGGTCACAAATGTAAGCTCTATGTCTCAAGTACTAGCAAGAAAAAAACGATAGCCCAGGGGTTACAGTTTAACTTGTCCAATGCCCTAGGCTTCAATCCAGCAGTCATCTTGTCTTACTAACTCCAGTAAGTTTCTTTAGGTTTCAGAAGAAATAAAGCCTAAAACAGGTAATCCTTAAACGTGCGAGCATTGGACAGAATATCATTATGTAGTCTCTATATTCTCTGGTAGCCCACACAACCTACAATCATTACTAGTCAGTAACCCTGCTTTTTTTTGTATAAAGTGCTGTCCAACAACGACATCCTACTATCCCCACTAGAAGTCAGCAATCACTGCTGAAAAAAAATAGAAGAAATCTTAGTCAAACTTTTGCCATAAAATCCTCACATAGTTCTGGTGACGCTACACGATGTGTTACTTACCCAGATTCCTAACTAACCTTCACGTTAAATTATGTAGCTCTTTCGTAAAAATGAAGTGAAAAGCACGCAGGTTCATTATTCTTAACATAAACCAATGCACCTCTTGCTTGTCAGTTCGTCCTTTATATTTCATTACCCTAAATACCTTTGTATTGACAAGCTCGGTATTAATGAATCTCTCTTACAGCACACCGTTTACCAAAAAATTTCTTGCACACTTAAAGAATCATTGAGCAGATAAGGTTAGCTTATATTATCTTGATTTCGTTAGGTAATGCAGTCATAAGGAAGTTTGCAGGACTCCGCGAAATAGAATTTTTAATAGATCCGAACACCCCTTTTTTTTAATTCCACTAATTCAAAGTTATAGGTCTGTGGTCTAGGCGAATGCCCGTAAACTAACAGTATTCCTCTATAGTCAAATTCGTTTACCCAGAAAATCTGACTTGAAGTATATATACTGGCAAAAAAATGTGTTGATCGTCAAATACATATCCCCAGACAACTTAATCTCCCGTGGTTTGTAGGCGTTTTGTCATTAGTACCTTCTTGTGGCATACTCGAGTTTCAAGCAAACGAGTCTTTAAAATTGTCTTTAAGATCCTTTAACAGAGTTGTACTAATAGCCTTGTTTTTTTCTGCAGAAAATATGCTGAAGAATTTTTATGTATATTTTTGTTCATCAATGTCCACCATACCCCCGCGGAAGATGTTTAAAAAATTTTTTTTTATTTTTGTTAGGCACTAAAATTTTCTGTATAAGAAAAGCTTTATAAATTTTTTTTCTTTTTGGAAATTAAATTTAATTTAAAAAAATGCAATATCAATCTTAAGCTGTTACCTAAAGTTGTATATAATTCCCTTTGTCCCCTTTTAGTTAAAACATATTTTTGGTAACAATTTGATTATTATTTCAAAAACTGTATTTGATTAATAACATAAATATTGTAACAATAAAATTTAACCCCTTTCTTATAAGCAGCTGTTAATTCTTCCATACTAGCTAAGGAAAACCTGCCTCTTCAATAATAAGTTATCTTATAGTTAAATTCACTAAATTTCGGTATTCAGTTAAAATGATACTAAAATAATCAATAAATAAAAACAACTACATATATACAGATAACAGGTTGGAAACTAACAGCTGTAAACTCAATTTAAATCAAGCAAAATAATCGGATTTATAGTGTACATATCAACGTACGGATGTGTATACGCAACGCCTTGGTCAACTGGAAGCACAGCGTATGAGTAATATTTTACATAAATAATTTCAAATACACTAGTATTACTCAAATATTTTTTAACACTAGGGAATTTTTGTTCATATCTAAATATAATAAAAGCCTTTTTTTTTGTTTAAATATTTTTTTTTGTTTTTAGATTTAAAAAAAATAATACATAAATTTTGTCGCTAACATAACTTTTCAAAGAAGCACGTTTCGAACAAACACGTTTTTAAAGCCCCATGTTAATATATATAAAGTAAAATACTCATTTTTCTTTTTTTTTCTAATGCCATAGTTTTATATACATATGTTATCGCTTTTACATAATTGAGAGGATTTATTTTAATATAAATAGCTGGAAAATCTTTGTTTTCAACAGCTACTTGTATTTAAATTCTTTGCTGTTAGTTTCATTTTTCATTTTTATCTTTTTTCTTTATTTTTTAAAGCCGCCAGCTTAACATATGTTTGATTTCTTTTTTGCCTTTTATTCAGATGTCTTTTACATTTTTTAAAAAAACGTGGAAAAATTGTCAACATTAAAAAATTAAACTTGAAAGACATACCCCGGGCAAAATTTTAAATAACAACAACCGTAAAAACGTTTGTTTAAAAAAAAGTAATTTAGCCTTATTTAAAAATTTTTTGCCTTAAAAGTTAGTAAATTTAATGCAAATCTTTTTTCAATGAGTTTTAAGTTTTTGTTGTATATTTCTTAAAACGGAGTTCTCCTACATTGTACAAACATTTAGAGTCAAAACAGGCGTTTAAGTATGTACACTTTAATGCATTAAATCTAAACCTTTTATCTAAAATAGCCTTAGCATAGTCCTGAATATTTATTTAACAAATTTTTGATTACTTTATTTTGTCCAGTATTTATTGAAAATTTTTAAAAAAGAAATAGAAATTTCCTGGAAAAAATAAGGCACAATTGCAATATATTTTATGATCAATTAAATTGTCTATATTCTCAACTTTTTCAAGATGATTTTTACCAACTCTCCAATACAGGATTTGGAAACCCATTTCATTTTTTTGGTATAACTCTTCATTATAAAAATAAGGCAGAATCGAAATAATAAAAAAGCACAGAAAAACAGTTTACTTGCGACAACAGCCCTTGTGCACTCTTTTTAAAAAATTACTTTGAAGGTGCCATAACTTAAGCGTTGGCGTATTTCCACAGAAGTCAGTTAAGACCAATTTATATTTTTTTAAAAAAATTATTAATTATTTAAATTTTATCAAAGTGCTTGCAATATAATACCTTATTTATATTAAAAAAGGTAAAAACTTTATACTAAAGATCTTTAAAAATTTTAAACCATTCAAAATTGAAATTACTAAATTTTACAAAAAAATTTAAAATTTTAAAGTTTCACTTAACATGACCTTAACTGATACTCGTACTTCTTATTTGTTTTTTTGACTTTTGCAATTTCTATACACCTTGTGCTGCCCTGATTTGATTTTTGTTTCTTTACCGAAACTAAAAAAAAAGAAAATGCTCTTGTTAAACAGGAGTTGGCTAAAAGCCTTAAAAACACTTGACAGAGGCCAAAACTCAAAATTTAAGATAATCAAGTGCAATTTGAAATAACTTTGCCGATTTTTAAAAAAAATTTGATTTAAACTAATAAATAAATTATATAAACAAATTAAATTAACCCTTTCAATACTGACGGGACACATGTATCCCGTTGAGTGTTCTCATTTAACTAAAGCACAATTATTAATATATTTTTGTATGTTTTTGCATCCCATCAGTGTTTTGCATGTTCACGTATTATTATTTATTATTTTGTCCGTCATTATACGAATTTGAACACGAAAAAGCTTTAAATTTATATATGGAATTAGCATGTGCTAGTTTAGTGGGTGTAAGATTATGTTTTTTGTAAAATTACGAGCGATTTTATTTATAATTTATTGAAAAATGACGAAGTAAGTTAATATTCATTCATATAAATAGTTACCAACTAAGAATTAAAAAAAATATAAAAGATAATTGGAAAAAGGTTGTATATGGGTCATATGTATCCCAGCAGTAACTTTGACTGGGCCACATACGTCCCAACAGTGTTGCATAACAGCTAATTTATTTTTTGCTTATAATTAGTGAATGTTATCAAAAAAGAAAGCGCCAGAGAATCCTTGACGATAAAAATATTTGAAACTTATTGGAGAACCCTGACTCTGAAAGTGGCACTGATTTCGATGGGGAAAACATTCTCGATACGTGTATTCAAAACTGGATACACGTATGATATTGATTTATATTGTGGAACAGAAACAGTTTCGTGCGATGGTACTCTTGGAGAACAAGTTGTAAAAAAACTGTGTTCCACTCTTTCAAATCCTTCAACCCTTTTATGTTGTTCTTGGGTTTTTACTACCATTAATTTAACTCAGAGCTTAGATTTTGGCTAAGTTGGAGCAATTACGAGAAATAAGAAATTTCTACCAAATTTTGATGGTCTAAAACTAGAAAAACGTTACTACATTTTTAAATTAAGCCGTTCTATGATTTGTAAATGGCATGACACAAAGGAGGTTTTGTTAATCAGCAATTGCCATTCAGATGCCGTAGTTAACGTTAAAAGAGCCAACAAAAAGGAGAGGCCATGGATGGCTTATGCCCTGAGGCCATTTCTTTTTACAACAAATACATGGGCGGTATGGATCTTTCAGGTCAATTTTTATAATCCTGACAGAAAATCTGGAAACTTGTGGAAAAGAGTTTTTCAAAAACTACTTATGATTTGTGTTTCTAACGCTTGGATCCTTTTAATTGACATATACAAATACCATTAATTGAGTTTCTCGTTGAATGTGCAGATCAGCTTCTTGCCTACGGAAAAGAAAAAGCGAAAGCTAAACGTCGTAATACAAAGCGGGCGTCCTTCATTGCGATCCAAAACACTTTCGGGAGTCGGAGAACACCTTCGTTTTGAAGAAACAAAGTGTCGAGTTGCAGCAGCTGTGCAGATAAGAAAAACGAAACGTACGAAAATGATTTGTGATTCTTGTAATATTTCTTTGTGTAAGCTATGTTTTGCTAAATATCATTCTAATTAACTCACATTTGTAATCACTGTATATTTATACTTATTTCTATCAATTAATCAATACATATGACATAATAAAGGATTTCAATTCCAATCCCTTTTGTTTTGTTTTTCTCTAATTATGTTACTGTTGGGAAGTATGTGTCCCACAGTCATTTACTAATGGCACACCCTTGTCCCAGGATATTCCTCTCTTCCTGATTATCCTTTGCCTAAACGCAGGCAGCGGAACATAATTGAAGTCATAATCAACCAACCACATGAGAAATAGAGTGTGTATCCTCAAAAAAAAATCCGTATTGAAAGGGTTAAACAAAATATGAACACTATTTCAGTAAACTAATCTTGTTTCTTACTTATCTGTTATTTCTTAAAGTAAAGAAAAAATAAAATCTTTTACAAAATATATTTTCTTTTCCGTTGAAATTTACAAAAAATACCTATTGTATTCTTCTTAATTTCTTAAAATATCAATATGACATATATTTATGTTTTTTGACTTTTGCATTCATCTCTTTCTAGACAGTTAAAGTGATGAATTCCCTCGATTTCAACAAATAGATTTCAGGGTGTGTGTAGATATCTATGAAATAAATATTCTTAATTTTAACACGAATTTAATGTCTTACTTCTTAAAACTATCAAAATAAGTTTACCTATGAGGTACTTACAGAAGCAGTTTATTATTTAAAAAATTACAGATTTAACAGTGAGGAAAAAATGGTACGAATGAGTAATTTTAATTTTGTTACCAAATTTTATATCACTCATACGCATACGTTTATCACTTATGTGTGTTTATATGTAATTGTAACGCCGAAAAATTATGGTCTAAGACACACTGTTAGTTATACGAATCGATCCAGGATTACTTCCCGAGAATATTAAATTAGATGTGTTTGTCTGTCTATCTGAATAATTGTAAGTCTACGATTTTAACTGTGTGTTCATAAATGATGCCCTTATTTTAAAATGTCAGATTGAAATACACGGCTAGTGAGGTTTTTATTTTTTTTTATATTCAAAAAAGAATCTAAACTTAATTTTAAACAATTAGATTTGGTAAAAATTTTTTTTAATTTTTGGCCTAATTTTTCAAATATGTACTATGAATAATAAAAATTTTTTTATATATATTTTTTCTATTTTTGTGTATTGAAGAATGCGAATATATTTTAATTTTAATCTTGCTTGTTGCAGTTTAATTATTTGACTTGAAAACTGGTCATAACATTGATAATAAAATAATGCGAATGATTGACATTAATCTGATAGACAATTTTCATATTAATCATACGCAATGGTTATAGATAATATTAAAATTGTGTGGGTTGAAGCGAATATTATTATTTCAGGGACTGTAAGTAAAAATGTTGTATTTTCGAATTTTCAATGACAAAAATCTAATATAAAAGATATAATAATTACATTTTTATTTATTTATTTATTTTTTTTTTTTTTTTGAAGAAAGAATTATGTATTATATTTTTATTTAGTATAAAAATAAAAAAACTTTATCTTATTATAATTGATTTGTATAAAAATTCAAAAATATTAATTATAAAAAACATTATAATAATAATTTTTTACCAAAAAATTAAAAAAATTAGAAAAAAAATATTTATAATTTTTTTAAGACTAATTTTTTTTGAATAATTATAACGGCCCTTGGTTTATAAAATTTAAGTATTTATTTATTTAGATAAACATTACAAATCTGTGCACCTTAATAATCGTGATTCAGCGTTTAAATTTTTTTTGCTTGTCCCAGAAAAAGTCGAAACAAGCACAAAAAAAAAAGAAAATTTCTTTTCCGTTTCATTTAAAAAATTCCATCTAACTCTAATTTGATTTTTATGGGGACAAACTAAATTTTTTTCTACCAACATATACAATGAAATATTTAAAAAAATGTCGCTTATGCATAGATATGTACGTCTGTTAAAATAATTTAAAATTAATTCCAACTACGATCATTATATTTGTTATTCCTATACAAAACAAAATGTTTAAACAAAAAAAAGTGTTTTTAACGTATCAAATTTACAACGGTTTGTTTACTTTGGCTTCTTGGCATAGAAAGTTACAACAAAAATACTTTTGTTCTTATCATTTAATTCTAAAAATACATATTTCACTTTTTTCTCTTTAATTTATATGGATTAGTTTTGCAACTTGTTTCCTCTTTTATTTTTGTTCCTATCTTTGTTGGTTTGCTTATCTGCTTGAGGTTTTTAAAAACAAATTTGATATTAAACATTTTTAAGGCTTTATTTGCTTGAAAAAATATATATTTGCCTATATTGCGTCACTAATTAAATTTTTGCTTTTTTTGTTGCTGCTAAAATTTTATTTTTATTTAAATGTTTGTTTTCCTTAATTTTTTATTTTTTTATTTTTTCTATGGCTTAAAAATTTTGTGTGTCAGATTTATGCAAAAGTGTCATTTCAACCAAACGAAAATTAATGTTTGATGTAGGAATATATATTTTAAATAAACCAAATGCTTTAACTTTATACCCAAGATTAGAAAGCAGACCGCCAAAACAGCAAATGAAGCCAAATATTAAGCTGTTAAGGAAAATTTACAACTTAGCTTTGCTTTAGCCCCCCCCCCCCCTCCCTTTTCCTTTGGGCACAAAAAAGTGAAATCCATTAATGTAAGTTTATATATATGCAAATGTGTGCGTAAGATATGTTTTTATAAACAACATTTCACTTTAGCTTTTAACTGACATATTTTTAGACATTTGAATCCCTATTCAATTCATGTCAAACAAGTCGCCTTTTCGTTTGCCCTCACTTAGTTATGTTGAGAATTATTTCAAATATTTGTCAATTCAAATTAAGAATTTTTACGCATTTATTTGTTATTTTTTTTTTTTGTTATTTGGTTAAGAATTTAAGAAGAAGAAGGAATAAAAACTACAAGTTAAATATGCCAGTAATTTACTAATTAAGTATGTTATTCAATAGTCAATTTGAGTGATTATCTTCATAAATTTTTTTGGCATTTAGTTGATTAAAAACATGTTTGGTTTGCTTTACATTAAGTAAAAATAGGTTTAATTAAGGGAAGCTACACAAAAACAAACACAATACAAAAATAAAACAATGAACATGAAATACTAAACAAACACTGGGATAGAATTTTGGATAAAATTTTTAAAAGAAACTTTATTATAAAAAGATTTAGATCTAAGAATACCACAATCCAAACAGTAATGAAAGCAACGTTTTCTTTCTATAGCTTTGAAAACTTTTAATGATTTTAAATGTATCTTAGTAACTGTTTTTGCTTCATTCTACTATTAAAAAGAAACCCCCATAAAATTATATCATTATTACCAATGAATATCCTTAAGATAGTCAAACATATTAAGAAACTTATATCCTTTAGGTGAGTGATACAGGTAATTTTAACAACGGCAATCAGTTTGTAGTTTACTGGTTAATAAACCTTTTTATTGTCCTTGATTCTGTAAAAAGTATTTGTCTACGTTAAATATTTATAAATAGTTCCCTTAAAAAACTAACAGCAATATTTTCTTAGATCTTTAAATAAAGTTTTGATTTCAAGAAATTTATTTTCTTAAATAAATAAGAAACCTTGAAGGGTTTATAAAATTCGTTTCGGTCCAAACACTTTAACTTGTTCTAAAAGAAGTCGTTTCCTTCATCTGTTTAAACAAGAAAACGTAATTAATTAAGACAAGTAAACAAAACCGGAATTCTTTAACAGCTTGAACATACATACATATCGTACAAGAGCTTTTGTTTACCTTAAAGCTTAGTATATCCTGACAATAACAGCACTTCCTTACCAACACACATACATGCAAACATGCATATTCTGCAAAAGGAAAAAAAATATTTAGATATTCCTTGCCATTGGCAAACATCAAAAACCTTAAGAAAGGGAACATTGATTGTTATCTAAGAAAACAAAAACCAAAATACACATAAGTAGAATGTTAAGGTGTTGAGGTAAAAGACGTAGCTTTTAAGTCCTAAGCGGCAAGCAAAAAATATGTGTGCATTAGGTTTACCCTTGAAGTTCAAAATAACTAAAGTGTTTGTACAAAATACAAGCAATTTGTAACTACAGAACTCAGAGTTTTTTTTTACCGGCAACATATGACGTATTTAACAATAAACTTTTAAATTTTTCCTAACGATCCTGGAAGCTGATAAGCTTACTCTAGCAATGAGTGGAAACGTGTTGTTACAAATTTGGTTATTATAAACTTATTTTCAAATCTTAAACTCACATTTAACCGTTTAAGGATACCTTTGGGACACCCTTTGCCTTTTGTGTAGTATTTTTTGCGTGTTAATGGCTTCTTGATATTTATTTGGTGATTGCGTGTTCGTTAAATTGTAAATCATATTATTTAAATTTAATTATACAAGTAGCGAGATTAAATCATTAAAAGACTAACAATGAAAACTAGTTAAATGTACTAACAAGATTGTTTTGACATCTTTCATGTTTTTCTAAAAGGAAGTAGTAGATTATTTAGAGACTGTAGACTTGCGGTTTTATTAAATTTAAATAATCTGTTTTAAACAGCAAATGGTTGTCTAGACAATGAAATAATCAATTTAGATTTTTTTAAACTATATAAAGTCTGCGTACACTAATTTGAGCTATATGGATCACTATAATTTTGGCTTCAAAATTGTAAGAAACATACAACATAAGAAATAATTTTTATTTTTTTTCAGCCTAAGTTTGTTTATTGGTTTCAGCCTAAGTTTGTTATTGGTTTCATCGTCTGTCCTGCGAATTTCAATCAACATTTTGGCTAGTTACTTTAGCCTTTTTTCTAAAATAAAGTCTTTTGATTTCAATTTTTTCATTAATTTTGCGTTTGGTTTATTGTTGCCATACCAGCATAGATATTAGTTGGATTTCTTTCTAAAGGGAAAAAGAGGTCAAATAATACCATTGAAGTTCGTATGGAAACCCTTAAGTTTGCAGTATAAACAATATGTTTGGCAATCTGAGCAAATTCTTTATTTTTATGACACCAAAATTGGCCCTACGCTCCTCAAGAAAATAATTTATTAATGTTAATAATATTTAATGTCTGTTTGGTTTTATGCCTCTTAAAAAGCCATTACTTTTATCTTTATTTCTTTCTGAGAAGCAAAATTACTTATTGTCATTGATTTCTATATTATAAAGATTCTTTATATTATTAGATTCTATTTTTGATGTGAGTTTATTATCCTTTTTGTTAAGTTAATTGCATAGCACTTGAAGAAGAAAATTCTTAAATATAACCACCTTCCATTATAGACAAAACCCTTGTTTACCTTCTCGAAGTATCAAGTGGTTAACTTTGAATTAATCTTAAAGGTTATTGGAGCAACTAAATAGATCAAGTACAACCCTTTGCTTTGTTTAAATAAATAATCACATTTGTAAAGACAATTACCATTTTAGTATTTACATTTTATTTTTTATATTCCTTTTTCTTAATCATACTGAAAGTGAACTTTAGTGAAGTAACTTGAAAAACAAAACTCTTGTGTGCGTTTAACAGGCACGATTTTTTGTCCTTCCCCCTACAACATGATTAAGGTGGCTGTACAAACTTTGTATATTAAGAAAAAACTTTTAATCATTTGAAATTCTCTATATCTTTGCATTAGAATCCTGAAGTTTGCCATGAAGTTCGGTGAGAACAGAGGGTCTTTGTCAATGTTGAGCTCTGCTGATGATGGTAATAAGATTTATACAATATGCACTTACCAAAATTGATAAAAAATTATAGGGCTAAGTCCCACATATAACTATTTACCCTTAAAATTTCAGGGCTGATTGCAATATATTGGCTGTGGTTATCCACAACACGATTTGAAGTATGCATTAAACATTCAGCATGATAGTTTACACTTAGAAAATAAATTTTTGTTTTACTAAGTTACGTTAAAGGTGTAGTTTGAAAATCAAGTCTGTGGTACAAAATTATATAAGCATATTTCGTTTAATTTTTTTTTCATGTTTCCGTTTTTTCTGTAAATTTAAAAATTTTAAAAAGAAATTTAAAAAATTTACATTTTCATTAAATTAATTTAAAAAAAATATAATTGAGCATACTTTTCTCTTCTCCTTCTTCTTGACTGACTTTCCACAACCTCGTTAAGCCAAGATAATACTGATCTTCTGTGCCTCGACCGTGTGCGCTCTTTCTAAAATTCAAGATATTTAGATCAGCAAGACGTTGTTTGACCTTATCTTTCCAACGGAGCTCTGGTTGTCCCCTTTTCCTCATGCTTTTGAGATCGTGTTTAAAAATCTTTCTAGCAAAAGCATCTGCTTACATTCGTACAGCGTAGAAAAGCCAACGCCATCTTTCTGTTTTTATGCGTTTTACTACAGCAATGTCATCATACATCTCAGGATTCATGATTCATGCGATGGCGATAATCTCCATTAACACAAATCGGCCCATATATTTGACAAAGAATCTTTATCTTAAATACCCCATGTGTGGCATCATCTGCTTGCTCAAGTACCCATTCCTCAGCAGCATATAAAATCACAGATAATATAAGTGTCTTGTTTAGTGTTATTTTCGTTCGACAAGAACTGTTTACTCAGAGCGAAAGTAACATCCACTTGCCAGTATTACTCTTCTTCGTAATTTCAAGCTGAAGTTTTTATTTTATTAATGGCGGTACTAAGGTATACAAATTTCTCAACAACCTCGAAAATATAGTCACCAACGTTCACAGTTCCATCCAATCTAATAGATTTTCTGTTTGTTGAAACCATTAACCACCAGATCCTTTTTCCATGACTCATTCTCAATATATGCAAAATCAGCAGTATATTATTCTCCAAAATTTTTACCCTTGTAGAGGATACCCTTTTCTTAATTTGTTTTCGTTTATATGTAGGCAACTGCACTCCTTCACTTATCCAAAAAATTTTTTTTATTGGGTAGGTATTGTAGAATAATTTTTTTTTTAAACAGACTTGAGGTCGAAAAATTTTACAAATTGTTTTCGTTAAAGAGCGTATCAAAAAGTTCATAAAAATATTTACTTGGGGGAAAATAACTGATTCCCTTGTTCCTATTTTTCTCTCTTTTTTTAAAAATGTATGCATCATTCCATACTATACTCTGTAGCAGGCTTGAGGTAAAAAGCTGTAATAAGTAGATTTCCAGATATGATATGGATATTAAAGAGCTCATAAAAATTATGCAAATATTTTCTTGCTCCCCTAAAATTTGTTTTTGCCACGAAATTGGGTACAGCTGTTATGAGGATGGCGACAGTTACCATATTTACTGAGATATATGGAAAATTCCACGTAAAATGGCACGAATTTGGGAAAATCAATTTTTTCTCTGTTAAAAAATTAGATTAATTTAGGATCGAAATATAAATTAATTGGTTTATATTTCAGTGTTGTTAAAATAATCGCATATTGAGTAATCGACTCTTCTTTTTTCTACATTTTGGTAAAAATGTCACACCCGTCACATTTTATAAAAGGAAGATATAAGAAAAAAATATTTTTTTTTGTAGAAAAAATGAATCAAATATGAAAATTAATAAACAAAAAAAAATATTTCCATTCACAAAAATATTTTACACAAATCGATCTTAAATCAAATTTTTCTTAAATTTGAAATTTGCTACTACTACTAAAAAGCTACTACTTTTATCACAATCTTAAAGTGATTAATGTGAGCAGAAATTATATTCTTTCAGTGTTTACTTGCTATTATTCGCTTAAACACTTGGAAATCAAAACCTTTTTTAAAACCAAAATTTTGAATGGTTTGAATTATAAACGAAAATGTGAGCAAAATGGTCGCAACGGTCATAATGGAATTGCCCATATGCATGCGAATATATGCATTGATTTTGCCCATTAAAAGGGTTAACTCAAGTAAGGTAGTTAATTTATTTTGCTGTCTTAAAATACCCAACTGCCAAAGAATATTTTTGATGGTTTGTCACCAAAAACGTGGACCGTCGTAATTAACTTGTCTTGATTTTAGATTTTAGACGAACAGATGGGCATGGCTTAGTCAAATATCCTATCTATAGGGGTCTGAAATATGTGTACTTTATCTAATTCCAAATGATTATAATAGAAATTTAAAACAGAAGCATAAATTGTTATATGTATCACCATGTGCAAAGTATAATTATTTGCTACTTATAGCTCAATACCAAATAGGAGGTTCGTAAATCGATATACGCCTTATAACCGTCTTTAAATTCAGGAGCAGCAAAAATCGTAGCTTCGTTATTGATAATATTATCTTTATCTCAAAATATTTAGTTGGCAATTATGGTTAATTACAAAAACTTTGACTTAATCTTATCCATATATTTGTTATCTTAAGCTCAAATCACTTGAGACTTATAAAAACTAAATAGAAAAAGTGAAACTTTCGTAACATATCTTTGCATCTTTTCCTTTTCATTTAATTCGCAACTAAGTATGAATTACAAGTATGTTTTTATATCTAAATAGTTAAAGTAAGTAAGAAATAACCAAAATTGATAGCAGTGAAGGGACGAAAACTAATTAAACTAAATTGCAGGGAATATTCTTAAACTTTCTGTAAAAGTTTGACAAGTTTCATTTGCCAAACCCAAAAATTTTAATTGGAAACACACACCAAATAAAGAGTTTTTAGTTTGAGAAGAAGCAAGGATTTTTTGGTGAAAAAAGTGGGTAATTTTTTTCTACTCTATGTTTACTGGTATTGAAGATTTCATCAGGATGAAACCTTTTACATCTAGCAATGATTGCTGCATTACTTGACTGACCTCAATACAAATTCCTTCCCTTAAAAACAACTATTCACTTTGAATAACTATATTTTTACAAAATTTTCCACATCCTTAAAATCTCATTTAATTTTTTTAATTAATATATTAAGATCGTAACTGAATATTTGTAAAATCTTTTAAATTTTGCATGTTAAAAATTTTTGCTCAATTTTTAATCTGAACATTTATTTTTGGCAGGAATAGGCTGTTTCGAGTTACGGGATTTTATATTATTTTTATATTATATCATTATACAGTGGGTCTGGTAGTAGATTTATATTTTCAAACTTAAATAAAAAACGTAATAATGACATTTTGTTTAATTAAAAATACTGAACGGAACATTGGAAATACGGATTTTAGCTTTGGAAGAGTATGTCATTTATTCATCTTACATCGATTTGAACAGACTATTTAAAACAGCGCCTTGTGTTCTGCGCCACACACTGCAGTAAATTTGGTTCAAGTGAGCTGATTTCTCAACGTATATTTTTACTTTAAAGTCACCAGAGATTGGGGATAAAACCTTCTTCTTGGGGAAGCCCCATAAAAAATTCATGTAACATAGATCGGACGACCTAGGTGGTCGCATGGTCTCTAAAGCGAGTGATCAGTTTTTCTGGCAAATTTTTTCGAAGAAAGTTTATCAAAGCAGTTTTCCCATCCTGTTGAAACCACGTGTGTGAAAAGTACGTTGGATGAGCTTGCAGGTTTGTCAAAAAGAATTTGTTGCCTGGCCTCCATAAATTTTTTACAAAATAATGGTCAAATTATCTAATGCGTGGATGGGGCACACCAAACAGTTACCCTGGGATAACGCAATGTTTTAATGTTTCAATCGGGAGCTGCGAGTTTTTGGAGACCAATAATGGCAGCTTTGCTTTTTAACGTGGCCGTTTAAGTGAAAATGAGTCTTTTCGCTCCAAAAAAAAATAGGATTTTCAGTGCAAAAACGCTCCAACATCGTTTCACGAAAATTTTTTTTTTCCAGTTCTTAAACGTTATGAATTTAAAGATGATGGAACTTTAGATCCTCTTTTAAAATTTCATTTATAATCACTTTTAAAGTCCATGTAAGGCTACTATTTTTCGTGTTGAAGGTCGCGGATGTTCACAATAAACTGCATCAAATCAGTTAAATGTTTTCAGGAGTCCTGGAAGATCGACACGGCCCTGCCCCGTGGGACATTTATAGCCGAAGCAGTTACGTGGAGTCATTGCACCGACGAACGAATTAAATTTACACTCGGTATATCACCTATTCGCCGAATACCCTGCACATCTTCTGTAATACTGACTTCATATGTATATAAACCTGGTTTCTAAGTGCAGTTAAATGCAAAAACTGTGACATAAAATGGATAATCCTTATCGACCTAAACTTTCGGTGCAATGCAATTATAATAGAGCGATAAGTTTTAAAAGTTATATTGTGTTAATAAGGGTCTTTTGCATTTCAGGTCACGATATATTTTTATTTATCTTAGACACTAGCCCTTACTTCAAATTCGTTTCCGGTGTATCTCCTATCGGGGAAGTGTTAAAAACAGCTAGGAGATACACCGCATACTGTGGGACACAAAACAAAAGGTCTCGCAGGTATTTTAAGGACGGTCAGTTTTTTTACCAAAATAAGTACTGGAACCTTTCCTTTGCAGGAAACTGGACTCTAATATCTCAGAGGAAGAAACAGATCTAACCGCCGTCTCTGGACCTGATGACCTGGTAATATATATCGACGATTCTAAGAGGTATGTTCATTCCTTACACTAGCAGGAAATTGGGGTTTGTTCAGACTTCTCAATGATTTCAAAGACTGAACCAAGCTGCTAACTTTCCGCTCTAATACAGGATATTGGGCAAAAAATTAGGAACTTCACTGAATATGAAGCCACCACCAGGTTTCTAGCGGATGTATTCTTTACATTACAATTTGTCCGCGAATGCTGGACATTTTTAAACTGGATGGTGGTGCAGCTCAACATCGCTTTTGTGTAGGTGCAGGGACACGAGCTAAATGCAAGTAACTACGAGGCTAGCAAAGAATGTTGCGAGAGTGAACGGCGATTAACCAGCTCTGGGTGTATCCCCGACTTTCTGAAAACTCCGTATGAACGTATTCACTAGCAGACTTGCTGGAGTCAGAATTCCGACCCAGATCCAATATGCTTCAAATGTTTCCTTGGTCTGGACTAAAGATGGCTGGGCGATATTGTGGGTGCTTTTAACAGTCATTGTTGGTTTGGGGCACCCAGGATGATAACAAGGAGAATAATGCTAATCACCTTTTTTGTTTTTTTTTAACTTAACGAAATCTCCGTCAGGTTCTCTAAAGTCAGCAGATGAAACGCACTGTCGTACATGGCTAACATAAGCATTGTCAGGGATAGCGATTGGTTCTCGAATAAGGATGGCGATGAAGCAACTTATGCTGCCTATACAAATTAGATTTTTGACTTTTAAATTCTCCTAATCTAAGCTTCTCGTTTTTTCTCTTTCTTTGTTTCTTAGGTACCACAAAGCGAACGAAATAGCAGACTCAAATACTCTTAGTATACTTCCGCAACTTTCTGTTCTACCTAACCTTACTTTGAGCCAACTCCTATCTTTGGTAACAGTAACAATTAAGCAAATACAATTTTTCAAAAGCCAACTATTTAAGATGCTTCTTTAGTTGGGCAATGAAGTGTACTTAAGTTTTCAAACACACTATTTTTTTCTTACTCTAATGATAATTGTTATGGTTGGCTCTTACTTGAATGTTTTTAAACACACCTAAATTCCCATCACCAAGCAATGTTTGTTCTCACAAATAAAAGTCTAGTTTTTACTTTAATTTTACTTTGAATACAGACTTGTAAGGTTTAGCAGGATTTCATCGTATCAGAAAAAATTATTGGGATTTTCTATTTTTACTATCAAACATTCTCTTACAATTTGTGTTCTTGTTGTATCACAAACAAAGACAAGAAACTGTTCGCTTGTATTCATGTTCAGTTGAAAACATTGTAATTTAAATTGCAGAAATGTGCCACACCCACACAGATAGACAGACAGATAGACAGACAGACAGACCCATACCGCATTGCACAAATTTAAATTTAGTATTTGGTGTTCTTCGCAAATAAACTAACAACGTGTCAATACTTGTGTGCTTGCATGTACATATGTGTGTGTGTGTTAGTGACTTGGAAAATGTTTGAAAATGTAAAAAGTTCTTTTCAACATTTGTAAAAGGGAATGTATTTTTCCACTTATTTAAACATTTCCGTTGAAATACTAGAAAATCTGTAAAGAAAATATATGACGTAAGTCGATACGTATGCATTATAATCACATTTGTGTGAAACGAAATACATTTCAAAGTAAAATTATTCCAACATTTTTTTTTTGTAAAAAATAAATCTTAAATAATGCAAAAAAATTTAAAATCAATAATTTCTCTTAAATTTGCTATTAAAAAAAACTAGTAAATTTTTACATTTGATTACTAGATGTAGGGTGGCTGATGAAAGCTGTTACGAAAAAAATAACTTTTTGATAAGATGTCGCACATGTGTCACCAAGGGTGAAGGCAATTGAAACTCAATTATTTTCAAAACTTCATGAATAACTTTAATACATATGTGGTAGTTCAAATGGCCTTCGCCCTCGGTGACACATGTGCGACATCTTATCAAAAAGTTTTTTTTTCGTAACAGCTTTCATCAGCCTACAAGAAGCCAGATATGATTGAACGTTCATATGTAGGTTTGTATAACGTTTGACACGCAATTTATGTTAATCTTGTTTATATTCTCTAGATAATTGATGTGTTAAGAAATTGTTCACTGTTATGTTAAATGCAACACAGTCAAAAAAATTTACAAAAATTTTCAATGCTCGAATTAATTATTTAAAATAAATATTATTAAACCTCAAATACAATAATAACAGACTAAAACATGTAGAAAATGTAACCTTGAAATTAAACATTTTTGTTTTAAATAAAAAAGTTTTTAAATTGATTTTACCCGTTAGGAATTAAGAATAAGTACTCACATCTTAAAACAAGAAGGTTAATAAAAATGTTTGCTTTTTAATGTTAATGTTAATCCAGTTAATGTCGGACTAAAGTTTAAGTTCTCAAAATAAAGTTAATTAATTCCAATTGCTTTATCTAAGCACAGTGTTAGTCATTTTCCTTAACAAGTGTGTTCGTCATGTAGTAGGATATTTTGTACGAGCGGGTTCCAAAGTGTTTTCAGTTTATTTAGATACTCGGCACTTAATTTAGGATTTCGCATTTAACTAGGAGAACTCGTAGATCCTTGTGCATATTGCCATTTTTATACCCTTCACTCGGTTTGTAATTTCTTTATTATCCATTTGCGATTCTATAAATTATGTATATTTTGGATCCCTATAGATAGGGAAGTCAATTTAGCCATGTCCGTCTGTCTACCTGGGTGTCTATTTAAATTAAGTTTTTGGAGTCAATTTGAGTATTTCGAAACAGGATTATTTGTCCAACTACCATAAATATCCCAGAGATCACCGCCATTTAAAATAAGCAAAATCGCCTCTTCACGAACCTAGATATAGACAAAATACTGCCATTGCTCCAGTTTTCCCACTTTTTTTGAACGAAATCCATACAAAAATATTTAACAAATACAACCAACTGGCCACGATGTTAAGCAAACATATGGATGTGAATAAATACGCATTAAGTTTCTGTATGTTCGTTTGAACGTAGGCATGTATCAACATGTGTTGTTGACTTTGGCACACGTTTGACAATTTTAGCGCAAAAAAAAAGGAAAGACTGTTTTTATGAAAGGCCAGCTTAACAGTTTTAGTTTATTATCGCTCCTAACACTCTTGCAAAGACAACAAATGTACACTGTAACATATGTGTATATTGTTTTTGCTTAATTTATTTTCTGTTTTTAAGAGCCATAGCAAGGCGCACTCATATCAGGTAGGAGCGATTCTACAAAAACAACTAAACCGTCACAATAATGACAAAGATAAATAACAAAAACTCACAAATTCTTTCTTCTTCTTTTTAAGCTTTTCTTACTATACTACAGTTGTTGTTTGTAAAAACGGAAAAACATACATAAATATAAACAAAATTTGACATTAACATAACGCAATACCATTACTCAGCTGGTTATCTAAGGCTATGTGATATACGTGTACCATGAGGCATAGTGTGTGTGTGTGTTTGTACGATTTTTGTTATACCCTTACCAATAGGTTATATATCAGTTTGTCATTTTGTTTGTAATATTTTTAATATCCATTTGCGACCCCATAAAGTGTAGATATTCTGGATTTTTAAAGATGGGATATAATTATTTAAATGCTGTGAGTTTTCTGTTTTGAAAACTAAGACAGCTATGTATGTACTTTATTCCCACCAAAAATAATTATAATATTTTTGGTATGAAAAAAACTTGCCTAGATCTGGGAGCAAATTCGATTCGATTCGAATCGAAATTTTAATACTTTAAAAAGATTTCCTTAATTAAAGCATTGACAGCTCGATCGATCGAGTAGAACATCGACCCGAATCGAAAGCCGTAATTTGCCCCCTGGTGACTGGGAAAACAAAAAGACCAATGTGAAGGATATATAAAATTCGGCACAGCCAAATATAGCGCTCTTCTTTGTTTATATATTAGTGAGTCCCAGTAACCAAGCATAGTATTTTATTTTGACGATGGTATATCTACTCTATGTTGGAAGCGAAATCAGTGCCTCATAATTGTATCCAAGTCAATTTGTAGAACAGAAGTTTATAATTGAGGCAAAGCAAAGAGTGTCTACCAATTAGACAATTAATTGTGCGTTGCTTAAAATTTAAGTTGTGTCAATTTTTACATCTTTATACAGCTTCCATTTGAGGCGGCGATCTTGTTAAAGGCAAAGACCCCTTCACTATTTTTATAAGGACTGGGGAAAGCAGTATCATCAATAAATATCAACGTTTGTTTAACTATTAGTTGGCATGTATGCAGTGTAAATAATGTACCAAACTGGTCCTAAAATACTATCTTGATATACACCAGTTTAAATTGATTGAGGATAACTTAAGTGGTGCCCCTCTTTAATCATAAATTGTATGTAGTTTTTCAAGAGGTTATAGAGATGTACAGGCAAGTTCAGTTTTAGTTTGGTTAGCAAGCCTTTAATGCCATACTTTATAGAAAGAGACATCAATAAAAAACGCAGATCAATATTTTTTCTCCTCAAACTTTATTTCTTTTTTTTTTTTAAAGAAGCAAGATATTTATTTCTTTCATTTTGGACGATTTCTTTCAAATTTACCAAATAATAATTTAATATTAAATAAACGTATTTCCTTTTCCTTTCTTCTGAAGAATAAGCATGGAGGACCGAAGCGCCTGGATACTGATTCTTAGTTCAGAGCAAACGTTCTGTAATAGCCATTTAAGTAAGTAAGTAATACGTATTTCCTTAAAAAAGAAATTAATTTTAGCCAAATTTTAAAATCACATGCAAATATGTGTGATGATATGTATATTTATATATGAAAATACATAAATTTTAACAAAAATTAAAACGACCTTAGTCGCTTTATCACGTTAAACCATATTTTAGTTTGTTTTAACATAAAAAGACTTTTATCTTTTTCATCCCAAAATTAACAAAATGTTTGTTGTTTCCTTTTAACGCTACGAGAGACATTTTTGTTAAAACCCAAATATTTAATTTAACCCTTTTCTTTGCAGTCACATTTTCTGTGCTCCTATACCCTTTGGGACATAGTTTTGTATGCTTGAAACTAAACCTTATTAAAAAACTTAAAAAATCATTAATTATCTCTTTTATTTTTAATCATCATAAAGATTAAAAAACAAAAAGTTAAAAAAAATTTTAAAAGAAATGTTTTTTATTCCATGTCCCTAATAAGAGATTAATTAAAGTTTATCACATGCTTATAAGCAGACATAAGCTTACAGACACACATAAGCTGAGAACCAAAAAACATATGCTCTAAACACAACTGGGACGAACGACGAATTCTGCACTACACGACTTATTTGTCTGTTAAAATTCGTTGCGTACATTTGTCAACTGAAACACATTTAAAACGTTAGAATTTTTTAAATGTTACAACGGATAGAGTGGCCATATTTCCTAAAAAAGAAGCACTTATTGAAAAAATATTAATTTAAAAAAACTATTTAAAAATATAAATTTAACATTAAAAATACATTTATTGTAATATATATGAAACAAATAAAAAGTGCAAATAGTCGACGCACTGTTTGTGTGCATTTTCATATACACAATTGGGTTTTATTTTCCAATACGAATATTCGCAACGAAACTTTCGTCGTTCGTCCCAGTTGTGTTAAAAGCAATATTTTGCAATTTTTAATATCTCTTACTCACCCAAACAACTTTTCTTTTGTTGTTTGTAACTGTGCTGGGCAAGATTTCATTAAACGATAAGAGCCGTTGCTGCTACAAAAGGCTTTGGTTACGAAATAAGGATTAAAAATATATATAGAAAAAAACCTTTTTTGGAATTAAAAAAGATAAATGGTTACTTATAACTTTTAACATATTGTTTTTTGTTTCTCTCTCTCTCTCTCTCCTTCTTCAGAAGACTATTCAAAATGAAAATTTGGGTCTAGAGGATTAAAAAAGTTTTTTTTTTAAATAATTACATATAGACATATCCTGACATAACATATGTTTAACTCTTTAATATACACAATTTTAACTTAATTATGCCACCCAAAAAGCTCATATATTAGGAATTCCTAATGAAAGTAACCCACAGCACCAAAGGTATACTTAGAAGGGTAAAACAATAATACAATAATTTTCCTACCTTATACACAGAAAGAAAACTCGCTTTCTAAAATCAAGAATTTTATTCTTGAATTTATCCAAAATATTTTTAAGTACGATCCTCGCTTACATTTTCTTAAATCAAGCCTATTCGGATTGCTTCAACAAATCAAGCAGAAAAAAGCTTGTTGTCTTAATATATTATTTTACATTTGAAAACAAAGTGTCTCAGTGGCCTAGAGGTAACGCGCTTGTGCTGCAGTGCAGAAATCCCTGGTTCGAATCTCAGCTTCGGTAAGTACAAAAAATGAAATTTTTAAATTATAAATTAATTATAAAATTATAAAATAAAAATAAAATATAAAATTCTTCTTCTTTAATAAAGCTCCATAAGTCAAAAAAAAATGACATTTCATTTTTGAATTAATCCAGTTCACGGCTTAAATTAATCTTTTTCCCGCTTACATCAAGTACGGTTCCGAACTTAAATCAATCCACTTTTGGCTTAATTGTGGCTAAAAGTAAGAAATTCGTACTTGAAAAATTTTACTTGGAGTAAGAAATTTCGTACTTGATTTAAGAAAAACCGTACTCACCGTACTTTTGACACCGCTATAGCTTCATTTAAGTAAAGGTTTCTTAGATAATTTTTTGTGTGTAGAAAAGTTTCATGGGCAAATTTATCTAGGCAAAAGTAAGCTCTGTAGGAACCATTCATTAGGCTTTAGAAAAATAGGGATGCAGGCTTAAAAAAATAAATTAATCATATATTGACATCCATGTTTTACTACACTTGTCTTTAATGCACAGCACACTTAATATAATATTCATATTCAAAATGTAAAAAAACTATAGTACAATTCAATTTTGCCTTAACAAATTAAATTTTATAAAATAAAAGGTCCTCTCTGATGTATGTTGGCTCTACAACCAGTTGTTGGTCTTGGCTTGCTTAATGGACAAACTTCAGCTTTGTACCTATGTATGTTCAAGCATACTAAAAACCTTTTTCGTATTTGACAATTTCCATCCATAATACATATTTAACAGAGTTGCAAGTTTTCATTTGATACTATTTTTGTGTTTTTGTTCGAAAAAAAATTAGGCAATCGCAGTATTTTGCCTAGATATAGGTCCGTGATGAACCGATCTGGCGCAGTAATATTTTTGATGGTTTGACTTAATAGCTGGTCCGTCATGCTTAAATTGACTCCGGCAACTTGATTTGAACAGACATACAGAGCGACAGAAGGACAGACGAACATGGCTATATCGACTTCCCTATCTATAATATTCAGAGTATAATATAATTTATGGGGTCGCAAATGGATAATAAAAAAATTACAAACAGAATGACAAACTTATATATATCCTTATCACTTATGTGAAGGATATAAATATATATATTTTTTTGCTAAACTCTTTGAGATACTATTGGGAAAAATTTTAATTCGAGAGGCCAAAAGTGTCCTGCCGTCAATGAACCAACAGCAAAGATTTTTAATTGAAATAATAATTAGATTAACTAAATATCGCGGAAAATTTCACATGTATCTTGTTAAATTGTTCAAGCGATATGTTCATATCAAGGTATATTGAACAAGGTAGGAGTAGCTGATCAGCTGACTTCTATTTCCGCCATATGTTTTCTAACTTAGCTTGGACAATTTTTTATGTTATACAATGGTTGTGTATACAGTGTGTATGTGTGTTCGCAACATTTTCGGCAACCAAGCTGGAACTAGCAACAACAAAATACATGCTGAAATTTTACAGGAAATTGCTATTTTAGGGACGATCCCACCTTCTGATTCCACTATGGTTCATATATAATTACAAACACACTTTTTATTTATTTATTTTGAATTTCTATGTAATTATTGTACCTTGAAACTTTTATGGCAATTCGCTGGAAAATAACTTTAGTGCAATATTGAATTATTTTTTTTTTCAAGTAAAAACTATCCAAAATAATTAATATAAATTTCGATTTAATGCTATTATGAGAAAGTTAAAATTTAAACTATCATACATACATATACAAATACAAATATATTTAATGCTGTTATAAAATTGTCATTGTTTTTAAATAATAAAGTTGTAAAATAAAAACGGAAAAAATTTATTAATGATTTATGTTTGTTTCTGTATTTTATTTTTCCTTTTTTTTAATATAAATTCAATTGCGTAAAACTGTTATTTAAACGAAATTACATTTATACATAAATGATTTAACGAAAATGTAATAAATAAGCCCTGTAAAAAAAAAGGAAATTAAATTAAAATTAAAATAAAAATTTCATTCAAAGGCTTATTTACAAAAAAAAAAAACTACCTATTTTTTACCTTTGCATTTAACACTTTGTCCCTAGCAGACCGCGAACTACAAACTGGTAACTTTAAAAATCACACATTTAAATAAATACGAGGAGGAGAGCCTCTATTACACAGGCTGTAATAGATTGTATTAGGCCACTTTATCAATAAAACATGAGTACATTTGATAAAGAGAAAAAACAATCAAGTGGTGATTAAAAGAAATATTCCCTTGCTAGGGTAGCTTACAGAAAGACTTCAAAGGTGACTCATTTCTGCAAGAAAATTATGGTGAATGAAACCAATTCAAATCGAATATAATGAGACGTTATGTTTTACTTAGAGTTAGGGTATTTCGTTTTTATCACTTGAGCGAACGTGTAGGCTAACTGCTATGTACAAGTAGACAGTCTTAGTTAAGTGAAACTCTGAGGCAGATGCTTAAAGAAACCTTTTATTATATGAATAGTTCTTGGTAAGAAGGAGAGAAATACTTTTTAACCTTTGGCATACAGGGAGAACGTCGTATCGATGAAACGTATAAAAGTAATTTTTTTATGAGCTGAGATATCTAAGTGGCCTTCAGAGACTACTTACGAATCCACAAATAACAAGTTACTCTTTCAGGGGAAGGTTACAATCTTAAATTAATATATGTGAACATAAGAGTATTTGTATAAAAAATATGCAATTACGATGTTACTAATATAAATGAAGTTGCTTGTGCTATCCGTTGGGGCCGGATGGAATTGCCATACGATAATCTGGAAATTCAAGGAATCATAGAGTATCTTTGATATTTTATTCTTATTTATTTCTAAGTCTTTTAAATGCGCACTTTATGTAGGCTTTAAAAACATTTAAACGTTTTTTCTAGTTTACTTGACTCTAGCAACGGGACTCAAACTACAAACAGACAGCCAAAGCCGCAATGAAAGAAGAGTCAGTCGTAATCGCAGGCAAAAAAATACACAGCCGAAGCCGCAAAGATCGAGGGGTGAATACGGTCATCTGGAGCCAACGTATCTTATTGGAATTTTCTGCGAAAGCCAACCTCAAGAGTCTCTGACTATCAACTACTCGTACTCTTAAATTGGTCGTATTTGAATGTTTCTCAAGTATAACTAATACCTTGAAGTAAGGCGTCCTTTCCGAAAAAATCAATTTTTATCCATTAATGTTAATTAAAAATTAAACCAAATAGAAATTATTACGATACCGTTAGCCCCAGTTACTCACCAAGTGGCCCATTTACACAATGCATTTTAGTAGGTCTAACTACACTATGTTTATTAAAGCACTTATAGCAGTTATAGTAATGAAAAATTCAGAAAAACGAAAAAATTGATGTTTGAAGATAATACAAAAAAATATACATATGTAATAATTTTATAAAATATATACGTGGCATTGTTAGGCCATAAACACTTCCCGTATCATTGCCCAGCTTTCATATAAATATCGGACTTTGGCTAATGTTTTACCACATTTGACAAACTCTAGATCTATTAAATGAAAAATGTTAAGGGAATTCCTCTGTATTACCAAATTTTCGTTAACTTTTTTTCCTAAGCCTACTGAAGAACATTATGGATGCTACCCTGCAGAGGAGAGGACTATGTAATCCAAAAAACATTACGTCAGAGTAGGTCAAAAACTAGTCCAAGTAATTACTCTACACAGTATTAATCTTTTTTTATATTCATCATGATACATATTTGCATTACATCGGATCCTCCTTTTCATTTTAAACGGATCATGCACTCCAATAATTTCTGCAGGGTATTTGTAAAACCTTTACACAAGGTGCTAAAAAGCAAAAAACTTATTTCCTTTTATAAAAAATATATTAAATGGTCGTTAAAATAGAATATACTAAAAAGTTTTGCCAACACTAAAACTACTTTTGCTTAAGTTTCTATATTTTAAAGCAACACTACAATATCTTCTCAAAAAACGTTTCTTTTTATTTAACACATTCTTAATAATCTCTTTTTCTAAAAAAATATTTCTTTCACTTCTGTGTTCCTTAACTGGTGATTTTCTTCTGGACTTGATTCTAGATGTAAGTAACATTGCCTTAAGTATTAAAAACATTTTTGAAATGCCCAATTTAAAGCAACAAAACTTTTTTTAAAATTTAGTTTCTTATTTTTAAAAATATCTAAATTTTATAGTCTTGCTTAAGGCATTCCAACTTTGATGAGCTTTTGAATTAAAAATCAGTTTTAATGAAACAAGAGCATAGTTTAGTTAATTATATAAATGAATGAAGTAAAAAATTAGTTATTATTTGTTATCCTTAAGTTTAACGTCATCGGTGGCCGTCAAACAAAAGATTTTGTTTTTTTATATCACTTTCTTAATTAATTCAAAATAAAAGCAAACTTTGAAAATTGTTTCTTGTATCAACAAACATTGTTAAAAGTTTTTTTTTTAAATTTATATAAAAGAAAGACAGTTTTAAGCTTAAATTAAGCTTTGTTATCTCTTGACTTTAGGGTTTGGTTGTGCTTTTTTTTTTTGAAAAAGTTAAAATAAAATTTTCCGCTTATTATTTTTGCAATTTTTCCAACAAACCTCAAAAAAATTGATATTTACTCAGTAAATATTATTTTAAATGCTTAAACAAATATACCATATGGTGTTGGTATACAACTAACCCTAACAAATGTTTTATATATTTTTTTATTTATTTATTTAATAGTGTTTTCAAAAGCTGACAAAAATTAATTTTAAAGTTTTTCATTTAGGGATAAGCGCACTGAATAGTAGCCTGAAGAGCATTCGGACATTTAGTTTCTGTATTTAAACAGTACCAAAAGCCTCTTAAGTAAAGCTGGTTGGAGAAATTTTTTTAATAACTAATATAAATACCTGTTATATAGATGCATACAGACATGCATAGGTATATACATATGTGGGTAAATATATTATTGTTTGCGTTATTTGAGTAAATTTTTTTAAATTTTACAGATTTATTTGTTGTTAAACTACCAAAAATATTATAGGCTGACTCACTCATACTCAGTTCACAATTTTTTTCCTTTCTCTCCCTCTCTATATCTCTCTCTCTTACTTAAATACATTTAGAGCAATAAATCATAATCAGCCACTGTAACTGCAACGGATTTTATATAATGACAGAGTTTAATTCTGCATGAAACTAGTTTTACAAATACATACATTCACACGACTAAGAAAAAGATTCAAGCATATGCACATGCACATGCAGGCACGTAAACATGATACATCAAAAATGAGCAAAGTAGAAACATACGTATGTATGTTTTAAAAGTGAATGTTTATGTATATATGTATATGCAGATATGTATGTGTATGTGTATGTGTGGTTGTGTGCGTGCCCAGTCGTAGGATCGTGGGATCAAAATTCCAAAAGTATTGTAAGACTTCCACTCAAAAAATAGGAGTGCCCTTAAAGATAAAAATTTAGTTTGGTCCTTTTGAGGTCTATTTTTTAACTAACAAAGAAGATATACATAATAGTTCACAAAGTTTGTTTAACAAATCTCGAAAGAATTTAAAAATATATTTTTTATACTTTTTTGAATTTTGAGCCAAAAGGGTACAAAATGGTACTCTTTTAAAATTACGGACGGCTTAAAACTATATTTTTTTACCTCATAGGTACTTATTGTATTCTCAAGACCAATTATGATAGAAAAATAATAGAAATTGCATTTGAAAGTTTAAAAAAATCTATATATTTAACTCGTTTTTAACACATTTTTTTAATTTTGCCCTGAGGCATGAAAAAATTTATAGTTTTGGATATGTTTTAGATATTTTTTGTATCTTCTTAGCCAATAATGATAGAAACTTAATTCTAATTGTAAGTGATAGCTTGAGAGCCTAACTGAGGGTTAAAAAAGTATATGCAAACAAGTAAGTTCTTTTTTTGGTATTTCAAATTGTTTCGAACAAAAAAGTGAACAAAAAGTTTTTTTTAATATTGGGAACCATTTTGCATTTTTGATAATCAGTCTAGAAATATTAAGTTAAGGACTATTGATTTATATAGTACTTTCTAGCTTGATTGGAACCTTTTGGCAATTTTAAAGATAATGAGCCTAAAAAATACATAAATGACCATTAAATGATCATTAAATGGAAGCTAAAATTAAACTGTTTACTTTTTAATTTTAGGCAATCCCATTGTGACGGGTGTTAGTATTTTGCTCACATTTTTGCTTATAACAAAAATAATTAAAAATTTCCCCACGTCTTCCAGGGTGCTCCTACAAAGGTTAAATAAAAGACCGACACCAATTCATTTTTCCTTCTAAATATTTTAGTGGAAAATACTAACCCCCTATCACTTGCTCCTAACAGGTTTGCCATACGAAATTTGAAAAAATGAGGGTAAAAACCCGTACAACTTCCCCGAAGTAGCCCTTAGAGGAATAAAATTTATCATGGACCCCCATTAGTTTTACCTTCCAAATATATTCCTAGAATCTCCGTTACCTAAGGGGGCTGCCATATAAAATTAAAAAAAATTAGGTGTAAGCGCTCATTCCTTCCTCAGAGTTGGCCTGAAAGTGTTCGACCGACCCTCCACTCCAGTTGTCTAAGGGGACCCCATACAAAGTTTGGGAAATTGTAATAAATAAATCCTTCCCCCCCCCCCCCCCCAACATTTTTCAAAGTAACTGTGTCTAGGTCAAATGTAGGAATGACCCCAACTCAATTTTCCTTGCAAACATACTTACCGCCCCCTTTAAACTCAGGTGGCAAATTACGGCATTCGATTTAAATCAAAATTCTACTCCACCGATCGAGCTGTCAATGCTTTTAATATAGGAATTCTAATAAGAATTTTTAAATTTCGATTCGAATCGAATGCCGTAATTTGCCCCAGAGGCCAAATCGTCGCATTCGATTCGAATCAAAATTTCAAAATTCTTATCAGAATTTCTATATTAAAAGCATTGACAACTCGATCGATCGAGTAAAATTTCGATTCGAATCGAATGCGACGATTTGGCCCCTGGTTTTTGTCTTTTTAAATGTAAAGTTACACGAGGCAACCACTTTGATAGAAAACAAAAAAAAACATGAAAAGTTACAACTTGTTTATTTATCAACACCTAAGAATATGAACCAGTTTTTACCAGTATCACTTTAACATCATGTTTTTATCTCAACACATTTTTGAACTATTAAGATGTTACATTATAACCATTAATATTTAAATGTCATTAGATTTACAAACAAGTTCTTGGTGTTTAAAAGCAGATGGCTCAACTTGAGATTAAAAAAATGAAAAAAAATTTTTACATTGACATCTGTCAACAATATCCAACACCCAACGGGTTGTCTATTTGGTAACAACGCAATTGTAAGTTGCTTTAAAAATTTAAATTTGAAAACAAAGACATTCAAATGAAAAACCAAGTTACAGCCGTGGGCGCAACACTGGATACAAAATTATGTCATTTTTTTAATATGAAGCAAGTAAAAGAATTTTTTAAGAAAACAGTATCATCATGGTTAAAAGAATACATTCAAGATTAAAAATTTAGCTTAAAATTACATTTTTTAAATACGTACACACACACATACAAAACGGGCATTGCTAAATCGCATGAAGAGGTAATTTAAGCCAATCAGTGTAACAAGACATAAGCAAAAGACCTGATTACGTACTACCAACATCGTCATATTTTCTTCTCGAATGTTAAAGAAAACCCTAAAACTTCTTTTTAATTTTCTTACAGAAATTAAGCAATAAAAAATCTGTCATTTATATAAAAAACAGATTTTCATGTAATTAAAAAAGACAAACCAAACATCCTGGCAAAACTCGCACTGTGCTGGCAGTTAATTTTGGATAAAAACAAATTGCAAGTGACAACAATATATTTAATGACTCCCCTGGTGGTCCCTCTTGGTTTTATACAAATGACAATAGAATTTAGTTTTTGGCTTGATTATTACATTTAAATGAAAACCAAAGCTCAGAAGAAACAAATGTAATTTACAAACGAAAAACATTTTAACACGTAATTAAGCCAACATAATTGACATAACAAATGACGACAAAAGAAACTTAATTAAAGTTTGAAAATAAATTTTATTTTAAAGCTGAGCGCTAATAGCAACGAGAGCTTAATAATGGAATTTTAATACTCAAATTAATTTTTGACAGAAAATATACTGTTCAAGCACTAAACGAAAAAAGCTTTATATTGAAATTCAAAAGGAAATTTATAGTTGCTTTAGCTACAAGTAATTATAAACCAATTGTAGCCTAAAAAAAAGAAGACTAAATGGTGCTCTGAGTTTTATTTGGGGATTATTTGAGTTCTTTGTTAAATTTACATTTAAGTCTACTTAAATTTTAATTATTTTTAAAGAATTTATAATTAGTTCCTTTTTAACAAGAAAAAAACTGTATAAAAACAATAATTGCATGTTTGACTTGACTTTATAATTCCTTGTTTTTAATTTAATATCTTAGAATAATTTAAATTCAATAAACAGCTGTTTAACTTTTTAAACACGAACATAAAACAAATTTAAAAATTGTATTCGTATATAAGGGCAAAAACATCACACATAAAAAATGAAAACTTTCACCCAGTTAACCAAAAGTTTAAAAAATTGTTTAAGCTTTGATTGTTCACAAAAAAAATTATAAACAAATAAGACAAGATGACAATAATTTGTAGAAGATCTTTGCCTCTATCTTTTTAACATTCTACTGGCCAAAACTTCATATAAAAATAATTTCTAACTAGTAAAGAAAGCTTATACCCTTAAGTCATAAAACACCTAGGCGTACCCTGCAAACTGAAGACAAATTAAGCGAGGCTATTTTAATCATAACCTCCATAGCCCCGGTCGGACTAGACCAACTGGCACCAGTGCCACCAATATATACGAGGTGCCAAATGCACCTTGGAACGTTCATATCGCCAACTTGCTTAACCTCCGGCCAACACGCAAGAGCTGCGTATCTAATCAACGGCCACACAGTGGTGTCAACCGACCAATGCACAAAACTTGGTCAGAGGCCACATGTCCTGCCAAAGATACTCTGATAGGCATAAAAGGCCCTCATGGCCCTGTCTGTCACGTTATCCAAGAGTTACACCTAGTCCCTTTACACTTTTAGAAAATGTAATAGCTTTTCCATTCAGGGCGTTCTGGGCCTTTTTGGTGAGATTGTCCTATTTCTCGTTAATGCTACCAAGATAGTTTCCACCGGAGTAATGTCTAAGGCCAAATTTATATGGTCAAAACGGTGTCAAGTCTCATAATCCAAGTCGTTTAACTTCTCAGGAAACTCATCAATCACAGGAGTCCACAGCAAAGGTGATAAAAATCCCCTTTGTTGACATCCTTGAATGGCCCAAATGGTCCCCGACGAGTAACCGAGAATAAAAATCATTACCCTGGAAGTTAGCATCCATTCTACCTAGTCGATTATGACTGATAGGATGCCCTTTCTTATCATGGGGAATTTAATTGCTTTACAAGATGTTTTATCGAATGCATCCTGTACATCTGGGGAAAAGAGGGCAATTTTTTAGGCCCCTAAAGCCTTCTCGATTTATGCAACCACCTGCTGAATGGCGATCCAGGTAGATCTATCATGTTGATACGCGATTTGCAGTTCGTGTGTCGGTCTCTTCGTCAGATAGTTCCTCCTAAGGAAGTCCCATACCACCTCCATAGTCTTTAACGAAAATAAATTGAGGCTGATTGGGCTGTATGGAAATTGTTCAGATCGCCGCCCTGCCTTAGGTATAAGGGCCATATTGACCTCACTCTATACTATTGGCAAATAACCAGAGAGAATTTGGGCAAATATGTTCTATCCCTTCCTGCAGCAGGCAAGGATATATGCCGCCCAGACTTAAAAAATTATTGGATGAGAGCTGCTTATAGGCAACACGCTTTGCACGCAGGTTAATTGGTTTTAAGTTCAAGATTATATCCAGCTTTGCCATAGGAGTGCTGCAATAAGTACTAGTTATACACAGTCCTGCAAGCCCCTTCCCGTTCTTCAGGCACCTATAGTTGACTTACTTCTCTAACGCAGCCCACGTGGTACTTTTCTCATGTATAGACCGCATTGGTTGTCTTTTTACCCCTTTTTTTAAATATTGAGTCTCCACGATAGCTTACTATCCAGTATTACTTGGTACTTTGTGTGTCGCTTTAGTACCAAGTTATCCAGTATTGGCGTGGTCCATGGAACAACTTTAGTTCTTCTAGTAAAAAGAACCAGGTCCGTTTTCCCGGAGTTTACTCGGTCTTACTTCCCTCTCCCATTGGTTAATTCTACCATGTGAAGCCTCCATTACAGAGATGGTCATATCGAAATATTCCTGGTGACAAACACCGCTACAACATCCATGTACACGATTACTGCAGTGACTGCGTACCCGTGGGAGTACCCCAAAATACCACTTTCTTTTTTGTTTTTTGCTTACCCTTATTCCGCACATAAAATCCTGCTCGTAAGGAGAGTAGATATCTCATTTATTATAGGTTAAGCAGTTTCCATGCTTGCCCTAGTGGTAACATTATTGAAAACGCCTGCACTGTCCCCTCTGTATTGGCGTTCTAGTTGTTCAAAAGCCAACCATAACTCTGTTGTATGGATATAATTATTGAGAATTTAGGGTTGGTCGAATGGTACGCCATAGAGGATAGCATATCTGACTTACATAAAATATCACCTTGACTCTATTTAATTTCAGTCTTGCAAATCCCAACTAATAAAAAGTATGTTTCCTTCTTAAAGCAACATGTGGGTTGTTGGTTTCTTTTTTTTGTAATTCATACGTGTTGATGGTTAACAAAAAACCATTTAAACTACCTTTAATTTACAATTATTTTAACTAAACAGTTCCGTCACGAATATCAACAACTTAGAGAAGGAAAAAATGCAAAAAGAAACAAATTATAAAATTGTGTATGGTCCTAGCTAAATTTTTTTCCAAACAATTTTTTTTTCTTTCTTACTTTTATATATCGTTACCGGAAAGTCAAAACGTCCTAACGAAAAAAAATTGTAATTGGCTTAGATAAGTTATGAGTCGGGATAACTTTAGAGAAACCAAGCAAAAGAGGATTCATGTTTTTGCAATATTGATTGTTTTTTCGACTCCTGTTAAATATGCAGCGGGAGTTCTGTATTGGCTTGCTTAGGGCATTTTGCTTGGTATACTCACCAAAGATATATCAACAGTTTAAAAACAAAGTGCTTCGGTAGTCTAGAAAAAGAAAAAGGAAGGACTAAGAAATTTATTAGTAGAACGATATAGAAATAAGAAAAGAGGGCGAAAATGCCATCAGCAAGAAGTCAAAAGATGTTAGTATTCGTAAGCGCTAAGCCCAGTCACCCATCCTCTTTAATTAATCCTATTATGTTCATCAGCCCACAGCCAGAAACCTTCCCAAATTCAATTTAAAAAGTGCTCTAACAATCATCTTTGTCAGTGGATCTGCAGCCTAGGGCAGTGTCAGACAAGGTGTTCCCTAGTCTCTATCTCCTCCTGATCCCAGCACAACCTGCAGAAATTCGAAGAATTCGTGTCCAATTTGCTTGTCATACAGCTCACATTGCATTGTCTTGTCTCTCACACCCTGCGCCTTAGAACCCCCATGCTCTCCCTGAGCAGCAGTTCAGTGTCCATCCTATCCGTCCTGGGCCACAGAAGTCTGGAAAACTTGCAATCAACCCTATCCCTCCAGGTCCTTTATATAATAACTTCACCTTAGTTATTGAGAATTACTATAATTGAGCTCGCCATGGGTCTTTAATTATATTGGAGAGATTTGCGTAGTTTTCTTTACTTTTTTATTTTGTTTGTCTTCTTCTGTAAAATTACTAAAATTTTAGTTATGGCTTTTTGCGTTTCAGATGACGATATAAGAAAATCATCTCTCAAAATAAACACAAAAAAGAATAATTAAAAAAATATGATTTAGGGCCTTTCTATATTTTCCTGACGATATAAACCTTGCATGTGGCAAATTATTAAGTGCAATTTTACCCTTCAGTTATTATTTGTAATGACTATTTCCTTAGGTGTTATACAA
This sequence comes from Melanophora roralis, assembly GCA_963583895.1. Taxonomy (NCBI): domain Eukaryota; kingdom Metazoa; phylum Arthropoda; class Insecta; order Diptera; family Rhinophoridae; genus Melanophora; species Melanophora roralis. The sequence continues at coordinate 10,807,897 of OY757191.1, read as the reverse complement.
GTATACACTTGCTTTTAATCAGAAAATAAATACGAATTTACTATATTTTTTTATATAAAAAAAATCTACTTAAAAATAATTTCTTAATAAATTTCTGGAAAACCCTCTTCACTAAGCTTACACTTGTCGTTATACATTATTTAAGGTTGATGGTTGATGTCGTTATACATTAACTAAGGTTGATGGCAGAATATTTAATTACATAATACTAGATGTGGCCCTTTTATTTATGCAACATAATTTTTCAAATTATTTTTGTTTTTATTTGGTTTCAGCAACTATTTTTCAACTTAAGTCAGTAAAACCAACACACACCAACTAAAGCCAAAAAAAAGCAGAAAAAGGAAACAAAGTCATAAATCAAATGCTAAATGAAATACTTATTTGTGTTTGTTGGTTTTATGTGTGCTTGTTGGTATTTTTGTTGTAAAATTAAACTTAAACAGTATAACACATGTGCAGCTATACACGGGCAAACAAACACTTGTAAACATATCTTTACATAAGTGTGTATGTGTGTAAAACTGTTCACAATATGTGTTAAGAAAAACAAAAAAGCAGATAATATTTTTAACAAATATCATTTAATAAAAGTAAAGACATGTATAATTACATGCATGTTTAAGTACGTCCTTAGCCCTGCACAATCACATTCGTTCACTCGCCTCCTCTAAAGCGCAGATGGCAATACTTTCAGAAAATACCACGAATCCAAATTTAGGAACTTTTAACTGACATTGAACTTTTGTATATTCAAACAAGACTTTGAGGACATTAGAATAACTATTTGTTTGAAAGCCAGATGGATCCATGGCGTGTAAGAAGTACTTGAAATTGTAAGACTTTTTGGATTCAAGTGCTAACGAAAATAAGAGAAAACAGAGGAAAAAATATTTCAAAGAGCACTAATTTATGTATGGATTTTAAATAACATATGGTGCATTATTTTTGAAGTAGAAAAACCCAAAAAAAACTTTTTGCCGAAATTCCTTGATGTTTGGCATAACTATACTTTTTGTAGCTGTAAATGCGTATAGCAAATATCTATATCCACCCCACACATACGTGGTGGGGGTATAATGCGCTGGTGTAGATGGTGGATAACGCCAAAAAATAATGGTCTGAGATCCACCATTAAGTATACCGATCGCCTCAGAGTCCCTTTCTGAGGCGATTAAAGCTATTCCGTCCGTCCATCCGGCTGGGTGTCCATGTATTCTTGTAATCAAAGTACAAGGGGCAATTTTTTTTGCTAAAATGAAACTTTATTATGTTTTTGCCTATAAAAAACTGTAAACTTATTGGTTATGTTTAATTTAAAATTAATTTGTTTTTTTTTATTAAACGAACTTAATACAAAGGAAAAATTTGAGTAGCCTACGGCTAGCCGGACTAATGGACGGATTGACATGCTCAAATCTACTCGGGAAGTACTACTATACTTACAAGATAAAATTTTTTGTAAAATTACTTCCATTAAATTTTGTTCTGGATGAGGGGCGTAAAAAAGTAGGCTCCTTTTTAGGCTTTTTGTCTAAAAACAAAAATTTTAAAATAAAAATTCAGCTTTTAACACTCTTAGGGTGATAACGGGGGGGGGGGGGGGGGGGGGGGGTTACCCTGATTTTTCAAATTTTGAATGGTCACCCCCTTAAGGGGTAGAGATAGGGGGTAAGTACGTTCTAGGAAAATTAGTTGTGGTCAGTCCTAAATTTGACCTATCCACGGTACCCAGGAAGCTGTAGAGGGGGATTTATTACAACTTCCCAAACTTTGTATGGGAGCCCCCTTAGGCGGTGGAGATACGGGGTAAGTATATTCTAGGAATATGTTTCGGAGAGGAAACAAAAGGGTGTCGGTCGTATTCTTTATTTCTCTAAGGCCGATTATGGGGAGTTAAGGGACGCTTTTACATCACTTTCGTAAGCTTTGTATGACAACCCCCTGAGGTGGTGGAGATAGGGGGTAAATATGTTCTAAGAATATGTTTAGGAGGTAAAACTAATTGGGGTCTGTGTTACATTTGATTGCTTTAGGGGTGACTCCGAGGAAGTGGTAAGGGTTTTTACCCGGATTTTTGTTTTAACTTTGTGTGCAAGAGGCTGGTGATAGGGGGTAATTGGGGTTGGTCTTACATCTGACTTTTGTAGGAGCACCCTGGAAGCTGTGGAAGCGATTTAAAAAAATTTTCAAACTTAAACTTTGTATGGCAACCCTATTAGGGGGCGGAGATAGGGTGTTTGTAGGTTCCACAAAAATATTTGTAAGGAAAAATTAATGGGAGTCGGTCTTATATAGCACTTTTATAGGGGCAACTCCGGGGCAGTTGTTGAGATATTTTTAAGGAAATAAACAGAGGTAGTTTTGGTTTTTGGCTTATACCTCGGTATGTTATTGGGCAATTTTGCTAGATTTCAATAGCGGGTTTCTTGCTTTTCTGTTAGTTTGATACCAGTTACGGGTCTATGTGATATCGGGGGGCTTCAAAAAGTTGATTTCAACCATAACACGGACAGACGTGCAGACTGAGAGACAGACATCTCTAAATCCACTTATCTATTTATAAGGATCAAGAAAATATGTGGAGTCGCAGATGGATATTAAAAAAATTAAAAACGAGTTGCCAAACTCATATATACCCTTATCACTTATGTGAAAGATATAAAAAAAGTTTTTTTCGATAGAAATAGAGTACCACTCACTCTTAAACAAACAAACTATTTCCATGAAATTTTTGATGCGCTATTTGTCAAACAATAAAACAGTTATCGACAAATTGCACAAAGGTAAGGGTTACTTAAACTTAATATTAGGTTTAAATAACAAAGTATTTTCTATTTTAAAATGTTTACGTATGTGTAAATATATTTTAGTGGCTTGATTTTACAGTGGAGACAAAAAAAAACACTTTTGAATTCTGTAAGCGCAAAATATTATAAGACAGTTTTGCCACAATCAATTCAGCTTAGGCGCCCTCTAATGGCGGTAAATTAAGCTAAATTTTGTTTTTGTTTTTATAAGAATTTATTAACATACAAATGCAATGTTGCCAGTTAAGTAATATTGTTTGAGACACATTAAGGTTGCTCACAAAAGCATATTAAAATATGTTTAAATATTCGACGTTTAAATTTCATATTTCTGGTTTGGGTTGGCAAGTTTGAAGTTTTTTTTTTGATGTCGGATGACAAAATTAAGGGCCTTAAATATGTCTCACAAGGAAAAGTTCAACTGATGCACAATTGCCCCATTTTCATTTTACTACACTTTTTGTGAATACCTATTATTTATCTTGTTTAAGTATATTAAATGGGCAAAGTGTGTCTCAAACAATTTATACTCAGTTTTTGTATTCATATCACAAAGGTAAAAATTTAATATTAAGCAGAATTTACAATAAGGATTAACTGTTTTAAAAATATAATTTAAGAGTATCCATTACACTTAAACTATTATGTGAGAAAAATTCAAGGATTAAACGGACATTAACAAAATGGCATTAAATTTTTCAATTTATAGAAAAGATATTTTTAAAGATTTGTTATAGTTATTTGTATAACTTTTTCGCAAAAACTGATATTTCAATAAACTTTTAACCATCATAGAAAACAAATAAACATTTCAAGGGCTTAGATATTAAGTTTCATAGAAAGTGTATACCTTAAGCATTTTTATTACACATACTTTAATAATAATAGCAAAAGATTTAATTTTATTTATATTAAAATAGAAAACATTTTCACACGTTTCTTAAACAAGGTCATCAAAAAAATTATTTTTATTTATTATCGAAACGTTTCTTGTGTGTTTTGTGTTCTAATAGTTGGTTTATATTCTGTCATAAATTATAGAATATTACAAAGGATTTCCTAAAATAATGTAAAGTATATTTAGAAAAAACGTTTTTATTAAGCTTTTCTTTGTACATAGATACCTGCAATATAAAAAAGGATTTCTTTAACTGCTAATATGGTACCTGGTAATATGGTAACGCCTTGACGATATGTTGTCTTTGGGAATTGGTGGAAATTTTTTTTTATTGCATACAAATAAACTATAAAATCTTTTTTTATTAGTTTGACTTAATTCTCTGCCAAAACTTTTTATAAAAAAAAGATGTAATATTGCACTGATATTTGAAGGTTTTATAAAGAAAAATAAAAAATATGTAATGAAATTTGCAAAAAACACTAGACATGCCATTTTCCCTATGAAAACCTTTTATTAAATTGGTATAACTTTGGTACAGTCTGGTGGCAGATTTATATTTACAAACTTAAATAAAAACGTAATAAATGACACAAAGTTTTATTAAAAGCATTAAACGATAGAATGCAAATGCGGATTTTATTTTTCAAAGAGTATGTCATCCTGATGTCTTCGGTCGAGTTAAACACAAAACGGAGCCTTGTGTTCTGCGCCAAACTCTTGGTTCAATTAAGCTGATTCTCGACGAGTATTTTTCTTTAGAGCCACAGGTTTGGCAAAAAAAATTTCGTAATCATACGTTAATAATTTTCACGGAGAATTTTAGAAAAAAATGGTCTAATTATTTCATGCGTGAATAGGGCACCCAATACAGTTACCCTGAAGCAAAGCAATGATTTTTGATATTTCAACCGAGGGTTGCGGGTTTCTGAAGACCAGGGATGGCAGTTTTGCCTAATAATGTGACCGTTTAAGTGAAAATGTGCCTTGTCGCTCTAGAAAATGGGATTTACAGTGCTACAACTCTCCAACATGGTTTCACGAAAATGTTTGCGTAAATCAATGTCATTTTGTTTTAGTCTTGAACAATTTGAATTTTAAAAAGATGGAACTTCATCTGCTTTTTAACAATTTTATGCATAATGGTTCTTGGAAGCCACAGTGAGGCTGCTCTTTTCCATTTTAAAAGTCGCGGACTTTCATGTAAACTCCTTTCAACCAGTTCAATATTTTCGGGAGTCCTTGAATATCAATTGGGGCCTGACAATGAAACATTCATAGCCGAAGCAGTTGCACGGAATCTCTGCACCCACGAACGAATTTAATTTACACTTGGCCCATCGCGTACTTGTGAATACCGAACTTTGAACAAAATTGTCAACAAGCAATTACGTAAAAATCATTTCTCTTCAAAAAAGGTCTCCACAGCGAACGCGCGATACTCACTCGACTACTGCGACATTGTGACTGACGAATCCACAAAATCGACGATTTCAAGGCCCCACCCTCCCTCCGCGCCATGTGCTACTTTTTAAAATAATCGAATTTAAAAAAACATAAATTTGCCACCAGACAAACGCAACGGTGAAAATTATCGAAGCATGATTACAGAATTCTCTTTTCCAAGCCCGATAGGTTATCCATTGTACTCTTTACATACGTGGTTTCAATTGGATGGTGCGACTCCATACACAGCCAGAGCTTCGATGAATTTGCTTCGGTAAAACTTCCGCCAAAAGCTGGTCAGTTGATTTTCCCATGGCAACCGAGGTCGCCCGATCTAACTGCCATGGATTTCTAAATTGGGCTATATCAAAGAAAGGGTTTATAATGACAATCCTCAATTTTTTGTGGCTTTAAGGGAAAATATTCGTCGAGAAATGGCCTGTTGGAAATTCGATCTTTGGTTATGCTACACAAAATAATATATACCAAGAAGCCTATTTATTTGTATAATCGCCTTCAATTTGCCCGATCCAATAGGATTGGCAGTTTCTTATCAGTTCTATACGTCTTTGGAATACATTATCCCCTAATATCTAAGTCATAGGCAATGCATTGCAATTTAAACAAAAACTGTTTCAAATTTATCAATGAAAATTTGTACTTTTAAATAATAACTTCATACTATCCCTACGGGGAAGTGGACTGATCCAAGACTATTGACGTGAACGGTCCCTTAGGGTAGGGACTGGTTCTAGTTCCTGCACTTTATATGAAGAGAACCTGTCACTTTTACATTGCGTTGTCATTGGAGGGGACAATTGGTTCAAAACTAACACCTCAGAACAGGTCACAAGCCAATCCTATACAAGCAAATTTTGCATTTATTGTTTAAGATTCTATTTAATCTACTTTGTTTCTATATTCGCGTGTGGTATATGTATAAAAACAGATGTAAGTATGTTAATGTGTAAGGACCATCATTTCTATTTTTTCTTCTAACCTCTTTAACACCTTTTAACCAGTTACTTGATGTATGCCTTTTTAACCGATCACGACCAATAAATTTTGTCCAATTCATGTTTTGTACCTGTAACAGGACGAGTACGTCGACCAATTGACACCAATTTCCCGCAGGGATGTTACTTATGCTTTAATATTTAAAATCATATTGTATTTTTATTCACTTAATTATATTATACTTTTTTAAAAACAACTGTACAAAATATTAAATCCTTGTAATATAACATACTGTTACTGAAAAGATTTATAGTCTTGTTGTATATGACATCAAAATGCTAATAAATGAAATGAAATGAAATGAAATCAGAGCAATTGAACCAAGTTTACAGCAGGGTGTGGCAAAGAATACAAGGCTCTGTTTTGAACAGTGTCTTCACGTCGACGGAACACATCTCAATAACATACTCTTTAAAAAATTATATCCACATTTCCATTCTATCGTTCAATACACCTAATAAAACTTTGTGTCAATCAATACGATTTAATTTAAGTTTAAAAATATATATCTGCCACCATACACCCTGTATTAATATATGTATATCCATAGTGCTTTCATACCCTCTACTCACTCTTTGTGAAGTATTTTTTTGTCAAAATTTATTTTCAGACAAAAAGTGACATGTTTTACCTTAAAAACTTTATTCTATAAGAAATAATTATTTATTTTTAATTTGAGCACAAATGCATTAAACCCATTCCATAGAGTCGATAATTCCTCGCAAATGGAGCAAACATTGGCAGTGTTTTGTGCCCTAAATATTTTGTGGCATTCAGTAATTTATTTAAGTCAGGGCTGCAAGAATGAAATGACAACAGGTAAGTGTCAAAAAGTTAAGTTTAGTCAAAGCTTGTAGTATGTAAAACCTCGTAATAATTGTGTAAACTTAAAGATTTCCAAGTCACCATAGTTGAGTATTTTAATTTTTAATGCTTCTCAAACATGTTTACTTTTACTTTACACTAAACAACTATTAAGTTTTACTATGTTTAAAACATAATATTATCTTGGACCTCTTACTTTAAGCATAATGCATAAAACCTTAAGTGTTCATTTTAGTTCCCATAAAAAAAAACGGAAAATGAAAAAAATAACTAAATTTTGCCCTAACTAGTTGCAGCATTAGCATGAACTTAACGTTAAAGAGCACTTGTTACGTTTAACTAGAAATGTTTAAATTAAGTTAAAGTAGCCAAGGTAGAAATATTTATAAAAACCATTAATATGGAAAATTGTTTTAAGAATATTATTGCAGTTGCAATAATGCAGTGAACGCTACTTCTGTAATATATTTGTCGTTGCATACTTTCCATATGCTATTGATGCTACTTTAAGCAAATTGTTGCTTTTTTCTCTCTCTTATTTCCTTTATTATAATTTCTTTATTACTTATTTGCATTTTTCATTAAGTTTTAGTTTTGCTTTCATTTAAAATCTATGTAGATTGCATGTTGTTTTATATTTCCTTTTTTTTATTAAAATATTTACATTCAACAATTTGGTGTAATTGAAAAATATAAGAAGTAAAAATATTAAGAATTTATACATAATTCTTTTATTTTGAAACTAAAATTTCATTATTGTTGACTACAATGGTTGCAGATTTCATACTTTGTTTATTTTGTTTAGATTCTCAACAACTCCTTGATTCCTGTATAAACGAAGTAAATAGTTTCTAGAATTTTTTTCTATTTGCAAATCAAATCAGGAGTATAAAATTGGATTTTTCGTTAAACAACAAAAGTAAAAAACAACAATTGAAAAAAACATAATTGTTAGTTTGTGAAAATACCAATGCACCTTCATAGTACACTGGGTCGTATGAGTATTATGACTTTCAACGGACATTAAATATTTAATATTAATCATACGTCCAGGTTAAATTGAATTTGATAGTAAATGTAAAAAATAAAAAAATAAAATAAATTAAAAACAAAAACTTAAATTTTTATACATAAGTATATAAACACTTGTTTTAATTATTAAAATTTAAAGTCAAGTTTTGTTAGAACCGGGGACTGTAAATCAAATTAATTTTAGAATTTTCAATAAAAAAAAAGCATGTACGAGCAAACTTTAGAAAGTCAAGTAAATTACACCATCTTGATGAAGTAGATTTTTTTAAGCCAAGTGTTTTTTTTCATTTTGGATTTTTAATATTTATATATCAATATATCAATATTTGAATAGTATAAAAATCAAAAAAAAAAATACCGTTTATATATCATAATTATATCATAATTTATTTTCATAAAAATTTAAAAACAATAATTATTTCTGCCAAAAGATAAAAATCAAAAAATAAGAATTATTTTATCTAAAAAAATTAAAAAAAAAATAAATACTTTTTGAAATAAATTGTAAAAGTCAAGAAATAATTGACACTTTTTGAGATTTTTTTACATATTTTTTGCATAATTAGTACGGTCCCTGGCTGGAACCATTTTTAATACTTTTCACTATTTTTATTATATAGAAACAAATCTTTAATCCTAAATTCATAAAAATTTCTATAAAATTTTTTTTTTCGACAAATTGCTATAGAATAATTTCACAGAAACCTTCAACTAACACAAAACTGTTTTAAAACTTTTTTTTAAAAAGAGGTCCTTAATGCAAAAAAGTACTATAAGCTTAAAAAAGACGACAATTATTTTCTTTGCAATCTTAATATAGAATCTCCAGTTTCCTTTTTTTGAAAGTATATAATTAGAAAGTTCTTTTGGTCCCACTTCATGATTTTTTCCTTAATCTGGTTTGAATGAATATAACTTTATGTTCTAAGTTCGTAAGCAAGAAAGCCTCAATGAGTTCTATATAATGTGAAATGCATACATTTTCTGTTTAATCAATCAATCAAGGTCAATAGATCCTAATTTTTATAAACGGAAGAAACCAACAAAAAATTTGAACTTTTTTTCACACTTTTCAATAAAAATCTTAATAAACTCGAAATAACCCCAAACGCTCATTTATTGTGTCTTATTTCAGACCTTCTTATTGAAATTACCGTCTTGGTGTATTCAGAGACTCATAGTAAAATTTGACGGATAATATTTTTGCAGAACATTTTAACCCCTTAAATCCCTTTTTTAATGGTAAATTTTTTTCACAAGAAGGGCAAAAAATACCCATACCTTAAGAAGTTAGATGGTTAATTAATATATTCTACAAAAATGTTTTCTGTAATAATTTACATATATTTTTATGAACTCATTTTATACCTTAATTGTAAGGGTCACATGGTTTCCGATTAACAATAAGAATGTGTCAGAGCTGGGAAACTTAAGCCCCCCCTCAAATGAAATTCAGGTGTAAACTTTTAAAACGCCAAAACACGTATCTTTTGTTGGTATCCTCTATTAAAATTAATCGCCAGACCTTGAAAATTTGTTTGTGGTTACCTCTAAAATATTTTGCGTGTGCCGAACGTAGTTTGTAGTATGTTTCTAAGCTTTTTATTGGGCTTAAAAGTTACAAAAGAACCAAAAAGGCTCCATTTTAAACCTTTAGGCCCCAACATTTCAAAAGAGAACCAAAAACGTATTCGTTTTCTTTTTTGAGACCTGCCAAATATAATTTTGATTATACATATTTCTATCTCTACAGATTTAAGAGTTACAAAAAATACATAAAGAGTACTGAAATATGATTTTTTCCCCTTTTCCCCCTTAAAGTTAAAATTTCAATAAAATGCCAGCCGTATTTTTTCAGAACCTGCCAAATGCGATTTGAGCTTAATTGACTTTAAAGAGTTTGTACCTAAAAGCTGCCAAAACAAAATGTTTACCCTTTTTTACATTTAGGATATCCAAGATTTTAAAAAAGTACTAGATACGGACTCATTTATTTTTTGAAAAGAATGAGAGAGATTTAGTTTAGGGAGACATCATTTTAAGGCTTTTTTCTTTTTTCACTAATTTTTACACCCTCAGGGTCGGAATTTCACGAAATTCCTATTTAGTGAATCTATAAGTTGGAATGATGAATTAATCAATTAGCTAGTCAGCTTGTCAGTAAGGCTATTCCTTTATATATATAAAAATAAATTTATATTTTCTTGAAGTATTTTCCACAAACTTTGTTTCAAATATTTTATTTAAATTTCTCTGTCCAAACAAAACAACTAATTAAAACTTTATGAACATCTCACAATGAATTTCGAGAAGCAAAAAAAATTATTAGGTCTTACCTGTCAGCTGCTACTGAAGGGCCTGTTTTAATTAGAAATTTAAAACAATCTGCTGTAATTAATATTTTAAAAACCACGTCAGTGCTAAGACTCAGTCAAATACTAAAATTTTTTTAATTATTTCAAATAAATTTTTAAATTTTATATTGTTTTTAACTGTCATAAGCTTTCACAAGAAATTACACGCAATATTTTCCTAAACTACAGTTTTACAGGTGACTTATGTTTATAAAACTTTTCTTAGGCAACTTTAGAATTTTTCAAACTAAAATACGAAAGGTTGACTTTAAACATACTTACATAGATTCAACTTCAAACAAACAATTAATTTTTAACAAAACTTTTATTAAATATGTAAGCAAGTCTAATCCAATCTTCTATAGTCACAAAAAAAACTTTAATAAACTTTCCAAAATATTTAATTAACATTTACAAAATGTCATTATTTATTGTTTTAAAATCCCTTAATTCAAACTTAATGATTACATTGTTAAAGCTGCAATAAAAGAGACATTTAAATGAATTAAATCTGTCAAAGAATTTATGTACCAACTTTTTAGCACTTTTATATTATCACTCACCTACCATGTCAAGGTATTTTTCTTTAAAGAAACAAAAAAGCAATTTAATTTGAAATTGATTTGTGTGACAACTGGCGCACAAAATAAATCAATGCTACTGGTGCTTCTGGTGCTTTTATTTTATTTCATTTTATTCTTTTTTTTTTCTATTTTCAAAGATTTGTTTTTAATTGCAGGTGAAATTTCCCACTCAGCTTTTCTATTTAAACAAGGTGTAATCATTGTATTACTTTGCTGAAGTGAAAAACAACAATGTTTAGAAACATTTCTAGAAACTTTTTGCTTAATGCTCTCTGTTTGGTTTAAGGGCTCTCTCTGTTAGGTTTTTGTTTATTTTTTGCCATTTTTTTCTCAGAGTATGCGTTGTAATAAATTACGGTAGTTTATTTCAATGCCAAATTTCTGCAAACAAACTGTTGGACGTTGTTTCAAGCAGATTAATTGAAATGTTGGCTTTACTTCAACATACAGAAGTTAACATCATGTGTTTCTAAATACCGTGATGAAATAATACACAAGGTAACCGCATTAAAGATACAACTAAACAATGCATTGTAAAAACGTTTATGCTGTCACAAAATCAGATATAGAAATTGTTGTGTGTGACAAATGCAATCGAGCAAAATATAATCAGCTGTACTGATGAGGTCGCCTCTTGCTTGACCTGAAATTTGCCAAATACGAAGTTTCACTATTAGCGAAAAATTTTTGAAACAAACACTTTAACCAAACTGTTGTTAATTAAATGAATAAACAAATGTTCGCAAAAGCGAACTATTCGCGAAGAACTTGGAGCGGCACAATAAAAAATGGTTTTTCGCTGACTTCTCGCCAAAAAAATTACTAAATGTTCGCTGTTAATGCCAGAGCCAAACCTTCGATATCGAAACATTTGCTGCCACAAACTAAGCGACAGATATACTCTTTTTCGATTCGCTAATAATTGTCGTTTTAGAATGTTTATCGGCCTTTTTGAAGTCTCAAGCAAGCCTAATGAATGTTTTTTAATTCTATACAATATATGTGCCATTCTTCTTCCTAGTTTTAGATTTAGAGAAATTTTAACTCTAAGGTAGTAAGGGTTAAATCGGTAACTTGTTATCTCCTACATTAAAATTTAAAAAAAAAACTTGTATTCTTATCAAAAAATCAAGAACTAGTGCCTCGGGTAGTTTTTGAAATTTTAGACACAGAGGGGTAAAATGGGGAAATATTTAATGTTGTTACATTTTAGATATTTTTTTAACTTTTAAACCAATAAAGGAAGAAACATAGCTCCTATAGTGTTTCTTAAGATTTAAATATATGAAAATATTTTTGGTACTTTTTTTAAATTTTGGGCCCCTAGCGGTAAAAAAGTGGTGAAAATCACATTTTGGTACTTTTTATGTAAGTTTTGTAACTTTTAAATATATCTCAAAGTTAGTTCAAAAGGTCTGAAAACAATATAAATGTATTGTCGGTATTTTTTTTTCATTTTGTATTTTGGACTCTAAAGGGTAAAAAGGGGATTAAAATATATTTTAATCCTTATAAGGCCCATTTTGTTACTTTCAAACAAATAAATACAAAAATTTTGAAAAAATATAATTATTTTTTTAGTACTTTTTCTAAATCTTGGGCCCTTGCCGGTAAAGCCGGGGTAAAATTTACTATTTTGATACTTTTTCTAACTACTTTTTTCAAACTTAAAAGGATAGAAACATATTTCGTTCAACAGGTCTTAAAAAAATGTCTAAAATATTTTTGGTACTTTTTTTTGATCTTTTGCGCTTTTAAATCTAAAAATGTAGTATTAAGAGCTATTCTTTCAAATCGAGGACGAAAGTCAGGAGCTTATGATTTTAAAAAATAAAAAATTAAGGACTTTTGTTCCATATCGAGTTTGGAAATCTATTAAGCTTGAAGTTAGCCTTCTTTGTATATTTTGAGATTTTAAAATCGCGGTCAGAAATCAAGCAGAAAAAAGGATTTTCTCCAGATTTTTGGTATTTAAATAAATAAGTAAACAAAAAAATACTTTTTTACATTTTTTGAGCTTATGATTGAAAAAATATAACATAATAATATATTAAGGTCGAAAGGGCACAAAAAGAACTTTTTACATTTTTGTACTTTTGTGAGGTTTTTGAGAATATGACCCCAAAACTATGAATTTGAGGGATATCGATCCATATAGAAGTCTGAAGTCAACTAATAAGGCAAAAAGTTTTTTTATATTTTTTGGTACATGTCGAGATCGGAAGTCAACTAAGTGGGCAAAAAAGTACTTTTTTAATGTTAAGCCTTTTGCGATTATGAGCCTAATAAATGAAATCTAGGTCGGAAGACAATTTTTCCCAAACTTCTAGTATTTAACTAAGTGAACAAAATTTATTTTTATTATTTATTACCAGTTCAAAATATCAATTTAAAGTATTGACCCATATCGAGCCGAAAGTCAAGTTAGCGAGCAAAGAGCATTTGTTTGCCTTTTTTAAGATTATAAGTCCAAAAATTTTAAATGAAGACTATCGACCCAAACCGACCATATGACATTTCTAGTACTTTTTAGTATTTTTGGAGATTATGAGTCTAGAAGTTTAAAATGAAGAGTAAAAAGTTTTTTTTTTATTTTTTTGAGGTAATAACTGACTGAAGCCAAAGGTCGACTTAATTGACAAAAGGTAATTTTTTTTTAATTTTTGGTTTTGTTTTGTTTTTTTTGGTTAAAGACTCTTGACGTAGATTTTGTTGAGGAGCTATAAAAAGCAATTAGCACCTTTCCTATTCTAAAACCTGTTTGAAACCCTTACTGCTTATGAATCTAAAATGCAAAATAATATTTTTTCAAATCATATTAAATTATTTTCATTTAGAAATACAAAATTAAAGACTCTGAATTAAAAGCGCATAAAAACTACCATTTGCCTTAATTTACATATATTGTTCTTGTTGTTATATTTTTTATGGAATTTTAGAAAAGAAAAAAGTAATTTATTTTTTAGAACTTTGCAAAATTTCAAAACTAAAAAATCAGACAAAAGTTAATAGAAAACAAACATTTCAAAAAGTGAAAGCTAACAACACTTCAGAAAATAATTTAATTTGTACAAAAAAAATATTCAAATAAAATCCCAAAAGACACCAAGAAATTGAATTAAAAATATTCAAAAGGCTAATAAAATAGATAAAATTTTATATTTAAGATCCCTTTTTAAATTTTTTCCTTAATTTTTGCGTACTTATTTAGTTTTTTTTTTAATAAACTCCCAAGAACCCCAATCAAAAAAATCACACTCTGAACAAAACAACAATAAACCAATTGTTAAGGCAGCCTTAATGCTTTTATAGGTGTTACCCTACCACCCTCATTCATTCCCACAAATGAGACCCCGGATAATAACACGAACTTTTGTTAAATGTTTATTTGTGTTTTATTTAAATTTCTTTGCTTTATTCTGTCATTTCCACCTTTAAAAGGAAGTTGTTTTAGATGCATGCTCAGCTGATTTTTATGAATACTTTGCGTATGTTTGGCAGGGTTGCCAGAGGTACTCGGCCGCAAAAAGTTGTTATTGTTTTTCTAAACAAAATAATTTTTTTATGAATTGATTTAAAGAGAGGCCCTTGGTACCTTTTTAGATTTAATTATAAATTTTGTTGTTAAAAAATTTTTTAAATTAACAACAAATGTCCCAGAGGGCGCCACATTTTCTTTATTATATTTTTACTAATTAAATATTTAGAAGCATTGAAAGAAATTGCTATAAGATTGCAAGAATAGATATGTTTAGCAAATCTATTTTTTTATATATTCGTTCTTGTATCCTTGCAAAGTTAAAAAAGCCGCAAAGAAGTGTTATAAAAGCAAGCGTATGGCATCCCTGATCGTCAGTGCTACACAAGTACAAACTCTATAGCACAACATGTTAATGATTGATGCTTTACATATTCGAAAACAAGGCCTAGAAAGAACCTGTTATGCTGGTTAACACAAACACACATACATATCTATACAAGCAAAGAAGCAGAAAATAAACATAAAATAGGGCCTGGGGTAAAGATAGTTAAGGTTTATGAAAAATATGAGGATTTGAAAAGAGGAAAGTTTAAGTTGTTATTCTGATAAAATAATCTTTACCTCAAGGAACTTTTTATTTCTTTTTGAAAATCTTTTTACTTCAATAAATTTTTCTAAAATATTTATATATGTGTTAACGAAAATATCTGTAGTTTAAGTATAAATGTAAATTATTTGAATACTTGTGTATTGTTGTCAGTATTTGCATATATATGTACATACCCTGAAGAAACCTGGGGACAAGTGTCCCCATGTCAACACTTATGTCGACAATTATAGTACCTCTTTGGCGACTTTGTCAACAATACTTCTACATGTTTTATAGTTAGCATTGATAAAAAGAAAAGAAAACTGTCAGTAAAAAATTAAGTGTATCAGCGACTAATGATGGTCTTTATTATTTGTAATTTTTTAAGTTGTGCTTAAAAAGTAATTTATATACACAATTCACAATTATTTTCAATGACAGGCGCATTTTAAATGTCTAATGCAAAAATACATTGCCAGTGATATTGCTAGTCAGTAGAACTGTAGACTAAAATTGCTAAAAGGTTCTAGTTAATAACTGGTTCCAATGTCTACATATGACCCCAAAAGAACTACCTTCTTAATAGTACCAATGTCAGTAGTGGATTTTCAATGGCACGCAAATGTCTAAAGCGAAAAGCATTGCATGGGGTTAAACTTGTCAGTAGTACTGGTGACAGTATCAATAGACATTTCCTGCAGGGTACATATGTATGTATGTTTGTATGACGGTTACTTGTTTTCCTCTTTAAACGAATTTTAAATTATTCATGCCTAAAAATAAAAAAAAACACCATCTTTGTTATTACTAAGAAGGAAATGTAAATTTAACATAATTGTAAATGACATGTTTTTTGTACCCAAATATTTCTGTAAAAGAAGACAGAATTTTAAAAGAGTTCAAAGGTTGCTTAGAATATGACGCAAAAAAATAAGCTTTGTAACAAGACTTTTTAATCGCCTCTACTACGCATTTCGATTCGAATAAAGGTTTTCTTTCTTCTTTCATCTTCTTTACTGTAAATTAGCTTGGTCACAATCTTGAGTGGTCTGTAGAAAGACCGAAAATGGTTGGGGTGGTTAAGTTCGGTCTTGGAGATTTTATGCTTCGGTCCCTGAGGTCTGACAGATCCAAAGAAGTTGCAAGTGGTGCAAATTAACCAGCAGCACAGCCAGACGGTTTTAACCGAACTGGCAACTCAGCTAGTTAAATTCTAGGAGGACGTGTCCCCAATCCAGAAATTTAAGCCAATGAAAAAAATGTTCGTAGGTTGAGCAAAAAGGGGTTTGTACTGTTCATCACGCCTGTTGTAGATAAGGATAGAACGTGCATACTACAAAGAAAAGAGATAACTTCAATTTTCCCCTCTTCTTTTAGCACAGGCGGCATCATTGTCATCGAAAGTGAGGTCAAAGGTAGGCCACAACTAACACTGGTCTTGGTCTATGCCCTATGAGTATGCAGATCCCCTGAAAAGCGACGTGCAAAGCTCTAAAGGTAGACCGGCGGCAAGTTACGGCATTCAATTCAAATCGAAAGCTTTGACGCAAACGCAGATCGTAACCAGTGAGACAGCAAGGACCGTTTTGGTTTTGTAACTACCAATAATCTTTACACTTGTTATAAGGACAATGTACCAGCGCTTAGAACGAAGGGTTGAAAGGCAGTTATTTATATCACTGTCTCGAATAAGAGTTATTAATCGGACCATAGTAGGATTATTTTCTATACAAAGCCTAAGAGAAACCACTATACGAACCCACTTAAAACTAATCGGGCCTACTTTAGACGGATTATTTAGGCTGCTAAAGAAGCCATACCACTGAAAGTAAAGTCACATACAGATAAAGATTCGGCAGTGGGAGAACTCATTCATGCTTAGTGTAATGGGTATGAATCGGCCTATACGTTGATATTTCCGCCCAAGAAGTAGACCAGAGAACTTAAGATTCAAAATCTGTTCAATATAGTGAAAGCTAGTAGGAGAGAGCTAAAGAATGGAATACTCGCAAAGGGAATTTCAATGGGTAAAAATTAGATCCAATAAGAGCTAAAAGGATTGCGTAACAAAGTACTGTAAGTCCTTAGAATCGGTATATGAGCTTTCAAGACTCCGAAATATATTATCTAAGGACTCAAGATTTACGGAATAAATTTAAAGAAGAAATTAATAGTGCATTTGCTTTAGTTTGAAGACTCTAAGTAAAACTGTTTAATGAAATTCTCTTTTCGAGCCTTAGTGATGTTAAGAAAGAAACAGTGGCAGTTGGATCAGAAATGGCTTAAAGGTGCTGATCCTGATGGGATTATACCGGTCATGCTACAGAAGGTAACAAGATAACTACACTATTGGTAACCCTGAGAGGTGAAAACAGGTCTGATTAATTTTTATATCTAAATCTAGTCAGATACACTGAGGGAAAAAAATGGTTGAGTATGGTCAAAGGTATATGATCACGGACAATTTCATCATTGTATGGTTACGAAGATCATGATTTCTACAAACATATTATGGTTTAATCATTACTATAATTGCATTTTTCAATTAAAACTTACTGCAACTATAGTATGGCTGTGGCAGTCATAATAATGATCTTCGTAGCCATACAAAGATGAAATTGTTCGTGATCATATTCCCGTGACCATACTCAACCATATTTTTTTCTCTACGTGTAGGTTACTTAAAACCATAGGATTTAAGAACTTTGAGTCTGTCGTCTTTTCTGATTAAGAGAGTTAAATATTCTTGGCTTGGAGAAACAAATTCTAGGAGAGAAGCAAAAAAGAGGCCACCGCTTTCATAAAATTTTTAATTAAAAAAACTGTAATAGCTATGGGCTTCATACCTGCTACAAGGAAGTTTTTAAAATCATTTTTACGTTTTAAAAACAGATAACCGAGACGAATGTTAATGGGAAAAGATTCGACCGAATATAGCGCTCCTACTTGTTTAAATTTAAAAAAGTTATGAATCTTCATTAATATTTTTTTATTTAATTTTAAAACTATATTTTGCTTTTAAGCCAAGAATTTATAAACTGTTTGTGTCAGGTATTTAAAAGATAAGCACATTTAAGTATCTAATAAGTTTCAAAATTTTTTTTTTCCATTGCAATACCATAACTAAAAGTAGAACAAAATTGTCACTTACGATACGACTGGAGATTGAGTTTAGCAAGGAAAAAGAGATCTACAAAAAAAAAACTAAATTAAATGAATTGAAATCCTTATGGTATTTGTGTAACTAACATACAAATCCTGTGAGTAGGTACTTGCCACATTGGTAATTAAGTGGCTGATGTACGCTTCAAGTATAAATTTCCTTATACGTATGCACGTTTGTAAGCCAATGGCAAAAATCAAAATACTTTACCAGTATACATGGTAAGCAGTTTATTACACAAATTGTGGTTCTCATTAAGTGTATCTGTGTTGCAATATAGAGGGTCACATCTTAAAGGATACTACTTGCTATTTACTATCAGTTTGGTCATGGTAAAATTGGTTGTGTGTTTGCGTGCCATAAGAGTGTGTGTTTAAGTGTTTGATTTTTAAGATTTTTTCTAAGAAAATAATATTAATGGCAAAAGCACCAAAGCTTAAAAACTAAAAATGCATGCATGTTCATACATACATATGTTCATATATATTTATTTATATGTATTTGTGCATGAGTAAAAGAACTGAACATTTCTTAGAACTTGGTGGTCATTTCTTATCCTCTATTTTTACGTTTTTTATGTTCTACAATTTTTTAAAAATTATCAAGGGAAACGATTTGTAATAAATAGAGTTAGTTTGGATTCTTTTATTCTTCTTGGGAAAATCAACAATTTGTTTAGAATTTTTTGGTCAACAGGGATTGTTTACTAAAGAAGAAAAAGGGGTCAATCGAAAAACATATGCATCATTTAAGTAAAAAATAGTTTTAAGCATTCTCATTCAATTTCTTTAACAACTTAATCCGCGTCCTTTTTACATGCGAATTTTTTTAGACAAATTAATGTAAAAATTTATTATAAGGAAAAAATAAACCTTTAACATTTTATTTAATCTTCTTTCAAAACTTAATCACATTTACTATAACGATTATTTAACAGGAAAGTTATCTTATTTGAACCTTAAATTGTTCTACACATGCATCTGCTATGCGTTTGTGTATTGTATTGACCTCAGCCTGTGTCAAAGTACGTTCCATATGGCGATAAACAATGCTGAAGCAAAGGCTATTTAGACCTTTTTTTGGATGTTTGAATTTATCAACTAAACTTATCTGAAAAAATACAAAATAAATATAATGAAAAGTTTTAAATATTTTTTATCCAAAAGAAATAGAAGTTAAGACAAACTATTGAAAAATAGCTAAAGCGATTTTTTCTCTATATATAAAAGATTTAAAAATGTGTTTGGGAAAACTAAAATAAATAGTTGAACAAAAATATACAATAAAGCAACTTTATTTACCTGCTCGACTACATCATCGGCTATTGATCTGACTAAATCATAAAAATCATTTGGTGTAAATCCTGCATTTACATCTACTCCTTGGGGCAGCCAAAACGATAAATTATTTTTACATTGAGGATATTGTGAAACTGCTTTGTATTTAGGTAACGTTTTTAAATCTTTTTCACTGAATTGTGATAAAAACCCAGAGTCATTAGACCAAAATAATCTTATATCGGGTATATCAAATAATATCATAGCCAAACGCTCCAAACCCAAACCAAAAGCATAACCAATAGAATTTTGAGCTCCAGATTGTTGCAAAATTTCATGTCTCATTATGCCACAACCTAACACCTCCAACCAGTTGTCTTTATAAAAGATTTCCAATTCCCAGGAGGGCTGCGTAAAGGGAAAATAGGTGTTCACCCAA
This sequence comes from Melanophora roralis, assembly GCA_963583895.1. Classification (NCBI taxonomy): domain Eukaryota; kingdom Metazoa; phylum Arthropoda; class Insecta; order Diptera; family Rhinophoridae; genus Melanophora; species Melanophora roralis. Next base: position 10,787,982 of record OY757191.1, on the reverse strand, counting down.
CGATGTTTTATGTTTGATCCAAACAAGTCCTGGGTTAAGCCTAAGAGCACCTGTTTTAGTTCATGTTCCATTAGTTTGACAGCTTCTAGAGTATGGCATGGTTGCTTAGACTGATCAATACATTTGGAGGAAGAGTGTATGATTTGCGGCTTATTGCCCTTACTTTCCTGCCAATCATTTTCAAATATTTTTAAATCAGGAGTACGTTCAAAGAGTTTATCTTTTGTAACCAAGCGCACAGCATCAACCTGATGAAATACAGGGTAGTGGCTGCTATCAATTTCATCTCTACGATATACTTCTCCCACTACCAAAAAATTGTCCAAGCCTGATGCTATTAAATCAGCTTGATGGGCTGTAGTATGAGCCCTTAGCAAATGTTGCCTATTAACATAATAACAATCCGATTTGCTCCGACTAACATGATCCGCGGGTATAAGCAAGTTGTCAAAATTTTGCTGCACAGTTACCACAGGATTAAGTTTATCGTAGACGGAGAATAATGGATTTCCTCGAGATGTTGTGTAAGTCTGGTAAAAATAGTTTACAATACGCTGTCGTATAATAGACAAAGGATGATCCTTTTGCAAGTGTTTATTTAACCCTATATAGGATAATATTTTTGGTGTAACATTTGTCCAATTGTCTGCGGTATACGAATGACCATTAATTTCTAATTGGGTAGTTTGCGGCTTTAAGACACTTGTGGCCAGAAGTTGTCTTGATGTAACTAAATGACGCGTTGTAGAATTTAAAATAAGATAGTTAATTTGCTTTTGTTTGTTAAGTTTCAAACTTTTTGTTGGTAGAAATATTTTTAAAGAATTTAGCATTTTTTTGTTATTACGAGACTTTGTTGTTATTAAAACAAAACTGTTATACTACAATTGAACAGCTGTTCAATTGCCATTATAAATGGGAGCTTGGCATTACTTTAAACATATAAATCAAACAACATACCAGACTTTATTTTATAAATTTATTTTAATTATACAAACGGCTTATTTTATAAACATAAAAAAAAAATTATGAATTTATATATGAACATTGCATCTAAAATTTTTTCAAATAGCTGTGTTACACAATGAACCCATATTTTTCAAAGTATATAACCATTGATAAAACAATTATCAAAGTCAAGTACTATTTAAGTACAAAGGGGTTTAGATATTTTTGATAAAAATTACTGTTTTTTTAGAAGTAATAAGCATTTTCTGATTATTATGTTTTATACCAAAAAGTTTTATATTGAGGTCTAGTTTTAAGCTAAAAAGCGCTTTTCACATATTACATCTATTGCTAAGTACAAACTTTGCAACGTGGTTATGAAACACGTTTATCGTTAATGTTTATTGCTAACAATCAAATACGACTCACACTATGCAACCAACATCAATGCTACCATTAAATATCAAAAAATTGTGATATTTTTGAAACCCCAAATGCAACATGAAATAAAGCCATAAAAATAACTAAAAACTGTGCATTTAACAATGAAAAATACCTGGTTGTATAAACATGTTGCAGAGTTTGTACCCAGCACAATAAACCAAATTGTATACCGCTATATATTTGCAAAATTAATAGAAACGCTGGGTTGTCACCACTGACTGTTTAATAAAAAGAAAATGAAATAAACAAAAATCTTGTGCCGGTAGAAGAAGAAAAAGATCTTAGAATAGTGGAAGCAACTTTTTTCTTTTATAAGAAAAATAATAAAAAAATAAGTTATTAAGAAACAAAACAATACCACGTAAGTAATAAAAACATAACCATTCGATTATAAAACAATCTTCTTGATAAAACTTAAATGTGTTGGCTTTTTTGGCAGAAACATTCTATATGAATCAGAGGGTTATTTCACTCATGTGAATATTTGTTTGAATAAAAATTTGCTATTTCCGGCAACTGATATAAATAAAATATGTATTTTGTTTTTGGTTTGGCAGAGCTTATTCATAAAGTCGGAAGTTTTTAGGTCTAGGTCAAGTACATATGTTAGAAAATATAGTCATGGTAACATGATTCATTTCAAATTTGAATTTAATAAATGTTTTAAAAAATGGCCTTAAAGCTTATGGCAAAATTTTTTAAATAATATTTTTCCATAATTCCGTTACAGTTTTTAATTAAAACTTTAAAACGTTCATATCATTTCAGCTGAAAAATCCTCGCTTTATCTACTAAGTGGAGGTGGTGCAGAAGATGTCTGAAAAAGTTACCAAATTGGCACTAGCTAGTCGTGTCATAGTTGTGGCACTACAATTTGTTACAAATTTTGCTTTGCCGGATCATAAAAATTATGGCTTTCGTGCTCCCTTAGATGCTACCCAAAAACGAACGTGGCTCGACAAATCTATAGACTTTACCCTGGGAGGCCTGCGACGCTGGGATGGTGAATATTTCTTACATATTGCAGAATATGGTTACACCTATGAGAATACTTTAGCTTTTTATCCCCTTTATCCGGTCATTGTGGAAACTGCTGCCAAAATGCTGCATTATTTAGCGGAGGATTTTATGAACATGAGATCGTGCTGTCTTTTAGTGGCAGTGCTGCTGAATATGCTGCTCTTCTGTAAGGCCGCAAATATTTTATACATATTGACGCTACGTATTTTCAATGACTTGAACAAAAGTTGGAATGCAGTACTATTGTTTTGTTTTAATCCAGCATCAATATTCTTTTCGGCGGCCTACTCAGAGACTTTATTTTGCTTGATTTCATTTTACATTATGCTGGAATGTTGTATGGAAATACGCTTTGTTCGAACTGCTATGACCCTGGCTTTAAATATTTTGACCCGTTCTAATGGCATTGTGAACTTTGCTTTTCCTTTGTACTTTCTGCTACGCAAATTTGTTTTAAAGCAAACAAACTTTTTAGTGACATGCTTTAAGGTGTTAACTTGCTTCATTGTAGCCCTAATACCCTGGACATTTTTTAATTTTTTTGCCTTTCGCCAATATTGTTACACTGATAACCATATCAATCACACCGAAGCGCTGTTATCTTACGCACATGAAAAACAATTTGTATTGGCCGGCCAACGTTTGGAACACCAATCGCCCTGGTGTGATAATACCCTACCATTTCCCTACCACTACATTCAATCCCATTACTGGGGAGTGGGTTTTCTTAAGTACTATGAATTCAAACAGTTGCCAAATTTTATATTGGCCATGCCAATACTAACGTTTTTGTGTTGGCACTGTTTTGTTTATTTAAGGCATTTTCTAGTGAAATTTATAACCAAATATCCCATGGCACATCTAATAAAGGAGTATAAAACTTTACCTTTTGTTTTACATTCATCATTTTTAACTTTATTCTGTATATTCTTTGTCCATATACAAATTTCCACCCGCCTCTTGTGCTCAGCCACGCCTACTTTGTATTGGTTTGCCGCTGACTACATGCCCAAATCTTTAGATAAATTAAAACTAAAATCCAAAGCTGGCATGATATTTTTGTGGTTTGGCTCGTATGTCATTGTTGGAGCGACCATGTTTAGCAACAATTTACCCTGGACATGAATTCATTTTCGTTCGTTGTATTCCTACAAAGAAAACAAACAAAGAAAAAAAGACACACATACATACGCATATGTATGCATTCTCTTAGTTAAAATCGTAACAAAATATTTAGCTAACAATTTAAATTTAAATGGTTAAATTTTGTGTAGTTTGTAAAATTATTTAATGCAAAGGGAAATATGATTAAAAAAATACAAAGACTGTTAATTGTTAATTTTGTTTTAAAATAAATTAAAAAAAGAATTAATTTATCTAAATTTTAAAGCTAAAATAAAATTTTTATTAATAGGCCTTTTAAAAAAAAGCCATTCTTTTAAAATTTCCTTTTCTCTTCTTTAGATGTTTAATTAATTTTATAACATATTGTCCAATGGAGCAATAGTATATAGATACATATGTATTTATTTGTACAAATATTTATTGAAAATTTAATTTAAAAAAACATACCTGTTTTTGCCAATATTGGAGCCGGAATTAAAAACCTTTAAAATAAAAAAATAATGCTAGTTAATTTATTTAAACATTCACCAAAACAGCACACAAGTTTTTTTTCCTATACAAGGATTTTATAAGAAAAATATACATTTACAAAATTGTTTAAAAAGTTAAAAAAATTACAATTTGCACTTAATATTTTATTGTATTTGAAACAAAAGAAAAATATATTATTATTTAAAAAAAAAAATTATATAATTTTTAATTTATTAATAAAAATGTAAATTTTGCCAAAAAAAACTTTTAATTATTTGTGTATTCGTATGGGGAAAAGATGAAAAAATCGTTTATTTAAGTTTTAATTAAATACGATTAATGTTTGTTTGAAGACAATGAAAACTTTATACGAATAAAAAAAAGAAACATTTTTGGTTTGAATCAAAATTCCACCAATCACAATTTCTAAAAAGCATTGTAAGGTTTTTCGCTATAGATATTTATTTGTATTTAATACAACTAGAAATGCTTAAGGTGTTGGGAGGTAAATATATCCAAAATTAAAAAAAAACCCAAATCAGAAGGAGGATACAAACAATTTTTTCTCTATTGCATCGAGTTCCTTAACAAAACAATCATTTAAATAAAAAAAATGTGTATGTTATTTAGAATATTTTACAAAATACAATCATTCTAAAAATATTCTGGGGAAGAATCGCGGCATTTGATTGAAAAAGGAACTTTAATCGATCGATTTGTCAATACTTTTTTCAAAGGAATTCAAATGCAGCGTCTTTCGATTCAAATCAATTTCCGTAACTTTCGCCCCATTTTTTTCATGCCCCCTTTAAATAAACGTTTTTTATTTTGCTTCTAGGGAACCACCCCAGCATTTGTTTCGAATAGAAATTTTTTTTTATAGAAATTTTAATGAACGTTCTATATTTTACATGGTATAGGTATTATTCGTTTGAGCAGATATTTATAAAGCCTTAAATAATTGTTTGAGACCCGCCTTTATCAGAATCAACTCAGAATCACTTCTCAAGCCGTGTTCTTCCGTCTACTTAGGTTTCCATATATTTCTTGTGATTAAAGTACAGTTCGCATTTTTGAAAATATTTTTTTTAAATTTGGCGCATATCGCATCAGCATCCCATACCTTCTCTCTTTACAAACGCCCTTGCAGAATCAGCGTGTTGGGCTATAACTGCCGCAAATATCTCAAAAAAAGTGATTTAAACCTTGAGAACCTTAAGACACTTATTGGTAAACTAAATCTTATTGCGATCGGTCCCTAACATGCCATGAGGTCTCATATGATAAGTCCTACACCCAAAAACTATATTTAGAGGCATGTTCTGAAAATCACTTTGCGTGAAAGTGATTTGAAATCACAAGAAACACAACACTTTTGAAATTTTCGTGATTTTAAAACGATCATCTTAATGCCTGATGATTTAGAATTACTTGGTTATATTTTCAATAATTTTATTTTGAATTTTGCAATAATTTAAATTAACGAATGCAAATTTTGATTTTAAAATCACAATTGATTTGAAACAACGCGGTGCCCAGAGCATGCCTAATAACCTTGTAAATTGCGAATAAATAATGCTAAAAGTTCTTTTAAAATATGAAATTTTATGAAGATCGGTTTATTATCGATCGTACCTTCTACAGTAAGAGGGACGGTAAGACGTGCTTTAATTAATTTTCGCCGTCAAATACACTAATGCTTCATATTTCGGTGCAGATATTTTAAAATAAATCATTTAAAAAAAGTTATTCAAATTTCTAGCATTTTAAAATTTTTTAGTAAAATCTATTTTCTAAGTTCAATAATCGCTTTCAGTATAAAATCGTTAATAAAGAGCCGATTACAAAAAATCGATTTTCGACTATAATCGAAGTCGATGTACCTACCAGTCCCTACAGGCCCTTCCAACCCTTAAGAATCTAAAAATATATACGTATAGGTAAATGTGAATATTTTTGAAAAGATTTTTACCGAAGATAACAAATAAATCCATCCTAAGAAATAAATATAGCAACAGAGTTCAGGTTTTTTCAATATTTTATTAATTTCTTTTAATTGTAGATTATAGAAATACATATTTACATACATAAAGGACTTTTTTTATTTTCTGTTTCTGTTTCTGTACACATGACAAAACATAAAAAAATTAAGAGGATAAAATAAAAAAAAACTCAAAATTTAATTTTTTAATGTTATTTAATTTTAAGTTTAAGTTATGTAATGCAGTGTGATGTATTCAAAAAAAAATTGGTATTTTACCTTCTCACTTAGAACGTTTCTAAAACCACAGATATAAAAGGGAAACAATTGAATAATAAATATATACATATTAATTACAAAATCTCTTTTTTTTTGGTATATTAATTCAGAAAGCTTTAGATTTACAAAGCAAGTATAAAAATTAAAAAAAAAAAGTAAAATAAAATTAAATTTCAAAAGTAGTAATAACGTATTAACTAAAGAAAACTTAAAAAAAAATAATGATCAAAATTCAAATGAAACTTTAAAAAAAAGAGTATTAATTTAATTGAAAAAAAAAAGTATAAAAGCAAAATAATTATTGAAAATTATATTTTAAAATATTTCATAGTTTTTAAACAGTAGGAAAACTGGAAGAAGTAGCAATGCCACATTGGTTCTTTTGATTACGGGCCATTTTAATATAGCCTTTATCGCCCCAGGTAGTGCCCCAAGAATTCTTAACCAACCAGAAGTCCAGACCGTTTTCATCGGTGCCATAGCCCACCACCAAAACACCGTGATCCAAATTTTGAGAATCACATTCGGGTTCATCGTAAACACCTTCACTGTACAATTGAAAAGATTCGTGTGAAGCATCGATGGCAACCGAGACGGGGCCCATAGTTGCAACGGCTTTCATCATTTTGACTTCATCGCCTTCGGGTATATCAACGAAGCCAGTATCGGTTGCACCTACATTAGATTTTCTATAGTGGCAAGAGTCATCGATACCCTCATAGGGATAAGATTTTTCGGTATCAATGCCGCCATTATCTTTAATATAACGAAAAGCATTGTCCATTAGACCACCATTGCAACCATTGTTGCCATACTTGCTAGAACAATCGATTAAATTTTGTTCACTCAACGACACCAAGACACCAGTCTTGCGAAAATGTTGACCTTCTAGGGCACCAGTGGTGGAGAAGGACCAGCAGGAGCCACAATGGCCTTGATCTTTTACCTCTGTAACAGCACCATGTAGACGCCAATCCAACGATTTTGGAACAACAACATTGGCCGGTTCAATAAAAGTAAGTCCCGTCATGCCACTTTGTTCGCTGAAAATGTATTAAAAATATTAAAAAAAAACGTTTATTTCTATTGCAAAAAATCCTCCCCTACCGCAAAAGTTTACGCTGGGTGTGATTGTAACCATTCATGGTCTCTTTAAATTCATGATGCAACATATCGGCATATTTGTTTAAGCCCAGTTTGTAGGACACTTTGCCCTGTGAATACTTCTGGTTATGTTTGGCAATCTTATGGCGGTTTTCATTGAAAATTTTCATACGGAAACGTTCTTCTATTTCGTCGCCGTACTTTTTACGATGTTCCATCTATAAATAGAGAAAAAAAATTAAAAAAATAAATTTTTTGTCATGACTTGTTTACACACTGCAATTTAGCGATAAGAAAATTTAATCAATGCATTTTGCTCTCCTTATCTTGCTTGTCTAGTTTCGTTGTTGTTGTTGTTTTATTTGTAATTTTGTATGTAGTAAAAATAAACGAAAATTTTTTATTTTTATCTTGTAAATTAGGAAAAGCTTAAAACATTGTATCAAGTTTGCAAAAATTTAACAAAGTTTTGCGCTCTGGTAGATCTGGGGGTTGTGGGTTCAAGGTTTAGTTGAACTGGTCGGTCCAAAAGACCCCAACATAGACCCTTTTGGTTCCTAGTGTTACCAAACTAGAAAAACAAAAACCCAGGGATTTTATTTCGATTAAGTTAACTCGAGGTTACCTTACATTCTCTTGGCGTGCGCCAACAGCTCCACAATAGGAGTATAGACTGTGCAGTGAGGATCAGAGCCACGGAGGTCGGGTTAATACCACTTCGTTAAGTCTCCAAAATAATGTGAGGATCTTATGAACCAGGGGCGACGAGGTTTCATCTGCCTTTGCCAGCGATAATTGCAGGTACTGCGGTTAAGAGGGGAATATGGAGACTGTTGGGCACATTCTGTGTTACTCTCTAGCGCTCGTTCGCTCCCTAGCAAACTGCCTAGAACCTTATTTGTTCCAAAGCCTGCAGAAAATATCGAGGAGGCTGGAAAGTGGGGAATACCCTGGACTTAATTACTTCGAATTAGTAAGACTGTGTTTCGTTTCTTTTTGTCTGGTAACACTAAGGACCCAAAGGGTCCATGTAGGGGTCTTTAGGACCTAACCTAGTTTATCAGCCACATATTTTTCTTGTCTCTCCAGTTAATGTCCAAGACACACTGTTACACAATTTATTCTTTGCATGCCTGCCTTGATAGCTGCCTGACTATCAATAAACATGTTCACCTTAGGATTCTTTGATTGAAAGGGCGAGGTTAGATATCGACTATTTTGACTGCTAGAATCTCTGCCTGGAAAATATTGCAGTTACCAAAGAGTTTGTAGGCATCTCTGGAGCTTAGATAGACGATCGTAGCTACAACATTCCTCGGTCTTTCCTCCACTTGCATCTTCTTTGGCCCACACTTTAAAAAAAGTCCTTTTTGTATTCTTTACCGAAATCCTGCCAATCTGCGGTGTGCGCTTAAGCGGTATTTTCGAACGACAATTTTTAAACATATAATTTCATCCCTTTTCCCAGCGATAGGATTGTTAATTCAGTTTCTCTAAATTCTGTATTCGCCTAAGTCTCCACTTTTAAGATTGCTTTTATCCTGACGTGGCAAAAAGGTTTAGCGGGCGCTAAATTTAGTCGAAGAACATGTTATCTTGCTGCTAATAATACCAATTAAATAGCAAGGGGTAGAATATCCCTAAGAAATTTTTTAGCTTCAGACTGCTCAACCTTTTGTCATTAAGCAAGAGATGCATGGGTGATCAAAGGTTTTATGGGAGGGTAAAATTATTGGCAGGCCCAAGTTCTTTGGCAAGCATAAAAGGACCTGATGTCCTTATTCGATGCAATTCAAGACAGCTTCATATACAGCTTAACCCCAAAATACTAACATATGTACATATGTATAAAAAAAGTCAATAGTCGTTATGTTGCTTTCTGGCATCTAGTGGCCCGAACGGTCTTCGACGAGCTAAGTACCAAAAACGCCTGTCTGTTCTACCAAGGCTAATCTCATCTATCTAATCACGCTACCGATCACAATCTGTCACCGTTGCTGCTTAGGCCAATTAATATTTTCGTACTTTTCGGCAGAGGTTACTATCAACTCATTTTTACAAAAATAGTTTCGAAAATGTTCAAAATTATCTATAAAAAACTAAAAAATCCTATGAAAATGATTGCCAATAAAATATGTATGTACATATGTACACATGTACTAATGCAAAACAAATCGATTTTAAACTAAAAAGGCTGACAACAACGTTAGGTAATAAAAAAAACCCATTTGAAATTAATTTTTTATGCTTTCTACACAGCAATGATCAGTTCCGTCCACAAAACGTTGATATAAATTACGAGAATTTCTTTAATTTTTTTAAATGTCATTGCGGCAGTAATTGTTTGTTTGTTGTTAAGCCACATGGGCGAGCTTGTAGTAAATTTTTAATTAAATTAATTAAATTAAATTGATAGCTGCTTAAATGTGAAAAAAAATTTATTATACATATATCGCACACTAAATCATAAACAAACCTTTACCACTCCAAGTTCATCAAAATACAGGGTGTCCGCCGGCAAGATATACTACTTTGATTTACCGCAATTTTAAAATTTGCCACGCCTCTACTTTACGACTGCCAAGTATAAACTGTCAAGACTAATGTTTACAAAAATGGCGGCAAAACCACCTTGCCGGCGGACACCCTGTACAACAGCTATTGACTTCAGACATACTACAAAGTTATTTAACATCAATACCTACATCTTGGAAATAAATTGGCCCTAATACAAACGAACAAATTTTATGAACATTTTAATTCTCTTTATAGCGGAAACTATGGCAGCGTGAATACCCTTATTATACTTTAGAATATAGTACAGGCATCAAAGCAAACAACCAAACAACTTGCAATTATATTGCTTGCCCACATCAACGTAGCACCTACTTTGAAATTAGCAATTGCCCAACAACACCACTTAACTTCTTTGACCAGAATATCAGGTTGTTGGTTTGTAGCTAAAAGCAGCGTTGCCAGAAGCTTTGAGCAGAATATCATCATTTGGTAAAAATAAAATCATCAGGGTTGTCATGAAAACTGATAACTGTCGGAATCGGATTTAAAAATGACGTTTAGATATTTCTGAGCTATAAATTTTAGTATCGTGTTTTTATTTATAAATTTAAATAGTGATTTTTATTCAAGCTCCAAACTTGTAACTTATAAAGTCGTTATACAAACGTTTTTATAACTCGCTTTTAAAACCGATTTCAACAACTGTGGGTTTTTAATGATAACCCCGCATATTTTTTTTCTTTTTGTTCAAAAATTTTAATTAGGGACAATTGCGTTATAATAATTGAATTACAATGATAACATCGGCATTCAGCCAACCGGATGGACGAACGAACATCATTATGCCAAATCATCTGGTTGTTCTCGTTTGATGGGTATTATTTAGGGTGGATTTTTAACTTTTGTTGCAAACTATTAAAGTGTGTAAAAGCAATAAACGACAAACTAACACAAACTTTTATTGTTTTTTAAATTTACTGTTGATACAATTTTTACACAAATTATGTATTGGCACGTATGCACTTACAAACAACTCATTAAAAAAAATCATCATTTCTAAATATAAAAAAAATCACCATTTGAGAAAAAAAAACACCAAATATTATTTTGGACGAAAAATCCTTAAAAATAAAAATAATTATTCTGGCAACGCTGGCTATAACTGACAATAATTACAAACAGGAAATGCCTTATTGTATCGCAAGAAAAATATTTGACGTCCACAAGTTATATCTTCTATAAAATGCTTGATAAACTTAAGTATGTATATAAATTTTTGCCCGCTGTATGTGGATATGTACATACTTACATATCTACATATGGAAACGCTGTCTTCTTTCTTATTGAAAAAAGATAGAGTAGGAAAATTGAAACTGATTTTTTGCATATTTTTACACAAGAAACACAGGTTTTTAAAGTAAGTTATGGGCACCAACGCCAACTGTGAATATTAAAATTTCTCCTTCTGGTTAAAATTAAAAAATTGTTAAAACAGGAAAGCAAGTTCATATAGCGTTGTTTTCGTGTGTCATACAAAGTAATAAAACGGTATAAATTTACTTAAATAGTTTAAATATTGACTGTGGATACCTCTTCCACTGAAAAGGATTTTTAAAAATTATAATATTTGGAGGTCAAAAGAAGAGGACAAAACAGAAAATATCAGCTTAACTGTAAGAGGTACGACTCAAATCAACAATTTAAAACAGTTTTAAAAAAAATTCAAACGGGTACCAATGTTTTGGATCTTTTGACAAAAAGTACCTTTTTACAATTCCTGGCACTTCTTGCATTTGTTGAAGATTAAGAATTTTCTAAACGCAAAATCAAGGACTATTAACCTGGCACAATTAGTGAATGAACCAACTAACATCTCGTGTACTGAAGGGCACCAAAAAACCCTCAACCTTTTTCTTACTTCGCGTCCTAAAAAGTACGAAGCCCCTCACGGGAACTTTGACCTTTGCACCGTTTCCGCAAAACGATTATTATTCGTAGTTTCTGTTAATAATATCTAAGATCAGGGGCTGCAAATAATAAGTATTTTCATTTTTTTATTAAATTACGATGGTATCGAACTAGATTTTTTTAAAAATCAAGGGCTTTTAAAATATTTTTGATTTTTACCTTTTCCAAAATAAATTTATTATTATTTTGGTTTTTTTTTTTGAAAGAAATAATTGTTATATTTTTAAATAATATTCAAATCAAAATAAATAACGATTTTCCTCATAATTAATTTTAAAACATTAAAAATAATAAATTCTGCAAAAAAAAAATAAAAAAATATTTATTGAAAAAAAAAAATAAATATCAAAAATTATTAATAATTTTTCAATAAAAAAATCAAAAAAAAAATACACAAATCAAAAAACATTAATTTACCAAAAAAAAAAACTGCATAAAGAACACAACATTTTTGGCGCCTTTTTGAATTCAGCAACACTGTTGCCGTTCGGTATGCACGGCAATCTCGAAGAAGAAGAAGAACAATGTACATATTGGTCAATTAATCGGACGGTCAACAAATTTTATATTAAAACATACAAACAACCAAACATAAATAAATACATATTTTAATATGTCAAAATGTTAAACATTTATTTGTCATTTCATTTATCGATTTTCCGTAAAAAGCTGTGCAAACAATAACATAGATAAGGAATGCAATGGTAGTTATATACACATGCATACATACATATGTACATAGTTACAAAGATACATAAGAAACCAGCACGTTTTTCTTATAAATATTAGGTATTGCCATTGGTTCTTAATCAGGGATTTTGTTTTTCTTTCCAAACTATTAATAAAACGTTTCTTACTTAAATATTTTTACCCCCTTATTTCCTAATACGCAACGCCCTAAAACAAAAACAAAATGCATGGAAAAGTTTTTTTAATTTTAATTTTTTCCATACAAATGTTTGCGTTATTATACGTTGCGTTTTACGTAATTAGGCCCTTAGTTTTTGTTTTTTATTAAATTATTTTTAACAATTCATAGCTTGGATTTAGTTAGTTATAAAAACATTTTAAGTTGATACAAAATATTATAAAAATACTTTGAACTAAGAGAAGATTCTCTTATATGTTTAAGATGTATCATCAATCTTCATATTTTTATTAAAATTTTTAATTTCTCTTTTTATATTTTATACTTTTTTATACTTTTAAAAAAAGATTTTATAAGGAAGTTATTCAAAAGTTTTATTTTAAAAAGAGGGTTTATGCCTACATACAATTAGTTAAAGATTGAAAAACACTTTATACCTAATAAAACTTAAGTTACATAAAACATTAAATAAAAACAAATTTCAAAAAAAAGAGCAAAATATTATTTATACACATTTAATGGAACTTTTTAACTTACAAAAGTTTAAGCAATAAAGGAACATATTTATTTAAAGATTTTCTTTTATACAAGAAGGGTGGGCATTTTTTAATAAGTACTTATGAACATACGAGTATAAAAACAAATGCACTTTTTTTTCTTAAACAAAATAAAAATAAACCTACATGCTTTATAGACTAAATTTAGTTTTTCCCCTGAACACAATGACTTCCTTTATGTCTTTGTGAAGTTTTATAATTTAATCAAGTCTTTGCAATTCTATGTCGACCTCAACATCTTCCATACCGGCTCCGGCTGCTGTTGGGCTGCACAGTGGGCGACTAGTGGTGGGTTCTTCCTGTTCTTGGTCTACATTGTATTGCTGGTTGTTCATAGCCCTGCGTTTTTTAAATATTATGCACAAAATAATGCCATTTATTGCAAAAAGAGCAATTATTATTATGACCGGTATAACAATATCGCTAACAATATCTAGTTCGTTTATATCGCTAACAATATCTGGTTCGTTTTCCATAACCTTTAATTATTTAAGAAATTGGCTGTCAAAGTTTCCTTTTTTTTTATTCTCAACAAAACAGTTGTTTTTAAATTATTTTTTGTTTTGCTTGTTATGTTTTATCGTAAAACAAAACGAAAATTTTTATGACGTAAAAATATGCTGGTGAATCATAATTAAACAAAAATTAAAAAAACAAAATACGACCAAACTATAAGAAGATTCTATAACTACTGAGGGTTGATATGAAATACTGGCGTAAGCATTATCACAAACCAGTGATGAAGTATCAAAATGATTTGAGTATCAAAACAATTTCTTGGGCGTACTTTTTTGGCCCCAATAGTACTTATATATTTTTTTCTTTCAGTTTTACTCTTGTTTCACAGAAAAATAAAAATCTCAAAAGAATCGTTTAGATGTCTTTGTGGTCTTATTAGATCAGAAGCTGCATATACTTGTTGCTATTAATGGTTTAGATTTTTTTATGTCATTCAAAGCTTTAAAAAAATTTTTAAATTTGACCTTTTATTAAAAAAAATTAAAAAAGTAGTAGTAAAATGCTGTTAGTTTTACCGGAAACCCCCCCCCCCCCCCCTTTTTTTGAGAAAAGTTGTTAGGCCACATTATCATTTCATTGTTTAAGTAACATATTGTCCGTTGTCGCTTGAAAAGTTTAACGTATATTTTTTTATCGTCTTTCCGAAGTCTTCTTGACGAAACCTTTAAAAATTAGTATAAAAAATGGGTGAGCGAAAGATGTCCTTTATTTTTACTAAATAACCCCCCCGAAAGACTTTTGCTCCCCTGGTAAACTAGTAAACATAACTAGTTATTTCTTGACTGAAGAAAATTTTTGCTTATGTTCTTACAAAACTCACAGCCCTCGCTTTTAAATGTTTTTACAAAAATCAATAAAATAACTAGTTTTCAAGACAAGCTAAGAAATTTACGAAGTAAAGGCTTTTTCATTTCAAAAAATCTTTCTTAATTTGTGGGGGTAAAATAAAATTATTTAAACCGTTACATTTTAAAACCTTTCGCATAATTAATTAGATTATACGTTACTTTACTCTATCAAACACTATGCTTTTGATTCTACCCTATGTAAGTAAATTCACCTGCCTCTCAACTAAATAAAATTTTTAAAGCTAATTTAAGTCCTACTGGGCCGTTGTTGAAATTCCTGGCACTAATGCTAACGAAGCGTGCAACATTACTTTTCATCACTTAATATTTTTTTAAAACTTTTATTCTTTTGAAACCATGTTAAAGAAACTGTTAAATATTAAAGAAACCACCTGCAGAAAATGCAGGTAATGAGATAGCAAAATAACACCATTGTATATGTTAGTTATAAAATAAGTATGTATGAGAGTATCGAATAAGCCAGAGGAGTAAAATGGTATTTTCCATCACCTAATAGTATCTAAAAAAGTACGATCGTATTAACTTTTTCATCACTGTCACAACCCAAGTGCAATCCAACCACTCTTTTGTATACAATAGGGAGAGAGTAACACACCATCCAAACCATGATACAAAGAATAAGGTAATCTCGCCGGCCCAGCTGATTAGGGCCTAAATGTCAAAATTACGCTCTCCCTGTGAAAATAAAACAACAAAAATTATTACTCACCGTTTTTTTTTCTATGAGCTTTTGTTTGACACTTGTGTACTAATTTTGGTTGTTGCAGGGACGAGATTACCTGATTAGTTGTATCATGATCCAAACATACATATATAACAGTGTTGAAAATGTTGATATGATCGTACTTTTTGGAAGAAATAATTTTTTTGTTTTAAGATTTATTATTATTTTTTGATAAATTTTACGGCCCCTGATTCTTTAGCGGGTCTAGTCTGGGCAAGTTGCCTTCTAATTAGTTGTTTTAAAGGTGTAAAAATTATGAAAAGTAAAATAGGAAATTTTATTTGTTTGTTTTTGAAAACGCAAAAACCCATTAGTCATTTAAAAAGGAGAAAAAAGAAACCTGTAACGGTACAAGCATGGTAAAATTAGTATAAGGTCGTGCCAACAAGAAAAAATAGTTTTTGCCTCTCTTACATTTTTCTTTTTTATATATGTAGTTTGACACTTTTGCGGTCATAAAAGATAAATAAATTCCAAACGTTAATGTGTCAAACTCTATATAAAAAAAGATAAAAGTAAGAGAGTCTGAAATTATATTCACTCATTGCTTGGACCTGTTGAGTTATTTGACCATGGGTACAAGAATTACTAATTTTAATAAACAAAAAGTGTAAAATTATACATTGACACCTGTGACCAACGGCAAAAGTGAGCAGACCACGCCTATTTTTTCCCACCAATACATATGTATAGGCTTTTTATGAACAAAAATTAGTTTTGATATCGCTCAAGAGTCATAAAATTGATCACCTTGTGTAAAGTTATACAGTGGCATGTGGGGGTAGGGACAAAAGTAGGTAGACCAAACCGCTTTTTTAAAGCATCACTCATATATAGACATTATCTGCACCAAGTTTCGTTTTGATATCTGTATCAGTACGAGAGTCACAAACTTTGCGCCCCTCTTAAGCTGGAGGTCCATACCGTACGTTCTATGCGTAGCTACGTTCTATGCGTATCATACTTCTGTACGTTTTATACGTTTGTTTTTGCCAAGTTACATGCAACACGTTTTGTGCGAAAAGTTATTTGTTTTGAATAGCTGTTTTGTAAAAAAAGCTGTGTAAAATAAAAACAAACTAAAGCAAAATGACAAGTGAAATTGTGTTTTTTACAGAGCTTATGGAATTTGTTGGGTTAATACGTATAATCTTTTGTGCTACAAGGTTTTTGGTATTTGTGTTAAAAATTAATTCTAAGGTAATTTATTCTTAAAATTATTTGCAAAATTTAAAAAAAATAATCTCTTTCATAACATACTGTTTTTAAAACAAAATATTACAAAAATAGAATCTACCACACACACATGTTTTTTGATAGCATTGAAAATTTGTCATCACTGGATAACAAAACCATCTCTCATTTTTTTCATTTCGCATGCGACGTGTGAAAAAGTAGAAAGTAAACCTACTTTATCCGTTACTTGCGCAGATGCGTTCTATGCAATTTGTTATGTTTCTTGCCACATACAACTACACTGATTTTACTTTTGTGAGAGTCGGAGAGAACGCACAGCGCATAGAACGTATGGTATGGACCTCCAGCTTTAAAGTTTGAGAAGTCATATAAGGGCATACATATGTATGTAGTATGTATATGGGCTCCGACAAAAGTTACGTTACATATTAATTGAAGTCAATACTACCTTACAAAAATGGGCAGACCACGCCTATTTTTTTTATATAACGCTTTAATTACATACATTAAATTTTTTTGTACGAAATTGTAATTATTTTGTCATCTTCTTATTCAATTTTAAATACTCTAATTTAATTAAAATATTTGTTAAAAAAATCAATAAATCTATTTTAGAAAACAATTTAATAATTTTTAATTATTATTTTATCACGAAATTTCTTTTGCTTTTTTATTATTTCATGCTACTAAAATTTAAAATTTAATTTTAATCTATAACTCACCTAACATTTTCCCTCTATTTTAATTAAGAAAAAAAGGTACCAAATTTAGTACCGATTACACTGCACTGTTACGAAGGAACCAGCTTGAATTTAGTAGCTTCAATTCCTAATTCATAGTTGCCTTTGTTTTCTTAATACGAACACATATTGTGCACATGTACATTCATAGTTTTCCTTCTTCCCAAGATTTTATTTAAAAACTCATGAAACGAAAGACTTCAAAAAAGGAAAAATAGAAAAAAGCGACGTAATTGTTTGACAAACCACATTTTCAATGGGAATGCATATTTTAAACACATGTTTTTAAAAATTTATTGTTAACACAAAATGTTGGTCTCCTAAGAAGTTATTGATTAGGTATTTGTTATCAATAATTATCGCTGTATCTAAAACATTCATATTGATAATTTTTTGATAATGAAAAACTAAAGAAAACGTATGTGCAAATATGTATTAACATATGTATGTATGTTTGTATTTGAGGTTAAGAGTTGTTATACAAATAAATGCGGGCACTTAAGATAAATTGTGTTTAATTTATTAGAGATATCTTTAAGTATCGATTGTCATTTAAATATCGTTTATGAAACCCTAGACTTTTTTAACATAAACATAAATAGAAATATGTATGTAATTCCATTAAATAAAATCAATTAATATTATAAAATAAAAAAGTGCATAAGTAAACAAATCTCATTTTTATTTGAGTTTAAGAGCAAATAAATAATTTATATTAGAGAGTAAGGGAGCCTTATTAGGAGACGTTATATTTTTGGATGCAGCCTTAAAATAGGCAAACGTTTTGATAAATGTTTAATATATCGGCACTTTCTTAAATAAGTTTTTAACTTTAATGTTTAATTGGTGAAACATTTAGTTCTACAAATATTTTTTTAGTCAACACAAAATGGTTGTTGTTAGTTGTTTTACATTTTGTATAGTAAAACTGCCTTTTGTTATCTATAAAATGCAATGGCGTTGTACAGTATTGTATGCATTTAAAAATTGCACTCTACATATATTTTATTTTGCATTTTATTATATGGGTCATTATACTTTCCTTTGTAAAAATGTACATATGTACAAACAAATAACTTTTTTATTCTTATCATTTAAAGTATTTGGTGCGCAAATGGTTTAAATTTAACAAAAAAAAAGAAAAAAATTTCAATAAGTTGTTAAAATTAAATTCATTACATACATATATGTATGTATAGACATAAATTTACGTATCTATTTCTTCTTATCAATTTTAAAATAAAATTCATATTTTAGAGATTGAACTTTCATTAGGGCTCTTTCTTTTTACTTAATAGGAAAATTTTTTTAAATGGTAATAAATAAAAATACTCTCCAAAAACCAGAAATACCTTTTGCTATGGTTATTGAAAAATTCTAAAATTATCTTAGTTTTGCTGAATCGATGTAAATGATTTTAAAAGCAAAACCAACACTAGGAATTGAAATATTTAATTTTTAAAATAACTATTATTTACCCAATAGAGGTAATTGCACGAGTCTACCAGTCTGGGGGTTGTGGGTTCGATTCCCGCCAGAGACCCAAGTGAGCTGAATGCTTTCCTTAAACGGCTGCCTGTCCAACATAATCTAACCTAACCTACACTCAATAAAGAAGTTTGGGATCACGTTTCACAGTATACTTAATAAACAAGATCTCATCCAAAAGTGTGGAAATTGACTATCATGCAAATTAAGCCAAGAATTCTTGAAAGAAATTTTTTCGTGCCCAAAATACTGCATAAACACTACAAAAGAAAATCATTTTTGCACCGAGTCAATCAATTGCGATAACACAAAGCTAAAACTGTCTGGAATTTGCTGTCAGATATAAAACCGTAATATTGTATTGTGAAACCCAATTTCAATATTTGCTTAAAACTATTAAGAAAAAGTACACAATTTTTAAATTATTTAGGATTTAATCCCAATTTATAAAGACAGAAAATATTCATGAGTTTTTTAAGAATTTGGGTGGTTGAAGTCTACTGATGATTTGGTGTAAGAACCAATGAAATGCATATAGACAAACTTAACCAACAACAAACCCTATAAATTAAGAAAAAGTTTTTATAAAATAGATATTAACAATTTAATCATTAATGTTTGTTGAACATTTTTCGTCAGGACATTTTCTGGTAAAATCTTTGAACATTATCGCCAGATGTAAAGATCAACATTTTTAAGTCGGCTCAAAAGTTTGATTCAGATTCTAATGGAATAAATTCAAGACTTTTACAACCCAAACGCAAATTATTATTTTCTCGTGGGTGGAAAAGGTATTTAGGGTGTTTCTTAAGCTGTGTGAGTACTATCGCTACCTTCAACTATGATTTGACAGCTAAGACTTTGTTGTTCGGTAGGGTTTTATAAGTCATTATGAAACGTTTAACAACAGGAACAACCTGCTTATTCTTGGAAATTCAATTGAACAAATAAATCTGTTCACGATGCTCATAAAAACCTTCGCCAATTTTACTGGCGACATAATCGGTCTAGTGGGCAAGCAATTCGTGCAAGTTTTGATAGATTTTACACCAATTTTATTTTCTTGCTACAAAACCATCAACAAGACACTCCAGGTTACTCGCTGGCGGTATCATCAGTCTTATTTGTTTTCCCAAAGTCAGATGATGACTCACACAAGTTTGAAATATTTTTTTTAATAGTACCACCTCGGTAGTCCAGTTTCTATATATGTATCAAATTTAATTATGATTCACTTTAAAAAAGTTAATTTATAAACAAAAAAAAAATTCATAATTTAAAACTTTAGCAATTTAGTTCTAAGGACAATGGTGTTATTTTGCCTTTAAAAATATAATAAATTATGACTCATATTAACTCTTATGTTGATTGTACAACGCACAAACAAAGAATTTGATTTTATTATTGTTGTTGTTGTTAAAATTGCTGTAAAGTTTAAGCAAGTGTTTTAATAAACGTAAGTAAAGCTTAACTTAATAAATCACAAAGAAAATATTTTCCAGAAAAAATGTATATTTATCATAATGTATGAAAGCAAAAAAAAACTTACCTTGAATGTCTCCCATTCAGCTTTGGCAAGATCTGGTAATGATATAGCCTGGGCCAAGGCTACAAAGGCCAATAATAAAAATGTTAATACTTTAAGCATTTTGTTACTAAAACCAAAGATGATGGGTGATTGTAGTAAGATAAATTAAACACTGCAATAAAAGAAAAAAAAATTATTAAAAAAAAAATTAAAAAATATTTTTGTCAAATTTGAAATGAAGTTCTTAGAAATTTTATTATCAACAAAGAAAATCTTGAAATTTATGTATAACAATTGTATGTATTTAATAATTATTTTTGTATTAAAAAATTATTGATCGGTTTGGTGTAGATTATTACATTAACTAAGTGACTTTCTAACAGTCAGTTACTTGCTCTGTGCGGTATATTTAAAGAGAATTAAAAGCTATTGTGAAGTTTTTTTTTTCAATTCACACTAATAAAGTAAATGGTGTGGATCAGCGTTGCCGTTTGGTTACATTTGTTACATTTTATGTAACTTTTTGACCCTCTACGTAACATGTATATTTTTAATGGTTTAAGTCAAATTTTTGTAACTTTTTGTGCTAGTCGTACAACAAGATATAATTTTTGGTGTAGGAGATATTTTTAAGGTCGTTTAATGTACATTATTATATAAGAGGACATTACTAAAGCATAAAAAAGTAGTTTTTGACATGGAACAACCTGAAATGATGAGCTTCATTGTGACGGGTGTGACAATTTTGTTCACGTTTTTGTTAAAAATCAAATATTTTAAATTCTAAATTATAAAAAAGGCAATGGTTCCTTAGCATGGTAGAAAATCAATATTCAAAAAATTTTTATATATTTTTTTAATAATAAAAAAAAATTTTTGTTTCAGTGGTTTTGATTTAGCTGCCTTATGTTTAGGTGCACTTTTGACTTATCTATACAAAGTTGTTTATCTGCATTACTTTTCTTCGAAAGCCCATACAAATTCAATTTTTAAGTGCGCTTTCTATACCTGCATTTTTGAGATAATTGCCCTCAATTTTTGGCATTCTAAAACAATTAATATAGAAACATCAACGTTATCTGCACTTTGACTTAACTGCGAAAAATTTTTTTCGTCAAAGTGGTTTTTCAAGTGCACTTTGTATGCCTGCACATTTACCATATTTGTTGGCAGTAATAATATTTACATAATAAAAGATCAATTACAACTGTACAGGTTAAAAACTATTGTAGCCCTTTTTCGGCACATCGCGGCACGTTTGCCAGCACTCCCCCGCTCTTTTCTTTTACTCAATACAGTAATCATTTTTGCAAATCCTTTAAAATTAGGGCAAGTTTTGAAAAGAGTCCCCTTACATATTTTTTAAAAATATTTGAATGGCTTTGTAAAAAGCTAACATTTGAAAATTAAGCAGATATGATCAGTACATTTAGGGGAACAGCACTTTTGATTTAACAAACATTTTTTAAAGTTAACTATCTAATTCAATGAATTTTATAAAAATATGTTTTGCAAAAACAAAGCTCTTTATAATTTAGCTTTTTTTCGTTACGTAACTTTTTATGAAAAAATGCAACTTTTTGAAAGAAAAAAATGTAACTTTTTGCTAGATACCCTGGCAACGCTGGTGTGGATATTAATAATTTACTTAAAGATATGGACATCATACATACATACATAGTATGTCCATATGTATGTATTTAAAAGAAGAGTAACAAAGCTTTTTAACAAATATCAATTAACATTATTTGAAGCTTTAAATATGGCTTTAACAGTTTTTTTTTCATACATGCATATGTAGTTGTGTACAATAATACCTGCTTTTGACACTACTTAGCTAAAAGTAAACTAATTAAATTTCTTTTTTTACAAATTTTAACCCTTTGATGTTAAAAAAATCTTTATTTGATTACTGCAAAAAGTAACATTTATTCAAAAATTATTACAAATAATCACTGCTCTTTCGTTTCCAAATAAGGGTAGTGGAACTGCTAAGCAAGCAAAACAAATTAAATTAAGTAATTTTAGATTAGAACAATACGCAATTAATTATTAACAAAGGGTATTAAAAATAATAATATAAACAAATCTACACATTAATTCACATTAACATACATACATATGTAGTATCATCAAATCTTTAAAATTTTTTGATTTCGTCATAAATATGACACAATATGATATTTACTAAACAATATTTATGTATAACAGCCATCCCTAAACAAAAGCGGAAAGCGTTTTTTAGCTGTCAAAAGTTCTCATGCCCATACATTTTGTATGGAGCATACCGAAATAACGCGGCGGCAACGCAACGGTAACGCTTTGCAATTGGAAAATCCGATTTTGACAGAGCGTTTTGTAGTGAAGTTAGTCGAAGAAAACAATTGTAAACAAAATAAAAAATAAAAAAACAAGAAAAAAATATATTTGAAATTAGAAAATGGAGGTAATTAAATATTTTCAACATAATATGGATAATATATTTTTTTGTTTTATTTTTCCTTTTTATTTTAGAATATAAACGAACAAGTTATAGAGCTTGTTCATCAGAATCCATGCTTGGACGACAAAAGGGATGGCAAGTACAAAGATGTTTTTATCGTTTTGACATAACGTTGCCGCTCTTGTTTAGGTATGGCATTTCAGCGGTAAAGCTCAGCGGAAAAAAACGTTCCGCTTTCCGCTCTTATTTAGGGATGGCTCTAAGTCTTCTTACATCAATATGTAAGTATTTTTAATCATAAGAAGCCAATTTCTCTCGATTTTTACACACAGATTTTGTTTTAGATTTAAGTTCGTTTTCAAATTAATTATACATCGTTGCGTGATTTTTTAATTTGGCGCACGGCACAACAAAGTGATTTCGAGAAAAACAATAAAGACTTTTAGTTTTATTATTTGACAAATAGGTAGGGGCATTTGTTGATGACACTTTAAGTTCCCATAAATTTTTAAATAATATTTTAAAATTTATTTAATCTTAATAATCAAAGAAAGAAAGTGTTCATGCCGCATTTGATAGTTTAAAACACTAAAAAAAATTTATATACATTCAATTCTTTGAGATACTGCATGTACATACCTATATACAAATATGTTTTGCGCAAACAAGTTCTTAGGGTTTGTGTACCTAAGCCCAGTCCTAACTGCAAATTTTAGAAAAAATTGCAAATAATAAAAGCTTGTATAATTTTATCAGTATTTTAACTTAAGGAACTGCATATGAAAAATTTCAACCAAGCAATTAGTGGAACTTTTACGTACAAATTTAATTATTACTCATTTTTGAAAACATTAGAAATTTATAAGCGTTTTTTATTCAGCCTTAGATTTAAAAATCAAAATCTTCTTAAAATTTATTATAAAAACTATATTAAGATTTAAATCAGTGAAAAGCACGCCTACTATACATAGGTACAGTTTCTTTTTTTTAGAAACGCCTTGGCGATTTTGGAGAATTATTTCAAAATAAAAAGTACACAAAAACTTGTCAGCTATCTTACTTGAAAATACCTATGTAGGTTTTTCCGAGGTTTAACACTTTATATTAAGTAAGCGATATGTGCGAACGCAAAACTTTTCATTTTGATAAATTGTTTAGCTCCCCTGTAAAACTACAAAATGGTCATTGGTACTGCTGCATTTTAGATAGCAATTTCTAATTATTTAAGCTAGTCAAGCAATTTAAAGCAAAATATTTGCTTAAAAAATGTGTATATAGAAAAATTACGCTTTTTAGTTAATTTTGGTAAACAAGAACTGAATCAAACGTCAACGCACCTTAATCGCGTTTTAGGGTTAAAAGGTTTCTAAAATTCATTTAACCAACAACTTTTCTGTAAATCACTAGAATATTAAACCATTTTTTAAATATCTATAAAAAACAAAAAAAAGTAATATATATTAACAATAGAAACTGTTTTTTTAACTCAAATACCTACTTCTTTGTTTTATTGCATTTTTTTTGTTTTGTTTATCTTTAAAAATTATAATCATCTGATTGTTTCTTTTGTTATCCCATACTGCGTTTTGATAACAAAAACAATGCAAAACAACCACAAATCACGTAAATAATTTTTAGTATTAGCAACTTTTATTTTGATTTCCTCATATGTGTATAACGCATTAAAAAATGAATTTGCTTACCTATAACTTTTCCAAAAATCTCTTTATTTTGTAGGGTTTAATCACAAGAATCTTTTAAAATTTGCAACAAATAGAACACAAACAACCAACTAGTTTAAATCACAATTTGTTAATAAATAACGAGATTGTAAAGTGAAAACCAAGAAGACTTGCCAGACGTAAAATTTTAAACAATAGGCGTACTTTCATAAAATTAACAAATAATGTTATGGGTTACAAAAAATGTACAAAATGTACTATTTTAATATTGTGCTTTACTGGTATTTATTTATATGTCTTCAATTTTAAGCTAATAAATTTTTAGTTTTAAAATAAACAACGCTGTAAGATAAGTAAAACAATGATAAAAGCTAATTTTTGGATGTTTAAATATTCTAAAATTGTAAATTTAACAACTTGTTTTGGATAAATCAAAGCTTTAACACATGTAATAATAAGCAACTTATTAATAATTATGTATGCGCACCGAAAATTTATTTTGAAAAAAGCAAATGATATGCAGAGATATGATTTATAATAAAAAAATTAATTAAAATTATTTTTTTACAGCTCTCTTAGGTCCTTTTTCACTTAAGAATTTCTAGAATAAAAATTTGTCTGGTAGCCTGTTGGCAAATTTTTATCATAGTTGCATAAAAAAGGTGTTTAGTTAGGTTATACTCAGGGTACACTTATCAGGTAGGAGCGGTTCTACAAAAACAACTAAAACCGTCATAAGAATGTCAGAGACAAATAACAAAAACTCACAAAATCTTTCGTTTTCTTTTTGAGCTTTTCTTACGATACTACAGTTGTTGTTTGTATAAAAGGAAGAAAATACATAAACATAAACAAAATTTGACATTAATATAACAAAATACCGTTACTCAGCTGTTTATCTGAGGCTACCTGATAAGTGTACCCTGGTTATACTCTTAATCATTAAAAGTCATAACTCAAAATCAATCAAAAATGCATGAAAACAAAAAGGGGGGAGGGGTTTATTGGGTGCGATCCCTACATACCAGAACTGTGACGACAAATATAATATTGTATAGCTAAATTGAGTATTGAGACTGCCTTCGAATAAAGTTTAATTAGATGTGAACGGAGTTTTTGTGTTTGTTGAAGTTTTAATATGGATTAATAATTTCAACCAAGATGCATAATTAAATTTAAATACACTTCTTAACTGCGCATTTGTTTAACTAAGCGACTTAACAGATAAGCCCATTGTTATAAAACATGTTAGTACGTTAATATATACATAAGTATGTATACTTACATACATATCTCCTCTTAAATAATATTATTAACCAGTTCAAATGAAGATAATTAAAATAAATTAAAAAACGGTACAATCTTTAATTGTTAATTTGATACACATGACTGACAGCGAATATGGCAGCACTGACAAACTTTTTTCTCTGTTGCTGTTCTTTTGAAAGATCGGTTTGCTTCAATTTTTATAATGCCATAACGTATGCTTTTGAATACAATGAATAATTTGATCTTTATAATTTTTATTTTGTTGCACGTTTGTATTAACTTTAAATCACTCGATTTTAGGATATATTTACTGTATATTTAAATGCGTTGAAGAACTTTCACTATTAGAAAAGAAATAAAATAATTCTCTTATAGTTTAATAACAATTTGAGTACATCATTTATTTATTAATATAAAGAACAAATAAATATATATGAATGGATTAATAATTTAAAAAAAAAGCAAACAAAAATTAATTTAGTTTTTTTAATGTACATATTTATTTTGTTTTGTATTCCTTAATTTTTATTTATATGCAATTTCAGATAAGGTGTGTACGTAGTCCTCGGGTTAAATACTTAGTTTTTTTTTTGTGTGACAGTTTGCTTCAAGTGCTTTCACACGATATATATGCAGGGTAAACGCGTTTAAACATTGCATGTGTGAAATACATATATAAAAGCCATATGACAAATTTGTAATTAGAGCGTGTTCTATTTTCATCTGACAAAACATCATCAGCTGTTTTTAAAATAACAGCAAGTAAACGTAAGTTGTTTATTTTGATTTGGATGTTATGTCAGATGTAATTACATACGTACGTGGGAAAGCAAAAATTATAGACCATCTGTAATATGACAATTTAGACAGACATACGCAATTACATGTGGATTGCAAAAGTGTCATGTGTACAATACATATCGTGTAAAACATCATTGGTAAAAAATAAATTAAATAAGCATTTTATTATTATCAATTGAAGATTTTTTGTTATTTAAAAGCTAAAACATTTTTATGACTTTGTTTTATATACTATGTATATCAATATGGAATGTGATTTCTAAAATTTAGTCCTATACATATCTAGAAAAATACCAAAATACTTAACATTGTCATGCCAGGTTATGTTGTGGTTTTCTAACAGCAGTGACGTTTGGGGTGTGAAGCATGATTTACGTATTCTGGTCTTGGTTTTCTCTGGGCTTACTAGTATTTTACTATTTTTTTAAATATTTATTTATTTCAGTTACAACTTAGAAGTTTTTTTATTATTTGAATAATATACATCGGAGCTTAACATTGGGGTGTCCTCTGTAACGCTATTTACAAAAGTTGGAATATCAGCGGTGCAAATATTATAAAAGATCGGTGACAAACTTAAACTTGTGGGCTTATTGGTCCGATGTATTGTGTTGTCTTATAAAACCAAATTGATTTGTAGAAAATATACGACAAACATTAAAATAAAAAATAGCTATAATAATGATTAAAATAATAATAATAATAAAAAAAAAAATTTAAGTGGAATTTTAGGTGTTTTTTCTTTTATTTTTTGTAAATTTATAAAGCATTTGCAATAATGCAATTTATTTATTGGTTAATTTATTTCGGTGTTAGCTGAACTTTTTACTTTGAACGCTATAAAAATTTTTAATTTTTAAAAAAGTTTATTAAACTAACATTTAAATTTTGTGAATGATTTCATTGTATGCATTGAAAATAATTAATAGTTCAAATTAAAGTAAATAGGAAAACTTTTTAAAAAACTTCATTTAACTAATAATTGAATGTTAATATAAAATGACCGTTAAGAGCGCAGTTATGGTGTAAAATAGTAAATGAGTCAAATAATTCTTATTGCTGCATAGCATTGGTACTGCATAATTGCATAAGTCCGTAGTGCAGCCACAGTACGTAGACTTAATATATTCATTTTGGGAACGGAGAACGCATCTTTTGTCATCTGTATGAATGTCCGATATAAAACCGCAACCTCGTACAAAGCGTTTAGTGCCATTAACTAAATGTAAGGTATTTGAAAGAAATAGTATTGAATAAACATTCTGTTGATATAAGGGCGACAACTTACACTTTTGAACAATTTTACGGCATACAATTGGTGTAAAGTTAAAAGCCAAATCGTGCATGGTACTGCAGTTAACTACAGTCATGGAATAACTTGCAAATGGATCACCACAGCGAGGGTCGTCTTTACTATTGCAGTTATAACACTCTAAAGCATGTGCGTCTGAAAATATTAATTTTGAAAAAATCAACAATTGCCTTATTCTTAAAAATTATTTTATGATTATAAGGACTTTTTTGATAAACTTTTATAGAAAACAATAACTTTTAAAATTATTTTAGCAGTGATGACAAAAACTATAATATATTTATAATTATAATTTAAATTAAAAAAAAATCAAATAAAAATTTTTCACAAAAAATATATAAATTAAAAACTTAAAACGCGCCTGATTTAAAAAAAATGAAGCCTAATACTTTGACTCTCTGAAGTTTCACTGTCCCTGCTTTTTTTCTTTGAAAATTCGTTAATAATATTATTTGCAGTCCCAGTCTTTTTTTTTCTGTTGGCAGCACTTAACCTTTTAAACAAAGTTAACTTTAATTTTGCATAGGTTTTATTGATATCCAATTAAATATATGTATAAACATTAAGTCATTAGCCAAATTGCATAAACATATAGATACTTATTTTTCTATAATAATTTTTATTGAGTTAACTTTGCGACCATTGCTTAGAACAAAAAAAATTAATTTGTTTTCAACTACGAGAGATACACTACAGAACTTTTTGAATCTATTGTTTCTGTTTTTTTTTGTGTTATTTATAAATTTTTATTTATTTATTTATTTTTTTATTATTTATTTGATAAAACGTTGTGTATAAAATTTTTATAAATATTCAATTGGCTTTATGGTTTTAAAAACAAAAAATCTAAAATAAGCAAAAGTAAAACAATCTTAAGTTAAAAAAACACTTTATTGCAAAGTTATAAATACAGTTTTTTTTTGTGTTACGCCTTTAAAAATAAAACAAAATTAAAAAATGAGCAATATGCAAAATCATATTTTTTCTGTGGGTCGCATTAACCTCTAATATTGTTATTTATTCGTTTCAAAAGTTTTGCAAAATTTTGGCATCAATTCGTAAGGGCATATTTTTGCATATAACAACCTATTTTAGCATTTTTTCCTGTAAGAGCATATTTTTTTTAAACCCTTTTTTTAAAGAATTCTTTGAATTTTTTATATATTCAATTTGAAAAACCTAACAAGAAACCATTTAAGTGTTCATTGTCACCTGTTTTGAGCTTCTGGTTTTTTAATATACAATTATTTATTATTACCATTCTTTTCAGAACTTTCAAAAAATTTTGGTATAAATTTTTGAGAGTACATTTTGCATTTAACAGCATAATTTGGCATTTTTTATCTTTAAGAGCATATTTTTTTAACCGGTTTTAAAACAGTTTTTCAAAATATTTCGAGTGTACCTTGTTAGCCTTTTTTTTATTAAATTAGTTATGTATTTTGAAGGGAAACCAATTCTGAATTTTTTTTCGATTTACCAAAAAATTGTAGCAGACCAATTTTAAAACCGTTTAAAAAAATTATTTAACGTCATTTTGGTTTCCCTTTTTTTGGAACCGGAATATTTTGACAATGTTAATTTATTTTGTTAGAGAAAATTAATTTTAGTTACAAATGTCCTCCCGAAAAGGCATTTATGGCTATAACTGACTTGAGTATTTCTTTATTTTGACAAAATTTAGTACACATGTTTGTCTTTATGCCACTAACAATTATATTAAATACATATCGGTCTGTTTTTTCAAAGAGTCCCATACAAATATGGTGTAGGGTATAATATTTTCTTAATTCTTATTTGTATGACGTGAAGTTATTACGACCAATATAAAAAACATATTTTCTTTTTTAAATAACCCACCAAAAACTTGATTTCCTTTATAAAAAGTTTAAATGCTAGTTAGATATAACTGAATTAAGTACTTACTTATTGGCATTTTAAGTCATTGTTTTAACAAGGTAATGACATAATAGATAAGAACTTACCATGCTCGCCTAGATACAGAAACCTTAATTAGTAAATACTTTAGTGACATAAAATTAACTCCTTGCTATTCAGGACTCCAATAAATCATTGGTTACTTCAAATGCAAATTGTTTTTTTAATGTCATGTTGTCAGTGAAAGAAATAATTTTGCTTCTTAATTTTTTTTAAATATTTTGGTAAAAACTGCTTTAAAGTATAAAACTGAAGGAAGATTTAAAAAAGCTATAAAACAAAAGGAAAATATCTACATACTTAAATATCAGATGAGAAAGAACTAATTATCTGGCAGCTTCTAAGTAATGCTTTGTATGTGATAGTATTTGAAAAGTAAATAAGTGTAGTTGTGCTAATGCAACGCAGTGTACCATTTTTTTAATGAAGAAATATTAACACAAGTGTTATATGTATGCACACATATACATACATACAATCATTAATATTTTAATAACAGAAAATTTATTAGAATTATTGTGTATTAAAATTGTGCGTAATTAAAAAAAGAGTATCACATAACGAATGAACTAAATATCTACTTACCTAAGAGACAGGTCATAACACAAATCACAAATATTGATATTTTTATTAATTTTGGCATGATCAAGTGATTCTCTTTTAACCTTAAAGTAACGTTACTTTGTCGCCGTCTCTTTAAAGTTTACTCCAAACGTTGTTTAAAATCAGTTGTTTACCCGGTTTAAAAATTCACATTCAATTAGGGACACAACAGCTTAGAACTGCCATACAGTTGAAAAATAAAAGCTTTGGTTGTTAAGCAGTGCTGCCAGAAAATTTTTATTTCGAGTTTAGTTAAACGCGTTTCATTTTAAAAAAATCCCAACTTCCAAAAAAACTTTATGCACAAATTTAAGTGAAAAAAATCAAATTTAAGAAATTGGATATGTCTTGATTAAAAATAATTATTAATGCAGCGCTTAGTTAGCAAAATAGTAATAAATAATATAATAGCAAGACGTTTTTTTGGTGATTTTTTTATTTTATCGATTTGTTTTATAGGTATATATTTTTTAATATCAGCAATATTTTCAAATAAGAAAATATGTTTAAATTTTGTTTAATTGCTAAGGGGCTTTGGCTTCTTCTTTTATTCCTCTAAAAATTGGTATCACTTTCTAAAAATGGGCATGGCTAAGTTATAAAATGCCGCCAATGACAAATAAACGTTTAGTTTTATTAAGGCACCAGATACAAAACTATGTCTGACACAAATTATCAATTAAAACATTTTGTGATACTGAAAGGCAATTTCCAGATGATGATTGATGTCTACCAAATCCCCTTTAGGACATTTGCAATTCTTAAACCGTTTACAACGATTTATTTTACTAACTTATTTATGTTGGCGCTACAGCAGCGGTGCCCAGCGAGAAAAAATTATTTTTTTTTGGCATGTAAGGGTGTGTATTATATAAGAAATAATGCCGTATCAACCTGTGTTGTAGTTACTTTTCTATTGTTTTCTTCTCTTTATTATGGATTTTTGTTTTTAACCGATTAAAATTACAAAAGTGTTAGTATTCATTTATTATTTTTCTAAGGGTTTATCGAAAAAATGTTTTATGAAATTTTTTTTAGTAAATTATAATTTTGGGGCTTATAAAATAAAATGTAAATAATTTTTTTGTTATTTCTAAGAAATAAATACATTTTCACTGCAAGGGAGGGCATGGTTTTTTTTTCATACTAAAGGATATGTACCATAGCTGGCAATGCCACATTGATTATCTTTATTACGCGCCATTTTAATATATCCTCCATCACCCCACTGTATACCCCAAGAGTTTTTCACCAGCCAATAATCTTTTCCATTTTCCTTACCAAAACCAACCACTAAAACGGCGTGTTTAATTGATTTTGTACAAGTTGGATCATCATAAACGCCTTTGGTGTATTTTATGAAATTTGAGTTAACATCGATTGCCACTGCCACAGGTCCAACTAAGGCCACAACCTTTTGCAAGTGCCGTTCATCATTTTGTTTTATACGAACATAGCCTTGACAATTAGCAGCAATATGTTCAGATCGAAATCTACAAAACCCTTTTGCAGCTTCATATGGATAATGAGACTCCAGATTGATGCCATTTGTTTTGCGTACATAATTAAAAGCAGTCGCCATCCAGCCACCTTGACAGCCCCAACAATCAGTAACACAATCAACTAAGTTTTGCTCGCTCAGCAGCAAAGTTTTGTTGTACTTTAAAAAGTAATGGGCTTCCAAAGCACTGGTACTGGCAAATGCCCAACATGAACCACAAGCCTTTTGGTCCTTAACGGGGCTAATGGCTCCTTTTGCACGCCAGTCTATAAAGTCGATACTTGTAAACCCTTTAGTGATAGGACTTGCAAGTGGTATACAATTAGAGAAACGTTCTTTGTCCCTTAAAAAAGAATTGTTTAATAACAGAACGTGCTTTTTCAATTAAAATACAAACTTTTGACTTAATTTTAAACCCATATAAGATTTCTCCATTTCTTCTAAACTTATATCGGCATAAGGATTAATGGCCATTTTATACGTCACTTGACCCTGATCATAAAGTTTATTGTGTTTAATTATGTCTTGTAGATTTTTCTTAAAATTATAAAATCTTTTATTATTATCTGGTAAATATCGATATATTTTGCCATATTGCTTTTGGAAATTAAACCATTCTTCTTCCAGCTTCTTTTGCTGCAAAGCCAATGCCAGGCAACACAAACTTAGTGCGAAAAAAAGGTGTATTTGCATTTTAGAGTAAAAAGTAAAAAAAAAAAATATGCTTAAAGATTTTAAATCGACTGCAGTTTAAATACTGAAAAAAACTTTAGATAATGTTTGAAGTCTCCAAAAAATATGGGGTTACGTAGTCATTAAAAATTTACATCATTTCCTACTGATATTGATAAAAAAATTTCATGAATATGAGATGTTTTAAAAATCTTTAAAATTAAAACAGAACACTGATTAGATATACATTTTGGTATTGATATGAATGGTTTGATAAAATTCAGGTTCATTGACTTAAAATATTTTTTCTACAATATTGCAACATAAACATAATTGTTTCAAGGTAGTTTTATACGGGATGCATTTTACCTATGACTTGTCAAATTTTCCGCTGCGAAAAGAAAGTGGTTTATTTTGGATTGGAGGTTATGTCAAACATAAATACATATGTGCGTGTAAAAACAAAAATTTTACACATCTGTAAAATAACAAATTTAACAGACATATGCAAATCCATTAAAATTGCAAAAGTGATAAGTAATATGTTATACACATCCCATGTAAAACCACCTTTAAAGGATTTCAATGTTAAATGTTTCATAATTGTAATCGCAAAGCCTTTCCCTACATAACTCTAGGATAATTATTTCTAGGTTAATTATTTTTGCAAAATGCAACCACGGTAGATTACGGACCGATTATCAAATCTTATGCAATTTATTTGGTATGTAGCAATTTTTTTTGTGATATTAGCATATTAGTGTATTAGGGGTTAGGCAGTCAAGGTCAGTAATAGATCAGATATCGCTTTTGAGGTCAAATTTGATACAGTAGACACTCCTAAATTAGAACTACTTAGTTCCTAGGGTAGTTGCAATTTTTGATAAGTTCTTGTTTTTAAAGGGGTTTTAAAAAGCAATGTAAACGTTTTTTCATGATTTCTCTTAAATTTCATCTCCATAAAACGTACACAAAATATACCATTTTATTACATTTATCCTAATTTAAGGAAGGCTATGCGTGTTATATATCAGACGCTGAATGATACACATAGAACTCCCCTTTTTTATTACGTGGTACAAGCTATAGAGACAACTTTTTAGTGTTAAAAAATAAACAAAAGAATAGTTCGGAATTTCGAAAAACTGAAATTACGGAGTGTTATAGTTTACGAGTATCTACTGTGTTCGGGAGTTAAATTAAATTGATGTTGAATAAATTTTCAAAATTTTATGGAGAAATAGCTGTATCTGAGACATAGGATCTAGGTAAAATCGCTTAGTACGCTTTGGTCCTTTGTCAATTAACTTGCCTGCACCAAGAATTTTATTTTACTTTGATCACAAGGTTTGCTGGGGCAAAGAGAGGGGCATCTTTAAATCGAATTCAATTTCTATATTTCGACTCGATCGATTTGTTTAACCAAACTTGTTTAAGGGTTTCAAACATCAACACAAACGCATAATATCCCAACAATCTAGATGTTGTGGTTATGAGAAGATAAAACCTAACATATGGCAGCACTTGATGTACGTAACGGTTAAAGCTTTTTTCTCTCTGTTAAAGCATTGTATGCAACAGGAGGACATAAAAGCCAGAGATGTTATTTATGTACATATAACATTTCATTATATAAATTTAAAATAGAAACAGAGCTGCATTTATATTGTACTCAAAACTAGTTAAACAATAGAAGTGCACTAGTTATGTTAATGAAAGTATGTATGAATAAATAATATAATAAAAATAATAATAATTATAATGTAATAATAGAAAAACAATTTTTTTTTTCATATTTAGAATCATATGAGTATTTAAACAAACTTATTAGCAACCCTGTTAAAAACTGTTTTTATTGATTAACAGAATGAGAAAAGCATACGGCATTTTAATGAAGCCAGATTTTTTTCCACTCTCTTTTGCCATTTTGTTCTCGTCCGATTGTTGTTACGGTTTTTGTGTGTTGCGAGTTAACAGTAAGCTACAGACGTCCTTGCCGAGAATTCTTTCAAACTCGTGTTTCTGTGTGATTAAAAGCAAACGTAAGACAAGAAATAACGGTGTTTAACGGTTGGCTGTTGTCATCGCATCAAATCTTTCTATAAAAAAAAGATTTTTTAAAGAATATGTAAAAAACTTTTTTCGTTTGCACTTGTCCGGGTACTATATAAAGGCAAGCTCTTACGTAAATTTACATATGTTAAAAAAAATACAACAAAAAACTTATTAAAACCAAAAAAACTAATAAAACGTTTATAAAAAGGAAAATAATAATTAAGAAAAAATATTGTATAATCAAAAAAAATTTAAGAGGACGAAAACACTCTGGAAATTAAATAAAAAAATGTGTTATATATATATAGGAGATATACATACATACATATGTACATACATACATAGAACATTAAGATATACATATATTAAATCCATAGTTTTTTTTTAAGATATTGTAATTAAATAAGAAAATATATTTAAAATTAATGACTTGCCTTATAAGGCAATTATGTCTAATTCTCATTTAATATATAATTGAGTATGACTAATGGTTACATAAGAATTTTTGCATTTTTTATTAGGTATTAATAACTAAAAATAGGGCTTTAGGGAAAAATATTTAAGACCAAGGTTTTTTTCAACTAAAATGAAAAAGTCAATACCTAACAATAAAAATTTCTATTTAAAAGAACACAATATTTAAAGCTCTTAAAAAAGTAATTTTATCTCCTTATACTGACTTTACCATGTAGGTCAGTTATTGAATTTTCGATAATCGCAGGAACTTTGCAAATTATGCATTATACGTGTTAAAAAAAGAAAAAAAGTAATGATTCTAAACTTATATGTATGTACATATGTAGTTATGTACATATAAAGTTGTTTCTAAAATGTTTATCAAAAGTTATAAAAAAAGTTTATTTCCTAATAAAATTCAATTAAATTTAAGGAAATTACATATATGTGTAAATAACTAAAAGCAGGATATTTTTACAAAATGAATAGATACAACAACAACAAACAATTCTTATTTAACATTTCCTGTTAGCAATGTTGAATAACGAAACGAATAAAAAACGAAAATAAAAAAAACCTAACGGTTATATCAATAGTAAATGTATCAAAATGAAAAATCAATTTTGTTTCCTGCTTGCCATTTACATACATACACGTACATACATACATACATTCATATTTATTTCTTTTGTATGCAATTTTTATGCTTTCTCCACTAGTCCGTCATTTTTGTGTTCTTCTTAAGCGCATAATGCACGCACACACACACGCACACATACATACTTACATATATAGTTTTTTCTACATTGACATGTTCGAAAGCACAAAGAACAAAAAGAAAAAGTTTTTCGTCCAGTATTTGATTTGCTTGTTGGCAAATGTTTAAAAGACTGTATTCTACTTTTTAAACCAATGAAAAAAAATATTTATCTACATTATTACGGATTTTTCTGTAAATATATATATATAAATAAATATTGTTACGTTTATACCTTTTATAAACGTTGGTTTACTTCCTCTAAATAAACCGGGATTCTTTTTATTGCCAAAGTAATAATACACACTTGAAATTTTATTTTAACAGTACAAGACTTTATTTATTTAAAACACTTATTTACAATCTTCTATAAAACACTTAAAGTTATTCACTTTTATTATTTAGCACTTTTGAATGTTCACTTATTCAACTCAACTGTTAAACTTAAACTGCTTGCGGCATTCGTGTTACTCGGCTATTTATAGTGGTTGGTAATACGCTGTAATGTTCCACAAGATTCGATAACACACTAGAACTTTCTAGCGAATGGCCGTTACATTTAAATAACTTCTTAGCACAGACAACAACCGCCAATCATGTTACATACCCGGTAAACATTTACATACCCAGTCAACATTTAACTCCGTAACACTACCGCCCGCTTAAGCCTGTTCGTCCCGAACAGGCATAGATTCACTTTTTCCATAATTGGCGAGGCGCTCGAGATGAACCACTTTCATCTTTGATCTTGGGCTTTTGTATTTTTGAATTCTATACACGACATCATTTATTCGTTTTATCACCTTATACGGTCCATCCCAATGGGTTTGTAATTTAGGAGACAATCCCTTTTTCCGTTGTGGGTTATATAGTAGAACTAGCTGACCCTCATTAAAACCTTCGGAATTCGCTGATAGATCGTATCTGGCTTTCATTTTGTCACTGGTCATTTTTATCCGGCCACGTACGAATTCATGAACTTGGTTAAGATCTTTTTGTTCCCTTGAAGAGTCGTCTTCGTGTTCATCTATTGTTGTGGGTTTAATACCGAATTCTAAATCACCTGGCAGCTTCAGCTCGGTTCCAAACATAATTTTGGCAGGTGTTCTGGAGGTGGAGTCATGAACGGCTGACCTGTATGCCAACAGAAATTTAGGTATGTGCTCATCCCAGTCCCTTTGGTGTCCGCTGACCACTTTTCTCAGGTGTTCTTCTAACGTGCGATTAAATCTTTCGACCATGCCGTCAGACTGTGGATGAAGTGGCGTAGTCCTTGTTTTTCGGATACCGTATAGCTCGCACATTTCCTGGAATATCGAAGATTCGAAATTTCTCCCCTGATCAGAATGTAATTCTAGCGGAACACCGTAGCGGCATACCCAGTTGTTTACAAACGTGTTTACGACAGTTTTAGCCTCTTGGTTTGGTATAGCGTATACCTCCGGCCATTTGCTAAAGTAGTCGATTACCACTAAGACGTAACGGTTTCCCGCCTCACTGATAGGAAAAGGTCCTGCTATATCCATCGCTATTCGCTCAAAGGGAGCACCTGAATTATACTGCTGCAGTGGTCCCCTACTTCTTCTTACTGGGCCTTTGGCTGCGATACATCGTCCACAATTTGCTATCCAATCAGCAACTGATTGTTGACACCCAACCCAATAGAAACGTTGTTTAATCTTCTCTACGGTTTTCGTTACGCCAAGGTGACCACCGCTAGGACCATCATGAAACTCCTTTACTACCTCTTCAATTTTAGAGGATGGCACCACAATTAAATTCGTTTTTGATTTGCCATCAGCGCTTTCCCATTGACGAAAAAGGCATCCGTTAATTAGCTGCAGACTATTCCACAGCGCCCAATATGATTTCATCAGTGGACTTTCTGCTGATATTTGGTTACGGGTTGGCCTTTTGTCTTCCTCCTTCGCTGAAATAATTTTCGCCAGTACGGGATCGTCCCTTTGTGCCGCTGACCAGTCGTCACTTGTCTCTATGCGTGTGAGTCGAACATCAACGACGCCTTCTTTTTCTTCAGCTTTTAGGCAATACTTGCATTCCGATCTGCAAGGTCTTCGGGATAGTGCATCCGCATTTCCATGCTTAGTACCTTTTCGATGCTCGATGCTGAAATCGTAGCTTTGGAGACGTTCAATCCAACGGGCTAGCTGCCCCTCTGGTTGTTTAAATTGTAGCAACCACCTGAGTGCGGAGTGGTCGGTTCTTATCTCGAAGTGTTGTCCATACAGGTACTTGTGGTAATGTCTTACACACTCTACCACTGCCAAAAGCTCTCGCCGTGTAACACAATAATTTCTTTCAGGCTTTGAGAGTGTTCGACTGTAGTAGCCTATGACCTTTTCTGTACCGTTGACAACTTGTGAAAGAACACCACCTATCCCGTAGCCACTCGCATCACTATCCAGCACAAATTTCTCTCCAGCAATTGGATAGGCCAGAACTGGTGCTACGCATAATAGCTCCTTGAGCTTCTGAAATGCTTGTTCTTGTGCATCCGCCCACAGAAACGGCCGTGACTTCTGCGTAAGCTCATGTAGACTGGCAGCGACACTGGCAAAATTTGGCACAAACCTCCTATAGTAGGTACAAAGACCAAGAAAACTGCGTAACTCATGCAGATTGTTTGGGCGAGGCCAGTCCTTCACGGCTTTAATTTTATCCTCGTCAGTTGATATACCATTTTCTGCGACGCGATGGCCCAAATATTTAACCTCTTTTTGGAACAATGCACATTTCTTCGCACTCAATTTAAGTCTAGCCATTGATATCCGCTTGAGGACTTCTTCTAGATTCTTCAGGTGATCGTCAAAACTTTTACCCATGACAATAATGTCATCAAGATACACCAGGCATGTCTTCCAATGTAGTCCCCTCAATACACGCTCCATTAACCGTTCGAATGTGGCTGGGGCATTGCATAGCCCAAATGGCATTACGTTAAATTGCCACAGCCCATCACTTGCACTAAAAGCTGTTTTCTCCTTATCTTTGTCAGATATTTCAACTTGCCAATAACCACTTTGCAGGTCTAATGTGGAGAACCATTTCGTTCCAGCTAGCGTGTCCAGCGTGTCATCTATCCTTGGTAGCGGGTAACTGTCCTTCTTGGTTACGTCATTCAGTTTTCTATAATCGACGCAGAATCTGGTGCTGCCATCTTTCTTTTTGACCAACACTACCGGGGAGCTCCAAGGGCTTGAAGAAGGTTCTATTACTCCACTCCGCTCCATTTCGCCGACAAGTTCTTTTACTTCATTGCGTTTTGCTAGAGGAATACTTCTGGGAGCTTGTTTTATTGGCCTTGCATCTCCTGTATTTATCTGATGTTTCACAAGTGATGTTCTTCCTTGCTGTTGTCCTTTCAAGGCGAAGATGGAGGCGTGCTTTCTAAGCAGTTTCCTTGCTTTATTTTTGTCGGACGAGGATAACCCTTTAACCCATTTTTCTATGCACTCCGATAGCATCTCCTGCTCTTTGTTTGACATACAGACAGGAACCGATTCCATTTCGTAATTTATAATTGCCTCAGCTGTAGCACACTGGCCCACTTCACAATTCGGCCTGACGACTTTTTCGCATGTGGAAAGGTTTAGCATTCTAACAGGGACTCTTCCGTTGTTACAGGTTCTTACCAGGGCTTTTGCTGTTATTAAGTCACTCTTTCTATCTGTTTGTTCTACCACCCACAACCGGTTGTCGACACAATCTCCCTCTATACGCGCCCATACTACACTTTCTGACTGTGGTGGTATTTTCTCTTGTTCTATAGCAAACAGCTTCCTTACAGGCGATTTATCTTCGTAACCAACATCTAGGGGTATCTCAATATTCTGCCAAATCATTGTCTTTTGCCCCATATGCAGACTAATTCCATGATTGATCATAAAGTCTGCACCGATGATTACTTCATCCACAATGTCGGCAACAATGAATACATGATTCACACTTATGTTGGCAAGAGTTACTTTTACGTTTATTTTACCATAGACAGTAGCAGGCTCTCCAGTTGCTGTTCGTAGACTTACGCCATATAACGGTTCAATTGTTTTCTTGACTATATCAGGTCTGATAATGGATTGCGATGCTCCTGTGTCTATAGTAAAAATATGCCTTCGACCATTGATATACCCACAAGCAGTAAGGTTGCTATTTTTCTGTTGCATGACTGATATGGAGATTGTGGGGCCTTCGGTTATGGGAGCTAGCTCTTGCCCCGTAGTGCTAGCTCGTGTTAGTTTAACGGTGACTCGTTTGCTGATTTCATGTTTACGCGTTTGCTGTTTCTCGGTGGTGAAACAGATCTAGCCCGCTTTCTTGATGCTTTACAATTTCGCTGAAAATGGCCGCTCTTACCGCAGTTATAGCATTTGCCTCTGGCTGTACCTCGCTTTTCTTCTAACGCCTGCATAACTGCATTTTTCAACTCATCGACAATATTTCTGTCTTTTTCTGCGGTAATTTCGAGATTTCTCACCTTATGTATTTGCGGCTTAGACAGTAATTTTGCGGTCTCCTGTGTCAGCGCGTATGATACGGTTTCAGCAAAAGTAGACTTCTGTGTGCCAAACACCGCGTGCTTGATTTCAGGATCGCGTATTCCACTCACAAACGTTTCTATTTTAAATTGATCCAAAAATGGATGGTTCTCGCCTGGATATGTCAACTGCACCAACCGCTCGATTTCTGTTGCAAAGTCTTGTAGCGATTCGTTGGCTTTCTGCACTCTACCTCGCAATTCCATTCGGTATATATCTCGTTTGTGCTCACCGCCATACTTGCGTTGTAGTGCAACCATTATCTCCTCGTAGTTTTCTCTGCAGCCAATAGGTATACTTTCCAGAACTTGAGCTGCGTTACCTTTTAAGGCCAAAATCAACTCTAACGCCTTTTCTTCATTGTTCCACGCATTTCTATTGGCAACTGTCTCGAACTGGAACTTAAAAACATTAAATGGTGCAATGCCGTCAAAAGTAGGGGCCTTAATTCTGTTTGATATTTCTGGAATTACTCGCATTGGTACCTCATGACATTGAAGACTATTAATTTTGGTTTCCAGATTTTTGAATTTTTCGTCAACATCCTTGACTTGTAGTTGCAATTTGTTATTGAAGTCGCTTGCTTGTGCAACCATGCCATCTTCAAGGTGAGATAGTTTTTTATCGATTTTAATAACTTCCTTTACTATGCCCTCTACTCTGTTGTTTACAGCTTCAGAAATTTCTTGAAGTTTTAACTCCATAGCTCTAGACGTTTCCTGAACTTCCTGGAAATTCATTCTAGAAGTTTCCTGAACTTCGCGAAACTTCATTTCTATTTTCTCATTATTAATTCTAAAAGTTTCCTGAACTCCCTGGAAATTCATTCTAGAAGTTTCCTGAGCTTCTTGGAATTTCCTTTCTATTTTTTCATTGTTTACTCTAGAAGTTTCCTGAACTTCTTGGAATTTCTTTTCTATTTTTTCATTGTTTACTCTAGAAGTTTCCTGAACTTCTTGGAAATTCATCTTAGAAGTTTCTTGAACTTCCTGGAAATTCATTTTAGAAGTTTCTTGAACTTCCTGGAAATTCATTTTAGAAGTTTCTTGAACTTCCTGGAATTTCATTTCTATTTTTTCCATCATAGCAGCAAGCATTGTGCCTATATCGACGTTGTTTGTTGTTGCACAGGTAACAACCTCCAGTTCTTCCTTTTCGTCAAACTCATAAACATCAATGTCGATATTACGCCGCTTAAATTCCTCAATCAGCCTCTTTTGTAACTCTGCCTTATTACCTGCTGTAGGTAATGTCAGCTTGCTCAACTCTCTCTTGAGCTGCTCAACT
This sequence comes from Melanophora roralis, assembly GCA_963583895.1. Taxonomy (NCBI): domain Eukaryota; kingdom Metazoa; phylum Arthropoda; class Insecta; order Diptera; family Rhinophoridae; genus Melanophora; species Melanophora roralis. The sequence continues at coordinate 10,746,303 of OY757191.1, read as the reverse complement.
TTAAGCTCCTCGAATTTCATGTTTATTAAAATGCAATTCCGCTTCTGACACCAATTGTTACGTTTATACCTTTTATAAACGTTGGTTTACTTCCTCTAAATAAACCGGGATTCTTTTTATTGCCAAAGTAATAATACACACTTGAAATTTTATTTTAACAGTACAAGACTTTATTTATTTAAAACACTTATTTACAATCTTCTATAAAACACTTAAAGTTATTCACTTTTATTATTTAGCACTTTTGAATGTTCACTTATTCAACTCAACTGTTAAACTTAAACTGCTTGCGGCATTCGTGTTACTCGGCTATTTATAGTGGTTGGTAATACGCTGTAATGTTCCACAAGATTCGATAACACACTAGAACTTTCTAGCGAATGGCCGTTACATTTAAATAACTTCTTAGCACAGACAACAACCGCCAATCATGTTACATACCCGGTAAACATTTACATACCCAGTCAACATTTAACTCCGTAACAATATATTTATGTATGTATATACTTATGAAAAAAGTGCACATTTTTTTAAACCAAAAAAATTATCAAAAAGAGGTCGTTGGATCATTTGCATTCAAATTGGGTTATATAAGGTCATTTATTGCTGGTTTTGTATAAATGATAAAAAAAGTTTGAAAAATAAATCTTATTCACAATAAGTTTTTATTTACATACTTAGTAAGTTTTAAAATACAAGTCTATTAATTTAAAACAGAAAACTACCGGCATATTTGAAGGCGTTTTTTATATACTATGTATGTAAGTGTAAATTTTAAACAAAATTTAAGTTTTCGTAATCAAAAAAAAATTTTAGGTAATTTTTTCTTTTGCAGATGACATTCATCTAATAGAGTTCTGTTCCACTAAAAAAATCGCAATTAATTGTTTTTTCGATGCCACACCATTACCTCAAACAAGATGTTTCGATAAATACAACTCTGCTTGCACGAAAAATTTTCTTTTTTTTATTCTTTTGCAAACCAAGCATATCAGTTTAAAAATCTATAATACATATTTACTTTTAAGCTGCACTAGCTAGAATTTTAGGCACAGACACCATTTTTTTTTAGAGAGGTCTGAGAACTAATAACAATTTTTTGACTTCGTATTTATATACCAATCAAATCCATTTTCTTTTAAATTTTATGACGACCTAAATAGAGTTTAATTTTCAGTTATTAAATAATTAAAGTGTTTGCTCTTTGTAAAAATGTGGCAACGTTACAAAATAGCAAAGCGTAACCGGAAGCATAATGATTTAAAGAAGAGTACTACTTAAATGGTTGGCAATAGTCGCCGGTCCTGGTCCCTATTTGCGAATCAACAGCTATCCCTAATGCTGACCAATTAACTCACTGGGGATCGAAGAGTTATCAGGTTTGCACGTATACAAGTCAATGAGAACTTTAACAATAAGGGCAAAATAGGCAAAAATTTCATTTGGTGCTACGGTAGCATTCAAAAAGGAAGGTTTTGAAATGAAAAATGCAGAAAGCGATTTTTTTGAATTCCCCTTGATAGTACCTGTATTAGTGTACACTGATTCAAATCGTTTCCCGGTCTATTCAAATTTGTTCTTTTTTTATTTATTAATTTTGTGTTCGTGAGGAACAAAAATATGGCTGACGAAACGTAATCATAGCGCTAAAATTTTTTCATACAAATAAGTACACCTCTACTGTACATGCATTGATAGTATTTAGATAGAATCCAACACTTGCATGCATACTTACATGCATAGGTGTTTGTATATAAGGATTTGAGTATGTCAAAGTGTTGTTTTAGATTCTTTTTTTCCACTTGTGGGTATAGTTGCTATTACATTTTCTTCAAGCGATTTTTAACTGCAAAGTGTAGTTAAAAAGCTAACATTTCAATCCAATCAAATTGTTCTTTCCAACAACAATAACTGTATAAAAAGGAACCACATCAGCAACAACTATAACAAAACAAAACTATGCTGACAAGACACAAAATACATCCACACCCATACAAACTATAACACAGGAGAGCTTTAAAAATTACTCATCAAAGACTGCATGAGAACAATATATAAGTATGTTTGTACCTTTATATGTGTGTGTCTACGTGTTTGTGTTTCGTTGAGTTTTATTAGTTATTCTTTGAATTTTCGTGTTTTGTTATTTTTTTAAGTTTCGTAAGTTGTTGGTTGGAATTGTTGTGTAAATTCACGAATGCATGTAATTAGGTCGTTTTTAGCGTCATCATTGTGTGTATGTGTATTTTGAGTTTAGTTAATAGCAAAATGCACACAAAACAAAACCCCAAACCGTCTCAAACAATAAAACAGAGAATGACATACTTACACACTTATGAAGTTGTAGGTATAACCGAAAAAAAAACAGTTTGAAACACTTGCTTTTACAATTAAGTCAACGATATAATTAAACTGAATTGCACTCAATGGGTCGTGAACATAAATTTACACATGAACATGTACATACATATATACTATAGTTTATGACATACATAAGTAATCTTTATCTTTATACTTACAAACTGAAATAAATCCGTGTCTATAGTTACAATATGTCTGTTTTGTGCTGGTGTACACAATAATCGATCTAGAAAACAAATCGGCAATTTTCTGCCATCCTGTCATACAGAAACTACTAAATGAATTTGAATAAATTTTGGTGGGGAGATACTTGAATATCTTTGCTAAGGTAGTGTGTATTAATTTGGAAAATTTTGTTGTGGTCAAATATAAATACAGTTTTAAAACAAGATTATATTATTATGTCCCGAGTTGAAAGAAGTAGAACAAACAAATGTATGTATGTTTTATAGAGACTCATGGTTGTATAAGTAATTTGTAAATTTTATTGAGTATACAACCCAGGTTACAGGCTTGTTTGTATTATTCCTTTACAAACATACAATACATAACTACACAAGTGTATCGAACAATTATCTTTTCTTTTTTGTTGTCTTTTGTAAAAAAAAAAAATAAGATCTTTAAGAAAAGATGTAACAAAAATGATACTTATGTTTAGTAGAAACAGCTCTCATGGGATTTAATTATTTTATGATGATTATTAAGTTGTTGAGTGATGTTAAAAAATTGGGTTAATAAAATGTCTTTTGGCTTTTTTGTGTGGCAAAAGCACTTAAAAAATAGCAATCAATTGTGTTAAGATATTTTTTTTGCTTTTGTGTGGGTTTGTGTGACAACTTGTACATAGTTTTTAGTTTGGTAATACAAAATATATGGAAATTTTCAGCATTAAACCAAAACAAGAATATTTTCATGAAATTATCACATTAAATGTAATATTTTTCTGCAAAAGTTTGTCGCGTTCCTCAATTTAATTGTATTTTTGATGCGATGTATGGGTTAAATTCGGTTGCAAAACTATTATAAAGTACAATTTAAATTTTAACGTAAATAAAATGGATCTGTTGTAGTGGTTAATAAAAAAAATTTTAGGTATAACAAATACTATAGGTCTAAAATGCTAATAAATATGTAAATAAAAATATGTAGAACTATATTATACATATCAAATGAACTTTTAAAATAAAAAATTCATATCATATCATCACTTCATATCAAACTAAAACCAATGGAATAGCGGTATTTTAATTAAATGTATCATTTTAAAAGGCGGAATTGGTCTTTTTCAAACTAAAAAAAGTTCTTTAAAATATTGCATTGTAAGATGCATATTATTGCAATTTTCTATATGCAGTCGATAGTGAGTTTAGTTTTTTGTCGCGTGCACGTCCTCGTATATTGAACACAAACAACTTTAGAATATATTTGTTTTGAACTTTGTATATTGCTAATAAAATGCCTCAAAGTGAATATAAAAAAAAACAAATGTTTCGAATTTCTTTAAATGCTTTTTTTTTAATTTCAAAAGTGTGCGAATGTCGCGTTCGTCATCCTGGAAATGTCCAAAAATGTTAAGTTTACACTAGGCAAAGGTTTGATGTAGTTAGGTTGCCATTGATCTGGTTACTAAAATTTTAAATCTTTTTTTACATATAAATTTAGCCCAAAGAAGTCAAAACCTGTAAAAATATTTTTTTTTTTAAATGTTACATATTTGCCTAGTGTGAACTTGGGCTAATGGATTTATTTTATGCTGAGAAAAGGTCCTCGGCCATCATCCTATAGTTTACTATAGGTCCGATATTAACTCAACTTTCGTAAATTGCATATAACCGCAATATCTTGTTTGTTCGTTTTTCAGCGTGAACTTTTTTACTTTTTATACAATATACTTACAAAATCAAAATCATGTTTAATTTTGTTTTTTATCTCGTTTCTATAGATACTTTAAAGAAAGCAGCATGGTAATATAAAATCTTGATGTTCAGAACCAAACTCAAAACAAAAATTTGGTTTTAAATTTTTCTAATTTTAAAAGTCCAAAAACTTTACAAAAAATACAAAAAGAAGCGTAAATAATAAGATAAAATTGCGTGATTAAGAATCGATTTTTAAAATCGAATTTAACATAATAAACAAACGATCAGAGCTGTAAAAAAATATAATTTGGGTTGGTCTGTATTACGTAGGACACATACATAAGTGCGTGTTTAAAAATACGATTAAAAAATAACAGTAAATTATAAAAATAAAAAGACTCTCCTAGTAATCTGACAACCAATTAAAAGAGGGAGAATCTAGTTAAAACAGAAACAAAAATAGCAGTAAACCATGTCACCATTTGTGGAAAAAACATTACTTGTGGTTGCCGTATTGGCCTGTCTGCAAGGTTAGTATTAATTAATGTATATGTATATAAATATGCAAATGAAAACGTAGTTTTAAATTAATTAAAAATATTTTCCCAACTAATTAAATTAACTCAAACAATTTCTATTTAAAAAATACCTGTCTTTTCCTTTGAAATATTTTATCACATTCTTATAATTACTTTCTTTTAAATCATTTTTAGTAACAGTTTTTTATGTTTAATTTAATTATGCTAATTTATAGGTTTGCTTTATTTCTTATCTCCTTATTTTATAGCTTAACCTAATTTTAATACAATTCAGTGGCAATTTTTTAAGATTTATATCGAATTTGTAGTAACAGGGCACTACTGTTTATGTTTAGTTATGTCGCTGTATAATACATTTAAAGCGTGTTAATACTTGCTACACAAATATGTAATAGTCCGGCCTATTAAGCATTCTAATAAAAATAATTTCAATTATTGGTATTATTTTCAATTAAGTTTTTTTATTATTATTTTTTATTTGTATAATCTCTTTATTAATTAACTTAGGGCCATTAAAATTGGTTGCATATAAAGAGTCTTCTTTGGCAAAATAAAACGGCTTTATTTTGGGGAAGTGTAACTTTCTTAAAACTTTAAAAAAATTTTTCTTTAAAAATGGTGGCACTAATTATATAATTAAGTGGTAGTGACAACTCAAATAAATAAATCTTACGTTAAAAGTTACTTATAAGATGAGCTTTTAAGCTTATCGGTCATTAAAAGCTTATGATAGCGAAAATCTACTTATTTGCCCGATATTTGTTTATTTAGTTTAAGTAATAATTATGGAGTCTTTATTTATTTGCGGGGTGTAAAATTTATCTTTTTTATAATTAAAAAATTTTTCCCCCCAAATAAAAGCTCGTTTTTTAAGAAGGTAGTTGTTGCCTTATCTTAAATGTGTCGATTATGAACGGCAGAATTACCAAAACTAAACGCTTGCCAAATGAAATTGGTAATTATAAGCTCCAGTTCCTATACGTTATTCATCCCATTCACGTTTCAATTCAATTGGCAACTGCATTGGTTATTATCCAAATCAAGCAGTGTATGGCTCTGTCAGTTGCTTAGTTTGGCAGTTGTCGAGTTTGTTTTACAAAAATCAAAAGATTTTTCAAGTTGGCTATTAAGTCTTTTAGATAAATTGTGTTGTGTGTGCTTAAAGTTTTTTATCAGTTGTCAAAATTCATGTAAAAAAATAAAAATTTAAAAGTTAAAAGAAAATCTTTAAATTTAATTTATGAAGTGCTTGGCCAAGTGCCAGTTTAATTAAAAGACTCAATTGGCAATTCAATTAAAACGTGTATGGGGTGCATAATACATTTTCGACCGATAACTGTCAACCGAACTGAAGAAGAGTTGCCACATCCAAACGAAACATACATTTCTGCGCTTATTTTTTTTTTTTAAATTGTTATTCTTTTTTCAGTTACAACTGCTTTAATGTGTTACGACTGTAACAGTGAATATGATCGTCGCTGCGGTGATCCTTTTGATCCTTATTCAATTGGTGAAGTCAATTGCAGTAAACAGGAGCCACGTGAACATCTTAAGGATAAGTATAAACCAATTTTATGCCGTAAAACTGTACAAAAAGGTAATTTATTTCTTAAACTAATAAACATTTTTATAGATTGAAAATTACAAGCCAAACCTTTTTTAATGTAATATAAAATTACAGTTTACGGCAAAGTACGCATCGTACGAGGCTGCGGGTATATACCAGACGAACGTACTGATGATAACGAGTGCCTAAAACGTTCGGGTACTCATGATGTCCAGGCTCTGTATTGTGCCTGCACCACTGATTTGTGTAATCATGCTGCATCAACACTTTCCAATAATAATTATTTGATTAATTTAATGCCCTACACAGTAGCTGTTTTCTTTATAATATTTTCATGTCAACGCATTCAATTTAATTTGAAACAAATTTCATAAATTTAAAGAAATTCATTTAAAAAAAAGTAAAATTTTAATTGGAAAAGGAGCTAGACAAGGAACTGTAGTAATTACTATAGTAAAAAGGAATAAAAAATTAAAATAAAACTATAAAAAAAAACCAAAACATTTACGCTTGATGATAAACAAAATGATAAAAATATCTTAAGTAAGAAGTTATCAAATAACTGAAAGAAATTAAATATGTTTAAAACAAAAAAGAATAAGAAAAACTTTATTAAAGTGAACTAAAAAATTAAGGTCTGATTCTTAAAAGCAGTTAAGATAGAAAGGAAAATTGTGTTTTAGTTTTTTTTATTAAAACAAATTATTAACTGTGTTAGCATATTTTAAGGAAAGTATTTTTCCAAACCATACAATAGTAAAACTGCCTACAGATTTATTTTTACTTTTAATTATAAAAATACAAGAAGATTATGTGAATGTATAAACAAAACTATAATTGGCTTAATTTCTGAATGTATGTACTTAAGAATAAAACACGAAAAAGTGGTTGTAAAATTGTAAAACTGTTTGTTTTGTAATTTAATTTTCAGCTAAATCCACATCAATAATCTGTTCAACTTATTTTCGTTCAATAAATACACTTGTAGAAAAAAAAATTCAAAAAAAGACAACAAAAAAAAAAAATAATAAACTGATAAATTTTAAAAAAAAAATTTAAAAGATTTATTTAACATTTTTCATTTTTAACCTAACAAGGTGTTAACAACACTTTTCTCTAGTTTAATACACATGGCAACTCCATCTTTTATTTGTTTATGCAAGTAAAATTGCTGATTTTTGCTTGAGAGAAACTGTTGTTGTTAACTGTGTCTAATATACTTATTGCATTCAAAGTTAAATACAGTGGATAAATAAAAATTATTATATATGTATTTCATTATATGTAACATTCAAAAATTTTGGGGCATATTTATCACAAATTTTTAAAATTAAGAAAAGGTTTTTATACGAAGATTTTATACAAAATAAGTGTTTAATTTTTTTTATATATGTATAAAGGCTGTTTATGAATAATCCTCTTTGTTTGAGGTTAGACTTTAAATTTTTTCTTTTTAATTCTCAATGCATACAATGCAAATTATTTTGTTAATAAGTGTGCAGCTATAATCAAATTGAAAGCAAATTCTTGAATGTGTATTCCGTAGAAATTAGGTTAAAGTTTGCAACAATTGAAACATGTTTTTTAGATTTCATCGGTTTAGCCTTTAAAAATCGCTGATTTTTTCTTTTACAAACAGCAATTTATATTTCAGCAAAAATGCAGATAACGTTTACTACCACTTTTTAATTATAAATTTAGAAACTTTAAAAAACTGCCAAACTTGTTTAAAATAGCCAAATTTTATTACAACATCCACTAAATCTTTTAATTATAACCCTAGGTAATTCCACAAGTTCTTAAGGCAACTACTTAAAAATATAAACGGGCTGTTCTTCAGTGAAAAAAGATTTTTATCTTAAAGCTTTAAGCTATTTTAGTTAATAAATAAATTTAAAGAAAATATTACCTTATTTTTAAAAATGTAACAAAAGCCAAATGCTGAATTTGTAATTTTGTATAGTAATTCAAAACTTAAATGGGTTTTTGTGAAATCGTTTTACCAACGACAATTTTTATTAAATATTTGCTGGTCTTATATAAAAAATAAAAAAAGGCCATAAATAAAAATAAATATTTTGGCAAAAATGTTTTTAATATTTTAAAAATTTTCAGAAAAACTCTTTTACTTAAAAGATTAAAAGTCCTCATTTTTATTGTGTGTAAATGAGAAATTAATAAAAATATATCACTACTTTTTTAATTTTCAAAACTTAATGCCACTGAACAATATAAAAAATATACATATTCAAAAGTTAAAATGCAAGTCTAGTAACAATAAAAACAGACAGGAAAGTCCACTATTAAAACATTCTCCAATAAAAACAGAGATTCTAATTCATCGAACTTAAATTTCTATGAAATACCAACAATTAAGCGTATTATATTTTATAGAAAAAAACAACAAATTTATATAAAAACATAATTACTTTTAAAAAAGTTACATAAGAATAAAATTCTCCTATGATATAATTAAAGAAAACAAATTATTTTTTTTTATGTCATTAAGTAATTGGCAAATAAAAATATAGAAAATTTATATACATATGTATGTATATTGAAGCAAAGTATAGTTACCAATTCCGTTCACTTTCCTTGACTTAAGTATAATAAAAAAAATCCCAATGTATTGTTTATGCATATAAAAAAATCATAATTGAAATTGAGACAAAAATAAATTGAAAAATAATAAGAGTTGAAATATTTATTAAATAAAAAAGATTTGTAAGTGCAATTATATGTAGTAACTATTTTTTAAATATTTAAGTTAATCTTAATTCGTTTGTTCTATTTGTACAACTTTTAGTTCTATTTATTTGTTAAAAACATAGGAGTATTAATTTAAACAAGTAACAAAGTTTTGTTTTACATCAAAATGTCCAAAAATAAATTAAAACCGATTTTATTTACTTTGAACAATAAAATAATTATATGTATGTCAAAATTATTTGTTATTAGAGTTTAAAAATATATAAAATTTATTTAAAAAAAATTAAAAGAACTTTCCTTAAAACAATGGCAACTCTAAACGATATTTTTCTTATACTCTTCAACGTTGTTGTTTAAATATGTATGTGTTGGTAGCTTAAGGCAAAATAAAATAAACATACGTATTTTACTGTTATTTTTAGATATTTTTACATGAAAATAAACTTTCTTTTTTTTAAAGCGTTTTTAAAAAACCTAAAAAAATTGTTATTTTTTTTTTAAATAAACACAGATTTTTCAACGAAATTAAATAGTTTTTTAATAAAATATTAAAAAAGATATAACATATCCAACACATACATTTAATAAATTAAAGCCTTTCCTTTACAAAATTTTTTCTAATTGTATTTAAGAACCACTGTGTATCTATGAAGTATAACTTTAAACCAAATTTTGCTAAATTCTTTAATGCCACTAAGTGGCTCAAACAATAAAAAAGTAAGCAAACGTTTTTAGTTTTTTATTGTTTTATTTTTAAAACATAATCTTTGAAAAGAGAAATACCTATAGAGGAAATATTCGCTTTCTTAACGGTTAAGTAAAAAGAGTTGCCATATTGTTTACATGAAAGGAATAATTATGCATAAAAAATAAAGCTTTATGAAAAAAGTATAATTTTTCAATATCTGTTTATAAAACCACTGATTGATGTGTAATATTTTAAATAAAAAATCGAAATATTGTGTGTTAAAGGTCTGTCTTATTATTATTGAATAATAAAAAATATATTTTAAATAAATTAGTAAAAAAAATTAAAAATATATAAATGACGACAAAATAAATAGAAAAAAAATTACTAAATATTTAAATAATAATAAAAATCTTCATTAAAACTGTAGATATTATTATATATAATTTTTGGTACATATAAGGCAATATATATGTTATTAAAAATTTATATACTATCCAAAAAATCTCATTATAAATATAATTAAGTCTAAGAATATATACTTAAATAAAGTTTAAATTAATATAGTAATATAAAATTCAAAAAAAAAAAACTAAAACAAGTTCTTAAATAAAGAAAAAGCAAAAAAAAATAGTAAGAAAACTTTAATTAAAATACAATAAACTTTTATTAGATATAAAAAAGTAAAAAAATTATAAAACAAGCAATGAGTTTAAAGAAAAACAAAAACAATTATAAATATATTTTTATTTAAATTATAAGAGTGTAACTTGACACGCTTACATTTTACATCTACATTACTCCGCCCCTCCTTCATTACCACACACACACTATTATAAGCATCTTGAAAATAAAATACAAAAAAAATATTAAAATCATTTATCATATCATGAGCTTTGCTTATAAACTCTTGATAAAAATTTAAAAAAAGTCACTATAAATGCAATATTTAAAATATGTAACACATTAAATCATCAGCATCTTAAATCCACAGAAAAAATAAAAGATTTCCTTCCGTGGTTCCAAAATTTTTTAACAAATAACTAACACTGCTTAAACAAAAAGAACAAGAAAAAAGAAATATTTAACAGTTTGAGTTTTTAAACAAACACTTACCAAATACAAATATCACAAAAAAAGCTAACTTTTTTATTAAATTCGTTTAGTTCAAAAAATATACAAAAACACCCTCCCAGTAAAACTTTATTAAACGTTATTGAAACAAAACTAACAACAACATAACTATTTGTTTTTAAATCCAAAACAACAATAGCAACGGCTATTTTTTTTACTTTTGTTCCGTTTTATTTACGAATTATAGTATTTAAGTCTGTAAAGCTTGTAGAAGAAATAAATAAATAAAGTAAAAATACTAAATAAAAGTTAAAACTTTCACAAAAACAACACACAAAAAATATTCATATGTGTTTTTTTTTGTAACGGAAAAAAGCTTTAAGAAAGCAAAAGGTGAGTACCGTTATATAAACTTCTCAGACAAAGTATAAGTGGCCATATGTTTTAGCCTACCAAATGCTGGCAACTTAGGCTTGCCACATATTGTTAAAATGCCTACTTTACTTAAAAAAACTAATGCTAACATGCAACCGTCAACAAACATAAATCCTGGTAAACATTCTGAAAGATATTAACAGAGAAAAATTGTATATTAATGCTTTAAAGTGGTTTGCAGTAATAGAGTCTGGAAACAAAAAAAGTATAACTTAAATCTGCGTATTAATAATAAAATTTTATAGGAGGACTTCTTATGTACATACATACCATACATATGTATGTGATGTTGAAGCACTAAGGGCCATTATTATGCCTTGTTTGGAAAATGTGTTTTAAACAATGGTACCTAAAGTTAACAATAAGACTAAGTTTTAAACTAAACGTGACCAATAAAAACACCGGCTACTTTTGATATAATTTTGAGTGCAGATGCTTAACAAAGTTACCCAAAAGCGTTCTAGGTAGCAGTTTTTGTGCAAAAAAGAGAACGTTTGAGAGATTAATTATTTTTCATTTCCTGTACAAACTTGCCCGAACTTTTTCTTTCAGAACGAAATCTTCTGTAACACACCTTTTGTTTACACTTACAAAGTCAACAACAACAACAACAAACACCGAAACTTCAAACAGAAACCACATGTTAAGAGAGGGCAACTCTAGTTAATGTCACCTTTAACCCAGGGCTTTCACAGACAGGTGACAGCGCAAATAACACTATACGCTCACATTTTATCACTAGCACAATCAAACTTTTTGAGCTATTGTTCTTTATAGATCGGGTACCCTTGATCAAAGCATTGTGAGCACATATAAATAGGGAAAAAAGGGTTAACATTTGCAAAACTTGCGGCTAAAAAATTAATTAAAGTAGACTTATTAAGCGCTTATTTGGCAATTATGCTATAGACATCTGCCAAATAAGCGTTTATAACTCTACTTAAATTTTTGTGAATATGGGAATAAAACTTTAAACTAATTTTTTTACTTAATTTTTTTTTTAACTTCTGTGTTTTCCTGTTTTCAAATTTATTTGAAAAAAACTTTTTACGTAGAGATATATGTATTTTTCACTTTCACTCCTTCTATTTAAGACTTCCCCTTTATTGATACTTTAAATTAAAATTAAATTTCTTTTTTAATTTAAATACAGGTCAGTTATTTAGATAAGCCAAGAGCTCAAACTTATTTAACACAAATCGAAAGTTATTTTTTTTAGTTAATAAATTTATGATGTTGAAAAAACTACAAATTCGTATAAAAATCACACCTTTTCTAGACAGCCCTAAATCAGTTTTAAAGCAGGGGTTCCCACCAGCTTTTGTTGGTTCACTTTCAAGATATGACAGTACTTTTTTCATTAAAAGAAAAAAATATTTAAGTAGTTGATTGCTATTAAAAAAAATTACTATTTCTTAAAAGTTTTGTAGATTGTTGATATTTGTTGTTTTTCCCTTGTTATAAAATGTTTGTACATAAATTGGCATTCACTTCATTTAATATTAGCAAATTATATATGTGTATGTAAATGGAACCTATATTTCCTATAGGCATTATTTTAGACTTACATATTTTTATTTTTGCTTAGAAAATTAAATATTAAAAGTATAAAATAATAAGTTTTCCTTGATCACTGAGATTCTTATTTTGAATCCCCGGACCCATATTTAAGAAATGTTGAGCTAGAACATGCAGGTTGTCAGTCTTTCTGTATTCTGCTAAACTTGGCATAAGATTAAAATTTTATGATTTGTTTTTTAAAAGTATCACATAAAATATCTACATACATACATATGTACATACAAACCTTGATGTACATATTTAAGTGCATACACACATACATAATAGTTTTTTTCTTATTTTCTTTATGTAAAATGTTAAACAAATATTTGTTCTAATGATGTGTTAAAAACGGCATAGTAAAAGTGTATTAAAATATCCAAATTTTATAATATTCGGAATGAGCATTAGACTGTTTATGAGATAAAAGTGATTAAGTTGAGTTAATAGAAATTTTAACAATTAAAAGTTGTGGCTACAAATATGTTTAATCCACAACCTTTTGTACCTGCTGTAAGTTGTAGAAACTACGACAGTTTATGGTAAATTTTATCATGCGTAAAAAAAATAAAATTTTCCTATAATTTACAGCCTACTACATTTGAAAAATATAGGAAAAATGTTAAAGTTAAAGAAAGTATTTCTATACAAAACACTGAAAATATTTCTACGACTCCGACAGCTTACAATGCGTAAGGACAAGAAGTTGTAAAATGGTCCCAAAACACAAAATAGAAATAGAATTAATGAGTTTTAAAAGAATGAAAACATGTCCCCGAATGTGAAAATGAAAAATGGTCCCAAAATAATTTTAATATACATACATATAAGCTAAATAAAAAAATAGCTCGATAACTGACAGAGATATAAGCCAGCAACTAACACTGCCTCTTTTTATTTCTCTAAAATTTTTACATAAGAGCCTCTACAACTGTCTCCTCACAAACGTTTTTGTGAAACATACTTGCACCTAATCTCCAGCCCCTAACAAGGTTGCCATACAAAATTTGAAAAAATAGATTAAAAACGACAACAACTTCCCCGGAGTCTCCCTTAGAGGAATAAACTGTATCACAGACCCCCATTAATTTTCTCTCCTAAACATATTCCTAGAACATACATACCCCCTATCACTATCACCTAAGGGGGTTGCCACACAAAATTTACATATATAAAAGAAATAGCTTTTCCAGAGTCGGTCTTAGAGAAATAAGGTGTATCATCGACCCCCATTAGTTTCCCCCCTTTAAATCTACGCCTGAAACATATTTACCCCTATCTCCATCGCCTAATGGGGCTCCCATACAAAGATCAAGAAATTGTTATTAATCCCCCTACAGCTTTCAGGATGCCCGCGGATAGATCAAATATAGGACTGACACCAACTAATTTTTCCTTGCAAAAATTTTTCTAGGACATACTTACCCCCTATCTTCACCCTTTAAGGGGGCTGCCATACAAAATTTGAAAAAATTGTGAAGGGTATATAAGATTCGGCACAATTGGTTATACTTTTTGATTTTTATTCTCTCAGAAAACTTTTGTCACTTTTCACCGAGCAAAATGTGTTAACAAGTGAAATAGTTATAGTCAGTCTAGCCCAACCATTGTATATCCTACACCACATTTGTATGGGGGCTTTTGAGTGTAATAATTGGTGTCACTAAGATAAACATGTGTGCAATATTTTGAAAAAAAGGAATATTTATTTTGTAAAGATGTAGAAATATTAGAGTCAAAAATAGGTTAAAATGCTTATTTTTGGAGGAAATTTGTATGGGGGCTATATCAAAAAATGGACCGATCATCATCAAAAATAATGGGCCTTGTGCCAGTGACAAAAATTTATCTGTGCTTAATTTCATTGAAATATCTTCAAAATTGCGAACTGTCCTTTGATACCAAAAAAAAAAAACATGGACTTCAAACCGGATGCACAGACGTGCTAAAACCGACTCAAAAAATTATTCGAAGTTGACAGATATACTTGAAGGTGGGTCTCAAACTATTATTCTTGGGCGATGCAAACATCCGCACAAACACATACTACCCCTGCTACATATGTATGAGATGTGGGTATATAAAACGTGGGCGTTTGTAGGCAGTAAAGAACATAAAAAATAGTTTTAAATAAAAATCCTCCAAAGCAATGACAGTATTATTATTTACACACATTTTTGTAATGAATCTCAGAAGATTAGATTCGTAAATAAAAAAGCGTTTTTTTTAATATTTAATTATACCAAAAAGTCAAATTACTTTTAAGATAAGAAATTATTCTATTTTTAAATTAATATTTTTATAAGTGAGTTATAAAAAACATAATTTGAAAAAAATTAAAAGACAATAAAGCAAAACTATAAAGCTTCACTGGAAATATTTTAGCAAATTAGTTGAATTGTTTTAACGGATGTAATAACAGTGGACATTTCTTAAAATATGGCAAAAGTTTCCTTAATTGTATTGGTCATTTTGTCTGTGTGTTTATTGGATTTAACGTTGGGCCTGTTCTTTGTGCCGGCCAGGGAGTGGGCTGAATATAAGGTATGTTTTCATTTAACTGGAAGAAAACTTTTTATTTAATTTTTCCTTTTAATTTTAGGCCAAATATGAAAAGAGTTATGCAAATTCCTTTAGTGATGAAGTCCCTGCTCAATTAAATTATTTGTTTAATAAGAGAAAAATTCAATTACATAATACTCTATACAATCGTGGCTTAAGATCTTACAGATTGGCCATTAATCAATTTAGCGATATGAATTTTTTGCAGTTTAGTGCACTCTTTCCCTTGACTATTTCAAACGAAATTTCCATTGATCAACCAGCACCCACTGTGGGACCTGCTGCACAAAGCTATGACCCCAGGCAAATGGGTTTTAATTTTACAGTTGCAGATCAAGGTACTAAATGTAACAGTGGCTGGGCTTATGCTACAGCCAAAGCTGTAGAAGTCATGAATGCCATTAAGGCAGGCGACAAGAATCCAGCTTCTTTATCTGCACAAAATTTAATAGATTGTGCTGGTCGTTCAGCAGCCTGTAAGAATCAAACTCCATTGGCCGCATTTAACTATTTAACCAAATACAGTTTGGGTTTGCATTTAGAAAGTGATTACAATAACACCAACAATCAAAGCAGAGCAGGCATGTGCACGCCTCCTAAGGGAGCTAAAGTCGTAAATTTAGAAGCCTATTCAAGAATCAGAGATGGCGATGATGAATCGTTAAAAAATTATATATCAGCTGGTATGCCAGTTGTGGTGGAATATAATCCCACATCCTTTGAGTTTATGCACTATTCCGATGGCATTTTTAAACAACCAAGAACTTTACAAGGCTCTCATCATGTGCTGGTCATTGGCTATGATACAAACTCAACTACTAATAAGGATTATTGGATTGTACTTAATTCATTTAATACTACTTGGGGCAACAAAGGCCTATTGGCATTAGAAAGAACAAACAATAAAAAATTGGCTAAAAACAGTATTCTTCCCTTAAAGTGAGGTTAGGTTTGTTGTCTACTTAAACAACCAATGGAATGCATGTAGATAAACTTCAACCAACAACAAACTATATAAATAAAGCGAAATTGGAAGCTGTTACTAAATAAAAAATTTTTTATTAAATACTTTGATAATCACACCACATAGCGTGCGATGTATATGTTAATGTTGTATATGTTCTGGATTCTTATTGTTTTTGAAAAAAAGTCAAATTCTACGGATTGCATTTTGGTGTTAAAAATTTAGAGATATCCTTTAAATTTCTGCCTTTTAAAATCAGCTAGATCCGTTAACTAGAAACAAAACTATAAGCAAGAACCTGAGACAACCCATTTTTTTAAAGAAAATCTGTGCATATTTTTCTACATTTTTCAGTACATATGCTCACCATTGCCATTAGAATTAGCACATTCACTTCAATCATAGAAGGCTAATGTGAGAAAAAACTTTTTCGTATAAGGTCAAGGGCATTGGTAGTCCTCCTACGATTGCATAGATTTAATAAAGCTATTAACGTAAGGTACATAATTCTATTATTATGTTTCTGTTTTCAAAACAAATTTGTTCAATAGGGGTAAGGGGAATGGTAGCCCCCTATAAAAGGGCAATTTCATTCTTAATTTGCTTTATCTCGAAAAGTCATAAAGCAATACACTTTAAACATGCTACAAAGTAATTATAATATGATGGGTATGTTTTGAAAAAAAATATATATTTGAGTAGAAGCAAGGGAAGTAGCCCCTATACAAACAAATCAAATTTTTAAGATTTTTAATTCACTTTATCTCGATAACTCTAACAGCAATAGACTTAAAACATGCTACAAATTAAATATAATATGAGAAGTTTGTTTAAAAATGTTAATTTTTTGGACAGGAGCAAGGGAAGTGGCATACTCCACGGAAACGGACTAAATTTAAAAAATTTTTAATTCGCTTTATTTTGAAAAATTAGTACAGCCATTGACTTCAAAACAATGGGAATGGTAGCCCTCCTAGAAACGAATAAAATTTATGAAGTCTGTAATTCGCTATATTTTGAAAATAGTAACAGCTATCGACTTTAAACCTGCCTGAAAGAAATTCCAGTATCATTTGTGAGTTTCGGAAAAATATAGTTCGATAGTAGCAAGGGAAGTGGTAGCCCCAATATGAGCGGACCAAATTTTTGATTCTCTATATCTTGCAAGTTATTAAAGCCATCGATTTCAAACCTGCTACAAAGTAGTTCCAATATAATTTAGAATTTTTAGAAAAAAATATTTAAATAGGATCAAGGGGAGTATTAGCCCCCATAAAAGTCTATCTTATATTAAAATTTTTAACTCACTATATCTTAGAAGTTCTTTCAAATATCGACTTCAATCATTCTAGGAGGTAATTTCAGTATCATTCATACGTTTGGAGAAAAATTTATGAATTGTTTAATTTTCAATATCGACTTCAAAACTGCTTCAAAGTAATTCTAGTATAATTTATACGTTTTGGAAAAAAACAAAATTGGGGGAAACAATGGAATGGAGAAACGTATAAAATTTATAAAATTTTTCATTTGATATGTCTTGAAGTTTATTACAGCTGCCTACTTTAAACATGCTAGAAAGGTTTATCTGTTTTAAGAAAAAAATATTTGGATGGAATTAAGGGGTGTGTTAATCTTCCTACAAGTGAACAAAATTTAAAGAATTTTCATTTCGCTATATCCTGAAAACCGTCAAAATTTCAATTTAAACATGGTAGAAAATTTTTACGTTTTTACGTTCAAGGGAACTGGTAGGTCTCTGCAATCAAGCCAAATTTAATATGTTTTTTAATTTGGGGTATTCAAACGGTATGCTATCAAGTCATATTGTCTTAAAGTTTTAATATTTAACAATAGTTTAAAAATATTGTTGTTGTGCTTAAAAGAAAAAAGTTCTATAATAATAAGACTTTTTGAACTGTGTTTATTGTTTTGTCATAAACAGTAGAAACCTGAGCCGGGCGGCCGAAACTCTTTAGTGAAGCCGTTGATATACATAACAAGTCGCAGTCATTAATTTTAAAATATTTTTGAAATTACTTTTTTTTCTGTTTTCTCTAGCAACTGATTCAAATTTAAAATAACACATTTAATTATGAGCGGATGCTCACAACAGTAGTATTTTTTGGTTTTTTTTAAGACATATGACTTTATGACTACCTGGTGAATACCCTAATTGTATATCTTGGGACTTATTACAGCTTTTGACTTTAAACATGCTAGAAAGTAATGCCAGTATGATTTATAATATTTGAAAAAAAATTGTTCTAAAGGAGCAAGGAGTACGTAACCCCCTTTCAAAATGGGCAAATTTCTGAAGCTTTTAGGTTTTTACAACTTGAAAGCTAGTACAACTATCACTTTAAACCTTCTACAGAGTAATTATTTTATGCTTTTAATGTTTTGAAATAAATGGTTAGATTAGATCCCGGAGAGGGGTATCCCCCCCAACAAACAAAATAAATTTATAAAAAATTTTTATTAAAAATTTTTACAGCTATTGAATTCAAATCTGCTAAAAAATTAGTTCTATTTTGATTTATACGTTTTGCAAAAAAAAAATTTCAAAAGCAGCAAGGAAAATGGTAGCCACCACATAAACAGCCAATTTAAAAGCACATGTGTTAAAACCTTTTACAACAATTGACCCTAAACCTACTTATTTCCTTTTCAAAATCTACAAATAAATCACATTCGAGTTTTTGCGTTCGGAGCTCCATTCGGAAATATGTTTCCCATATCAAAAAAATTTTAACAATAAAAATTAAATTCCGTACCTTAAAACATTTTTTTAAAAATTTCTTAAAAATATTTATTTTTCCCTTAAACACACTTAATCGATTTGCCATAACAACCAGCCGTATGCATTCCAAAAAAAGTTTATTTAACATTAACTCATAATTTTTATAACAAATTAGATTAAACTTTAACACTTTTTTTTAAATAAAGTCTACATACAATAGGCTTAGAATATCGTCTTGTTTGAAATTGTTGGTTTTGGGTGAAATTTCATGTAAAACAAACAGAAAAGAGATTAGTAAAAGTGTTAAAAATCGTGATTTAAATAGAAATTTTGAAAATAAATTAAGGAAAGTATAAAAGTGTTGGCAACTGCTAAAAGAAAAATTAGTTGAATTTCTTTATTACTTTGGATTACACGGAAAATTGTTGGATTAAATAACGCGTAATGACAAGGGTTTTTTTAATAGTGGCGGTAGTGGTTGCAGTGTGTTGGGTGGATTTAGCATCGACCATACATCGAGTAGCGCCTCAGGAATGGGCTGAATATAAGGTATGTGGAAAATTAGTGGAAGTTGTGAAAAAAAATATTTATGAACATAAACTGTTAAAAAAGATTTATATAAAATGTGAAATTGTAAAACAGTAAAACAAACATTTTCAAAATGTTAACATAAAAAGTTTGACTTCCTGCTTAATAACAAATTATGCGAGGATCGGTTAGATACGATTAGTTAGTGCTGTGCAAATTAAAATATTTGTGAAGCAATGAAAACGCTTATTGTCCTTTGTAAAGATGTAAAAGCTTTATTAAGTGGTTTTATGCTAAAGCTAACAATTAACCCGCTACTTCGTAAGCGCAGTTATTAACTAATTTAAACAAAGTAGTAAACGCGAAGGGACACTTTAAAATTAAAAAAAATAAAAATTTTGGAGATTTTTTATAAAATTTTAATATAAAATCTATAGTTTTATATTTTCAATGAAAATATTTAGATAAATATGGACTACCTACCTCAATCTATGTCAATATACCGGAATTTCATAATTATGGACTAATAATTTAAAAAAATGGAAAATAGTACCAAAAATGTAAAAAAATATTTTCGTTCACTTTGTAGACTTTTTGACCTCAACCTGAGTCAATATCTTAAATTAAAAAGTGGGTTTTCATAGTTTTCTTTTAATCTCAACTTGGATCAGCATTCCTTAATTTTTTACTTTTAGACCAATAATCTCAATAATTAAACAAAAAAATATCCAATATTTAAAAAGGTACTTTTTGCCCTTTAAGTTAAATTTCAACCTTAATCTGGGTTAATATTCCCTAATTTCCTATTTCTAGAATAATAATTTCAATAAATTTTAAAATAGTACCAACAATATGAAGAAGTCCTTTTTGTCTAATTAAAAGACTTACGACTTCAATCTGGGTCAACTCATTACTTTAGATATACAAATCTAAAGAATCATATATCTCGACTGATGTTTCCATATATTAAAAAAAGTTTCAAAAATTTAGCTAAATTACGACCTAAGTCTGGGAAAACATCCCTAAATTTATATATCAAGACTAATGACCTCAATAATTTTTAAAAAAGGACCAAATGTGAAAAAAGTACCTTTGGTTCACTTGATTGAAGTTAAACCTAAATCTGGTCGAATTATCTTTAATTTCATATTTTTAACTTATAACTTCAATAAAAATAAAAATAGTACCAAAAAATGCAAAAAAAAGTACTTTTTGTCTAATAAGAAGACTTACGACTTCAACCTGGGTCAATTGGTTTTAGTTTCATATATCTAGACCGTAACTCAAAACAAAACTTAGTAAATATGTAAAAAAGTACTTTTTGTACCCGTAATTCAAGGCCTAAATGTGGTCATTCCTTAAATTCATATTTTAAGGCTTATAATTTTAAAAATTTTAAAAAAAGTATGAAGAACTCCTTAAGTTAATATTTTCACACAAATAATCTCAAAGATTTAAAAAAAAATTAACTGTAAAAAAAGTACTAAAATTTAAAAAAAAAATCAAAATGTCAACAAGTACCTCTTGTTTACTTAGTTGAACTAAGATCTAAAACGGGGTCAAATATCCTTTTCTTCAGACTTCTAGACTGATAATTTCAATATATTCAAAATAGTACTAAAAATGTGAAAAAATTACTTCATGTTAAAAAAAAGTAGCCAGACCTTTAAGAAATAAATTTTTTCTGTATTCTTTTTACCTCTCTGTTGCTGTCGCCCATAATTTTAAACATAATTCCATCATGATTGATTAAAA
Organism: Melanophora roralis; assembly: GCA_963583895.1. Taxonomy (NCBI): domain Eukaryota; kingdom Metazoa; phylum Arthropoda; class Insecta; order Diptera; family Rhinophoridae; genus Melanophora; species Melanophora roralis. Next base: position 10,724,959 of record OY757191.1, on the reverse strand, counting down.
AATTACTGAAAGTACCTAAAAAGGCACAAGTTTTATTTCTCCCCCTCCCCCCTCCTTTACGTTCAAGAATTTTTAAAAAGTACCAAAAACTTATTTATATTCATTTTCTATCTTTATTAATCAAGGAATTACAAATGGGGCCTTAAAATGCCAGATATAGGTTTTACTCTGTTTTACGCCTTTAGGATCCAAAGTTGTCAAAAAGTGTCAGGTACAGGTTTGTTAATTTTTTGAGTTAATGATACTTTCTAACAGGCAACTTGAAGATTTTTGCCCATTTTTACCCTTTTATGTTCCGAATTCTAAGACATTCCTTTTTAGTTGATCTTTGCTGGTGACCGCAGCCTAAATTTCGCCTTTTGACTGTACGATGATCAGTTATCCAGCCAGTAGCCCTGTTTTTTACGATAAAAGTCGAAACTTGAGGAGTCGTTCTTTAAAATATTTTACCTGTCAAAGTCATATGTTTTTGAGTGACAATTCAATTATAATTTAAACTCACAGAAATTTTTTTATAAAGTTATATATAAATTGTACTTAAAACTTTAAAGTGAAAATCTATATTAATAAAAAATTTATTTTCTATAGGCTGAATTTAACAAAGACTATGCACATTTTGCCGTAACTGAAGCGTATGCCCAATATTACTATTCCTACAACAAGAAAATGATCGATCGTCACAATTCTTTGTATGCACGTGGATTAAAGACTTATAAACTGGGCATTAATCAATTTAGCGACATGCGTTTTATACACTTTGCCAAACTTTTCCCATTGGCAATGTCGACAGAACGTTCCAACGATGTTACACCACCACCTGTACAACCGCCCGCACCCTCTTACGACCCCATAATAGATTTTGGTTTCATAGCAAACATAGAAAATCAAGGTATAAGATGTAATAGTGGTTGGGCATATGCCGCTGCCAAATCTATTGAACTATTTCATGCCCACCAAACTGCAAACATGAATCCCGCAACATTGTCCGCCCAAAATTTTATCGATTGCGCTGGACGTGCCAGGGCATGCACAACACAAGTACCTCAAGCAGCATTTGATTATTTGGCACGTTATCGCATGGACTTGCATTTGGAAAGTGATTACAATAATACTAACTATCTAAGTGAACCGGGAATGTGTACACCCAGGGGTCAGCTTGTAGTTAATTTGGCCAACTATTCACGCATCGATGACGGCGATGATGAGACATTGATGACTTATGTCTCAAATGGTTTTCCTGTTGTGGTTGAAGTAAATCCAAATTCATTTGAATTTATGCACTATTCAGAGGGAATTTACGAGCCGGCCCCTTCACTTAAGGGCTCTCATTTTATGACTGTCATCGGCTATGGTACTGATAACTCAACTGGTGTGGATTACTGGCTTTTGCAAAATTCATTCGATGTTACTTGGGGTGATATGGGTTTAATGAGAATGTTGAGATCCCCAAAATTACCAATAGCGTACAATGCCATATTTCCAACAGATTTAGCATAAATTTTTTATTATAGGGACAATTTTAATATCTTAAGTTTATTTATTTTTATTAAATTAAAGTTAATCACTTATTTATTTAAAGTATTTAAAGTATTAAATTTATGTATTTATTATACGAGTATTATTTATATTGAAAAAATGTTCAAAACTTAAATTAAAAAAAGGAAATGCCTTTAAATAAGAAAGTTACGAAAACTTAAATGAAATAAAGACAACCAATGAAATGCTTTTTACACAAATGCCTTTGCATTTTCATTGGCTTTTTGAAAATAACCACAGCTGAGCTACTGCATCCAAAGCTTTCTAATTGAGAAAAGCTTTGTAAATATAGTTAGCAGCTGCCAATGCAGTTGCGGACAATTAAAGGTTTCAAAAAGAGGATTTCAGAGGGTATCTGGGTGGCAGCGATTTTCTATTCACATACCGTCATCGGCTTTTTCCCATGTAATGCTGTAAACACAACTGGGACGAACGACGAACTCGTCTGTTGAAATTCGTCCACTGAAACACATTTAGAAAAAAAATATGTTACAAATGTATTTAGTTATTGTTTACGTGTAGCAGCTAATAGAGTGACCATATATCTTAATAAAAAAGCACTAATTGAGAAAAAATTTTAATTAAAAAAATAAATATATAAAAATGTAAATATAACACTAAAAATCCATTTAGGGGATTCACAAGGTGTTTTATTATGTCCTATAATCATAATGTTATAAAATTTCACAATGGTTTAGAAACCTTCACCAATTATTCAACACTCGGCTCAGCTGTATATGGAATTATTATGACAATTTAATAAACATATCATATGATGTAGCATTTTTTTAGAACTATTTGTGTGTGAAAGACAACAACAATGTTTTTAAGCCATTGTGAAATTTTAAAACATAAAAGAAAACCTTGTGAATCCTCTAATATTATATGGAATAAATAAAAGTGAAAATAATTCTTAAAGTATGAGGTAGCAATATTTAATAACAAAATAAAAGAAATAAAAGAAAAATGGTCACTCTGTGCCAAATTATTTGTCATTCGTCGGCATATGAAATAGGAATAAACCTATCACAGAGTTCGTTACGTATGACGAATTTTAGTCGATGCCCTGTTTGGATGCATTTTCATATAGGCAAATGTATTTTATTTTCGAATACGAATATTTGCAACGAAAAATTCGTCGTTCGTCCCAGTTGTGTTTAGATCATTAAGGTGGGCAGCTTGTTAAATAAATAAGCTGTCAAATTAGTCCACCTGCTGGCAGCCCCTTTTCCAGTTGCTTCTCTTTTTTAAACAAAAAACTAATTAACGTCAAGTGGTCTTAACAGTACCAAAGTACAGTGGTCCAAATGAAAAATCTAGCGGGAATAAAGTCATAACTCTCTTCTAAAAGCACCTATAAGCATATAAATTTGTAGGAACAGATTTTTTGACATGGCATGTTTTATAATTTTTAAAAATGCAATCTGTACTTACTTAAAAGATATATATAAGCACCCGCTAGATGGACAAATGATCGGATGTCGTTTAATTGAGTTGGCATTTTTAGTTCTGTTTGCAATTTTCAGTCGAACGTTATTATTAAATGAAGGGTTTGAACTTTTACTTTTTTTACACTAAAAAGTCTTAAGATTAAGAGAATATTTAATTAAGTTTAGTCTGACATATCAACAAAAAGGAGCTGTTGTTGTTGTTGTAACAGTTCCACTGTTGACGGTTGTTCTTTCCTGAAAATATATTTAAAAAGCGAGTCAGATGGTGGCATTGAGAGCTGGAGAAATTGTGCCACCTCAGTCGGTTTTACTAATAGGTCAATTGGGCGTTAGTTAGTTGGCCTATTGATGCAGTTAAACAAATGTACTGAGTCATGAGGACTTTGGAGGCAGTCAGGGCACTGATTTCGTGTGGCGGGAATAATCCGTTCTCGATAGCAGTTCAGGGTACTGCACCATCCAGATCTTAATTGTGCAAGGATGGAACGGGTTTGCCTTGGGAGCCGCTTCTTATCGTTTGAGATATCGGGTGGGTGTTGACCAAAAACTTTGTTGCACCTGTATTCCTCGATTGCATTGGAGACCGCCATTTGATGTAACGCTCCCTGTGCGTCTGCTTATGACATCCGGTTTACATCGGGTGGTATGATGTTTTGGATGTCTCTGCTGTAACGCCGTAACGCCCGCATCACTATGTGATGGTTGGGATAGGAGGGCTGATGACAAACCACCAAGTATTGCCTTGTCAGAAGCGCATTGTGCTGTCTGACCGGCAGCATATTGGTCTCCTCATGTAAATGATTCACGCTCGTCATCTTTACATATCCGGTGGCTATTCTAATTGCATTGTTCTGAGCCGTTAAGAACTGTAAAGTGATTCGCTTGTCAAATAAGTCATTCACAAAATTTTCGATTTTTGATCATCGGATGAAAATCAAAGGTAGTTCAATGAAAATTTAACCCTAATACATTTAATATTGAAAATTGTTACAAAATTTTTGTAAAATGCAAAGTCTTTGGACTGTAAAAATTTTACACTTAGACAGGCCAGATAATCTGCCGCATAATCTTAATACCGCTTTACAAACTTTCGTACAAATGCAAAACAAATTGTCTGCCCCGATTCCATTAGACTATTTTTTCGCTCTACATGCGAGAAATGATCACGCCGTTATTAGCCTAATATAATTTTTGAATTTTTTCTACGAAATAACTGTTCTATATCACTAATAAATATTTTAAAGTTTATTAAAAAATGGTTTATAAATAAAATGTGTACTAAAGACGTGAACAGTTACACCAAAACGTACAACCTTTGTGTGTTTGTTGCTTTGAGTGCATATAGATACATAATTTTTTGTTACAGTTCAAGTTGTTATTATTCTTTTCCTTAATTGGTGGAGTGTAACAAGATAAAAGAGAGCAAAAGAACTACACAAGTTCTCATTTGTTTGACTAGAACAAATTAAATAAATATTGATGGTTATACAATAAGTATCCATGTTACGTTGCTTTTAAACGTAAGCAAACACATACATTGTATGTAAACTGTGAAAATGATTTATAATAATTAAGAAGCTGTTAAACAGACTAATAAAAATAACAAACCTTATATATCGTATTTTATGTAAATAATTAATTATATTCACCAGTAAAAAAAAATAAAAAAAAATAGTTTTCAGGCTCTTTGATGAACATAAGTACGTGAGAAGAAAAAAATTGGTTTTTGCGCTCACTTTGATGAAATCTCTTCCGTGATGAAAAATAAGGTTTTACTACTTGTTACAACAAATAAATAGAAAAAACTTAGATACAACAGTTCTTAAAAGGCGACAAACATGTATATATTGTTCTTCATGCAAAAACCACAAGCAACTGTACCTGCTTTTGTTTGTAGAGTGCGTTTGTCAAAAGACAAGAGTACAATATTAGTTACATTTGTTTTCTTATGTATACCAATACCACCATGTATTTATTTGGTATATTTGTTTGGGCAACACTTTAAGGTATACGACTGCACGTCTTTAATGTGTACCACCTTAATGCGTAAAATAAACATCTGTCCAACTGCAACTTAAGGTGAAGTTTTACGGATATATTATATATAATTTTTTTTTTTGCTGAAAATGATTAATAAGTCAATAAAAATTCACCCAAATAAATTACTGTTTCGCATTTGTGTAAATATTTGGTATTGATTCAAAATTATAAAAATAAAGAAATTAGCATAATTAGATATGTTTATCTCTTGCCATATTTATACATACAGACAAATATATATGTCTAACACTCCACTTTTTATTGTGTAAAAAAATCAATAAATTTCTATGGGAAATACATATATTCAACAAAATGAGAAATGGGTAGCAGTATAAAGCAGCAATAGCGTCAATAAAAAAGCAAAACCAACAAATTGTCAAAATTTCAAACACAAAACTCAACATACAATTTAAATTATTTAATTGAGAAAAAGAGATGTACAAGTAAATGTGTGTACGTTTGTATGTATTTACAAATATATGTTAATTTGTTTTCAAAACTAATACTAAATATAGTTTGTTTTAAACATAAATATTAATTTTTTTAATTAACATATAGTCGAGTGATTATTGAATTGCCGCACGGCACAACAAAGTGTTTGAAAAAAAAATATCAAAATATGTTTTGGTTTATCTTTTCTAGAATAAGTTTGTTTTTTAATTAAAAAGTTAGTTTCAAACAAAATTTTAAGCTCGTAAGATATAATTAAAGCAAGGAAAAAATATTTTTTGTCTCATTTATATCGTTAAGTATTAAAATATGTTTTTTTTTTTTAAAGTTTAACAAAATAATGTCCGATTTTTTGTTTTTAAAACTAAAAAAATTTCTTCTCTTTTTTTATGATTGAGGTTTTTATATTTTTGTTTTTCTTTTAATTCAAGTTCTTTGAATTTTACATGCACCATATCAATTATACATGATTTATACCGCAAAAAAAATAAGTGTAAATTTATCAATGTAAAGTTTGAGCTAGAACAATTTTTAAAAATTCAAGATATTGAAAAATTGATGACGGGCTAAAGAAGTAGGACAGGTATGTATAATCAGTTTCCAACTAATTTTTCTAAAATGTGCCGTAAGGCAAACCAGTCATCACCTGATAATATGTTTAAATTAATGTTCATATATACATAATTTAATTGCAAAAGCAGTCATTAATAATTCAAATACAAAATATTTCAAACTTTAAGACATCGAAAGGGTTTATGTATAAAAACATTGGCAAATTTAAATCAAAGATCCATTTGATATTGAGAAGCGTGACGTTCAGCTTGGGTAAAATAAAAAATCAAACAAAATAATTTAAAACATCTAAAATTCATATACAAATTAAAAACTTATTTATGTGACATACTTATAACATTATCTTAAAAAAAAGGAAAAGTGACTGGAAATCCCAAAAATTATTATTAAAATATTAAAATAATTTTTTTTTTATAAAAAATTAATTATGTAAAAAATTTTAAAATTGAAATAGAACGCAAAAAAATCATTAAATAAAAACAAGTGTAATAATAAATTTATGACGAAAATTATTTATGCAAACGATTACAGAAGAATTTATGCTTTAAATTAAAAAGAAACTAAATTAATAAAAAAAAAAATATGTCTAAAAGAATGAGTGAAAAGAAATGTTGTAAGAATTGGTGTTGATTTTTATTTAATAATGTTTTGTTTTCCATATAATGTATTGACTAATTGAAATAGACCAAAAGCAATTTTAATAATAACTAAATAAAACCCCATATTAAAAAAGTAACGGGAACTACTGCTAAACAGCCTAAAGATATGCAATACCGTGGTCTCAGCTTGCCATTGTAATTTAACCGTTGTGTAAGCAATTATAGGTATTCACGACTAGGGAAAAAGTTTGTTTTTGAATTTGTTTAATGAGTTATAAATTCGCTTCAAAGAAATAAATGTGTTAAAAAGTTAAAAATTTGTTTATTTTTATTGGATAATAAATATTTAATTACTGGCATGTTTTAATTAACATATTGTAATCTTTTTGTTTATTTTAAAGTTAAAGCATTGCAAATAGTTTAATTAATAAAAAACGTAAGACCTATTTTGCAACATAAAATACAACAATAACAACAACAATATATATACACATATAATGGTATAAGTATATTTTTTTCGTGTTTTTTGGTTTTTGACTCCATAAGTGTTAAGATGAATTTACAAAAAAAAAACAGTTAAAAATATAACTTCAATAATGTGATATGTAGGTACACATGAACCTTATAAGGTCTCTCTAAGCACGTTAGCACTTTTAATAAAATTAAAAATTTTAATCTACCAACAAAATATACTTTCAATAACTGTTATTTAAGCCAAAGAAATTAAAATGTTTCTAATAATTAGTCTGCATTAAAATGTTTTCAAAATATTGTGAAAAAATTTTTTGATAATAACATACTTTCAACACGGAAAAGTTTTTCCTACAAAAAAAATAAATAATTTCAAACCCCAGAAGCATTAATTTTTTTTAACAAAAAAACTTGTTTAGCTGAATTTTACACATGCGGTTTTGAAATTAAATTTCATTCATGTTTACCTATTTAATTATTTTAAAATTTTTTATAATTTTATGACTTTGTTTATGAATAGAAACAAGTTTTAAGACAGTTTACTGGCAAAATTGTAATTAAAAATCAATTTGTGGTGAAAAACATACCAAAAAAATAAGATAATGTGTTTAATAACAACTTTTTTTTAATTTTTGTTTATTTTATTAAACAAACTGAAATAAAATTTTTAGGTTAAAAGTATTGCGAATGTGTTATGTTTATAATAGCATGGGCATTCTTGTTATAATATAATTTTATAACTTCCCAATAAAAAGTTTTTTTTTAAATAATGCATATGTTTGTAGATTTTAAAAATAGAAAAAACATTTTTTTTCAGTTAAAATTTTTAACAATATGAGTTGTAAAAGATTTTTATTTTGCAATTAATTTTATTCGAGATTTTATTACAAGCTTGAAAGTTTCAAGGCTTAAAAGCTGCATAAAAAATAATGAAAATAATGGTTCTTTTTAAGTCAGTTTGGTACTTCAAAGCCAATCAAGATAGAAACATATCCATACCACATACTTAGTAGGGGTAAAATGCGTTTTGCAGACGTTTGTAATGCCCAAAAATAATTGTCTGAGACCCAATTTCAAGTATACCGATCGACTCAGAATCACTTCCTGAGTCGATTTAAGCATGACCGTCCCTCCATTCGTTTGGCTAGTTGTCCATGTAGTCTTGTGATCAAAGTACAGGTCGCAATTTTGCAGATATTTGTAGACTTGTGACAAATATAAAATAAATGAGATTTGACCCACATTTAGGTTGGAAGTCAATTATTTAATTTGTTAAAAAAAATATATTTTTAAATTTTTTTTTGTACTTTTTTAAAATATTTTGAAACTATGACTTTAGAAATACAAAATTAAAGGCTGTTGACCCAAGTGAATGTCGGAAATCAACAAGGTGGAAAAATGAATTTTTTCACATTTAGGTATATTTTTGTATTCTCTGAAAATATGAGTCTCAAAATGTGAAGTTTAGCGCAATAAGCCCATATAAAGGTCGAGTACCCAACATGTATTTTTTTTACATTTATTGGCACTTTCACATTTATTGGCATTTTTTCGAGATTATAGTTTAAGAAATTTGAAATTCTGAATTAGGATTTAAAAAAATTCTCTTAAATTTTACCTTCTTACGCTTACGGCGTCCTTTATCCTTTGTTTTTTCAAAATCAAAAAGAAGCTTGCAACGTCCTAGATCTATCCTCACCCAGGCTATCCTCATGGTTTCACGTCTAGGCTCGTTGGATCATCTTGCCTCTGCGATTTTATCGGCGTATTCATCTACGCTGAGGTTAAAGGGAGAGAGGGTGCCATCAAAGTTGACAATTGCGCCATCATCCAATTTCGCACCATTCCTAGCAATTGGATCGGCAACATAGTTGCCTGCAATAGACCCGTGCCCTCTCACTCATACCACAGTGATGTTAGGAGGTCACCGTCACGGTGCAGAGGGAGGGTGGCGCCGTTGGAATTATCGATTGTGTGAATTTGTCAGTCGCGATGTCGCAATGGTCGAGTGAGCATCGCGCGTTCTATGTGAAGAAATTTTTCAAGAGTAATGATTCTTACGTAATTGCAAGACGAAAATTTTTTTCAAAAATCGGTATCCGGAGAATACGTAGTAGACCGAATGTAAATTTAATTCGTTCGTGGGTGCAGAGACCCGCGCAACTGCTTCGGCTATGAATGTTCCCCTGCCAGGGCCCAGTAAATCTTCAAGGACTCCCAAAAACATTAAACTGGTTGAAAGCAGTTTACGTAAAATTCCGTGACTTTTAATACGGAAAAGAGCAGCCTCACTAGGACGTCGAAGAGCAATTATTCATAAATTTAGAAAAAAGTTCCATCCTTTTAAAGTTCAAATCGTTCTAGAACTGAAAGAAAGTGACTTTGATTTACCCAAAAATTTTGTAAAATGATGTTGAAGCGTTTTTGCACTGTAAGTCCCATTTTTTGGAGCGAAGAGGCTCATTTTTACTTAAAAGGCCACATCAACAAGCAAAGCAGCCGTTACTGGTCTCAAAGAACCCGCAATCCCCAATTGAAACATCAAAAATCATATCATTGCCTCAGGGTAACTGTTTGGTGTGCTTTATTTACGCATGAGATAATTGGACAATTTTTTTGAAATACTCTTGGCCAGGCGACGAGTTTCAAGGACGAAATTTATTGACGTAGGATTACGGATCTCTTTTCGTCAGCTCATCCATTGTACTCTTCACACATGTGTTGCCAACAGGATGGGGCGACTGCACACACAGCTAGAGCTTCCATGTATTTGCTTCGGGAAAATTTCCCTCAAAACTAATCAGTCGCTTTGGGGGCATTTCATGGTCACCGAGGTCGCCCGATCTAACTCCCATGGAATTTTTTATGGGGCTACCTCGAAGAGAGCGATTTTAATGACAATCCACAATCTCAGCTCAATTGAAGCAAGTTTACTGCAGCATGTGGATGAGAACAAAATAATACAAAATAAGAATTTTTAAATTTCGATTCAAATCGAATGCCGTAATGTGCTCCCTGAATAGCAAAATATTCAAACAAAATTAAAAATAGGGGGCAAATTAAAATTTAAAAATTCTTATTAGAATTCCTATATTAAAAGCATTGACAACTCGATTGATCGAGCAGAATTTTGATTCGAATCGAATGCCGTAATTTGCCCCCGGTTTTTTTTAATTGTAAATTTATTAAAGTTTTTAATATTCAAATAAAAATAGCTAAAATTTTATGAAAATAATTTTGTTTGAGTTTCTAAAATTTGATGACCATATTCATAATAATTATAGTAGGTTTAGTAGAGGCCTGTTTGAAAGATGTCCATAGCATAATTATCAAATAAGCCCTTTACAAACCTTCTTCAATTTTTTCAAAAATGAGCGTAAATGTTTTGTTTATGAAAAATAACAAAAAAATTCATTTCAAGCACAAAAAATTATTTTTTTCAGTTTAAAGCTATATTTACACTACCTGAGTTGTTAAATGCTTGTTTTTGTATTGTCATACACTTTGTACCATTTTAACAACTTTTAGAATTAGCGGACTTATTATAATTTCTCAGATGTAATGTAATACTAAAAATAAAAATTTCTAATTGTTTTTTGACACTCATAAAAAATTAAACTTATTTTTTTGACACTCAACTCAGATGAGAACTTAGGTAGTGTAAATATAGCTTAAAGGAAACATATGAAACAAAATTTATATTTGTCTTTCAAAAATAAATTGAGTAGATATTTTTTTTAACAAATAAACTTTTTCGTAAGAGCTATAAAAATTAGGAAATAAAATTAAAATAGTTTTTTACTCTATCTCTATATTACCACTATGATTTTTGGCTCTAAAAATATCTTTGTAGCTTCCGATTTGTTTGTTTAAAAATCTGGCAGCGTTATTGCCATCAACAAATCATATAAGAGATTTTTTAAAACAAAGCCCTCTTCAGTTTCGTTTTTTTAAGCAAAATAAAAAATTAAACAAAATACTTCATTACCCAGTATACACTAATGCACTACCTGTATTAGGTAGTATCAAGGCGAATTCTAAAAACTTGCTCTCTGCAATTCCTTTTTGTGGTAGAAAAAGTGAATGTCAAAAAAAAAAATTTCAATTTCAAATTAAATTAATAAATCTGGCAAAAATTTTCGCAAAAATGCAAGACCAATTCATAATCAGCTGGGTTCTTAGCACTACCTGTATTAGTGTACCCTGGCGTTACCTTATTATTTGTATATATTTACATTTTAGCTTATTAAGTTTACCTTAACAATTATCACCTAAATTAGCACTTTTTATTATATTTATTATAGTTTATATTTTTTTTATTTTTAACATTTAGCTATTAATAGAAACCACAACAAAAAAAAAACAAATATGTTAACAACAACTAAGATAACACTAACGGTAATAACAACGTTAAGCAGTTTTTTAACATTGACTCATGCGCAGAACAGCTTTCCCAAATTGTATAATGTTCAAGATTTTGATGATTTCCTGCAGCAGACGGGCAAAGTCTATCCAGATGAAAAAGAGAGACAATATAGAGAGTCTATATTTAGAGCAACAAAGGCAGCAGTGGATTTAGGCAACAAATATGCCACTTTAGGTTTGAGCTCATTTAGTATGACCCTTAATCCCTTTGCAGACTTAACACATAAAGAACTGACTAGGTTCTTGGGTTCGAAAATAAGTGCGGCGGGAGAGTAAGTACTTCTTGTTTAACATTTTTTTATGATTTAATTTCAAAATATTTTTAGAGGAATCGCTTCGGGGCATGTTAATTATGTAACGGCAAAAACCAATAATCCAAATTTACCACAAAAATTTGATTGGCGTGAAATGGGTGGGGTAACACCGGCTGGTTTTCAGGGAATGGATTGTGGCTCTTGCTGGTCTTTTTCCACTATTGGTACTTTAGAGGGGCATTTGTTTAGAAGAACCGGCTTATTGGTTCCCTTGTCCGAACAGAATTTAGTTGATTGTGCCGAGGACTATGGCAGCATGGGCTGTGATGGTGGTTTTCAAGAGTATGGTTTTGAATACATACGTGATCATGGTGTTTCTTTAGAGGCCAAATATCCCTATACTGAAATGGAAAATGCTCAATGTGGCCGTAATGAGACCTATGATAAGGGAGTATTTATACGAGACTATGCCCGTATTAAACCAGGTGATGAAGAGAAAATGAAAGAAGTTATTGCCACACATGGTCCCTTGGCTTGTTCCATCAATGCCGATCTCATATCGTTTGAACAGTACAGTGGTGGAATTTATGCTGATGATGCCTGCAATCAGGGCGAAGTTAATCATTCCATAGTCGTGGTTGGTTATGGTTCAGAAAACGGCAGAGATTATTGGATCATTAAGAACTCATATTCACCTAATTGGGGAGAAAATGGTTTTATGAAACTGCCGCGTAATCAAAATAGTTATTGTGGCATAGCAAGCGAATGTAGTTATCCAATACTGTAGAAAATTTGTAATTTAAATTTATTATAAATATTTTATAAATTAATTTTAAGCAAAACGAATTTAGAAACGAATGAATTTTTTAAAACTGTAGGCATTATCCTTGTTAAAGGCTTACAAATTTTTAAAGTAAATAATAAAAAAAAAAATAAAGCTACTCCTTGTAGTATTTTCTGCCTTAAAAACCTTTCGTTTCACTTAAAAAGTTGTTTAATTCAGTTTGCACATCGCTTGCCCAACGAGGTTTTATTATAGTATTTCAAAACTGACCTTTGTTTAAGATTCGGGCCTTCACTTAGATCTTTAAGAGCAAAACTCTATTATATCCTTGTTTGGCCAATATTAAGAAACTTTCCTAATTCTGACTTCCCTACTCTAACTAAAATTCTCGTCGCCATTCACATTACCCAGTACTCAATAGGTACCATTTGAAGAAAGACCTCTAGTTCCACTTGATACACATCTTCAATTTTTGCTCGGATGTACATAGTTACTTGGTAATCTGTTTACGTCTTGACGAGCCAAAAATTTTTTTAGTCGAGAACATGACGTCGGCAAACTTTGTTGGAGTGAAGAGAACGCACTCATCAAGGCGCATTAATATCAGGAGGCCTTAGTTAACCAGCTGAGTAACGGTATTTCGTTATTTAAATGTCAAGTTTTTTTTACGTTTTGGTATTTTTCCCCCTTTTTTACAAACAACAACTGTAATATTATAAGAAAAGCTCAAAAAAAACAGGTAAAAAATTTGTGTGTTGTTGTTTTCTGTCTTTGACATTCGTATGACGATTTAGTTATTTTTGTAGAACTAATCCCCCCAGATAAAATGCACCTTCTTACTCATGTTCTTGTCTTGTCCATTCATGGTTTATTTATATGCTAGTGTCAAAATCTTATTAAGTACATAATATTTTCTTTACTGCGAAAGATGCAGTCGATAATTTTAAATGTCAAATTTCTGGTCGTCCGAAACATCTGGCAAAATCGTGGACACAATCGTCTGAAAAGAAGGGATACTATTGCGCTTAAATGAAACCATTTATTATAATAAACTTTATTTTAAGAACTTAAATTTAAGTTCGCATAGCCGAAGATTTAAAAATAAAATTATGCAAAAAAACATACATATACATATTATGAGGAATGTAAATAACTAAGCCCCATAAGCCATTACCTAGTTAAGAAATAAGGTTGTTGTTGACATTCAAAATGGCGTTTGATGCGGACATGGTTGATCAAACATTTTCTCTGGCAACAATGACTGAACAAGAACAAAACATAGAAATTAGCGGTAAAAACGAGATAAAAGAATTTTCTCCTCCATTATATAAAAGAATTATAAAAAAAATCAAAATTTCTTGCTCTTTTTCTAATTCCATATTGACAACAGTGTTGCCATAACTTGAAGTAATGAAAGTGCTAAATGCTTACAAGCAAACTGCTAAAGTGTCCTACAAATAAAAAATAATGCTTTTAAAAAAATGATTTTAAAAAAAATATATATAACATTACCATCAGCTAAACTGGATTCTTGAAAACATCCTTGTCGTTTTTATTGCATAATGGGTAATATAATTATAATTTTTAAATTATTTATAATGCTAAGTCAATTTAGTGTTAAACAGCAAAAGAAATTGAATTACATGACTTCTGCATCACAATTATTAAAGCATTTATAGATAAAGCAAAAGTCCTAACTATCACTTGGTACTTTTTTGAAGGCATTTGAAGCCAAACAAAAAATTATTGCTAGAAATTTCACTAAATGTACCAAAATGGCAAGCCTGATTGACTATTACACTGAAAAAAAAAAATTTGCATTTAAGTTTATATAATACTTTTATTATTCTTTCAACCAAACATATTTAATTTATTTTCTTTTTGAATAAATAAAATTTTGTTTATAGTTTAATTATACTGCAACATAATTATTCTTTGTTTATTACATTTATTTCATGTTTTCTGTGTATTTACTTCAGTTTTATATTTAAGGATTTTTTTATATCATTAATTTTTTAAGATTTTTTTCTAAAAAAAACGCGCACATTTACTACTTAAATAGACAGTTATATATAAATATGTAAATATGTATGTAAGTTGTGTTTTATTTTTATATGTATGTATGTTTAATTTTATATGTAAATTTCTTTATTTTTAATATAATTTTTATACTTTAATACTTTTTTTTCTTAAAGGGTAACAATGCTTTTTTTATTTTTTTTAAGAAATAATGGAATTTCATTTATTGAGGGGCATTTGTTTATGGAAATAAATCAAATGAACAACAATTTATTATTATTTCAGTTGTTTTGTAGTTGTTGTTATTTTGTCATGTTCTGCACTTTTTAAGATCTTTGGCAAATGGGGTTTGCTTTAAATAACGGCAAAATATTTTTCTTATATATTTTATTTTAAATATTTTTTTCTCTTACATATTTTAATTTTTTGAACAACTATTTGTGTGTTTAATTAATGAGTGTACTGCTGTTTTCTTTAAAATCGTTGATTTATTTATTGATAGAGTTTCTATTCCAATAAACTTTATTTAAATTATAAAGCTAAATATTAAGATAGGACTTACAGTTGTGACTAAACCTATAAATTTGATTTATTATATTATTATTATTAAACAATTTTATTTAGTTAAAGAAAAATATAAAAAAAACGTATATAATAATTTTTCAAACGCAAATAATAAGTTGCAAGTGTTGCCAGCATGTTTCTTATTTTGCACGTGCAGTCTTGATTGCGTGCTGTTATTTTATTTTGTTGCCTTGACGTTAGGAAAAATTCTCTCGATTTACATATATAGAATCTTTTTAGATATACCTTTACATATTTGTTATTGTTGTAATAGATGGATTCGCTTCCAACAAGCTCAAAATAAATTCAGGGTTTTCAAAATACTCTAGTTTTCCTCCTAATTTATTTATATTTTTTTTAAACGAGGTTTTGTGACAAACTTCTAATCCTTTGTTTTCCTTCGAAAACAGCAGCAACATAAGCCATTCATATTCGTTTGACTACAGACTTAGCCCTTTGAAGATAACGTCTATGGGGCATACTTGAACTACATGCTTAATCTCTGATTGGAACCGTGCAAATATGGTCAATTTTAATTCCTTTAAGAACTTATATTGTCTGCTGCCAGATTAGTGCACAGTTAACTATTTTGCATCGTCTGTATTAATATATGGTACGAATATTAGAGAGACAGAAACTCTTAATGTTCAGGGCATAAAAAATCAAATGTGATATCCCCAAAACGGAACACATATCTTTTGAGTTAAAAGAAACATCCAAGTGTTTTTTTGAAATAGTTTAGAAATTACTTCACACTATCTCAACTTTTTAATTTTAATATCACCTGTATCCAACCGATAATGAAATACAGCTCTAATATATTGGCTGGTGAGTTAAGACCTATTTTGGAGCTACTTGATCACGCAAAGGAACAGAGGTAAGTGTTTATCGGTGGCAGTGAGGCATTTTATTTTATCGATTAATTTAAACCCCTCTATTGAACCGATATTACAGTAAAATAAGTTGTAAAGAAAGCAGGATGTTTATTTATCAATCCAAAAATTTTGAAAAAGAGCGCTACCATATGTACATATGTATATTAAATAAATTAAGCAAAAAGTATGGAAAAGCTAACACAAACGTTTACTAACTTTTAAATTATTTTAATGATTACATACTATAATCAAAAATATTTTCTTATAATATTAAAAAGAATTAGAAAGAATGGAAAAAAGAGTAAAGAAGGCGGGAATAGAATCCGTGAACCCTAGACTGTTAAGTTAGTTAACTGGTCTATCTATGGCGAAATTATTTATCAGGTGAACGCGACTCAGAGAGAATTTTCGAATCCGTTACTTTAATCTTTTTTTATATATGGAATATAGCACAAGCATGGTAAAGTAATTTGAACCATATTATCAAACTCCATATACATATAAACAAAAGAAGTAAGAGAGTCAAAAATTCTTTCTAAATTGCGGTCTCCTGATAAATAGTTTCTCCATGGGTCTAACAATTATTAACCCAAAGAAAAAATGGTTACATTTCAATTATATTCATAATAAAAAAAAGTATGGCAATACCTTTTAGTTGTGTTATATGGTCAACTATTACGTTATTTAAAGCAAAGCGCTGTACAGCGTGGCAACCTTGACGGTTTTATTTCTGCTGTGTGACAAACGTCAAAAGCAGCTATTGAAATTTTGATTTACATATTCATAAGCACCATATTGGTTTAAAAACAGCAATATTTCTAATAAAAAATATTTACATTGCATACATATTTCCTTTGGAGCTTGCTTACACGCGGCCTTTAATATATAAATTTGCAAAAGTCTAATAAACAATTTTTTTTTTGTGAAAAATTCGTTTAATAAACTTTAAATTAATTAAAATTTTTATATGAATATACATATATGGAGACATCTGTATTACAGTTAAGAATTAAGCTATGTAGCAAGATTTTGTCCTATTCCTATCTACACACCTCTTTTACCTTTACATTTAGACTTGTTGCAATAAAAGTTTCACTGTAGGAATACCTTCGTTTTCAAATTAAAAATTAAAGGCTGATCTTTATATTGCAACCATTGCTTAAAAGGTATTTATTAGTTTTAAGTAAATTTTTTGATTGCTCTGGTATTTACTGCCTTTTTATGTCAAGTTTGCGTTCATTTTTTTCTGTTTATCAGGAAAAGAAAAATAGTTAAAGAATTAATAAAAATCCTTCAACAAATAATACGAATATTTTAAGGGGCATATGCCCTATAAATTATAAATACAATTACTAACAAAACCTTATTAGTATTTAAATAAACTTAAGACTAAATAAATATTATTGAAGTAAATAATACTAAAAACTTAATAACTACAAATGTATAAAATTATAAAATTTAAAAACTAAACGATTCACGAGTGTTTAAGTACAAATTTATTTTGAATTATAACCTGAGTTATCAACACACCTATGCTTTTTTTTAACATTAATTATTGTTAATTTTATAATACAGTTACAAATTTAATGTAATATTCTTTTGACAATTGCGCATTTAAAAACCAATTATTCTTAATTGATTTTGAGAAATCAACTGCTTTTTTTAATTACATAAGTTTTATGTTTTATAAAAACCTTATTATTTTGCGTTTGTGTGTGTGTGTGTGTATGTGTATGTAAAAATTTGGCAGTTTCAACAAAAAATACTTTTTTTCAACTATTTAAGGTTTTAAAGCGGTGTATATATATATAGAGTTTGTGTCTTATTAGCTTATCTAAGACCACATATTATCAGGGTGACCGCTGAGAATTTTAAAAAAAGTGGCACAAAAAGTCGCATTATACATACATTCGTTTTAAATGAATAAAGACGCTCTTTTTTTAAAGCTTTATTTAATATTTCTCATTATTAAAAACAATTATTGACAGCACTACCAAGTCAATTTTACTGTCAGTACATAAATGTACATAAGTCTAAACCGACAAGTCCATATCTTGATTCAAAAAAAAAAATAGTCTGAGATCTTTTACACTGTTATTTTGTGTACATTTTTATTTTGACGTTTGCCAAAACATGAATAATTAGAAAAAACTAATTTTCATAGCTGTTGTAATAAATAAACGTCAAAAAAAGTTGAAGAAAATTGCAAAATAGTATTAGTTTAACAAAGTCGCACAAAAAGTTACTGACAGGAAAAAAGTTTGAAAATTGCCACTTTAGTCGACGAACGGTCACGCACATTTAGGGTGCCCAGATATTATTCGATAGGGAAAGCTTTTTTTTAATTATTGTTTAAAATAAATACATACATATATGAAGTTAAATATAATGTAATATACATATGTCTCATTAAATATTTATATATCTTTGATGGGAGATATTAACTTCATTAATGTTTTATTTTAATTGCGAATTAAAATTCACATACCTGATGTACCTACATATTTTAAAATAACATTAATACCATGTTTATACTACAGCTTAAATTATTTATTCACTTTTCAATTTTACAACACTTTTTGACTTTTAGAATGGCATATTCCTTATTGGGTTCGACACAAGGCGAATTCATACAAGGTGAACGCAGTGCGAAAAAGTCGTTCCTATAATGTCAAACACAAATATGGCATCATTAAAAAAAACATAAATTATTTGCAGAAGGAAAACGTGAAGAAAACTAATTTTACACTGTTTTTTTTTTGCACAAAGCACAAGAACGCATCATGTGGTTCTACTGTTTGTTAATTAAAAACACTTTTTTAAATTTTTAGTTTAAAAATCTAACCGACGCGTAATTTTTTTTTAAATCAAGAAGAAGCACATAGACAAACTTTTGACATATTGTGAGAAAAATTGCACGAGCAAAAAATAGTTAGCTGATCTGTCGAGACCACCTTCTCTATGAATTCGCCTTGGGTTCGACAAGATTTATTTGTGGTTTATTTTGCGCTAAAAATAGTTTGTATAGGCATAATATCAGTCTAGTTGTAGCCAATAGTATTTAAGGAGCTTATTATGTAACTCGATTCGCATCCAATATTTTGTTCTATGTAATACGTTTGAGAGATCCGCTAAATAACGCCAAATTCATACAAATAGTTCAAACATATTTTAAGTTCGCAGTGCTACTCTGTAAGTATATGTCAATCGGCATTAAAAAATAAAGTTTATTTAGTTAAGTTAATTTCCAATTTTTGAAAATCGTACTATAGAATTTAATTTGTACGAATTTGAAAAGTTTTTGATTCAATAGGATCCTCCTGGATTTCAGAATTTTCTTTTTCTTGTTTTTTGCTTTTATTAATTTGTATTAAAAATTGGGGGTTAAATTACTAATAAGAGAGCGAATCACTTAATTTAAATGTCGCATAAACATAATAAAGATTGTTAGACATTGAAAAAGTTTTTTTTTTGTTGAAATCAACCTTATGATAAATACATATGTAATTACGTGTATATGTGTTATTATTAGTTTTTTTCTTGCTTATTAAAATACAAAATTTATTTATTGTTTATTGATTTACAGTATTAAATTCTCATCTAAAGCTGAAGCAAGTTTTTGTTCAGTGTATAATTTGTTCAGGTGTTTTCAGGAATTTTTATTAATTTTAAACTTAAGTACTTATATAAGTGTATGTATATGCAATATTAAAATTTATTTATTTATTTAATAATATGTATGTTTTATTACAGTTATTTTGTGAGATTTTAATGTTTTTTGTCTTGTTTGTCTTTCTATTAAATATGTATTATTTCGGTGTATTTTATTGTATTGTTCAAGTTTACAATTTATCTATTAAATGTTAAATTTTTAATATTTTGCAATTTAATTTAGCTTTACCTTGAATGCCAAATGAATAATAAAGTTGCAAAAATAGTTAATTCTCCTCTAGAAAATATGTTTAATGTGATAATACCAAGAGTGATATTTTTTGCTTATATTTGCGTTATATTGTTTAGGAATGGTAACTTTGCATTTTATCTAATAGGTGGGCTGTGGATAATCCATATTGGGTTGTTGTTCCATGCCTAGAAGATAAAATATATATTTTTTATTTATTTTTGACATTATTGACAAAAAAATTAACCTGTTTGTTGTGCACTAAATGGTGAAGCGCTATATTGATCATTATCATTGTCCACGGAATAACTATTATAGGCCTGTTGATGCACCACATTTGCAGGATCATTTTCAAATGCAGAGGTAAACTCATCACCAGCACCAATTAAGAAACGTTTATAGGCCAAAAAGGCACATAAAGCCTAAAAAGAAAATTTTTATTATTTTACTTTATTATTTTTATTAATTTTTATTGAAAACTTACCCAAGTAAATATGGAAAATAATGAGAAAACAATGGCAGCTTGCATATTACCGGCACCAATTCCACCGGGTGGCATTTCGGCAGAACTCCATTGCGACCAGACATAAATAAAGGCAATAAAATACATAAAAGCCCAAAACGCTACAAAGAAAGGTAACAAAAACTCATTTGATTTTAAATTACTAAGTGCACATCCAAAACAAAGGTGAATAATAAATACATATTATAATAAAAAATATCAAATAAATCCCTTTTATTTTTTATGTATTTTTTAACATTTTTTACCAGAAAATCCCATATCGGCCATAACAAAACGCTTCCGACTTTTCACTGATGACATGCGCTCAAAAAGAAATTCACCCACTATGAAGGCCATCGACGCTAAAAACCCAAAAACGCCCACTGTGTTGCCAAACTTACACGCCATATTGTCACCATTTAATATGCAAACATCTTTGCCGTCTTCTTCGCGATAACCTTCTGATGATAT
Source organism: Melanophora roralis (assembly GCA_963583895.1). Lineage (NCBI taxonomy): Eukaryota > Metazoa > Arthropoda > Insecta > Diptera > Rhinophoridae > Melanophora > Melanophora roralis. The sequence continues at coordinate 10,704,044 of OY757191.1, read as the reverse complement.
GCAGCCAAAGACAACAATGGAGAAAAGCTGAAAAAGTATTAAAGGATGTCAATGCATAAACATTCGTATGTATTTATTTTTTTACATAAACATTTGAAGACAGTGTTGCCAGTTTGCATAATTAGTCAAATACATAAAAAAGGTTGAAAGTCGTCGCATTCGATTCGAATCGAAATTTCACTCGATCGATCGAGTTGTCAATGCTTTAGGTATAGGAATTCTAATAAGAATTTTAAAATTTCGATTCGAATCGAATGCGACGACTTGGCCCCTGTTTAATAAATTTCCAGAAATTACTAGCATGAGAGAATAAAAAGAAATATTTTCAAAATTGCTCTCAAAAATATTTAAAAGTTAATCAACACTTTTACAGTCAAAACTTGCAAGCAAATGTATTTTGTTATTGTAAACTCTTAAAAATTTAAAGTTTGAATTTTTTTCCAAAGCAAAATGACAGAAGGACTGTTTGAATAATTTCTGATAGTAAGATTTTTACTAGTAGAAATTATCAGAAACATTTTTGTTTCTAAACATATTACGCTCTTTTTTGTCTTACTAGCTGCTAATTTTTTGTGTACTTGAACGCTTACTAGTAAAAATTATCGAAAATTATTGATAATTTTCTGTAAATGAACACACCTAACGTAATTTTTTTGTATTTTTTATAGGAATAATAAAACAACAATTATTACTGGCTGCAAAAAAATAAGGATAGCGAAGCGCACCGGGCTAGCTAGTCGTAAATAGGTGTGTTCATTTACAGAAAATTATCACTTATTTTCGATAATTATTACTAGTAAGTGTTCACGTACACAAAAAATTAGCAGCTAGAGAGCCAAAAAAGAGCGTAATATGTTTAGAAACAAAAATGTTTCTGATAATTTCTGCTAGTAAAAATTTTACTATCAGAAATTATTCAAACAGTCTTTCTGTCATTATGCTTTGAAAAAAAATTAAAGTTTTAAATTTTTATAAGTTTACAATAACAAAATACATTTGCTGGCAAGTTTTGACTGTAAAAGTGTTCATTTACTTTTAAATATTTTTGAGAGCAATTTTGATAATATTTCTTTTTACTCTCTCGTTGCTAGTAATTACTGGAAAGTTATTGAACACAACTAATGTATTCAAAAATAACCTGTGTCTAAAACTATAGAATTCTGCTCAAATGATATCTTTTTTTACAGCGAGCTTTGTCAATCTTTTCTAAACATTTTATTAAATTAAAAAGTCTAATCCATTGTGAAATAATAAGGTGACTTTGCCCTACAGCAACAACTTCCTGTAAAAGTTTAGCATGTATTTTGTTCTTGCTTAATTCTAGCTAAGTTGGCAAAAAATGTTTCTATCACACAAACACACACAATGTATACTGTATAACATTAAAAAATATGACAAGCTAAGCTAGAAAACATATGGCGGAAATAAAAGTCAGCTGATCAGTTGCTCCTACCTTATTCAATTTACCTTGGTCTTATCGGAAGAGTCTAGTATAGGCATCACCCACCTGTAGTTTATTTGATTCATTGAAGTCGGGGAAAGAACCAAATTTTTCCTTTAATCCTATCCTTAATTCCAATTACAAAACCATTTAAAAACCCAAAGGTATTTAGTCAAATTATTTTAATTGCAAAACCAAGATTCGAAGTAAATTTAAATAAAAATTAAGCATGATAGCAGCAATAATTACTGTAACTTTTTAATTTTTCAAAATTATTAACATTAATCATACGCCCTCATAAACAGGACAAAGAAAATAATTTAAATAGAGCACAGAACAAAATGACATAATAAAGGAAAATGTCAAAGCAAGATAAAACAAAAACTAGGGCAGAAGAACATAGTGTTTATTAAATGCTTTAATATTTTTTATAATGCTCATATTTTGAGGGAAAACAATATATGAATAATAGAACGTTTCAACAAACTTTGTTTTTTTCTTTTTTGCTTTTTAAGTTAAAAACACATATGGGTAATTCCAGAAAAAAGTAACGCAACGCCAAAACGGACTGTTTTTGTTTATTAGAGATATAAATGAAATATATTTTTAAAACTTATCTCAAATTTGCCTATAATTTGAAAGGCCATACATAAATTTGTTAGAAATCGTCATAAAAGAAAAATTTTATTTTTCAAATTTACAGTGACTAAAACTAAAATTAAGCCTAATACCAAAAACAAGAAATCAAGTTTTTCTATCAATATTCTTTCGTTTGTTTTAATATATGTTAGGCAATATTTTCTGATATAAATTCCATGTATGTTGAAAAGAGTCCTTAAGTACCCATTGGTTTAACAGAAAAACTAAAAAAAAATTTAAAGAAACTCCTTTAGTTTTATCAAAACCCATCCATGAAAAAAAGAGTAACAAAAGCTAGAGTAGCTTACAGAGTTATTGAGAAAAACAAAATACAAAATATAATTTGACCAGAAGTAGATTTTATAATAATAACACCAAAATAATCGAATTTTCTTAAAATCTTTTTAGTAAATAAATATATGGTACTCAGCAATAGAATGAGCGCATAAAATCAATTTTGGACTCCATGTGACATTTAGAGTTATTGCATTTAGCGTCTCAATTCTACAAGGTGTCTGGTGGCAAATTTATATTTCAAAAAGTAATAAATAGTGCGGAGGGAGGATGCCGCCGTTGGTATTATCGATTGTGCGGAGCATCGAGCGTTCGCTGTGGAGACATTTTTTAAGAGTAATGATTCCTACTAAATTGCTTCTGGACAATTTTGTTCAAACGGTATTCGACGAATACGTGATGGACCGAGTGTAAATTTAGTTCGATTGAGGGTGTAAAGTTTCCGCGCAACTGCTTCGGCTATGAATTGCCCACGGCCAGAGCCCAGTCTATCTTCAAGGACTCCCGAAAACATTTAACTGTTTGAAGGAAATTTAGGTGAAAGTCCCCGACTTTTAATACGGAAAAGAGCAGCCTCACTGAAACTTCCAAGAGCGATTATTCATGAAATTACAAAAAAGGATCTGAAGTTTTATCCTCTAAAAATGCAAATCGTTCAAGAACTAAAACAAAGTGACTTTGATTTACTTAAACATTTTTGTGTACAAGCGTTTTCGCACTGTAATTTCACGTCAACAATCCAAACCGCCGTTACTGGTCTCCAAGAACCTTCAGCCCTCAATTGAAACATCAAGAATCACTGCATTGCTTCAGAGTAACTCTTTGATGTGCCTTATCGACGCATGAGATAATTGGACCACTTTTTTTTTGAAAATTCTCGAATGGGCATACCGCAAAGAGAGGGTTTATAATGACAATACCCAATATCTTGTGGCTTTAAGGGCACTGGACACCCTGTATATACAAAGTCGACATATTAACCAGAGAGTATTGAATATATGTATGTACATGTGTGCCTAAGCGTTCTCTTGCAAAGTAAAAATTTAATTACAGTAAATGGTAATCATTACTTGTATTTATAACAGGCAAATCAAGGCTAAAATCTATAATAAGTATTTGCCCTTTCCTCAAAAATAACAAAATATTTTAGAAAAAAAAAGTCAAAGGAATATAAAGAAATGTATACATACATAACAATTTCTGCCAAATTAAACAATATACATTAACAAAGCTTTCCTAAAAGACTGTCATAACTAAAAATTTTAAATTTCTAAGTTTAGCATTCAAAAATATTTTTTAGTTAATTTCGTACGTCTATAACCCATCTTAGATTTTACGACCATGAGAGCAAACATTAATTTATCACTTAGATTATTTTTATTTTTGGGTTATGACTTTTTTACAAAAAAAAAAGCTTCATGTAAATTTTTTTGTTACAAATATTAAAGCCTTGTAGTTATTGTTTTTCTCTTATTTCGCTCAACACTTGCATACACATAAAGGTCAGGGTAAAATTTAAATAATTGTAGTTACATGATATACTCATAGATACTTATTTATAGTTTTTTAATGTGAAAAAACGTTTCTAATTAGAAATTGAATGATATTATCAACAAACTTAAATGTATTAAACATATGAATGAGAGTTTTCTTGAGCAAACCGTGGTAACAAGAGCGTCAAAAATTAATTAAATATTTTTTTTAAATGTTTAAAAATTATTTAACATATGTCATTATGTACATATAAAAATTGTATTTTTAAACACTTTATTTACTTTAAAATATACAAAAAAAAATATATAGAGTGCTTAAATGTAATGTTAACTTACATTACTTTAAACTGAATGCTGTTTAATGGTAAAAAGTAAATAGAAGTTTGCCATACAGATAAGGAGCACCAACTGGGAGTTTAATTAAAGGATATGTGGTCCAAAAAAATATTATGAATTTCTCACCCTTTCTTAAAATTTTTAACCTTTTTCCCACCTCAATTTATTTTTGCTTAAATATTACTTTTTATAACACTGCAAATGGAGATTTGTAGCAACATAATGCAATCGAAAAACTATAAATAAGATTATGAAAGCTATTGAATTATCTTTGCACATGTTATTTTTATGTAAGTTTTATAATGTCAAATTGTTTTAAACGATATCAATTTTTTACTAAAAAAGTTTTTTAAGACTTAAAGTTTAAAAATAAACTAAGTACCAAATGACTTTTAATTAAACCTTAACGGACATTTAAACAAAACAATTTGTTAATATTTTTGGTAAAGAGTTTGCATAAATATCTTCATTGGGATCACTGTTTCAATACTTCACACTTACTTTATTCAAAACACATTTATATATTTTTGTACACATTTACCTGGGTTGCCAGAGTAGCTAGCAAAAAATTACGTTTTTTCATTAAAAAAGTTTTATTTTTTCATAAAAAGTTACATAAAGGAAAAGAAGCTTAATCATAAAGATCTTTGTTTTTCTACAACAAATTTTAATAAAATTAATTGAATTAGATAAGTAACTTTGGAAAATGTTTGTTAAATCAAAAGTGCTGTTCTCTTAAATGCAGCTTGTTTAGTTTTGAAATGTTTGTTTTTACTAAGGCATTCAAATTGGGTGCAAAACAAAAGCGGGGGAGTTTTGGCATACATGCCGCGATGTGTCGAAAAAGGTCTACTAAACTTTTTAACCTGGGCTTTTAAAGAATATGGATACAAATATACAACTTTGTGTATATAGTATGTAACTACTCTTACATGTTTTGGTAATGCCCTTATAAACAATTATATACATTAAAATATCTCCTACACCAAAAACTATACCTTATTGTACGACTAGTACAAAAAATTACAAAAATTAGACTAAAACCGTTAAAATTATACATGTTACGCAGAGGGTCAAAAAGTTACATAAAATAGAACTAATGTAACCAAACGGCAACGCTGGTATAAACTAGAGTTGAGTATAAAACCAACAAAAACATCAACACAAACAGTTTTAGCAACAACAATGCAAACAGGTGTGAAAACCCCAATGTATTTGTATGAAGGTTTGTATTTTGCACTTGAAGGTCATTAATGGCCTTGGAAACAAATGAAATATTTATGATTTGACCCATTTAAATGATAGCAAACAATAACAAAGGGTGTGAGGACTAGATATCTTAAATGAAAATCTACATGTTCTTTTGTGTTGCCCTTTTTAAGTTGTATATGAAATATGAAATTAACTGAAATTAATAAAATAAAAGAGCTTTTTTACGATTTGATTTTACTATTTACCGTTATAACAGGGTACACTTATACAGGTAGTGTTAAGATCCAGCTGATTATAAATTCGTCTTGAAATTTTTTGAAAGTGATTGTTAGACTTATTAATTTTGTTTAAAATTAAAAAAGTTTTGACATTCACTTTCTCAAACACATAAAGGAAATGCAGAGGGAGTTTTTTTTATTCGCTTGATATTACCTGTATTAGTGTACCCAGCGTTGTAATAATTTCTATTTATTTGGTATTTAGTTCATTACTTTAATCTTTATAGCTAAGAATGGAAATTTGTATTAAAAATTACGTAGTTCCGATACTAGCCCAGTGTAATGCATTTTCAAAATCAGCTACGATTTCTTCGCAAAAACATAAGTAGGATTATTTTGCTTATTTAGAAATCGGAGCCATATTTCTAAAAGCTGTCTAGCAATTACAGGGTGCATTTTAATAATTTCAGTATATTTATCTTTTTATGTTATCAAAGTACAGATTGCCAATTTTTATATATTTTTAAGGTCAGCACAGACAAGTTTTTTTTATGGGGCAAAGCTTGTTAAAAATAGTGTTAATCGTCTTATTATGTTACACAGCTCTCATACAGATGTCCTTCCAGATAAGCGTTTAAGGGGTATAATTGCATCGAATATTACTCATTCTTAACAAAATTGTGCATATCTTGAGGATCCTGAAAAATTATAAACTCTTTAAATAGTTTAATTGCTAAACTGAATGCTATTATGTCCAGTCAATAGACTAACATGGATTCCATATAAATTTCAATCCCGAAAAAAACGTTTATATTAGATTATATTTATATTAAATTGTAGTATATGGTTGGGCATGACTGGCTATAACCTTCTAAAATTATTTGCTATATCATATCTACCATCTATAAATATATATCCATATGTACATATATATATATAAGTACATAAAAAATCCTAGAGTCGACTTAACTAACGCTTAAAACATATTTATTAAAAAATAATTTTTTATATAATTTTTTGCTAAGAGTTCCGAGTTCTTAAGTTTTTTATGACTCATACAAAGTACAAGAAGCACTTTAGCAATTTAATCATTTTTTAAGCTTTTACTAGCAAAAACATCTTTTTACTGAACACGTACAAATAGTGCCTTAAACGCATACTTTTGCTGTCATTACTTCTTCTATAAATATGTACATATTCAATTCAGTTTATTTTAAATAATCTTATTTCCTTTCATTTTTCGGCTATTTAACTATTAAAGTATATTTATTGTCATACGTCACGTCTTTTCACTTTTGTTTATCATACATGAACATAAGTTTATGTATGTATGTATGTGTTATGGTCTTATCATGTGAGTATTTTTATCCTTATTGCTTATTTTATAACGTATTTTGTGGGCATATCGAAAACCTTAACAGTGTTTTATGCTAATTATTCTATAGTCTAATAAGTGGTTCATAGATATACTTTTTTAAACAGTTAAGTCGATGGCCAAGCCTAACATATAGAGTTATTAATGTTCACAGATCAATGTATAAGGTTTTACAGCCCAGTCCTAAATATTAACGATTCTAAAATCTATTAAAATGTACACATCATATATTCTTTAAGAAATCCATAAACGTTTTTAAAAAGAAGAAAACAAATAAATTTTATTTCAAACAAAAATATAATCATGTGAGCAGCCCTTACAACACAGGCGAAAAATCACAAAATGCTTTTTCATTAGTTTTGATTAGGCTTAATTATGTTTAATTAGGCCTTTATTACTATTTCGTTGGATTTTTTACCACATGAGGTTGGTTGTAAGTTTATAAACTTCCCCTGGACGTATACGTGCTTTTATTTGCTTTAGACAGAATAAAATTACTCATACGCAATAGTAGTGTCAACTTTTTTTTATTGTCCTTAATTACGTGGTTTGCTTACATTATTAAAGATATTTTAGGAATGAGATTAATAAAATAGTTTAATGGTGTGAATTCAATAAGAGTCTGAAAAATTTAAGTAAATTATACTTTTTATAGAAAAGGGGAAATAAAAATAATAAATTCGGACAGTATTTATGTATTTATAAAAATTTTTCAAAAATAAAAAATTTTTTCATGTCGTTGGGGTCATGTAAATGGCGTTTTCTTTTTGCTTATTCTGACAAACAAAGTTTAAGTACGTCATAAATATTTTCTTAATTTAAAATAAAATTTGTTGCCTTGTTTTAATAAAAATTGCATTAAAACTTTTTCAAATGCAAAATTGTATAGGTTTAATGAAGGGATTTTCTTTCCCTCTTAAGTACCAAAAAAAAATTAAGTTACGCACCTTTTATATTAAGCCATCGATAAATCCTTTATGGGTTTCAATATATCAAAACGGGTAAAATTATTTCTGCTCATTTTAAAGTAAACAAATTAATGGAGGCATCTTTTTATTAAAATTTAGGGAAAAAAACAGCAATAGAGGACAACATCAGAACTTGGCAAATACATAAATGCTTTTTAGCTTAAAGAAAGTTGAGCTAACATAAACAAAAAAGAAATTATTTTTCCTTATTATTAACAACTTTCTTTAAAGTCAACGGTAAAAATATCGTAATAGCATAACTAAAAACAAGCCCAAGATTACAACTTCAAACGAAATGATCATATATCAAAGCTTACAAGTAGGCCATTTCGTTGTGTTGGGCGTAAACATTCATTTTTAAATAAACTTTTTAACAAAGATAAGTCAACGAAATAAAAACGGTTTTGGGAGCTCAAAACCCGAAACTTTTTCTCCGGATTTACATTTATTTAAAAATTAAAGAAGGTTTAATTGAATAAAATGGTGAAATATCAGTTTTTAAACATATTTTGCTAAAAACATTAAGCAAACTGTAAAAGTTGGTCATAAAAAAAAAATATTATTGTTAAAAATCTTATAGATACCTCAAACTGCTAACAATATCGTTGCCACTCATCCCCAACTAAAAATCGTACGAGCCGTTTTTAAGATCAGCTGTGATTTTTTTGCCCCATTTTGGATGCATCGACTTTTGGGGAAAATGGCTCGTACGATTTTTAGCACGAATAGTTAATTCGATGGCAAAAATCGTCTACGTTCATAATTTGTGCCGTTTACCCCTGGTAGTACTCCCTGTCGTCTGGGAAAAATCAGTTTAACATTTTGAATGTAAGTAGGTCCTAACGCACATTTTTCAATCATTTGGAGCTGCAGAGTTGCCATTGTAGCTTAAAATTATAAAAACTTATTTGCAAACCAAACGTACATTTTTAAATATATTTATTTTGTTCTGTTCAATTTAATTATTTACAAAAAAAAATTTTAGATTTTAGCAAAAACAAATAATATTTTTCATCATTTCAGTCTGAAGAATTCAAAACCGCTAAACATATAACCTAAATTGTATATAACCAAGAAGTAAAAGTGGCTTAGGTTCAACTTTAAGAATACTTTTTGTAACGAAATTTACCTATTGCTTCGCAAATTGAGATAAAATTGGTGCAGCAGTCATTAAGAAACTTTATTTTTTTTAATTTAACTTACATTTATCAAAGAAAGCTTATAAAGTTTAAATACATGCAGTTTTATGATAATGTTAATGCACGTCTCCATTAGCTCAATCCATGTCTTGATAAAGTCAAACTCTTAGGCTACGCCTTTACGAGCTCAAAATTTGCTTAGGCAAGAACATGACGTCAGCAGAATACCTGTTAAAAATTCGCTCAGGTTCTTTGGGGTGGAGGTAAAGTGCTTATGTTCTTGTTTTATCTATTTGTAGTTTATATAAAAGTGTTAAAATTCCAATCTAGTAATTTTCTTTTTGCTTCTAAAGTTTCACTAGACGATTTTAAATGTCAAAATTCATATGTATTTAAAAATTTTAATAAGTAAAGCTTAAATTATACGTGACATAACCGTAATGCCATAGCCATAACATCTGAAAATGCAATTGGTTTCCGATTGGATTCCAATTTGATTCAATTTGATTTCAGTTCGATTTTCAATAGGTACGGTTATGGCGTTACGCTTATGTCACGTATAATTCAACCTTAAACTACCCTTAAATCATTAGCAACTTGAGAACTAATATTTTCAAATATTACTTAGGATTTGACGCTAATTTTCTTAGTTTATTAATAGGGTTTGTAGCTTGAGTACATTTTATTGTTTCTTACACTAAATTATCAGTAAACTTCAACAAATTTCTTAAAAAAATAATAAATATTTTCTGCCTTTATATAAAAACTTCAATATACTAATTGAGAATTACTAAAAACAGACCAAAACATTTAAGAGTTCATAAAAAACCCCCCAACAAACCACTTTTTTTCCTTTTATACATTTGGATAACCATTGGTTATTACTAAATGTATTATAAGGTCTATCGATCTCTACTGATGATTTATTGTAAAAATCAATAAAATGCATATAGACAAACTTAACCTACAACAAACCCCATAAATAAACTTAATACTAGTTTAAAAACACCATGTTTGTATAATTTTTAAAATGTTGATTTAAATGCCAAATTTGTTATTAAAAATTAGCTTTGTGTAGAGAAACCGCTCAAATTTTTTTTAACTTTAATAAAGATTTTCTTGACTCTAGGTAACACTGCCTTAAGTTTATGACCCTCAAAAAAATAAAAAAAAAATAAAAACTTACCCAACACAAGGCTCGTATCACAACTTGTGGTTTCATGGCAAATGTAAGGGGATCAAAGGCGCCACCAGCTTTACCACCTCCATAAGCGCCACCAGCATTCATATTTAATATTTGATTTAATATATCCATTTTAAAAAGATTTTAATTTTTCTGTTCGGTTGTTCTAAGCTTTTTATTTTAATGATTTTAAAACTTAATATTAAGTATTGATTTTTAACAATTTCTCTTTTCACTTTCTTTTTTTGAAACACGAGTAATTGTTCAATACATCATCATTTCTTGAAATTATTTTATAATAACACTTTTATATTTTTGTTAATAATTTTATATTATATTTTTGTTTTTATAATTTTTTTTGTTTTTACTTAGAATTTTAACGTAATAAAAGAAAATTATTTTTTTTATATACATATGTATATTTCTTGTATTTTAACAACAACAATCCTTTCTCTCTTACACTCTCCTCTTGTTGTTGCTTTTGTGCTTGCTGTTGTTTTTGCTTTTGCTGTAACAATGTGTTTTGTCCTTTTTCTTTCGCATGTGTAAATGAAAATTTTACTATAATTTTTGCTTTCTTGTTGTAAATGTGTTTGTGTGTGTATATACTACAGTTAAAAATGTGTGTATATGGTTATTAAAATTTTTTTTCTGTGCTAAATGTTATTCCTCTTTAGTTAATGATTTTTTTGCTAATTACATATATAGATATTCAAGAAAATCTTTTTTATTTTACACTTTTTTATTGACTTTTATAAATTTAATCAAATAATATTTTTACTATATACTCCTTACAAAACGCTCGTGCGTGTTATCACAACAAAACCCTTTTTGAACTAAGTTAATTTTTGTTCACAAAACGTAACAGAAAAACAGATGTTTGAAGTAAAATTAAGCTTTTAAAAAGACTTTTTTATGTACGCAAATGTGTACCTAAAATATTAAGCTTAAAAAGTTTTTAAAAAGCATTTATTAAGATTTAGCAAAACATTATCCCAATGTGCATGATTTTCATATCGGCGATATTTTTAGGACAATGCAGACAAGGACCTGAGTTCGTTACCTAAATTATTAAATTTCACATTTACTTCAAAAGCGTTTTAATACAAAATTGTCATATTTCGAACTATAAACAAAACACAAAGACTAAAAAAATACTTCAGGTTAAATTTTGATGTGCCCTTAATCTTTAATGTCTATTTTCTGTTAAAGAGCATTCATGACAGATGTGTGTAACGCAGAAAATTAATTAGTTATTCCAATCGACATAGAACCACTTTCTGAGTTGATTATAGCGTGTCCGTTCATCAGTCCTTCTGGCGGGACGTCAATATTTTCTTGTGAACAAAGTACAGGTAGTATTTTTGTTAAATTTTTTGAAATGTTGTTTTTTTTTTGTTACCATAAACATATGTGTAGGTAACATATTTATTTTGTTCTTAAAAAAAGTAAACAGTTCAAAAATTTAAACAAAAGAAAACTTAGTTTTCTTAATAATATTTATAAATGCATTACTGGTTACGAAAATACAATGATTATAATGTTTCACATTTAAAGTTTTCCTTGGAAATTATACAAAAAAAAAACGAATCTAGTTATTGTTGAATTTTGGTGGGCGCTTTTCAACAAAAGCAGTCATACCTTCCTTGCGGTCAGCCTAAAATACATAAAAAATAATTAGTTTTAAGTTTCTAGCATATCGTAAAACCATTAGAACTTACTGTAGCAAAGGTGGCATGGAAAGTTCTTCTTTCATATTTTAGTCCTTCTTGTAATGTTGTCTCATAAGCAGTATTTACAGCTTCCTTGCATAATTGTACAATCAATTGAGAATGGCTACCAATCTTTTCGCCCAATTTAACAGCTTCGTTGACCAATTGATCGGCTGGTACAACCTTACTAACCAATCCCATCTTTTCGGCTTCAGAAGCAGTGATCATATTGCCAGTCAAGCACATTTCCATAGCCTTAGACTTGCCAACAACACGTGTTAAGCGTTGGGTACCGCCAGCACCGGGAATTGTTCCCAAAGCAATTTCTGGTTGACCAAACTTGGCCTTATCCCCAGCGTAGATAATATCACACATCATGGCAAACTCACAGCCACCGCCCAAGGCGTAACCATTAACTGCGGCAATAATAGGCTTTTGACACTTGGCAACACGCGTCCAATCGCTTAAGAAATTGCCCATAATACAATTTTCATAGGTGTTGGGTTGCATTTCCTTGATATCGGCACCCGCGGCAAAGGCCTTTTCGCTGCCAGTAATAACAATGGCGGCAATGCTGTCATCCCTTTCGTATTTGTCCAAAGTGTTGTTGATTTCGCCAATTAATCCGTTACACAAAGCGTTCAAAGCCTTAGGGCGGTTTAAGGTGATGACCGCAACATTTTTCTTTTCACCAGCCAATTCGGTCTTTATGTACTGTAAGTTGGAGGCTAAAGGCATGATAAAAAAAGAATAATAGAAGTAAAATAATCCCATTTTTAAAAATTATAAGAAATATTTACATATGTATGTATGTATATCCAAGTTTAAATAATTTTAATGAAACATTTTTGTTTTTAAAAATACTGTTTTTGTTGGTAATGCATTAAAGTCATACGTTTGGACAGACCTTTAGTTTAGGATTAAATCCTAATGTTTGGTAAGTTGATGAATTGTCGTTCGTCGTAAAATATGGTTAGCTGTCTTTAAAAAGCTTTAAAAAAGTACACATTTTTTTATTGTTACGTAATATTAAACATTGATATGCTTTTGCGGTTCTGCGTGTATTATGCACATAATTAACAATTAAACGTAAAAAGCAAAATAAAGGTGGCCCATACATACATAATGTACACACTTTTTCTACAATGACGTTATTTGCAAACTATAATTTATAATCCTAATGGTGGTTTTCAGACAAGACTAATTTTTAATCCGCACAAATTTTGTTCTTTAGTTTTCACACAAGACTAACTATGCTGGCATAAAACTGTGCACATATACAAAGCTTTGTGTGTGTTAGTATTTTCTTTGCTTATTTCACGTTCATTAGTGTGTATGTGTTAGTTTTGTTCTGCTTGTGCGGGGTTGAAGCTGGTTGAAAAAATTATGCCAACCAAAACCACTCTCTTCACCGAAAACGCCATAAAACTGCGATTTTATGCCAGAATAATTAGTCTTGTGTGAAAACCCTCAATGAATGCGTTTTTTAGACAGGAGTAATAATAAATGTATGTATATAAGCAGAAATATTTCCACAATATAAACCCTTCGACTTACCAGGAGCACAGTAGAAACGTGGCGCTAGTCTAGATTGTTTAGCAGCAGTTTGCAAAGCTAGTTGGGCACGACCGGCAAAGATTTTAGCAATTTGAGCCATATTTTTTAGTGTATTTAAACTTTAAATAAAACGACTAACAAAAACTTTTATTTATTTTACCAAAATTATCACTCACACAGCGAATACTGGATAAGAAATATTTTTGAGAATAGAAAATTTGCTAATTGTAGTAAAGATAATGTTTAATGATCATTAATTACTTGCTTAATTAAAGCCAGGGTACACGTTTAACAGGTGCACCCAAAACAAATGTGATCACTTGTTTGTCGTTGAGGGATTACTTATTTGCCGCAAGGAATATTTTCAAAAAAGTAGTATTTGCAATCAATATATATGATTAATATGTATTTTTTTATCCGTAGCCGATCTATGAGTTTTCTTGAATAAATTTAAAGATAACTATCTTTAACCTTTCTTTATATTATAGATTCCCAACAAGAGAAGATGACTTATGAGTGTTTTTCAGCAAAAAATAATGCAATATCAAGCTGTATTGTCAGTACTCTTTTGTGTTTTGTTTCTTTATTATGGTCTTTTGTTGGTACTCGTGTTGTGTATACTTATGTTAAATTCGATTAGTGTTCGGTCCCCAATGGCAAATTTGGTTAACATAGCATTTTATGAATAGCTTCATTGTTTACTAACTATTGTTTTGCTATATAATTCACTTTTAGCAATAATTACCTTTAAAGAACAAATTAATTTTCGATTTTTTTATTAAAAATAAAATCTAATTAATAAAGTGATGGCGATTTTACAACTTAATTAAGGGGAAAGAAATTGACTGATGTACCAAAACAGATATGTAAACGTAAACAACTCTGACAATCCAGCCTCGCTTTATACAAATTAAGGGAGATCAGCTGTGCTGTTAACTCCACCTAGTCAGTGATTTTGCCTTGAAATTTTGCTTACATATATTAAAACAAAAACTTAACCCAACATATTATTTAATGTTTCACTAGAAATGACTTTGTTGTACCTTATGGCGGATAAGGTATCAGCCGAAGGCGTAAGCCTTTTTAATTAAATACTTCATTGTGATTGCTATTGTAAACAGGGCCTGTAAATATGTTTGAAAATTTTTTTTTTTTTTTGATACTCATTTGGTTTAATGTATAATAATTTTTTGTTTGACTTTTATTTGTTTTTTTAACTTTGAAATAGTTGTTTAAAATTTTGTTGCAGATATACTGATTATTTGAATTAACAAGTTCACATTGCCACAACGCTTATATGCGACTCTACATGTAATAACTGTCTTAAGCATTTAGTGCAACTCTGTTATTATAGAAGTTCAAAATACAACTCTAATTTCTAGTCAAAAAACAAAAACAACGCAGCTGCTGGAATTTTTTTTTCATTTTTCAAACGGCATTTTTAAAAAAACAAGATTCTCACGCGCAAACTAGGATTTAATAAGGGAATATCATTAAAAAAAAGAAAAAGAATTGTGAAAAAATAAAACTTATAAGATAAATGTACATTTTCTAAAAATTTACGGAACTAAAAAATTGTTAATAGTGGATAAATGAAAAATGGCCGCCCCGACGCTTTCCACTTTGGCCACGTTTGATGATATAAGACGCTGTGTACAGGTTTTAATTGACGGCACAGCCGAAGAAGAATTGCTGAAAATATTGCAATTGCAACAAAAAATGCAGATGGAATGTTTGGCCCGAGCTCACGAAGCCCAGCGTATACAACGCGAGCTGGATGCTTCTTTACAGTCTATGGCCGATTTGGAAACTAAATTATTTCATGCTCGTCGATTATTGGAAATGGAAACTAAGGCTCGTAAAGAGGCCGAACATGAACGTGATCAAATGGAGAAGAAAATTGTAGCGGTGGCTGATCTCTTGCAACATGAAAGCAACTTGAAAAATGAAACCAGAGATAAGTTGGCCTTTTTAAACACCTTGCCCAGAAAGCGAAAATCTAAAAATATTAACCTAGAGGAAAAATATGGAAATGATATAAATTCGACTGGTAGTTTTTTGTCAGATTTATCAATTACTCAATCAGAAGATGATTTTCTAGATGCATATGATCCCAGAAATGTTAACAAACAACAGAAAACCAACGTTCGCATGCAAGAAAATAAAAGAAGTCGTTTAAGTACCAACACACCATCAGGAGATACTCCCACTGCTCCAAGGCGTTCCAAAAGACGCAGCAAATCATTGGGAATGCAGCAATATACGTTCGATACTGATTTAGGAACTGATCGCATATGTGCCACAACGAAAGTTACTATACCGCAAGATGGCAATGGGCCTATACGTGCTGAATCTACAATTGAAACTGTACCTGTTACGGTGCATCAGGAAGACGAACCTGAAGATTTGGAATATTTAAATAAGGGACCTTGTTCAACACCACAAAAGTCTGCTTTCAAACAGGCAACCGCACCCCCAATGACTCCAGTTAATGTCAACGTGGATTCACCTATGACCCAAAACAATTTGAAATCAGCAGGGACTCTTAAACGATTACACAATTTTGCCAGCAAGACATTTATAAGGGCCGAAACATGCACACAGTGTCAGAAAAAGTAAGTAAACTAGGTAGTATATTAATAGGATAAATAAATTTAAAATCAACGAAATATAGTTTTTAACCGATTTATATTTTAATAAAAATATAAATATTTCAATTACGTTTTTTTTAATTTTGAACACATTTTTTTTAATGTTTTTTAATTTTTAGTTTTTTTTTTTTTGTAAATTTGTACCTATTTTTTGTTCCAATTTTTTTAGAATCCGTTTCGGTTCGGAAGGTTTACGTTGCCGCGACTGTCCCGTTCGCTGCCACACTGATTGCCGTCCTTTCCTTACAGTTATGTGTATGCCTACGGCAGGCACACCGGTCTTCAAAGGACTTACGGGCAACATAAGCGATTACGCGCCTTCGGTTGCACCGTACATACCACCTCTGATTGTGCACTGCGTTAATGAAATTGAATCTAGAGGCCTTAATGAGGTGGGCATTTATCGTGTTTCTGGTTCAGAGCGTGAAGTGAAAGCCCTAAAAGATCGTTTCTTACGCGGCAAATCACCACCTCAACTTAACAACATAGATGTTCATGTTCTCTGCGGTTGCATTAAGACCTTCTTGCGTTCTCTACGTGAACCTCTAATCCCTACAAATTTGTGGAAAGATTTCTGCAATGCAGTACAAAATCCCTCTGAGGAAGGCATCAAAAAAGATTTGTATAAAGCCATTGATGATATGCCACAAATTAATCGTGATACGTTGGCTTTTCTTGTCCTACACTTTCAACGTATTGCCGATTCTAGTGAAGTGCTGATGCCTTTGGATAATATTGCTCGAGTGTTTGGTCCAACCATAGTTGGTTACTCTTCACCTAACCCAGATCAACATGCTATTTTCACTGAAGTCTATACGCAGTACATGGTGATGTTGAATTTATTAAAAATTCCCTTTGAATATTGGTCACAATTTGTTTCTTTGGGAGAGGACAAAGAAAATCATCAAATCAGCTCAACTTTGATTCGGACACCAAGCCATAACAACAACAATAAAGCTGTGTATTCTCTATATGGTTGGTTCTCAAAAAATTTTAATAAATAGAAAAATTTAAAATTGTTTTGTTTTAATTCTCTTTACAGCTACTCCGCTCAAATCCACCTTAAAGAAACGAAGGTTTTGTGATTAAAGTACTTAACTAAGAATCTTAGAAAAAAAACCTTAAATAACCTCAACATGACTTAAATTTACATACATTAAGGAATTTATAATACATACTTTATTTAAGTAATTTACAATATAAAGTATTATATTATATGTGATTAAACAATCGCAACTGATAAGTATGCAATTTTTGCAAATTTTGTTTATTTTTTACAGTGAACTCTTATTTTTTTTAATTTCCCATTTATATTTGGATGCTTCTTTCTATGGTTTAAGGGCTTTTTCTTTACATATTTTTTGAAATATTGTTTTAATTTTAAATTGAAAAGAACATTTATTTGCTTTCCTTTAACAAACATGTTTTCTTATTTAGAAAAAAATACTGAATTATTTGGTTTTTATAAAATAAAATTATTCTTAAAGAAAATTGTTTAATAGTATTATTTAGACACATGTACTTTTATCTAGTTAAGCATTTTGTTAGCTTAAATGCAAAACCACGCAACTACATTCTTCAAAATTTAAGAATTTCTTTTTGTCGTGGGCTTTTAATTAAATATACTCAAAAATGTTAAATATCGGTATATGATTTTTTTTTGTTAGTTACGTGGTTTTGCATTTCAGCTGACGATTTGGGACCTCACTTTTCTATAGTAAAAAAGCGACGGGGATAAATTGGGTTGCAATGCGGAAAAGGTGGTGTTAAATCAAGCTTTTTTGGCTGATCGTAGTCCAACCCCCCTTGTTGCGAATGTCAAAAATGTCGACATCAACACAAATCAGTATTTAAGTACCGATTTTAGAAGTTGACGTTTGCAAACTAAATTTAATTCAGCTGAAAATGGACGTCTTAGATGAGTTTCACAATAAAAGGGATTCTGTCATGGGCAAATCCATTTGCGACGGATGTGACCATTTTGCTCACATTTTTGCTTATAACAAATTGTAATTTTAGAGAATTTTGACTTAGGATCGAGTTGTGTAAAATATTCTTCAGAACGGGTTTAATTTTTTTGATTTTTACGGTTGTTTTTAATCGTATTTGGTTTTTTTTGTTTTGTTTAAGGAAAAACCTTTTTAAAATGTGATGGGAGTGACATTTTCATCAAAGCGTAAAAAAGAAAAGCTGATTATGCAGTCTGTGAACATTTTAGGCTCTTGCAAATCAAAAAAATTTAGGCATGTTCTGAAAATCACTTGCAAGTGTTTTGAAATCACAAATTTTTTTAATTCCCTCCAAAAAAATTTTTTATAAAAAAAAAAATGGTTGCCACTGTAGCATTACTCGCCTTTTAAAGCTTTTCAGTTTTTGTAATGCAGCGATGCATTTATGAACAGGCTCTATTTCTTGGCGATCTCTTACAATACCCACTGACTTCAAAACCGCAACTTCTACAGTTGATGGTGCTACTTACAAGCCACAAAACCAAGGTAAAAAATGGTGTTTTGTAAAATGATATTCTAACTTTAAAGTAAGCTAGTTAAACTTTCCTTTTATTTAAAATTATGTTGAAGTAAACATTTCAAAACGTTAGCTAAGCAACATGGATGGGTGTTAAAAACGCCTACTAGGACCTAAAGCAAAAATCTATCACTCAAATAACATTACAATCCAATTTTAAAGTATTTATAACATAAACTTTTATTTGGAATTTTCCCATTCGCAGAACGAAAAAAAATGTTTTGCTACATTTTAACGTTTTCTGTGCATATTCAAACGGTTCTTGCGCTTCCAAGCGGCACGACGAGAACCACCAATAGTTTGAGAATATCTGTAACCCTTGCCAATACCACGTGAACTCTTTCCGGCCGAGGTCAATCCACGAAGTTCACGATGTTTGTGAACGTGCTTGCAGATCCAGTTGATCTTAGGATCGCGACGAATAGCATTGTGATGGGTATCAATCAGAATGACTTCAAAATATTTGTAGGAAGCATCTTGGGCCACCCAGTAAGAGTTCAACACACGTAAGCCTCCTAATCTGCGGCCAACACGTTCCTAGAATTAAAAAAAATAGAACTCAAATCTATTAAAAATAATATAATTTTTTATGCCTAAAGCATGATTTTCGTTTAGCAATCAGACATCTAAGGAAGGTTATGTGGGTCAACATTATTTATTCTCACAAAAATTAAAGTTAGCATCATTAGCAAGCAGTTAGTTTCTAAATATGGAGTTAGGCTTGGGTAAACCTAAGGGGTTTAATTGTTTGCATGGATTCTTACCTCGGCAATAGATTGTAATCCACGGTATGGTTTTAACTCGTTAACACCATGACTTTTTGGTTTGCCGTAAGTGCAACCCTTGGGTACGGGGCGTTTGCGGCCACCACGGCGCACACGAATTCTGTAGATAACGAAACCTTGTTTGGCTTTGTATCCCAAACGACGGGCTTTGTCTGGACGAGTGGGTCTTGGAGAACGGTGCAATTTAGTTAATTGACGGTATTGCCAGACGCGGATACGTAGCAAGTAACGCATAACATCACTCTGCTTTTTCCTATACAGCTCTTGCATGTAACGATATGCCCCCATGATGAAGATAGACCTAGTAACAAATTCAAGTAAATGTTATTTGTTTTTAAATAACTGTCACATCATCGGTCTATCCGCGAATATAATTCATTAAGAATAGACAACATTGTGAGTTTTGTAATGCTCTAAAATAAGGATAATTATTAGTAAATTTTATACCAATTGTCTATTCACACAAAAAATATTTTTTTTTTTCAGTTTCGCCATATCAACAATTGAAATGCTTTTGGTGAAAGCTTCAGAGAGGTGCAAGGCCAGTTTATATATCATCACTTGTATTTAATTAACATAAACATGCTTATTTTCCATTTTATTGTACAATATATAAAAGCACACCCACCTTCCACGAGTTTTTAATTCCAAAAGAAATGATAGTACCAGGAAATCAGTGAAGCTGGCTGCAGTTGGACTAATTTGTCAATTCTTTTAGGGATGCCATATTTATGGAATTTGCATATTGCTGCAAGGCGTGTCAATCATTTTACAAGCTAATGTTACTTATAGTCTACACAAGACAGAAGTTTGGAAATTTTTATGTTCGCAATTGTCAAAATCTGTTGCTAACACAAAAAATGAACGTGTGGACCGCAAATTTTAGTGTTAGAAAATAAGTTTGAAAATAAGTTTTCCAGCACAGAGCTGAGCAATTATGTTAGGACACAAACTGTCAAATAACGTTGCTGTTGTTGTATAAATTTGAGTAAATAAAAAATTATATAGAAAACAAGAAAAATTTTAACAAATATTATAGATAAACAAAATTAATTAATAAAGAAACATTTTTAATTAAATAATAAGTGAGAAAAATGTTAATAACAATAAATATTATGTATTTTTTGTTGTTGTTTACATCAACCTCTCTCAACAAAAATTTTTAATTTGTGTTCTCGCTCATTTACGTTTTCCCCACTCTGAACACAAGCTTGAACACAAAACATTTTTGTGACGTCATTCTGCCGACGTTATTGCTTATGTTCAGAAATAAAAAATGCACGTCTAGCCCCAGCGTTAAGACAAAATTTTTTATGATCGCAATTGTCAAATTGCCCGTGTGGACCAAAATGTTAGTGTTAAAAAAAAATAAGTTTGGAAATAAGTTTTATAACACAGGGCTGAGCACTTATATTTGGGGACAAGCTGCCAAATAAAGTTGTTGCTGTTTAAAAAATTGTGTATATGAGAAAATATTAAGAAAAAAGAAAAAATTTCAACAATTTAAATTAAATGAAAAGAAAGAAGAAGCAGAAAAAAAGGTTCTTAAAAATAAATTTTCTGCATATTTTTTAGTTTGTGCCCCTGGTCACAAACATTTTCTGTGACGTCATTCTGCCAACGTTATTGCTTACGTGCAGAAATAAAAAATGCACGTCTAGCCCTAGCGTTAGGTTTGAACAAAAACATGCATACGAATTCAGATAATGTATACCAGTTATATTCATGTTTCGACCATTCCGTGACATGTTTCGGCTGCCATTAATGGCCAAACATATGGCTTAGCAACTATGATCGCAATGATGTTCGAATTAATATGTAATTTTCTACAGTTAAAACAAAAAAAAAAACACGTATGCGCCATTTACAAGAACACAAACAAACCATAAACGTTGATACGTTGATTATTCGACGTTATACCCTCTTTTCTTAATTTGTTGGCACTTTCTATTTGCAGTCAGGCAGCATTTTTTATAATGAATTACTTTGTTCAAGGTAAATTATTAGTTATTTGTACGTTCGATGAACCTACTGTGGTTCAAAAAGCTTTTCTTTGATTTCAACTTAAAGTTCTCTTTTTTATGAAAAAAAAGTTGTCACGTCTGATGATGTGACAGATTAAGCTTTTACACTAACCAAAATGCTTGTGCTTGTTTAATACAGTAGTTGTATGTCATACGCCGCCACCTTATATAAATTTGCGTTACTTTTCTTGTTGTTTTGGCCGTCTTTACACTAGCCATTATAATTAGTAAATAAAACTCAGCTGTTTTTATTTTTTTAACCTCATCAATTATTTCATAACAAAAATTTTCAAAAAAGTAATTAATAAATATACCCATTATGTTGTTAAAAAACCTGCTAATTTTAAATAGGCAAATAAATCCAACATCACTCTTATATCATTTGCAACCATGCCGTCAAACGTCTGTATTTGCGAAATCCATTAAATACTCGCAACACGGTGAGCCGGTTGATGTTTTGCAATTGGTTGAAGAGAAGTTAGAAAAGCCGCAATACAATCAAGTATTGGTGAAAGTACTTGCGGCACCCATTAACCCAGCAGATATTAACACCATACAAGGTAAGACACACATTTAGGTAAAAGTTTTTAATATATATATTTTTTTGGACTTTCAGGCAAATATCCTGTTAAACCAAAATTTCCTGCTGTAGCCGGTAATGAGTGTGTAGCCGAAGTAATTGAAATAGGCGATAAAGTAAAAAATCTTACCAAAGGCCAACATGTGATACCCTATGCAAGTGGAATCGGTACTTGGACAACCCACGCTATTTTTACTGAAGAACAACTGATACCAATTTCGAAAAAAATTGGTATTGCCGAATCTGCCACCATAAAGGTAAATCCTTGCACAGCCTATCGAATGCTTAAGGACTTTATTAAACTTTCCCCTGGCGACTGCGTAATTCAAAATGGTGCCAATAGTGCTGTAGGTCAGGCCGTTCATCAACTCTGCAAGGCATGGGGCTTAAAGTCAGTCGGAGTTGTTAGACCTAGGCCTGATATTGACCAACTTAAAAACTATTTGAAATCTTTGGGCGCCACGGAAATATTGACCGAAGAAGAAATACGTACTACAACATTATTTAAAGAGGGAAAGTTAACCAAACCTAAAATAGCATTTAATTGTGTTGGAGGTAAAAGTGCGACTGAAGTTACTCGACACTTAGATGACAAAGGTGTAATGGTAACATATGGTGGCATGTCGCGGGAGCCTGTAGTAGCTTCTACTGCTGCTTTAATTTTCAAAGATATATCTTTTCGTGGCTTTTGGATGACAAGATGGGCCAACGAAAACTCTCAGTCACCCGAAAGCACTAAAATGTTTTTGGAACTATGTGAATTAATGGAAAAGCAGCAGTTTGTGGCTCCAGTGCATGAATTGGTACCACTGCAAAATTTTAAAGATGCTGCGAAAGCAGCATTAAATTTCAAGGGGTTTACTGGGAAAAAGTTTATACTTAAAATGCAGGATTAGACCATTTTTTCATTTTATATAAGTAAACGAAAATAAAACATAACGTGCATAGCATGTATGTATGTTTTTGTTGCATTTTATTTTTTTTATTTCAATACAATGTATAAATGTCATAGTTTTATACATACATATGTACATAAAACAATAAATAACTTGCATTTAAAATAAAAAGATTAAGCTTTTTTTAAATAAAAGCGTTAGAATTCCTATATTTAAAACATTGTTGATAACATTTATTTTGATTAAATTCTAATGCCGTAATCTTCCTCTGATGATCAAAGCAACGCGCGTTAAAAATGCCTTTAGGGTATTCCCCCCCCCCCCCCCCCCCCCCCCCCCCCCCCCAAAAAAAGGTAATTCCTCCTATTGCGGATGTCAACAGCGACATATTTTCCTAAAAATAACGATATGTCGAAATCAACCCATACATTCAAATTATACCGAAAAAAATTATAATTTTCTTCATAATGTTTCTACATGTTTATATTAAACCAACCCTTAACAATAGTAAAAACCCAATCTAAAATAATATTATTCCTAAAATTAAAAGTTTACTGTCCAACATCCGTCATTTGGCTAGCACGCCACTGTACAACTTCCCGTAATTAAAACAACCCCTTAATGTTATTTAAAGTAGCAGAATGGGGATTTTCTTTTGTTAATAAACGTAACGTTTTTACATGAATTTTGATTCAAAAGTTAAAATAGAATATTAATAAAATTTTTTTACCCCCCATTATGCAAACTTAAAGCCTGCAGTAATGTAAAATAGCTACATGCGCATGCAGCCACTTCGTAGTAGTTCTATGATGACGTAAAAATTACGCCAGAGCCACATTCGCATTTAGGTTTTCGCATTTCGTGTATTGCAGGCTTAAATTTATCACTTATTAACATAACCTGGTTTAATTGCTTTTTTTTTATCAAATATTAAAAGTTGGTTCATGTTTAATTGTCGTTACAATTCCTTACGATAGAAATCTTAAGTTTGTATATAGAAGTCTTAACAACTTACAAAGAATAATAACTTGAAACACAGAATACGTACATAAATATGTACATGTATCGATGGCTTTATATAGAAAGAACGTAACTCAAATGTTTTGTTACTTTACAGGGGAGGAGAAACACTTCATTAAAATTGTAAAGTTTTGCATATAAAAATGTTTAAATGCAACCTTTTTTACAAAGAGGCAGCAAATTTTATTTTCAAAAAATAAACAAAAATTTTATAAGCAAAAATTTTTTTTAAGTTACAGCCTTTTTTATATTAAGCCACCGCACTGTGGTCGGAAATTTAATTTCGTTGGCCAAAAGTCAATATGTTTACACTTACGATATGTGTTTTTGTTTTTGAAATCTAGTAGTCAACACTTCAAAACAACCAAAAATTAATTTTTTTATTGTAATATGCAATTCACCGTTATTCGGTGAGTCATCGAAGTTGAATTTGTTTGCTTCATTTGTAAATAAAAGTGCGTTCGGTGTTTTATAAAGCTTATTTCATTTGTTTGTTAAAGCTGAAAACAAAGCGTGTTAAATAAAAGTTTGAATTGAAAACGAAGGTGATGGTAAGTTTATTAATTTTGTAAAATATAATGCTCAAAAATTGGATACTCAAAAATATAAAATAACTTTTTACAAAAGTCTTTAACATTTTGGAATTTATTTTATTTTTTTAAGTTTGAGTAAGCTTAACACATTTTGTTTAGGAGTGTTAAGCATAAGATTAAAAACCAAAATTACTTTGAAGTGTTTAGTTTTTGGAAATGTTTATCTCGATTTGCGGTTTTTTGCGGTTTTTGAGTAAATTTTTTTTTCAATCGTCATTTGTTTACAGAATTCAGCAGTTTTTGATATTTGGTTGGCCCAGCAGAAGAAAGGAAAAAATAAAGACGCACTAATAAATTATTTTAGTATTTTCGCAAATACGTGTGTAAATCATATTTACAATTTCCAGAAAGAACATATTTACTCGTAAGTACCGTATATTTTCTCATGTAGAACTAAAAAAAATTAAAACTCAGAAAGAAAAGAAAAAAAAAATTTATGTAAAAATTTTTTTTTAAATTTTAATCTAAATGTTGATAATTTTTTACAAAAAAAATATTTATTTTATACAAAAACACTTAAAATATACTGCGAATTCAAATTTCGGTTAAAAATTCCGTTATTTTAAGTTTTAATAGTTTTGGCCAAGAAAAGTGATTTTTCGACCATAGTGCACCGGCATAAATGCATACATACGTACATATCGCTACGTTAATATAGAAAGGCCCTAAGTCGTATTTTTTAAGTCGAATATTTTTTTGGCTAATTTTAATATATGAACAGACCATTTATCAAAATAAACGAAAATGTGAGCCTATAAATAAATACGAGTTAGATTCTTTCTATATTAAGGCAACGATAGGTATGAATACATATAAAATAAATGGAAAACAATACCCTTCAAGCAATTTGTGTTCAAAATTACAATTATTCAATACAAAAATAAGTTTAAACTTATCGAATATGATAAAAAATTTTTATCTTAAGTCCCCGTTCGGGAAAAACCTTTCACTATTATAATATAAAAAATAAAAACCAATAATTGTTATTATTGATTTGGATTTTTTTGTAAACATAAATATATAAAAAATATATGTATATATAAATAAAAAAATAATAATTAATTTTTTTGCTGACAAAAAAAATCTAAAAATTATTTTTTGCCAAATAAATAAATAAATAAAAATCCAAAAATAATTAATATTTTTGAGATTTATAATTTTTGGCCGGATTATTAAACAAGCCAAAAAATATATATGTTTTTACTGATTTATTGATAAATTGCTAGTCCCCCTTATTGTGAAAGTCGTTGACGACGTCGACGACCAATTTTAGCTGAATTTAATTTAATTTGCCACCGTTAACGTGACCCGAAATCAGTATTTATTGGCAGGTATGTGCTAATATCCACATGTTAAAGATATTTTTGACGAAATAAATACTATTACTATGTAATTTAACTGCATTTTATTTTGCAAGTCGACATCAATTGTGTCGCTGTTGACATTCGTAATAGGGAGTAATATTATTTAATTTGGTTCGAACCTGGATGGGCTTTTTTGGTTGTTTATTTTAGTTGAGTTATAGGTATTGTATTAAATAAATAATAACAGTACTGCCAGTTCTGTAAGCCGAGTCGAATTTAAAACGAATGGTGTTTTGTAAATCAATCGATTTGCTGCACTTATAGTGGTCAAATCGAAAAAGCTTTCGAAAGGCAATTTAATACGATAAAAAGATTAATAGTGTCAGAAAAAAGTTTAAGGAAAATATCACTTGCTGCCAAATACATATAAACATTTTAAAAACAGTGGCATTTTTAAAATTTCGAAAGTTTTCTAAAAGTATAAATTTTTATTAAAAAATTTATTACCGAACGTTTGTAAATTAATTTTCGAAAATCGTACTACGTAATTTAATTTGTAGGAGTTCGAAAGATTTTTGATTTGAGTCCAATTACATAATAAGTAGCCGCTCAGATTTGTTAACTCGATTTGAATTTGAGTAAACTCCTGAATTCGGTTTAAAACTTTTCTCGGATTCGGTTTACAGAATAGGGCCAAATAAAAAATATAGAGTAATAAAACAAGTCGCTTCAAAGTTATCTTTGAGTTCGTAATTATAAAAAATAAACTAAAAAAAAAATTATAAGACCATTTCCTGTAAGAACTATTAATTTATATCTACATACATTAATTTTTTATATTATATATTATACTACATATAATAAACTTATTTTAAAGGAGAAAACGTCTTTAAATTAATATACAAAATCTTGTGTAAAGTGAACTAGCTTGGTTAGTTCATATTACCGTGAGCTTACTGTATACAATAAACTATAGCTAGGTTTCTTGATTGAGCTAGGCTATTTTATCGAGAATTACTTTATTAAATGGCTTGGAAAAATTTTTTTGTTCGGAATAATGGTGCAATGCCCCATACAAACTGATCAATATTATAAAACTTCTGTAATGCTATATCTCGAAAACAATAAAGCTGCCGACTTTAAACATGACACAGCCAAGTATAGTGCTTTTACTTGTTTTCTTTTTTCAAATCTATAGCAATCAGATTTGGAAAACACCTTCTTATTTAAAAATTTATAGTTAATTTTGTTAAACAAAATTTTGATTTATGGCCATATACTATAGTTTGTTTTTATTGTAGTTTAAATATTTTCTAATATTTAATAGCGTGAGAACTTTTAAAATATTCATTAAGAGTTATTTGTAAGTAGGTATGGTTTGTATAAAGAACCTAAGTGTAATATGCATACACATACATACATACATATGTATGTATAAAATACTACTCAGGTCTTTCAATTTTGTTTGTTTTTTACAACAGTTGGAATTCTTCTAAAAAATTAATAAATAAATATGGGAACTAAAAGTTTAAAGCCCAAGTGTTTTACAAAGAAAAATTCAATACCAAGGATTTACATACATACTATGTACATTTGTATATAAAAATATATGGATGGCTTATTATGAAAAAAGCGCTATTCGTTTTTTTTTCGTCAAAAGCGTTTTTTACTTTTTATTTTGTTTTATTTATTTAATTAATTAGTTTTAATCTTATGAATGAATTCTAAGATTAAATGCGTTAGTGAGCACTAGCTGCTTGGGCTACAGCACGACTCTTTTTGTTTTACATACTATTTTTATTTTTTTTATTGAAAATAAAATTTGTTGCATATTTTTGCTTGTAAACCAGAAACCGAGCATAATAAATATTTTCGATTTTAGAAAGAAAAAAAAAAACATGCAGAAGGAAACATCGTAGTCAAGCAAAATCAAGTGCTTTTTGAATTCTTAATTTTTTTTTTGAGCAAAAATATTTAATATTTGTTTTTATTTTTTTTTTAGCATACTTAAAGTGATTTCACACGATATGTATTTTACACATGACTTGTCACTATTGCAATCCACATGTAATTGCGTATGTCTGTCAAAAGTGTCATTTTACAGATGGTTTATAATATATGCTTTCACACATACGAATGCAATTACATCTGACCTAATCTCCAAACCAAAATAAAGAATTTACTTTTTCTTGATGTTATTTTACAGCTGATGGCACATGCTTTGTCAGATGAAAATAGAATACGCTCTAATTACGAATTTGTCATATGACTTTTACATATGTATTTCACACAGGCAATGTTTAAACGCGTTCACACGGCATATATCGATTTCGCACTGCAAAATTTGACAAAAGTCAAGTGTAAAATACATATTTGTGAAAGCACTTTAAATAACTATATGATTATTATTATTTTTAGGCAGAAATAATTATTTTCTAATAATAATTTGTGCAAAAAAAAAAAATAGAAAAATTTTTTTGTTGAATACATATTATTTTTTTAACATAATAATAACGGTCCCTGATTTAAACGCTTTTATATGCAAAATCTTACAAGTTTTGTTAAATGTAAGAGACCCAGAGAGACTTTATCAGTTATTTTATATATTCCTTTTATAAAAACATTTCCGTTTTTATTAATGGTCAATTCCACGTAAAACGGCTTAAAATGAGGAAAAATGGTTTTTCTGTTAAAAAAAATCAAAGATTTTACGTCTAAAAAGCAATGAAGATGAGCGAAATTAAAATTATTTAGTTCATATTTTATTTTTACTTAGTTTTTTTAACGTTTTGTTGAAAATGTCACACCCGCCACATTTTCTAAAAATAAAACACTTTAAAATACCGCAATAGTAAAGAAGTTAAACCCTTTTACAACGCGATCTTCAAAGTTTTCTTAAATTAAATTTGTAAGGTCACACCCGCCTCAGTCTTCTTCTTGGAAATTATAACCGTTTTTAAAATAAAATTTTGAATTGTTTGAAATTTAAGCAAAAATATGAGCAAAATCGTCACACCCGTCACAATGGAGTTGCCCTAATGGGCATCTTGATGAGAAAAATTCATGTCTTAACAAATGTCAATATCCAAACTTAAAAAATTCGATATTTTTATAAGATTTTTAAGATGTTGAATTTGACTTTCATTTAAGCATGGATTTGTTTCGTTAAGCATGGATTTGTTTCGTCAAGAAGTACATATCTATATTTATGTGACAAAGCAAGTAAAAAAGTTTATTAAAAATTAACTTTAAAAATCTTAATTTTTGTAAAAAAAAATTATTGAAACTACCTTCTCTCTTTGTTTCATGCTTTATAGGCATTGCAAAACCATTAATAAAACCAAATAAAAAATTATTTTTAATAAAAACCCTATCTTTAACCGATTAAAAATAAAACTTATTCACTTAATACTTCTTAAATAACCGCCTCAGTTCAAGCACTAACTACTTGTCTTGCTACATATTAGCGTTTGTCCTCTTTTCGTTATACAATTACCCCTCATTAAAAACTAAAATATCCTTTTGCAGTGAACTGTTTTAGTAAGTAGAAGACCAACAACAACTGAATAACTGGCTAAAATAACGATAAAAATGCTAAATAATGAACAGTTCTCTGGTGAATTTTGTGCCTAACGGACGTGTAGCACAAAATATAAAAACTATAAAAACGAAAAAAAACCTCGGCCGAAATTTATAACATTTAAAAATATGACTTCATTCAATAACAAATTAAATCCTCGAGCAAATGTTTTCATAATGGTCAATTTGGGGTGTGAAATGTTGTTTGTAATCGACCAACGTTTAAAGGCGCAACAAATTGCACATCAAAAGTCTTTACAGGGTAAGAGAAGTTTAACATGGAAAAAATTACAAATATATTAACTTTAAATAAAGAGTAACATTTTACCGTTATTTGCTAAAAAGAGCATAGAGACTAGTTGAATATATTTGTTGCTGCAAGTGTTTGTTTGTTTTGGCAATAGAGGGTCACGGGGTTTGTTTTTTTTTTTTGTTATTTGGCATTGAAAAAAGTTAAAGAACCAATTGTTTATGTAATTTTTAAGGAAGTTGTTGGGAAGGTCACTTAACGATTTAAAAAAATGTGTTTTGTGGTTCTTACAATTGCTTAGGAATTTTATTTTATACAAATTTTGTAAAAAGCTTATCGTTACTTTAGTAAACCGTTACCTAAAATTCAAAAGGCTGTAAGTCGCTATTATAAAGTTATGTTTTCAAAAGAAGCAAAAAGATCCATGATTTTAAGGCTATTAAATTCTTGATAGACAGAACTAAGAATAAATTTTAAAAAATCATATATAAAAAAACTTAGTCTATCATAATCTATAAAAATTGTATTTTTAATTTGTTGTCTTATGTGACCACATAAAGGCCTTTACTTGTATTGGATGTTTTAATGATTTGTTTTTTAGATAAAGAGATTATTTCAAAATTATGCAGTAAGGATCTTTTTAACTAAGGATAACTTTTTTTAGGCTTGTTTTGTCAATAAGTTCGTTAATGAATAACCCAACTCTACTAACTAAAGACTCTGGCGGTAATCGAACTCCAGGCCGCTAGACTGGTAGACTTGCGCACTTACTCACAAGTCTACCGGAGCACCCTTTAAACGATTTAAAATCGAGTAAAATTATATAAATTCGTTTTAGAAATAAATAAATAAACTTGTTTACAGGGTTTGTTATGGGTTAAGTTGGTATATATGCATTTAATTGGTTCTTACAGCAAATCATCAGTAGACTACAAAATTCTAGAAAAATCATAATAAACTTATTGAGAATTATTATAAACAAACCAAAACATTCAAGAGCTTTTTTAATATAAACACAAATTAAAAAAAATTATTTGTTTTACAAAACAGGGGGTTATATCTTTATTGAAGTAATTAAACACACGGACTTGACGCCCCGATATTCTTTTGCCTTATTTCGTTAAAGTTTTCTATAATTTTTTAAGGAACACTTATGAGATTTCTATCGATTTTTTGATTCGCCCGCATAGTAACGCATACATAAGAAAATATTTATTTAAATTTTCTTTCTTTCCTTCCAGTTATTCATGATGTTACAGCTGTGCTTTTGGAGTCAAAATTCATAGATTCTTTAATTGTGGGCTCTACCCAACCAAATGCTCAACTGCTGACCGAAGAACACTGCAAGTTTATGCTTAAGGATATCGCTACTTGCTCGTTAATGCGCTTAGATGATAGCTCAATGGATAAACTATGGAATCTTATGACAATAATTTTCAAATGGCAATTGTTTCAAAGTAAACAACCATATCATCTAATGGATATAACCTTTAGACATCTGCAGGCCATCAGCAACTTTTATCCAGATGAAAAGCGTTCTATGCTCATAGATTTCAGTAAAAATACTTTGTTAGATTTTTGGAATTCTTGCTCAGAAGAGGATCAATTTTCCATATATAGGACTAACAAAGCTTGGCTAGAATTATTTAATACAAAAATTTCTTTGCTAATAAGACTAGGATTTCAGGCTTTGGATGGCTCTTTCATTGAGAAGGTGGATGCTATATATTATCAAGATTTTAAAGATTGCATAGGCGATAATATTTATGTCAAAAGTGCCGAAATAGCAGAGTTAAAAAGGCAACAAATAGGTGAGAAATTAGTAAACAATACGGCTAAATGTGTCGATCATCTGGCGGAAATGTTAAATTTTTCTCAGAGTTCAGCATCAATGGCTTCAGTAAGCAGCACAGATGATTTTAAGCCTATTAATGTTAATGAGTTTCAAAGAAAATTTGAGCAAAATCTTCAGCAATGTAATATTTTGTTTGAAGATTTAGATGTAAATGTTGTTAACAATCGTGCTGCAATTTGCTCGTCGGAGCAACAGACGTCTGGATTTGTGCATCTAAGTCCAGTGTATAAAAAACAGCTCAATGTTAATACGACTTCAACTGCAACAACATCGACTTATCACGTCCAATCGAAAGCTGTTAAGCAAGTTGGAGATTTCTAAGCTGGCCTCTGTTTAATATTAATTCACACTAGGAAAATATAGAACGAAATCTATTTTACCTTTAATTTTATCATTTCCAATTGCATTTTAATTTTAGAACTTTTAAATTGTGTTTCAGAAACTTGTTATTTAATTTCAAAGTTTTACAATTTAATTTCAGAAATTTCTAGTTTAATTTCAGAATTTTATTATTTCAATTTTAAAAGTTTCTCAGTTTCAAACATTTTTAGTTCAAACTCAAAATTTTTCAATTAAACTTTTAAGTTTTATATATGTATTTCAGTACCTTCTTTTTGTTTTTCAGAATTTTCCATTTGTATTTCGGAATTTTCTAATTGTGTTTTAGAAGTTTTTATTAGAAGTATGCACAATTAGAAAGTTTTGAAATACAACTATTAAGCTTTAAAATGCAAATAGAAAATTTTTAAATGCAATTATAAAATTTATATAAACAAATAGAAAATTCTAAAAATTCTGCTTTTAAAACTAAATTTAAATTTCTGAAATTGAATTAGAAAATTCTAAAACTGGGGCCAAATCGTCGCATTCGATTCGAATCGAAATTTAAAAATTCTTATTAGAATTCCTATACTCAAAGAATTGACAACTCGATCGATCGAATGAAATTTCGATTCGAATCGAATGCGACGATTTGGCCCCTGAATGTTTGAAATTAAGTTAGGAAATTTTTGATATACAGAGCCAAAATATATTTTGAATTTGAGTTCTGCCGTTTTTAAATAAATATGCAACATTTATACATTTTAAAGGTCACATCTGGTTCGTAAAATATTGACCCAGTGTGAACTTAAATTGAGAAATTAAAACTTTGTTGTTTAAAGTTGTTTAATTTAAATCCAAAAAAATTTGATTTTTTATAGTCGTTTGTATGTATGTATAAAGATATACATAAAAATAAAAAATAAAATAATACAGTGTTATTTAAAGACTTATTGCTTTTAATAAAATAAGTTATTGTGTAAATGCTAAATTTATTCCTTTATATATTTTATTTGCTTTAAAAACAATTTTCTTAATGCTTTTGTGGTTTAGGCAATTTTTGGAATTTAATTTTCTCTAATTTCCAAAAACTTTTTTTTAATTAACCAGTTTTTTATTTGTCCATCAGTAGAAAATTTAAGTTTTATGTATGAGTTTTGTGTGATTTAAAACTGTTTTTCCAAAACTTCATAACTTACAGTTTTATTAAAAAATAAAAAAATATTTGTTTAATTTAAAAGTCTTCTTTTCTGTTTTGTGAAAAGTGTAAGTGATATATTTTGTGGTAAATTGAACTTTTCTTTTGTTTTTTTAACACAAATTTCTTTTTTTCTTAATTCTTTGCTTCTTAGCTCTGTTCAGATTTTGATTGTTTTGTATACACAAAGGTAAACATTTAAATTTAAAATTAGGCTTTTAAGGTTTTATAAAAAAACCTTTACATACCGAAATATGTAACTAAACAATGGGCGATTATTTTGTATATAAAGTCAAACCTATGTTTTCTGGATAGTTATCTTTATGTTGTCTCAAAATATGGCATCCAAAATATTTTTGTGTGTCATTATTCTTGTCTATGTATTAATTGGTTTTTACTTCGGTTTTTACTTTTTGTTTTTGTTCTATTTCGGTTTTAAGATTATTCTCATTTTCAGTTTCTTGCTTGGCTTCCTCTGCCTTAACTCCGTCAAAAAATTGCGGTGATTGATTCATTTTTGCTTTGAGCGGCACAGCGTCGACTAAAATGTGCAAGGCCATTTTAAGACTTTCTTCTGCAGAGCTGACTTGATCGCAGGGGTAGGCTTCGCCGTATTTGGTTAGGAATTCACAGTATTTGCGATAGTTTTTTAAGGCGAAATCAAAGTCGTACGCTATTAGGCTACTTATGTGATGTTCGTCATTAATATAGGGTACAAATAACTTGGGCATGAGTTTATTAATTCTGGGATAATCTTGCTGGCAAGCTTCACATTTGCAAGTAAACCGATATTGCATAGAAAGAATCTCAATGCGTTTTTCCTTAGGTGATATTGCATAATGTTGACTGTAGATAAGAAAAAAAAGAGAATTAGTTAATAAAATTCGTTTATTTAATGGGGATAGAACAACATTAAGGATATATATTTCGAGAGGACATTTAGACTCCAGTCAATAATAAAAACAAAACTACTCACCCATAGTTGTCATGCAACATACCACCAGCCGGTATTGGACGAAGCACAAATAAATAAGCTTTACAGCCCTTATAAATACGCACTGTATTGGGAGCACACGAGTGATTAAGCAGCGATAAAAAAGCAAATGCTCCCGACGAATGCGTTGTATCATCTTTAGTCTCATTGATTTGCTCGACCAAGTCGATGCCATGCATATTGGAAGGTGAGGTCTGCAAGTGTCTAAACAACAATTCTGTAAAGAAATTTTGTCCCTCTTCACCGCCCAAGAATTCTTTCAGAGGCGTGTAATTAATTATAAAATGCTTAAGCACGGCACAAACAACGGAACGTTGAAACAGATCGGAAACTGAACGCAAATGTTGATTAGTTACAAGGCCGTGTATGGCTCGATAATGCTCACGTGACGTAAAATTAGTGTAATCCAAATCAAATGCAGAGCGATTTTGATTGTCGGGATCATCGCAAAACGCCATAAGCTCTTCAATGGTGGGAAACAGTTCTAAGGCTGTAAGACACACCCGCAAGGCAATGCCATGAATTTTATTAAACATGGTATGCAGTAAATCGATGACAGGGCATTCGTATTTGTGAAAAGTGTTGACAGCAGTCTCGCGACATTCCTCCGAGCAAAACATTACAGAGCAACAACTTTCGCAGGGTATAAGTGTTAAGTATTTCTCTTCTTTACAGGTTGCACAGCGTATAAAACGCATTGGTGGTAGTAGAGTTGAACAGAAAGGTTCATCAGTAGCAACTAAATCGCCAACAATCAAATCACGATTAGAGCATATAAATCGCCCCTCCTCAGAAGTTTCACGCATTTCTAGACATTCAGCTATATGGGGTACCTGAGGATGAGGTTCGAATTCCATTTGAAATTCGTAAGGCTGAATGTCAGGCGGTTGACTGGACAATAACTTATGACAATCCTTTTCCCGTTTATCCAATTTGTGCATTAGTCGACTGGGGTAGCAAGCTTTGCGAGCCAATTCGATATTGAGCAGACATTCGCGATAACGTTTCCATTCAAAAAGTACTGCAGAACGATTAGCATAACCAATTGAGAGATTCTCGGAACCGGGTTCAGAAAAACAAATACTTTTGTTGTATAATTCTAGAGCCTAAAAAGAGTAATATTATTAACATAGATTTAATATATTCGCTTGGCAGTCTGCTGTCGTAGGACATGAACACATACATATATATTTTTTAAAGGCCTAAGTAACATTCACTTTCTTATCGACATTTAATGCATATTTTAAAGGAAATAAACATCATAACTAGGTAATTGAACAAATTTAATTGAAAATCGTTTTTTGTTGGCCAAAAATTTTTAACTTTTGAACCTATAAAGATATTTTTATAATTTTTATTTTGCTAGAGAAAAGATTTTTTAAACTTTTATACAGTTTTAATTTTATTAAAATCGGTATTACACTTATTGATAAATTTAAGACCAAAGTTGAGCTTGTGGGATTAAAGTGATATTAATTAAGAAAGACAAATTTGGGAAGTTATTTACACATCAGATAGCATATGTCTGCTAAAGAATGGCATTAAAATTTTTTAGATCGGCGATAGCTACATATAGGACTTTAGGCTGATAAAAAAACGATTTTTAGACACTATGCGCCATTGGCACTCGCAATAAATGCGAATATTTTATAATATTTGGGAAACATGCCTTTCTTTCAGTATTATTATAATAAATGCTTTTTTTGCTCAGGGTATTTCATTTTGCATTTTTCAAAACCATTTAGGATTAAATACCTACATATTAAAAATTTTATTGTTTCTGGCATCAAATATCTTTGTTCACTTCTTTATTTAAAGTTTGTGGGCTCTAATAAGAATTCTTTAAACTTCGATTGCTTTCATATGCAAAAAAATTGGCAAACGTATTGGCCCACAGCAACATTTTAATTTTAGATTATTAAAAACCAAGAAAAAAGTATAAAATATAAAATCCAATGATCAGCATACAGATGCATGTATTTATGTATCTAACTATGTAAACATACATATATACATATATACTTATGTACATAAAAATATATACTCAATATTACTCACCTGAAAATATTTCTTATTTTTTAGTGAAAATTGTTCATTGCCCAGCATACGATATTCGGAACTGCGTTTATTGCACTTTTCCTCTCGCAGTTTAACGTTCAATAGAATTTTCTCGATATATTTAAAATCGATCAAGGCATGTTCAACAAAATTTACTTTGGAGTGATTTTCTTTAAGCTCATTAAATTTACCAGACATTATTCCAATGAGCTTCCAATCGTTTAGCTTCTTAATTAAATCATCACTAACATCATACACATCCATGGCAAAGGTGGCAAATGCTCCGAGAGCTTATCCCTATTAATCCAAAAACTAAAAAAGCACGTTAACGTTGGAGGTCGCTTGGTTATTTGTGAGACTAAAATAATAATAGCTTTCAGCCGGTGGCGGCTCAACAAAAAATTTCTTATATAATTAATAATAAACAAGTTATGGCTTAATTTTTTCAATATAAAATATTTGCAGGCAATTAATTTCTTGATGGTATTTTATAAGATATATGGATAAGTAGATTATTCTTTTAAATATATTGACAGTGCATTTAGCAAATTTCTAAAATTTTTCAACTTTTATTTGTTCCACTCCTTGCGGTTTTATACTTTTTTTTGGTTACGGTTCTAAAGCTTCTTGCCGACCACCCGGTTTTGTTTTGTGCATTTGTGCACCGCCTGTTTTTTTATTACGAAAATTTTGTGCAAATTTTTTGTCGTACAGAATATTTGTGTTTATTTTATAAAAATAAACTTTAAGATTCCACTTTAATTATGTAGTTTTTTTGCAAACTATAATAAAAACTCACTTAAACAAACAAATTTATTATTTATTTCACTAAATGCTGTTAGTTTGAGAATGTTTCTTTAGCAAGCACGTAGAGCAAAAATTTTGACAGTTGTTTCCTATTGTCATTTATTGAATTTTTGTTTTGTTACCAGCTTCTTATTAGACAAGATATACCACCTAATTGGATAATTGGTTTTATGGGATATTATTTAATTACAGTATAGTTTTATTTAAAAAATTACTTAAAATATTATTATAAATAATATTTAAATCAACAATTATATATAAATCAAGTAAATATTCATCAAATAATAAAATTGTCAAAAAATACAACCTTGTTTGGTGGTAACAGTAATACCAAATAGTTCAACTATGGGTATTAAGTAAATATAGCAATGCTTACAACCACATGGTGTATTTTTAGGTTAATTAACTTTTCATAATTTGTTTAATGTTTTTACTCTATGGTTTTTACTTGACTACAGAGGCTGATAAACAATTTTTTACATACTGCCCTCTGTGGGTAATATAAACATGCATAATTTTTAGCGGAAATAAAAACTTACACCTCAACATATTTTAACTATCTTTTTAATTATTATATTAAATTTTTATCAGAGAATATAGTTAGTTTAAACTGTTTAAAATTGGTCTAAGGTGGCCATGAGATATAAAAACCATTTCATAAGACAAAAATTGGTTTGCAGTTCCCACCTAATATTATAATCTAACATTTTCTGATATAAAAATTGAATACCCCATTTCAGTTGAAGATTCTAGGTTTCACTTTATTTTATTATTGACTTACAAGATATGACTATATATTTTTGTTTTTGGTAATTTTGCATCCAACATATTATATACATATATTACGACTTTGCTGTAAAGAGTCATAACTCAAAATCAAATTTTTTTTATTTAATTATGTTTTGAAGGTATTTAGTGTTATTCCAAATCACTTGTATAAAATGTTTGCTTGCTTTTGCAAACCCTTGCAAATATTAGTCGTATTATTTAAAGTCAAAAACATATAATAATTATTTGCTAAAGAAAAATTTTGCATACATATTTATGCAAGGAACACAATACAAGTGTGCGACGAACCTTACGCCGCACATAGGGGTATTTTGCCAATCTAGCCGGACATCACTTTTTTTTTTAATTTATATTACTTCTTAAAAGTTACTGCGTGCCCCTAGATCAATGAAACTTGGCAGAAACATGTATTGGGGTCATAGGCTGACTAAGCTTAAAAAAAAACAAAAATCGAACCAAGGGGAAAAAAGTTCCCCTTAGAAGAACTAATGCTACCTCTGAAAAATTCAGCTTTTTATTTAAATTTCCTGAACTTTCGTTAAGCAAATGCAATTTTAAACACAGGCGAAAGTTAAAAAATCTAAACTTTGGTACAGGAGATGGTAAAATTTCATTTTGCCCCCCCCCCCCCTCTTTGTGGGCGGTTCCATAAAATGAAATTGGCAAAAATAA
Source organism: Melanophora roralis (assembly GCA_963583895.1). Taxonomy (NCBI): domain Eukaryota; kingdom Metazoa; phylum Arthropoda; class Insecta; order Diptera; family Rhinophoridae; genus Melanophora; species Melanophora roralis. The sequence goes on along the minus strand of OY757191.1, from coordinate 10,665,575 downwards.
TGTTTTTAATAATAGAAATGGATAACTTAAGCCTAAATACCAAAAAAAATATCTTATTAAGCTTTTGTGGGAGGAGGGGGGTACTTCTCCAATGCCCCCCCTCACGAAACGATCCTGTAAAAAAAATTTTTTTTTTATTTTTTTTTTGCTAATTTTCACAAAAAATTCATTTTTAAGCCAAATAGAGGGACTGTCACTGTTCCTTCCAGCCATGTGGCATTCAAGCTTAAAAATCGGTCATATTTCCTTTGTGCTGACTGCCAATGTATTTTAAAAAATTTTTTAAAATTCTTTATACACTCCTTTACCGCTGAGATGTCACTATCTCCTTGACATTTTGAAATTTCGCACAATTTTCTATCTAAAAATTTAAATTTTTCTTCAACAGATTTATCTTTACATTCCTGTACTATTTGGAATAACTCTAATCTTGTATACACTTTTTCCATTTCACTTTCGAAGCTTTAAATTGGTTCTGAAAAGAATTTTGTGCAATGCCCACAATATATATATTTAAAAACTGAGCACCTGAAGCACAGATTTGTTTTTTTCCAAAGAATATTTTTAAATTAAAACTTATTTAAGACAGGTACATTTATTTTGTTCCATAAAATAGCATCATTAAGAAAACAGCTGCACAGGTGGCTAAAACCCATTTATGGGTGGGTAAAAACTACTGTTTCCACATTCCTTTTTTTACTCAGGTAAAAAACAGATATACATATTAAAAATTTATTTCAATGTACCTGCAATAATTATATGAAAAACATCTACATTCGTACAATTATAAATAACTTTTATGACTGACAAAGGGTTTCTTAAGTATTCATATGTAAATATACAAGATAAGCAAAAACAGAAAAAAGGTAAAATTTTCAAAAAATCGCCAAAAAAAGTGGCGCAAAAACGCGCAACGTTTTTTTTCACAATCTAAAAATAGAGACTTCAAATTTTATCGTGAAGTATAACATTTTTGGGATCGCGATTACTCTGACTTTCAAAAAGTTTTTTATTTTTTTTTTTTTTACAAAAAAGTGAATAAAAAATCCGTTTTTTTGATTTCAAACGAATTTTTTTTTATCATAAAAATTTAAAAAAAATAAAAAAATAAAACAGCATAACTGCTAATATGGTTTTTGATAGAAAAAACCAAAAATCATTGTAAAATCTTTATTCAATTAGCCACAAAAAAATATGTTGTAAACCTCTCAAAACCGTAAAAAGTCAATAAAAGCGCATGCAATATACTCAACTTTCCTGACTTTAACAGCGCCCCAAAACGACAAATTTCAAGCAAAAGCCCTAAAAATTCACTATCCGATGCAGAATTTGGTTATCTGTCGATCTGCGTACTTTAATTTTTACATTTCTTAAATTTCATTTTTTGCTTAATGTCCGGCTAGATTGGCAAAAAACCCCTATGTGCGCCGCGAATATTCACCGTCTTTATTAAAACACATTCGTGTATAAAAAAATGCGCACAACAACGACGTACATCGAAATTCGTCGTACGCGGCGAACTCAGCAAAAGATTTATTATTAATAAATTACAACAGATGCCAGTCAAGGCGCATTCATTACAGGTGGGAGCGGTTAATCAGCTGAGTAACGGTATTTCGGATGTTTAAGTGTCAACATTTGTTAATGTTTATGTTTTTTTTTAGTAGCAATAACTGTAGAATCTAAGAAAAGCTCAAATCAGAAGAAAAGAGAATTTGTGAGTTTTTGTTATCTGTTTCCGAAATTCGTACATCAATTTTAGTTGTTTTTGCAGAACCGCTCCCACCTGTAATGAATGCGCCTTGATGCCAGTATAATCTGTTTTTTTTTAAAGTACTAAAAAATGTTATGTCTTAAACTATAGTATATTTAAACTAGTTAAAGTAGTTACATTAATGCAACCACATTGTTGAACTATATAAACAATACTGTTGCAAAATTTTAATAAATACAAGACACTTAATGTTAAAAACACTAAGAACAGCTGCTAGTGCGGTTTTTTACAAGTTTTGAATTCTTGAAAAAGTAAATTAAAATTATAATAATAAAACTGGCTTTAAATTGTTACCAATGCTAATTTTGTTATATGTATTAAAATATTGTAGTATAAGTTTAATAATATAATATTTCAGTTTTTTTTCCCACTGAAATTTTTTACAATCTTAGTTTAAGTTAAAGTTTACAAGTTCCTTAAATTAATTAGTCCTTATGTTTTCGTCAGTTTTCTTAATCACCTCTCAAACCACTGTTGTGGTGTATTTTTTTGTTAGCTGATTTGAAGGATAAATTAATGAACAACATTTTCATGTTTTTTTTCGTACTTTTAAGCAGAGAGCATTAGATTACACCATGTTTTTAGCGTTAATGGGAATATTTAATTAAAAAACCAAAAACAAAAAAAAAAAAAAATGTGATAGAATACATGCTTACATATGCATATGCATGAATGTCACAAGGTGACAAACATACATATGTTGACGAGTGGGTATTATTTTTAGGGGTTTCAAACAACTTTAGTTCACACAATCGCTTATGAAAAAGCACAATGGGGCTTACTAAAAATTTTTTAATGGAAACACTTTAAAAAATTTGTAAATAAATTTTCTAAAAAGGAAAGGTTTAAAAAATTAAATCTATTGAAAATAATTTTAAAAACAAATATCTTTTTTTATATAGAAAACAACAAACACAACTTTAGTACTTTAATTTCTTTATAAAAAATTTAAAATATTATATAAGATCAAAAATAATTTTAAATACGTTTTTGATTATATTACAACACATTTTGATATTAGAAATTAGAATGTGACAGATTAAACATTTTTAACCTGTTATTAAAGGACGAATTTAAGTTTCGTTTGAAGGAATAAATTGGTCTTACATGACTGACTATAACTCTCTAACTTATTTTCTATTGAACTTATTTCGAAATAAAACCTCTTTTTCAACAAAAACGACCATTGTGCTTTGTGTTTAAATTAAATTGCTTCAAAAAGTCAAGCCTAAATTTGATCTAGGTATGGTATTGAGTAAATGAAAGAAAGTAAAGGGGGTTTCAGGACAATATTTTAATTTATATTTTATTGGCTTAAGCGTGTGTATGAAATCAGATTGTAAAATTCTTCAAGTATTTTATATAGCTTTTGAGGTATTATAAATTTAAAATATTTTCTATATTCGACATTTTGGTGCACTTGTTTTTAGTTATTTTATATGGGGTCATCTATTTTAAAACATATTTACCGAAATAGAAATTTCAGCTCTTTAAATTTGTATCCCTATCTCATTCTCTTTTTTAGAAAAGCGGGCGGTGCCACGCCCACAACACCTTATTTTAAAATGTACTTCCACTGGATAAAATTAAATTCCTAATGCCGATACTTTTACTGTACCGATTTTTGTAAGACTTTGTATTCATATATTAGGCCTCGGACGAAAAAAAATTTTAAAAGCTACTCCCACAAAAACTAAAATCTCAATGCAGGTACTTCTACCTGACTGATTTTAATGAAACTTTGTTTGCATAACAAAACTTTCAAACCAAAAAAATTGGTATGTATGTACATACAAGGTCTCCTACGTCAGAATTTTTAATGCATCAAAGTGGGCGAAGCCACGCCGACGACAGCTAAAATACAATACAGGTACTTTTACCTGATCGATTTATATGGAACTTTGTTGGCATATAAACCGCTTCAAGAGTAAAAATTTTTAAGGCAAAAGAAAGAACGGTGCCATGCCTTCAAACATGTAACTCTTTCTACTGCTTCTTATATATCTACTGCACAAACGTTTTTTTTAAATTTTAGCGTATATACAAGACTCCAATGTTGAAATTCTCAAGGCAACAAAGTGAGCGGGGCCACGCCCACAAAAAAAAAACTCTATTCATGCCAATTTCTTAAAGATAAGAACTTAAATTTCCATTACAGGCAGTTTTTTTATGCGTTTGCCATTCTTTTGCCAACAAAAAAGGCAAGGGGAATGACAATTATTATAGAATTGAAAGTTTAAAAATAAATTGACAATGTTTTTTTTAAAGTTTCGTAATGGAAATGAGTTAAAACATCTTAATATAAAGAAAAAAAAATGGGTTTACTTATCGACTAGGGATATATTTTAAAAAATTTGCATAATTTGGTTAAAATTAAAAAAAAATTTGATGTGCACCTATGATAATTAAACATGGCCAGTAATGTTAAAACTCTCAAGGCCATAAAGTAGGTGCAACCACGCCCACAATGTTTAAACCTTAATATATGCAGTTATATCTTACCGATTATGGGAAACTTTGTACGCATATTGGTGCCTTCTTATGCCAAAATTTTGACAGTAGAAAAGTGGGCTGGGTCACGCCCACTTTTCCATTTTTAAATTTTTACTGTACCGAAATATATAAGATATGGTTTTCATATTTGAATTTTTTTTTTAAATTTTAAACAAAAAATGGTGGTACTATGGCCACAAAACTAAACACTTAATAAAAGGACTTCTTCTTTTAAGGGAATTTGTAAGCGTAAGGGAGACTTTTGATAGCAAAGTCTTTGAAACAAAAAAGTAGGTTTTGAAATGCTTTTAACAAATAAGTTGACAGTACAGATACTTTTGATCTACTTAGTTTTATGAGACCTTATGCTCTTTGTGAAAGCCCTTGTCGCAAAAATTTTAGGGGCAATTAAATAGGCGGTACAGGTTCTTATTCTGTACCTATTTTTCGGAACTTTATATATGTCATATTTTCCTTACTTTTTCTGCGAACGCAGATGTGTGGCACCACCATGTAAAAAGGTTCAATTTATATTACATACTTTAATTTTATAGGAAGTACGGCGGGGTCCAGCAACGCGGGTCCGGTTAAGCTAATATATTTATATATTAAAAAAATATATATTTGCAAAAACAGAAAATTTTGTAACACCCTAATTAAACAAGTTGATATGTATACAGTATGTATAGAGACATACATACGGAGTACATATAAAATACAAATATCAACTTTTAACGCATCTTTTTTTATATTTTTATTTAAAAAAAAAACAAAAGTTGTTTTTTTTTGCAAACATTTTACATTTTTGTTGTTTAGCATTTCACCCTTTTCCCATTAGACGTTTTAAAACACTTGTAGGAGAGGTTCAGGTTGCTCTTTATGATGTTGATGCTGCTGCCTTAGGATTTTTTAAACATTTTTTCTGCACAGTCGTAGTCTTGGTGACCTTTAAACTTATTTCGTATAACTGATTCTGTAAGTGTTGGTAAATAATTAAATTAACAGAACACAAAGATATTTTATACAAAAAATGTTCACATTTAATGCAAAAGTGGTTTTAACTACAATACATTTAAGGATGTTAGTGTAACAAAAACTGAATAACATTTAAATATAAAAACATTAAAAAAAAATTCAAAGTGTCGATTGACAAATAATTTTAAATTGTAAAGAGGATTTTTTTTCTATTTGCTGACGAGAAATCGTAGCTGATTTCGAAAATGCATTACACTCGGCTAGTATCGGAATTACTTAATTTTTAATAAAATTTCCATTCTTAGCTATCACATTTTTTTTAAAATGAACTTAAGCCGAATAAATATACATAATTATAAGATATCTAGAAAAGTTCAAATACATAACCATAAATGTTTTAAAAAACAAAATTATTTCTCGTAAAAAATTAATTTCCTTCTTATTTTGTAGTCCTGCGATTTTGGTACACTTCCAGTATAACACTTAGTTGACTTTTGATCTCTGTCAAAATGTTTTTTTGTTGTTTATTTTAAATTTTGTGCTAATAACTGGAACACTTTTATAATATTAAAATATTTCTCGATTCAAAAATCTCTCGAAAGTTACAGAAACGAGGCACTGAACTCATAATATCAAAAATTTTGAAAAAACACTTAAAATTAAAAAAAGTACTTCTTGTCTTTTGACTTCAGTCTCGGCCAATAATCCTTAATTTCATATTTCTAGATACATATTAAAAAAAATTCAAAAAAGTACTAAAACAGTAAAAAAGTACTTTTTGTCCACTTAGTTGACTACTAACCTTTAAATGGGCCAAAGCTCCTTAATTTTGTAGTTTTAGAATCACATTTTTGAAACAAGCAAAAAAATTATCAAAAATGTAATGTACTTTTTATCTCGTTAAAAGCCCTCAATATCATATTTTTTAAGGCATTAAAAAAAAACATGTAAAACAATATTTATAAGGTGAAAAAGTACCTTTTGTCCAATAAGTTGACTTTCAATCTCTTTATGGATCAATAATCTATAAGTTCATGTTTTTAGTCCCATAATCTCTTAACATTAGAAAAAGTACTATATATGTAAAAAAGTACTTTTGGTCCATTTAGTTGAACTTACTGCTTAGTAATATATTTCTAGACATATAATTTGAAAATTACCAAAATTGTAAGATAAGTGTTGTTGTCCCCTTAGTTGACTTTCGACTTCTATATGGACCAAAAGTCCTTATAATAAAAAAACTGTCAAAAATGTGAAAAAATACTTTTAGTTCAAAAAGTAGCCAATAGATTTAAAAAGTACCGTTTTATACTTCATTTGCATTATGTACTCCCTGAAATTTATATAAATGGTAACTTACAGACCGTTTGCAATTAGACAAAGTTTAACAATTAATGGTTTTTATCGTCTAAAAATGTGCACAACTTTTTGGAGTAGAGTAATATTCAAGGCAATAATTGCCTCAATGGCTATTTCAAAAGGACAATAGTGAAAAGGCTGTGTAAAGTACTGGGTCGGCCATTGGAAGGTTTGTTAAGCTATTAAGCCAAATTTTAATTACCATATTTTTGAAAAAATGTGACTTACACTTTGATCATATTCACAATAGTCATTATAGGTTTATAAAGGGCTTATTTAAAAAATCTCTGTGGAATCATTATCAAATAAGCCCTCGATAAATCTTCAATATATGTTGAATATTATTAATATGGGCCTAGTTTTATGTGTTTATATTCAAAATACTTATAGAAAGCTTATTAAAGGATTATTTGACAGATATCTTTGGCATAATTGTCAAATAAGCCCTTAATAAATCTACTATTAGTACTATGAATACGGGTCATAACTTTTAAATATACCTAAATTTAAGAAGAGATGTTTATTAATAATTATATTTACTTCTTTTTAATGACCTAGTTTCCTAGTTTCCTCGATTTTGTGTTTATTAAACTGTTAAAACAATTTTTTTAAAGAAATTTTTATTAAAACATAAGTTTATTTTCTTTACTTTCTAGTGCAGGTTTTTTTATGATTTTTTATGGTTTAATGGAAATTTAATACAGGGACCTCTAACAAAGTGAAAAAAATACAGAAATACAAGACATTTACAAACACCATGTTGAAGAAATAAGAAAAAAAAACACACGCAAGCATACTTTAAAGTCTTACAAAAACAACTAATAGTGCATGAATGCTTACTAACGGTATGGAAAGAGTAAATTCTATAAGTTTATGGATTTTATGTTGCATATTTGCAGGCTTTTAATAGTATGCAAATAAATTATTTTTATTCTCTATAGAGATAATATAACACAAAATTAATTTTAATTACGAGCTACAAAGAAAAGTTCGCAAATTCTAATTGTAGCAAATTTTAATCACTTATGAAATAAATGATAAAATCTTATGCAACATTAAATTAATAAAGTTAAATTAAATGCTTATAAAATTTAATTAATCAAATATAAGTGCACTGTTATGAAAGTAGTTAGTTCATTTTGGATATTAATAAATTTTTTAATTAAATTTTAATTTCTTAGGATTTTTTTAAAAAAATTTTATAAACTGTTTAAAATTGGATTTTTATCAATCTCTTATAAAAATGTTACAAAATTTTAAGTTTTTTAGAATATTTTTAAAATCTCTTAAAGTGTAAACATTGCCTGAGTATAAGGACGGCTTATGTGGGTTTGGCTTTCTTAGCACAACAAATATACTTTCTATTAACTATTTTAACTACTAATTTATTATGAGCTGTTCCGTATGATGGTCAATATATTTTTTGTATATGTATTTTTTTGTTTTTTAATTTTTTTTTCAACGAATTTTATATTTCAGTTCATGCTACAAAAAAAAAAAATGAAGCAGCAAACCCTTACGTCAGTACAACTCTTTTGTTTTATGTTCCCCGGCTAATGTGCATTTAAGTGCATTATAAATTTTTTATAAATCTTTTGTGATATTTTGCTTATGAGACTTTCCTTAACCATATGCAAAAGCATTTACATATAATTTAAGCTTAAACCGATAATCGTTTATTACAAAATATTTTTATGTCTGTAAAACTCATACACAGAAATGACCGTTTAATAAAGATCTAGTGCAATTGCAAGCAAATTATTAACAGAAACCATAAAATAAATTTTCGTAAATAACACATAAAAAAAGGCATAAAGTACTGAGAAATAAATTGATGTTATAAAGCGTAAAAACATATTAACAAGACCATTAAAGAAAAAAAACTCTAAAGCAGGAGAAATATGTTGTTTGAGTTTTTTTTAACGTAAAATATAAATTTTTTAACAGAGTTTAGTGATAAAAAAATACATTTATTTAAAATTTTAAGTGACTTCAAATATGTTAAAAGCCTTTTAATGAAATATATTTCTTTTATAGATTTCATTTAGTATAAAATTTTGTTTATGTTTAAATTATATGACACCGATTAAGTTATGCTATAAATTTTTTTATTTTTGCATACATAAACATTTTTATAAGACATTTAGAATATTCTTCAAAACGTGCATATTCGTTTTACATTGCTATATTTAGTTACACTTAGACATAATGTGTTGCCTTAAAGTATACTTTACTTTTGTATATACAAATTATTTTTAAAATGTCAAAAATTTTTAGCACGAAACCACAAGTTTCTGAAAACAAATAAATGTTAAGTTTTGTTTTGAAACCCAATAGTCTCAGTTTAAACATATCATGTAACATACAGATACATGTAAAGGACACAAATAAAACTATGCTGAATTTTATAAGTAAATGTGACTCCCTAAAGTATGCCACAAAGTTTTGTATTTTTACATATATAAATTTTAATGCATCTAATTTTTTTTAAAAAGCTATCATAAAAGCTGTTTTAACGTTTAAATTTTCTCAAGTTTTTCCCGTTAAAATTTTTACTATATTTAAAAATTATTTGTGAAAAAAATTTTTCACGTTCTTTGGCTTATATTATAAACATTTTTTTACCGTGTGTACTGTACGCCTTTTTGAGTTTTACATCTGAACTTATTAATTTTAAAATGCAATTGTTGCAACTGTTAAAGGTCATCACAAAATCTTTCACATTGCAAGACTATTTCTAAAGGTATTTAAAACCTTAAAAAGTCCGCATTAAAGCTAAGACACGTGGGTGGTAAAAAATTTTCAAAATTTTTTTTTTGGTTATTTCCAAATTATTATCTTTACTTAAAGTTCGAACCAGTAAATATTCGGAAATTTGCCATGGTAATTGTAGAATATGTCGTTTTAGTTTTTTTTAATCAGTTGTAGAACACAGAAAGAAGAAACGCATTCTAAAATCAAGAACTCTTCGCATTTTTATATACTCAGCCATCTTATTTAGACGTGTTGTTTTCGTACCGCAAATGTTATAATAAAAATACTTTGCGAACACTTTTGAGATCGATAGTTATCCTAGTTTTTGAAATAGGAAAGTTTCCAAAATTTTAACGTTTGTATGCATAATAGAAGTACCACGTAAAGGTTTGAGGTCAAGAGTTTTAACAGTTTTTGACAAACTTCATATTAAAAATTGATAAAAATATTTTATTTTTATGGGGGCTGTCCCCACCCTGATTTCTGATTGTTTGATGACAAAACGTTTTCTTGGCGACTTTATTTGAGTCCGGAAACGTAATTTCAACAGACAAACAGATGGACAGGCGGACAGACAGACTTCCCTATCTATGAGGATCCAGAATATATATACTTCTTGGGGTGTCAAGTGAATGTTGAAGAAATTACAAACAGAATGAAAAACTGATATATGTATACCTTGATCACTATGTGAATCGTATAAAAATTTAAAAGTACTTTTTCTCCTTTTAGTTGACTACCGAATTTTTTATGGCTCATAGTCCTTAATATCATACTTCTAGAGCCATAAGCTAAAAAAGAGCAAAATATGTATCAAAAGTAAAAAATTTACTTTTTATCCACTTAGTTGATTTTGGGCCCCCACTTGGATCAATAGTCCTTAAATTCATATTTATAGGGTTCTAACTAATTCCATAAATGCAAAAAAGTACCGAAGATTTTAAAAAAGTATTTTTGGTCAAAAAGTCAACAAAAATAACAAAAACTTTGTTTTAAAAACGAATTAGTTGACTCTTGATCTTTATATGTGTCAAAAAAACTGAATTCAATATTTCTAAACTCATAAGGTCAAAAAAGCTAAAATAAGTACCAAAATTAAAAAAAATAATTCTCGTCTACTTAATTGACTTTCGAACTTTACATATATGAATTAATAATTCTTAATTTCATAACTCTAGACTCCTAACCCAAAAAAGTACTTTTGTTTCAAGAGGTAATCATCTTTACCGCTTTATACCTCAATTGGGTTCTGTAGCCATCGAATACAATATAGTTTTTGTAGATTTGTTATTTTAGAATTAAAAAAAATGCATCAAAATTCTATTTTTATTTTTAAAGGTCTAAAATGTCAATAACCATAATCATATTGAAATTGTATTTCTATCTATACTACTTCAGAAGCTGCTAAGTAAGGTTAGGTAGAACAGGCAGCTGTTACCGAAACGACATACAGCTCACTTAGGTTTGCTTATTCAGTCCTTTAATATTAACTGCATAGGCTGAAAAAAAAGTAAAGAGAAAAAGGAATATGAAATTGGGAGAGGGATTAAAAAGAAAGAAAAGTAGTATAAAGCAAACTAACTAAGGCCTCTGGTGGGAATCAAACCCACAATCCCTAGAGTGGGAGACTTGCGCGCTTACTAGCCCCCACAAGAAGTTTCAAAGAGTACTTAAAAATCACTAATATATAAATTTCTCCCTTTTTTGTTCACCTTAGGGCCTAAAATTTTAAAAGTGCCATAAACATATCATATTTTTTGCGACCTTTTGAATGCAATTACCACGTTTTGCCCATTGTGGTTCAAAATTTTGAAAAAGTGCTAAAGACCAGACTATTTCTTTTCTAAGTCAAATACGATACTTTTTTTATTTAGTCTTACTTTACCTCTCTTAAAGTTTGAACTTTCTAAAATCCCGTTTCAGTGAATATATACATCAAGAGAGGTATCCGTAGTCCAAATTTCAAGTCGATTACTTTACGCATTTGAAGTTTACCATGATAAATTTTCCAGTTAGTCAGTCTGTCAGTCAGTCAGTCAGTCAGTTAGGCATAACCCTTATTATTTAATTATAAAGATTAACTTTATTGGCAAAGTTAAATGCCTAAAGTACTTGTAAAATAATTTAACATGCATATTTATACTAAACAGTTCATCATCATAAGCTATGATAACTTTTTCCATTATCCTTAGAGATTTAAACAATTAAAACATTTAACGAGAATGTAATAATGCAGCGTTTTATTAGTTGCTTATTTTATTTCGTTCTGTTGTTGGGAATTTCTTTAATATTTTTCTTTTTAATGTCACAGTTCAAGAGAAACATATTTTGCTGTATGTTTATGCTTTTTTTGCACGATATAGATTTGTATGTGTGTGTGTGTGTGCGAATACCACAGGATATATGCGATTGTAGCAGACAGTTTCAATATTATTTGGTTTTTCTTTTTATTATATACCGGATGTGTGGTGTTTCAAATAAAACGGAAGATCAGACATATGTTAACATAAAAGTCAATGTGTAAGCACACACAGACACACATACATGTGTGCAAATAATTACACGTGTTTTTATATTAAATGCAACTTAAATTAACACACAAACGCACATAGATACATACATACGTATATATGTACGTTATAAAGTCGCAGTCTTACTTAAAAAAAAACAGGATAAAAGACTAGTAAAACAATCATAGAAAAAGGTTTTTTTTTTGTTAGTTTAAACAATTTTCAATAGAATCGTTTATTTTTTCCATATCTGTTGCCTTAATACTTAATTTGATTGCATTTCAAAGAATCTATTGAATTAAAATGAACAATTTAATAAAAACCAAGGAAAAAACAAAAACTGAATGAAATCAAAAAGAAAAAAAGCGCAAAATATTGGCAAACAACTGTTTGTTAAATTAATATTGACAAGTTAAGTCGGTGGATATTTTCCTCAATGTTATATGTTTCCTGTGTAAGAGGCCTCTGGGATTTGATGTTGGTAGAATAATAGCAATATTAGTTGAATTAGATAAAAACTATAAAAAAAAAAATAATGAAATACTAAATTAAATAATTATTTACTGTTTGTTTAATTTATTGTCTTTTGTTCGTTTATTTTAAAGGTTTATCTTTAATACAATTACTCAATTGCCTGAAATAAAACTAATTGAGTGGAAGGGGATTTGACAAGTTGAAATAAGAAAAAAGAATAAGAAGAGTAAAAAAGTTTTAGTAAATGCCATTTTAATTTTTAATTTAAAAGAGGGGATAATAATTATTTTAAGTTAAATGAATGTTCATGACTGACTGACTAACTGACTTATTGACTGACTGATTCAATCATCATTGTACAGCTCAAAGGCATAAAGCTATACACCTTAAATCTGGACTGCGGGTTCATTTTCCGATAAATATATCCACTAAGATAGGATTTTAACAAATTTAGACCCTAAAGTGGTAAAAGTTGGTAAGTTGAAATCTCCTAAACTATACACGACAAAAAAAAAATTAACTGGGTTGTTTTTTGAAGTGTAAGGTGCTTAACAGCACAAAACCTATATTTTTTTTATGGATTTGTAACTTCTAGACCAATAGAGATGGATTCATTATTTTAGTTGCCTTCGATGTGCCTTAAAAAATATAATTGAAATTGTTAAATTTATTGTAACTTCTATACTAAGAAAGATATGAATTTAATTCAAGTTTCAATCGAGAGCTGTAGACCAAAATCAATATGTTATTTTTTTTTGAGAGTTTTGGAATTTTTACACTTATTTAGGAATTTTTGCATTTGTAAGATTATGGGTATTGAAATTTAAAAATCAAGTCTGTTGACCTCGATCGAGGTCAAAACCAACAAGGTGGACAAAAAGTAATTTGTTCAAATTTTAGTATTTCTTATGAGCCTGGGGGTTTTTAATGCAGACTGAGGTTGGAAGTCAATTAGGTGGTCAAAAAGTACTTTTTCAAATTTTAGTTTTTTTAACATTTTGATGCATTTAAGATTTAAGAAACATGAAGTTGAGGGTTATTTACCGAGGTTGAGGTCAGAAGTCAATTGAGCGGGTAAAAGGTAACTTTTTCACATTTTTGGTACTTTTTTGTACTTTGTGAGATTATGAGTCCAGAAACATGAAATTATGCCCCGATTGGGTCGAAAGTCAGCAGAGTAAAAATAAGTACATTCTTTGCCCTTTTGGTACTTTTTGCAAGTCTAAAAATATGAATTAGAGGACTTTTAACCAAGATTACAGTCAAATGTCAATAAGGCGATCAAACAGTACTTTTACTCACAATTTCGGTACTCTTTTGCATTTTGTGTAACTATGAGTCTTAAATTTGTAATTAAAGACTGTTGACCTAATTGAGGTTAAAAGTCAGCAAAAGCAACAAAAAATACTTTTTATATAGTATTATGATTTTAATGAGTCCACAAATATGAAATGAAAGGCTTTTAACCGAGATTCAGGTCAAAAGTTAATTGAGTGGTCGAAAAGTACTTTTTCACATATTTGGTACTTTTTTGCAGTTTGTGAGATTATAAATCTAGAAATCTGTAATTAAGTTATAAAGGAGTTTTTTTTAATTTATATTGTTTTTTTATGAGCTTGAAAATATGAAATTAAGGATAACTAACCTAGGGAAGGGTCGGAAGTCAATTAGGGTTTCGAGAAGTATTTGTTTTTATATATTTGATCAATATGCATTTTGTGAAATTATGAGTCTAGAAATGTGAAAATAAGTGCTATTAAGTCAACAAAGTAGATCACCTTTTGATTTCTTTATATTATTTTGGTTTTAAACGAAGGTAGAAATACAAAATTAAGGAATATTAATCCAAATTAGAGTCAAAAAGTTAATCAGGGTTTTAAAAAGAACTTTTCTACATTTTTGGTATTATTTTGCATTTTTTTTAATAAATATAAATGGAATTAGCTTCAATTGACTTGGGTTGAGGTAAAAAGTCACCACAGTAAGCAAAAAGTATTTTTTTTTAATTATATTGATTTTTTACTTATAAAATATAAATCTATTGTCCCCAAATAAGGTCAAAAGTCAGCTACATAAGTGGACAAAAAGTACTTTTTTATATTTTGTGTAGCTTTTTGCATTTATATTAATTCAAGAAATATGCATTTTTTTAAGAATGATTGCTGTAAGAGTTTCATCTTTAAAATTTGAAACGTTTTTGTTAAATTTTTTTTTTGTCGTCAAGGTTGATATTTAAAAACCATTTTAATTTTATTTATTAACTTTAATGACCATCCTTTTGTTTTTAGAAAATACCTTTCACTTTGCACAAGGAAATAACAAAAGTAAAGAAAACTTTAAGGATAAGTTAACCGGTATCAAGATGTCAACCTTTATTTGGTAACAAAAACATCAAACAATTTAAGTTATACTTAGGCATTATTAATTATAATTAATTTTCTTTGTGTAAGATCTTTTGCGTCTAAATTTTGTTGTCACCCAACCATCCGGTTACTTATGTTTGCCGCAGAAGTTTATAAAGAAATTTAAAGCAATCATCTTAACAACATTTTTAAATTAAGGTTTATCAAAAATTTTTATTAAATTAAGCCGCAAATTGTTTGTATAATTTTTGATTTATTTAATCACACTTTGTTACTTGATAAACCATTGTCGCAAAGGCTTAGGAAAACTTTTTATAAAAAAAATCATGAGAAGTTTTACGAATTTATAACAAATTTTAAGTATCAATTAATTAAAATTTATTGTTAAACATTTAAAAAAGAAGCAGAAAACTAAAAAAAATTTATAAAACTTTATGTTTTTTAAAGAAAGTTATAAGTTATATCAGCAGTATATTTATAGCCATAGTACAGTACCGTGCAACTTAAAAGTAGTTAAGCAGATTGGCGCGAAGTCTTTGGACTTAAAATTGTAAATTTTTTGTTTGAAAAAAAAATAATGCATACATTTGCATTTATATAATGATATATTTTTAATATTTATAAAAAATTAACGTGGCTAATTGACTGACTTACTGATTCGCTAATGCGTAAATCTAGAGACCGAAAGTTTGGACTTCACATAAGTGATAAGGGTGTATGTATAAAAGTAGTACATTTCGTTTGCAATTTATTTAATCTGCGACTCCATAAAGTTTATATATAATCTGTCCCTAAGCGGTCAATTAAGCGATATTCGCGTGTCCATCTGTCCGTGTTATGGTTGGAATCAACTTTTTTAAGCCCCCCAAAGCTCTGTAGAGCCGGAAGTGGTATTAAGTTATCAGAAATAAAAAAATTTCCTGTACAAACCCAGCAAAATTTCCTGATAACTGACTGAGATATAAGCCAAAAACCAAGACTACCTCTAATTATTTTCTTACGATTTGTACCTAAAAACTTTTAAAACCGCCCCAGAGTTGCCTCTACATGGGTGCAATGTAAGACCGACTTCCATATATTTTTCCTCACGAATATTTGCTAGACCGACTCCCATTAATTTTTCCTCCCAAAGATTTTTGTGGAATATACTAACCTCCTATGTCCAGCCCCTGATAGGGTTGCCATGCAAAATTAAAAAAAAAATGATAAAAACCCCTATAACTTCCCCGGAGTCTCCATTTGAGGAATACAATGTATTACAGACCTCCATTAGTTATCCTTCTAAACAATTATTTGAAGAATTACTTACTTTTTTAGAGGTCAAAAGTCAACTAAAAGGAAAAAATATTAAAATTTTTCACTTTTTTGCATGTCTTGCGACTGTGAGCCCATAAATATAAAATTAAAGGGTACTAACTCTGATTGAGGGCTGGAGTCGAGTATATGGGAAAACCATTTGAATATTAGGGACTTCGATCTAAATTATTAAAGAAAAATATATTTCGCTATTTCCATTATATGGCATTTTTGTAATTTTTCTGTTGATAAATGCTTTGTATAAAACTATAATTTTATAAGACAAATTGAGGTAAAAAGTCCTACAGTTTTTTAAATATATAAATTTAGAATATAAATTTAGATAAAGATTGTTTAGAAAATCATTCAAATTTTACTTTCTGATGATTAAAATACACTTTTAGATTAAGTATTTTATTATAAAAATATATTCTAAGCTGTTGTTACGAAGTAGCGGGTTAATTGGAGTAGCACATCACACCGGACTTAATCCAGTAAACTATATATTCATTAAAAAATCAGTTAAATCATTTTTTCAATCTCATTTTATTTAATCTTAAATAATCTAATAATATGTTAAGCCAAATCTTATTATACAATAAAGCACGTAGTAGCTGTTGTATAAAAATAACTCTTCTATTCGGTGCATGTTGCCGGTTGCCATGTGTACAACATAAAAGAACAATGTTTTTTTTGATAAACTTTACTCAAATGATTTTATTCAATGTTTGACATTAACTCACTAGCTAATAAAACAAACTTATTTTATAAATTTTTGAGATTAAACTTTTGCTATTGTTTCTATAATAAAACAAGAAATAAAATAGAAGAACATGATAGCAAACATAGATAACAGCAACACTTTCTAAACTTTGCATGTTTATAAATCTAGAAAATTAAATTATAATAGCGAAATGCATTCCCTTACCTAACAATGCCATGTGACAAATTATCGTTTGTGTGTAAATTATATAAAATAAATGAATTTTTTATTAAAGTATAAACAAACCAATAAACATGTTAAATTATTTAATTAAGTACTTAAGTTAATTTGCTCCCTTTAGGCAATAAAATATTTCACAAGAATTGTTAATATCTTTTATAAGTGAAAATGTATGTAAAAAAAATGACATCATCACATACAAACACATAAACAGTTTCTTTTAATAATTTGATTATTCTGATGAAATGTGCACAAACACACAAACACACAAACGCACATTACACGCTCGTTCAACACAAGGTATGAGTAATTTGCAATTAATGAGAATTCGTTTAAGCAAAAATATTACTCATACGACAAGACGTGCAAAATTAAAGATGTCAAAGTAAGTGTTGTAAAAAAGAAACTCTTTAAATTTATTGGAAATATTTTACTAACATATTTTGTTTAAAATTTAATTTTTTACTTGTTAGAAAAACTTAAAATTATTTTTATGTATAAATTTGTTAAATTTGTAAAAATACTTTTATATTTTTAAAAAAAGCTTATTTTTTTATTAGTTTATTATAGTTTAGTAGTAAGAAATTTCTTGTTAATATATTTTATTAATATAAAAATTTATTCGTTTGACACAAATTATTTGTTCTTCAATAGATAAAAAGTCCAGTGGCAAATAACGTCATTCGATTCAAATCGAAATTTAAAAATCCTTATATAAGTTCCTATATTAAAAGCATTGAGAACTCGATCGAGTAGAATTTCGAGTCAAATCGAATGCCGTAATTTGCCCCCAACATTTTATTATTTTTCCCAAAAATATACACATATTGCCACATATTTATGCACACTAGGTAAATTGACTTGGTTTTTTTTTGGCGCAAAGTAAATTTTTTGAAGATACAATAAATAAATTTTTGTTATTGCCATTTAAAAAAGAACACATCAGATCAAGTAACCCAGTGCCTTGTTTTTCTTTAAGCCAGCAATCGGCCGATTAGCGGATAGTCAAATTTGTAGTTCTTAGAAATAAATTTAATGCCGCATATCCACTGTCACCTTGTGTTTAGTTCGAAAACATTTCAAAAAATTTTTAAAACAAGCTTGAAATAAAAAAAAAATATGATGGGAAATAGGTATAACAAAAGATAAAACAATGAACGATACATTGTATTTAAACAGTCTTTTGTAAAAAAATACTTAATTTTTTTATAAAACCTTAAAAATTATTTATTTAAAAAAAAAATAAATT
Source organism: Melanophora roralis (assembly GCA_963583895.1). Taxonomy (NCBI): domain Eukaryota; kingdom Metazoa; phylum Arthropoda; class Insecta; order Diptera; family Rhinophoridae; genus Melanophora; species Melanophora roralis. The sequence continues at coordinate 10,647,385 of OY757191.1, read as the reverse complement.
AACAAGAACCTTTTAAATTTTGGCCTTATTTGGCCGTCTTGAAATGATCAAAATCATGAAGAGTAAAATTTTTTGTGTAACATGCATCGACTTGTATCAGTTTTTAAGATATGTATATACGTTTTGGGTAGAGTACCCACCTGAAATATATAAAAAATTAGAGAATGTCTTCTCTGAATGTAAAATAAAAACTGACAAGCAACAAAGCTCCTTACAATTTAATCCTTTATGAAATAAAAAACCAAAAGTGTTTAATAGCTTATGAAGATTAAAAGATTTAAGAGCAATCGGTTATAAAAAGTAGTAAAAGAATCGTTGAGGAAAAACTTCCTTGGCACATGATGGCTGCGGTAGTACACAAAGACTTGATTCACTTAGGAAAAAATGTAAGCCCCTCAGTTTCTTGAGCTCAGAAAGTGTTTGCCCACCTAAATAGCCGTAAAAACAAATTTGCATGCATTTCAATTTTATATTTGAAGAAATTATGTTAACAAAAAAGCTTAAAATCACTTGGAAAATAGTTTAAAACTACCTGAGGTTTTTTAATTTGTAAGGCTGAATAAAATATCGAGGGAAGATAAAACAGTGCTTGTTTAAAAAAAATCAATTAGTTTAAATTAAAATTAATTACAGGTTACGAAAAAAGTTTCTAAAAAGTTATCCAAATTACTTACGTGGATTAAAGGTGAGAAATTAAGAAATTAGATCCTTTAACGAAAACTCTTCTTCTGTGTTTAATTTAAAAAAAAAGTTTTATGGACAGTGAAAGTGACAAGCCTGTCGTGTGTAACTATTTTCAAAAAATAAGGCGGAAATCTTTTAAAACATAAGATCAAATGAATTAAATAAATCGTTCCACGCGTTTTGCTAGAATTAGTTTTTGCAAGAAAAAAATGAGTTAAATTACCTTCTGTAAGAAAATTTTCTTTTGTTAATTTTTTTTAAAGCTTAGAATTGAAACAATGACAACGCATTCAATCTTATGATAAAAACAAAACTTTAATAAATTTTTTTTATATATACATACATAGAAACATACATTATTATATATGCAGGAAAACTTTAAAACACACATAAACTATAGAAAAGAGAATATAAAAAAATTGGTTGGAAAACTTGTGTAATTTTCCCATAAGTCACTTTTCTTTTGAGTCATAAAACTATAGAAATTTCTACATATAAATATTAATAAAAAAAAAACTTTTTTTGAAATTTTGGTGCTAATAGCAAATAAGAAATATATTAAGCATGACTTAGGATGGTTGAAGATAAAATTTATTTGATTGACTCACAAGGTTTGTTAAAAAATATTTTTAAGCCTTTTAATACCAATCTGATAGATGCTTTAAGCACTACATCACCACTAGATGGCGCTAGTGTAAAAAATGAAAAATAAGAAAAAAGTAAAAAACTTTGTGCTGACTCACCGACCGGTTCATAGGCCAGGGGGGAACGCGGTTTAATAGCTGATGCTTACAACCAAGTAACTAACAACCGATTAAACCGATGAAAAACGTAGCAGATTTCGAAATGCATTTTATTTGGTTACTATCTGTAAAAGCTCCCTGGTTATTACTAAGGAGTCTCGTAGGGTCTATTAATAAATTAAATCTTAAAAAAGCTCCTGGATTTAATAAAATCCACTACAAATGCTCTTGTAGCAACCTTGCACAGCAAAAAAAAAATAACTTTTTATTTTGAACATCATGTTACGGTTCGAACACTTCCCGCCAATGTGAAAAAATTGCTTTAGTAAATCCTGAAAATGAAGTGAAGTCTTATGGCCCCATAAGCCAGTTGCCACCCATGTCTCAATTGTTGGAGAAATTTAAACCGGTATTTTTTAAAAACTTAATTTTAAAACTCCGACGTTAAAAAATTTGAAAATATAAAACGTTCTATTTTCAACAGAGGTTAGACAAAAATATTTACAATTGAAAATAGAAATGTTATTACACTATACAAATAAGTTTCAGTTGTGAAACTTAGATGACAACTCAGGTAGTGTAAATATAGCTTTAAACCTTCAGAATTTTATTAGTTAAGACAAAAACATGCTATCGGCCATATAGGCGCCGTAACAATTAATTGCTATTCGGGCTCTTTTTATGGCATTTTTATTACTTCAGCGAGAACTTTGGGCGACATATTCTCGCACTCGTATCCAATGTTGTTCTTAAAGGCTTCCAGGATTTTCGGTTTGTTCACGTAAATACAAGACTTGAAAAAACCCCACAAAAAAAGTCTTGAATAGTTAAATCAGGCAATCTTGTGGGCCAATGTAATGAGGCTACCCGGGAACGCGGGTATCGCTTCAGGGCTTGTTCAGTTGTATTCTACATCTGTCTAGTTCACAAATGTCAAAACAGATTTGACATTGGCCGCCATTTGCAAAAATATAAGCATCTTCCAATAGGTGTACCAAAAGAAATCATTTTGGTACACCTTGTACTAATACTTAAAGCTTTCCAACATACAAAATTATTCACGTTTGTCGGAATTTTTAAAAAAATACAAAAAAAAAAATTGTTAAAAGGACTAAAGTTTATACATAAAAAAACAAGGATAACTTTACTTGTATGATTTCATTTAGAAAAATATACATTAAGAAAGTTTTTCATTCACACAAGCAAACAAATTATTTGGCTGAAGACACATTTACCCAAATGCATCTTAACATTAATATTTCCCAACAGATTATATTTCAAGCAAAATGTATTTGTATTTGAGAATAAAAATACCATAAGACATTTTTTATATAACTTTTAATAAACATATTACTATTTGCTTACTTATGTACAAAATAGTAACAATTTTTATAAAAACGCTTACTATACACTTATCTTAGTAATAGTTTTACAAGCACAATTGTAAACGACTAAGGTCTACTACAGTTTAATAAGTGATTTTTTTTTACAAAAACGATACCCCGTTATATGGCGTCTGCGTAAATTTTGCTTTGTTTGCAAAAGATTTAGCCTGACTTATTGGCTAAAAAAGTAAAGTTAAAAAAAAAAAACAATATTATTAAATTAAATAAATAAAATTTAAAAGTAAAAAAAATAGTAAAAATGTACTACCATTTTAAGCTTATTTCATTATAATTGGCAAGCTTGTTTTATCATTAAAGTTTTAAGCTTTTCATAAGCACTGAGAACCAATATAATGAAAAGTGATCGGTTTTCTTTATTAACTAATTACTACAGGTCTTTTGCAATAGATTAACAACAAATTTATAAGCTTAATGCCTATGGTAATAAGCTTGTTATAAGCTCTTATCTTTACAGTTTTGGTTTGTTGGGTTGTTAAGGACACGCACATACTAGCTAATGTACAGAACTTTATTTTTTGTTAACATTGTGCAGTGTGGTCAACACCATTAAATGCACAAGTTTAAATGTATAAATGTAATGTAAGGAAGTCCAAATGCAAAATCTCTCGCACACAATTTTGTCGAAACCAATTTCAATATGTCAATGTGTGTGTCTCACTTTTGTAAAAGTTTAGGAAAGTGTTTTTCTTTTTAGCAATAACAAATTCAATACCAATGGCGTCATTTTTGAAAGTTTAAACTCCTACTTATTCACATTTATATTTACATTTATATAAACATACATGCATACGTGTGCTATTATGTATACGAAGTGCGTATGTTGTCCTTTTATCTTTATAAAACTTATAGTGTTAAATGAATTTCGTATAGTTTTAGTTTAATATTAAAGTTAGTGTCTTAATGTGTATGTGTTTTTTCAAATATGTCTTCATTATATAAGTTTAAGACCACAGTTGACTGCATGTCAAATGCATACTTGCAATAAATTAAGAAGCATACATTACGGGATTTTAATACCTACACAATATATGTATAAGCTAGGGGTATTATGCGCCTGTTTTAAATACCCAGAAATAATATTCTGAGATGAAAATGAAAGGGCGGTAAATTCACTCTTTGAGTCGATTAAAGAGTAGTATAGAAACAAAACTCATTAATACTGGCGACAATTTGCCCATATTTTCAGGTAGTTCACATATATATGTCCTTCGAAAAAAATATAAGCAAAGGACTACAGGCCAGTAGGTCTTACGTTTTTCCTGCTTAAAAGACTAGAAAGGCCGGTGGAGGTTCACCTAAGGACAACAATCCACTCTAGTCTCCTATTGGGTTACTAAGACGCCTATACGAAAGGCAGATCGGTGGAAACGTCTCTTCACTCGTTAGTTTGTTGTATCGAAAGGCACTCTTGAATTTAGAAACTATACATTCTGTCATTTGTGGCCATAGAGGGCGCTTTTAACAACGTTAACCCGTCATCAGGGCCTACGGTAGGTGCGGGTTGACAGTTCTCTGGCTTAACTCATTTACAACCTACTGAAGCATAGAGTAATAAGGTCTACAATGGGATGAGCTGAAGATACAAGATCAGCCAATAGAGGAACCCCTGTGGAACGTGACTCTAAAATTTTTGCTATGGAATATGGACCAAACGTAACTGTTGCGATATGTGGCGTGCATCTCAATATCATCTCTAACAGGATGAAATTATCTTTGAAGACATTTAGTGAGTGAAGCACAGAAAACGGGCTGTCTTGGAGCCCATATGTGCAGGCGAGAGTGGTAAGGGCCCAAACTAAGATATGAGTGATGTATGTGTATATTAAAATCCACAGCCTATAGCTAAGAGCACCAAGTGCAGTAGGGTAAGACAAGTCTGAATTGAAATATAAAATCTATGTTTAATGCAACATTAATGTTGTAATAATTTGAACTAACAATATTCTTACCACAAATGCTTGAATAACTATCCCTTTGTTAAAACATTCAACTTTCACTTTTTTTTTGCAAAAAGTTATTAAATGAAATATTTTGCCAATCTGGGGTATAAACTCACTAACTCGATTAATCTTAAGAAAAAGAAAAACTAAGTTTTAACTAAATGTCAACACCATCACGCTTCACTGTAAGTATATTTAAGAAACAAATGTAATTTAAGTCATAGAAAAACATGACAACAACTAAATACAATTTGCACAAAGAATAAGAACGACACTTCTTTCTTAATAAAATGAAACTCTACAAACCCATAAAGACAGAAAAGTTTTTTGTTTGTTTTGTGCGACTGATTTGTAAAATATACTTTTAACCAAAAAAGTCATTTAAGAACTTTTTTCTTTAGCAACAATTTAAAGCAACAAAAGTAAGTTATTTAAAGTGTGTGTTAATCTAAACAGTTGAGAAAGTTATTTATCAAAAGTTGTGACTGGCATTGATGATTGACAAGGTTGGGAACTATAAATCGCGAAAATAACAAAACAGTCAACAAGAAAGAATGACTTTAAAAATTTGTGTTAGAAAACCCAACCAAAAAAACTTTCAACCAAATTTAGTAGTTCTTTTTATTTTGACCAAATACTTTAACATTTTCAAAAAGAAACCTCTTATTAAGTTATTAAGGGTTATTAAGGTTTTTTATAAATAGAGGTCTGCAGCGGATAGGTTTTCAAACTTTTGTAACTAAACCTAAAAGAGAGTATGCACTTGTATTCGTTCGCAGTGTGAAAATACGGAAGGTAACTTAACCTAAGTTTGAATTTGGTATAAAAGAAACACATAAAAAAGTAAACGTAAAAAAGAAAACACTACAAATAAAAACTGCAACAAGCTTTTTATTGCCATAACTGGTTGGGCAGAATAAGTATTGTTTTGTGCTGCTTGTATGTGTTTGACAATGTGTGACGTTTTGTGTATATTTTGTTGTTAAAAAAAAAAATAGCAGGCTATGTTGCCATTATAATTTCTTAAAGAAATATTGTGCAGGTTTTGTTATTGTAACGAAAACCCCCACCGTATGTTTTCAAACACATAGACAAGTATCAAAAATAAAGAAAAAATAAACAGAAGTACACCAGCCACGTAATGTAAATTGTGTTTTTGTTCCTGATCAACTACTTTTGCGAGATTTAATATATAGCCGTAGCTGATACATACTTCTTTCATTAAATTAAATTTTTTCTGCAGGAAGGAAAACACAACAAAAAAAATCTCAAATAAAAAACTCTGCCAAATGGCAGCGAATAAATAGTTGACGATTATGACGTTCATAGAAAAGAGTACTAATAATTTAGAGGCACTACGAATAAGAGTTTATCCTTTAAAATACTCAAGTAGAAAACAAGTTCAAGTATATTCGTGCAGCTCTCTATTTGATAAGCGCAACAAGACTTGCTGCATCAATATTTGTCAATATAAGCCTCAATTTAAATATTTTAAAGTAAATTCAAGACAGAAATAAATATAAACAAAACAAGAAATCAATAAACCGTTTTGTAGTAAAATAATATTTTATTAAAGATAAATGTTAAGTTATATGTTTGCAAATTAAATTTATTAAAGTTTGTTTAAAATGGCCCGCATATATTGGTACATATTTACAAATATTGGTTTTGCATTGAATTCCACCCTCCCCCGTAGCGTCTACCAGAGAAATTATTTAATATAAGTTTTGCAGCTATCAAGTAATTATTTATTGAAACCTTCAACAGCATGCATCGAAAAAGCTTAAATATGGGTACCGGCTTGATTTTTTAAAATGAAAAATACATTCAAATGACGTTTTTAAAAAAGGACGCATTTTCTTACGACAGTAAAATGGTTTTTTATGTATTCAATTTTCTTGTTTTTAGAATTTTAAATAAATTTTTTTTTAGCAACAAACTGCAATGAAAAAGGTCTTGTAACACTGTGACTCAAGTTAACTGTAGGAGCTAAGAGCCTATTAAATTTAAATGCGCCACCAAGCTTGCTATACTTTTTGGTTATTTTTATACCCTTCACTTATGGTCAAAGTATATTCAACAAGGTAGGAATAACTGATCAGCTGACTTCTGTTTCAGCCATATGATTTTTAACTTAGCTTGGACACTTGTTTATGTTATACGATGGTTGTGTATACTGTGTGTATGTGTGCTCGCTACATTTTCGACAACCAAGCTGGAATTAGCAACAACAAAATACATGCTGAAATTTTACAGGAAGTTGTTGTTTTAGGGACGTTCCCACCTTCTTATTCCACCATGCTTATGGTGTTTTCGTTTTCCTAAAAAATTGAACATTTTTTGCAATTTAAAAATATGTTGTATTTTTAAGGAGAAAGTTTAATTTTTAAAAAGGCCACTTTTCAATTCTTTGTAATAAAATATAAACAATAAAACTATCAGAGTAATTTCTGCAATATTTATTTGCGACCTCATAAAGCACTTACATTTTGGATCCTTAAGAGTCGATATAGCCATGTGTGTTTGTCCGTCTGTTAAAAGCAGGTATCCGAGCTAAGTAAAGTCACTGTATCTGCAAGATTTGGCTTTAAGACTTTAGAGACGGAGGCCATATTTGGGGAAAAACTTAACTAAGAAGAAGTAAACGCATTAATTTTATAAAATTTTCCATATCTCATATTTTGAAAACTGCTTTCGCTATTGACTTTAAGCTACAGATTAATTGGGATCTAATGTATACGTCACTAAAAATATTGGTTGGAAAGGATTAAGGTGAGTGAAAGCAACTATACAAAAACTAAAATAGCTGGAGCAAAGGAATAGAGTAGTTCTTATACCAAAAGAATAGCTTTAGAAATTTTGGTTACTCATTTCAGTACTTGTATAAGGAGTAAAGGCACTCTTTAAATGATTTGAAAAGAGTTCACATTTTCCTTTTTTTGGTTTTGGGATAACGAGTCTTCAAGATCTTTGACTAATCGACAGTAAAGTTCTACTTCTGGCTGAGATTTGACTCAGTATGGCCAAAGTTATTTAACACATCTGCTTTTGTTAAGTTGGAGAGGGGTTAAAATAAGGAAAGAGTGATAGGGACATGAAATCAGCAAAGGAATAAGAGGAAATTTCCAGAGATCTGGTATTCGGTTTAAAAAAAATATAAAAAATCTAGTATAACTATTGATCACAAGGATAATGCAAGAAACTTTGTATTTGGCTAAGACTTAAATAGAAACTAATGCTACCAAATATTTACGGGACACTTTGCTATTAGCAAGCTAACGTTATGAGTTCTTATTTCAACTGGATAACTTAAAATTCGAAACGATTGGTATTAGTAGCTGCTTCATTTCGGTTTGCAAAGTTGTTGCCCTTATCCAAAACTATTTTTAAACCAAATGAGAATTTTAAGAGAGTTTTTGGGTTGTAACTTTACGTTACAGGATAATTCGGCTAAGAATTTCAGATTTTAATCATTATATTTTTTTGGTTAAATTGTTATGGTCCCTGTTTAAAATAAATTTAGCAAAGCTCCAAAATAGTTTAACAAAAGCTGCCAAATTAGTATAAACAAAACATTGCTTTGAATATATCTAATCTAAAAGATCAAACATTATAGCTGCCTTATGTTTTACTCCCGCACAAATGCAATACAATAAAGAAGATAAATGAATTGATAATATTTTAAATATCTATAACAACTTCCTTAAAACATATATCAAATAAATAAATTTATGACAAATTTTAAACTTATAATAATATTTAATATGTACTTATGTTGTTTGTTCAATTATGTAAAAGAAATTTTATAGAAAATGAAAAAGAAGAAACATATGTTTTAGGAAATTGAGTCACTAAAATGAAAACTGTGTTGGTGTACAATACAAATGGCAAAATGAAATGAATTTTTTTTTTTGGAAAACTTGCAAAACTAATGCCCACAATATAAAATTGTATAAACTATAAACAGATAAGAACTAAAGATTGAGCAGGTCATTCATGACTTTTTTTCTTGAATTCGTATAGTAATAACAATATTTTTACTCAATTACATTTGTTGCAAAAAAAAAATCTAAAAATAATATTATTTTTACTATTTGAGTCATCTTTGGGCAACAACGTGTATGTAACTGAATCCCTCATCCTAACCCTAACCACAAGCCCTCATCACTATTTTTTTTACCAAGAAGCATCACAGTAGCGTAAACTTCATTTCATTTTTGTTCACATTTCAAATGAACCCAGCAAACACCCACGTAAAACAATTGCAAATCGTAATTATATGTCTTATATGCGCTGCAAACAAACATCCTCTAACGATTTTATTATTGTTACAAAAACAGTTGAACACATTCATAAAATCTTACAACTCTATTGTGCTGTTTAGTGAAGTCATAGAATAAGAACAGCAAAATAAAACTGGTCTAAGGCCAACAATCGTAGCAACACGCGCTGCCATAAAATATTTTTACATTCGAATGTCGTTTGTATTTAAGCAACTAAAAAAATATATAGGGGAAAACAACAACAACAACCACAAAAATAATATTATAATCAATGACAATTCCAACTGTTTTTAGATCCTTTCAAAATTCAACCATGTACCGACAGACACACAAGAGTTTGCATGAAGACAGAAAGTTTTATGGTCTTTAACACACTTTAACTTGCACAGAAGGAAATGTTTACACAGAACGAACAACAAAAAGTAAGACCAACCTCCATTATATACGAGCTGGAATGAACTTCTTAAAAATCAGAAACCTAGTTTTATAAAAGTCTTCTGTTTAAAGGAACAATCATTTAACATTAATGGCATAATGCACCGCCGTCAAGAATAGGTATTTTGTAGAGCGACTTTATTCGCAAATAAGCTAAGGCTCTGTATAAAGCCCAGTAGCTTGCGCGGCGCTGACTCCAAAATGCCTACCAGTGTAGCAAAACTGCCACTCAGGTGGTGCAGCCTTCTGTCACAGAGTGCCGGCATTTTGCAGAGCACATGCTCTGAGGTCTCATTCTCCATACATCAAAAACGACAGATCGATTTATCGGCCCTACCAATGTTGTGCAGGTGGTATATGACATTGAAATGACCAGTCAGAAAATCGGTGATGACCCATAGGTCCTTCCTTTCGCAAGTAAGAAGTTCCCTAGGCATGCCCCTAGACAGAGTCAAGATTCTCTTGGCCTGTCGCTGTCCCTGGGCCCAAACCCAGTGAGCAGCAAACCCAGCGTCCCTTAGGGCAGCCAACATTCCACGAGAGTAGCCATGGAAACCAGCGCAAAAACGCTCCAGACCAATAAAAGGGCAGCTTGCCCCGTAGTTTGCCAGACAGTCAGCATGCTCGCTTAAAGGATAAAAAGGACCCTGTTATATCAATGCCTTTTTAAGCCCCTTGTGTTTAAAATCCTTTTTAAAATTTAATTTTTCTTCCTTAATGGCTTTTCACAACCTGGTTTGGTCTTAAGTCGAGATAAGATTTATATCATGCACGACGATTATATGCATTTTTATCTGCAATATATTGTTGAACCTGACTTTTCAGCAGAGATTCGGCCATCTCCTTTTTCGAATGCCTTCAGAATTGCATTAAAAACTTTCTTACTGTAGCATCATCTTTCATTTGTTCATTCTTCTTTATGCACCTCACTATGTCAATGTCATCATACAGCTCACTTAGTGCATGATTCATGCAATGGCGGTAATATCCAACCAGTTGTTTCTGTCGCTGCTCGTTATAGTGACAGATAAGATACTCCATTGTCTTCGTTTCCCTCTCATTCTCACACGTCCTACAATAATATTAAGAGCCGCATTTACATCTGGCAAATTTGTTATGGAATATGTTCGGCAACCCAACGTGTTTTAATCGTTAAAACATTTAATCAATATAAATTCTCGATTTTCATGAAAAAATTATAGTGAGTGACGAGGCTCATATTCATTTGAATGAATGTGGGAATAAAAAGGTTCTGGGCAATGGAAAACCCCCAAATTATTCGACAGTCACCATTGCATCCATTAAAAGTTACAGTCTGGTGCGCAATTTTGTTAGAAGGAATCATTGGACCTCACTTATACGGTTTAACAAAAACTATCTATAGGGAATGATATCGTTATATGATTGAAAACTTTTTAATGACACAACTGCATGTTTTGGGCTTGGTATCAACAAGACGGTGCCACCAGGATATTAATGGAATTACTGCAAGACGTTTTTCCACCGTAAGTTATGCCAAGAAATGAGGATGTTAATTGACCTCCACGGTCGCCTGATTTGACTGCTCCGAACGTCTTTTTTTTGTGGGGTTTATGCAAACAAATGAGAAACGCTGGAGCAACTAAAACAAAATATTCGTAATGAAAATAATGAAATACTGCGTGAAATGTGTGAGAATGCAATTAAAAATGTGCTCAAAAGGGCTCGCATTTGTGAGGCTAACAGCAGAGACCTGCGCCGGCCAATTTGATCGGCTGCGGCGGCTGACAGGAAAACAGGTCGGCGGCGGCTCAGAGCCGGCTGAAGCCGCCATTTAATCAGCTAGCCGGATTTTTTTCGGCTCATAGAAAATATCAGCTAGTTTTTAAACTTTTTTTATTTTAATAATAATTCCCATTAATTTTTCTCCACGGACATTTTTTTGGCACATACTTACACCCTATCTCCGCCCTCTAGCAGGGTTGCCATACAAAGTTTTTATTTATTTATTTTATTTCTTTAAATCGCTCCCACAGCTTTCAGGTTTCTCCTACAAAATTAAAAAGTAAGATCAACCACAATTAATTTGTCCTCCCAAACATTTTTGTGGATTATACTTAACCTCTATCTCCAGCCTCTAACATGGTTTCCATAAAAATTCGCTCCTAGAGGAATAAAATGTATCACAATCCCCCATTAGTTTTTCCCCCAAAACGTCTTCCTAGAAGAGATGCCCAGCAAAATTTTACAAAAATTATATAAAAATGCACATAACTTCACCAGAGTTGGCCTCAGAGAAATAAAGTGTATGACAAACGCCCATTAGTTTCTACTCGCAAACATATTTCTTGAAGACACCAACCCCCTTTCTCCACACCCTAAGAGGGCTGCCATACAAAAATAAAAAAATAGGGTTAAAACCCCTACAACTTCTCCGGAGTCGCCGCTAGAGGAATAAAATGTATTACAGGTCCCCATTAATTTCCCTCCCCATAATATTGCGTACACAAAGTAACAATTTAGTTGGTCCCATTACTTTTACTAATCCTTTGCCATTTAAACTGTGGCTTTTGCATATGTATTTCCTCTATGCCATTGTTTTTCTTGGATTATTTGAGTCAGCTAAATGTTTTTCCACAATTTATTTATTTATTTATTTATTTTTGTTATATTTTCTGAACAATTTCCTTCACTGGGGGTTTTCGGACTCCGTGGCTGTGATTTTAAAGCTAGAAAATTCTTAAAATCCTGGCTGACAATAAAACTTATTGTTGTCACTATCATTATAGTTTAAGTTGTGTTTTTAGTTAGAGCAAACGCTACGGCAGTGAAATTATAAAAAAGTATGAGAAAAACAACAACAAAACTTTAGTAATTTTAAAAGTTATTGTACTCCCACGTATACGTCATAATTTCTAGAACAAGCAAACACACACACATGCAGTAAAACTGTTTATTTGCCTTTTCTTAGCAAGTGTTGTTGTTGTCATTGCTGAAATTTATGCGTGTTTATTTATTGTTTTTGTTAGTGTTTTTTATTTAGGTATCATTTCTTTAAATTTTTCGCGAAGGCGGTTGTTGGCGGCAAACGTTCTCCAATAGTTTTATTGAATGAGTTTTGTGACTGAAAATGCTGCATATTTAAGTTCTTGTGCTGTCCCTGTCAAACATTGTGGACCACATGGTACATTTAGCTAAAATTGATTAGTTAAAATAAGGTCCTATGTAATACAGCGATGGACCATGTCATCGTTAAACAAGAACTTGTAGTTAAGTGACAGGTGTTTGTGCCTTAACGATCGCATATTGAGTTGTGGTAGTTGTAAAACTAGTTAAAGAATTAGTTTTGAAACTACTTTGATGTAATTCAGAATTGTGTTAGAAGGTCTGGCTGGAGGACATCATTATGTTAAATGCACCATGTTTTTTACATACAAGCGGGTTACTTTTGGAAAAATCTCACTCATTTATGGACTAGTCCATACACTAATGACCAGACTAGTCACGTTTTATGCAGGGATGTTGCCTGCTTGCCTACTAAAATTTAACAAAACTATTTTGCAAGGACATGGCTGTTGTGGTTGTGTTTGTATTGCGGCTGCTGTTGTTATGTCATGTTTTGTATACCACAAAGGAACTGAATACATCTTGCAAAATAAAGATTTAATAGGTAAAAGATAGTATATGTTGTTGAAGTAACTAAGTGTTGTTTGATACTTAATGTTCACATGCATTTATTGTCTTTGTAAAATTAGTGGTTTATGTTATTGTTGTGGTATAATAAACTAAAGTGAATTAAGAAGTAATAAAACGCCTTAGGATATGCAATATATTTTAGGTTTAAAATCATGTGGGTGTAAATGCTGGACGGTAACTCGGTTGCATTTCTGTGTCTATTTAAATGAGAAAATTTAGTAAAGAGGAAAAATAATTAAGTAAGGAATAACAATTAAGGAAATGAAACAAGAAAACTATCAACTGTAATAGTAATTAATAAATAATGCCACCGGCCCAGTTGTTTTTGAGACCTTAGGATTGGTAGGAATAGATTTTTTTTATTTGCAGATATCGCATTGGATAGCCCGATGGCAGGAATTTGACCTCTGTTCTATTTCAGTTGGCTAAATTTGGTGGCTGTGGTCCGTTTAACTAACGCAAAGTCAAGCGTAGCATAAGAGTAGTCAGCACCGTTCATAGTTTTACACAGCACTATATGGATATCTCAGTCAGGTTCCTTGGGATTATCGGACTGTCCAATAAAACTATCATTAGTCTTTCAGATCCATAACCTTTCATCAATAATAGCTATTGGTTTAAAAAAAGGGACCAAGAAAGGGTGACCATTTAAATTATTATCTGCTTTTGAGTGTTACTTTTTCCTAATCTGTCTTTTTATTTCTCTCCTTTTCATAAATAATACAAGGACAACCAAGTAACGGGTCCTAACGGGATGCCTCCTCACTCTTCTAACATTTTATCAGCTGCTGTGTTTTGTTCTCTCAACCCCAGTACAACTTCAACAAAAGTTGTCAGTACGAAAATTGGTAAAAGCATCCACATCATCTTCAATTATTCTGTCTTACAGTGGCCTTATCTACGCATAGTTATCTCATTTTGAAAATTCTTGAGGCCAAGCGATGAATGCCAACCGTAAAAATTATTAACGTATGAAATTCTTTTTGCCAAACCTGCGAGCTCATCCCTTAAACTACTAACACACGTGGTTTCCAGAGGATGAGGAAACTGCACACACAGCCAGAATTTCGATAAATTTGCTTCGGGAAAATTTTTCCCCAAAAATGTTTAGCCGCTGTGGAAATACCCAATGCCCACCGAGGTTGCCTGATCTATCCTTTTTTAAGGAGTAACCTTATAGAGAGGGTTTGTAATGAAAAGTTCCAATCTTTTGTGGCTTTAAAGGAAAATATTCGTCGAGTCAATTGAACCAAGTTTGCTGCAGTGGGTGGCGCAGAACACAAGGCTCCGTTTTGAGCAGTGTGTCCAACTTGATCGAAGACAACTTGATGACATACACTTTAAAAAATTTAAAATGCAGTTCCATTCTATCTATCAATGCTCTTAATTAAACTTTGTGTCAATTATTATGTTTTTTATTTAAGCTTTGAAATATAAATCTGCCACAGGACACCCTATTTTATCTTCTATCAGAAAAAGAGGTGTTTTCATTAACCGGAATTCAGTTAACGCTTGATAAAATATCTGTATTTAATGCTTAACTTCTTAGATTTCCTAATTCTATCTTTTTTCCCTCTGTTTCACGTATTACAAAGAAGTTACAATTAATGAGCCAAGCCATTTAAATATTTTTCCTTTCTTGACTCAATGTTGTTAACTTAAGTGCGAAGTAATAAAAACAAATGATTTTCGTTGGTTTTAGACTCTCAGATTAAGTAGTATCTTATCCCCTGGGTCACACTTTTATGAAAACATTTACTGCTGAAAGTTTCCACTGCTCGCACAATCCAAGCATGATTTTTTGAAAACCCTCTGTCCTTTCTAAATCTTTTGAAAAAAACTCTTGTAAAATATAATTTTTTCAAGTTTAATTTATTTGACTGTAATTTTTTCTTGGACATAATCGCCCACATATTCAATATACAATCAGTACTTATACTATTAAGCACTACTACATGCAAACGTTTTAGTATTTTTTATATATAAAATAGTTTAGCTCCAAACAAAAAGTATTACTATTAAGGTTTTAGTTTATTCATCAGATTTTGTGTGTGAATTGATTTACAACAACATTATATAAAATTCAACATATAAAAGTTTGTCAAAGTCTTAATTCAGAAGGATAAAATTCTGCAACAAAACACACGCAAACTATTGAGGAAGTTTCTTTATGCCCTTTAGTTTCAATTAAAGCAAGAACAAACATGTTTGTAGACAATTTTCTCGTGGCTTTTTTAATGAAGCGTGAGAAAGGTTGGGATATAAAGGCGTAGAAATTGCTGATATAAAAGAAATATAAGTCACGTACACAATTGAAAATATACGGATATACATATTGATAAATCAACATCGTAGAAAAAAGTGTAACAAAACCATTAAAACACTTGTTACATTATGACGTAGGAACTTTTAGTGTTGCCATATTTTATTTTCTAGTTTTTTTTATTATTCAAAATGCATTAGTATGAACTAACAACAAGTAATCAAATCTTATATATAAAAAGGGTTCGTATGAAATCAGGCTGTACAAAAAAGTAATCTTCAACTTTGATGGTCTTATCTGAGTTCAACTGTTCAACTTCAAACAAGTGCGTGCGTCATGTTATAAGAAGTTTTAAAGGAGCTAATTTGAATCTGTTTACAGCTTATTTAAGTACTTGTCCCTAAATATAAAGATTTCCCATTTAATTTGTAAAACTTAACGATCTTTGTTGTTGTTGCTATATTTAGTACAATAAGTAGCCCCTGTAATCATCCGTAGTATTTGCTTTTGGTGACGTTGAGTTTCATCTCTGTTGAAGGCAGTCCCCCATAATTGTAAAGCATTGCACCAAATTGATTTTAAAATTGAGTTGTAGAGCTGCAGTTAACAATCGAGACGAATCAGAGAGCTTCTACCAAATTGGATAATGTATTTGGCCTGCTTTAAGTTTCATTTGTGTTAGCTTAGCATTTACAAGTGACTTCCATGTGAGGTGTCAATCCCGGTGAATTTATCATTCCATAAGTCGATTGAAAACTATTCGATTATTCGAGCGATAACTGTTCGAGTGGGTACCCTACTACTGAGAGAATTAAATCTCCATATCTTTCGTAGGTTTTAAGGACATGTTTTGCGTATTTGCATTTAAGCCAATTACTAGTAACGATAACTGATAATTGTTATGGATGAATCTTAAGATGATTCAAACTAAGCTTGAACCTTAAAAAAGTTTTGCGGGTATACCCTTTACTAAATCGAAATCTATTTAATTTTGTCAATTTGAAATTACATTCAGAAATTAACAACGAGTTTTTATGTAACGCCTGCTGAAATTCACTAGTCTAGTCGCTTGAAAATAGGTACGCTCCCGGGTTTCTAAACCAGTTCTCTGATTTTCTAAAGCACATTACTTGAACATATCAATACAACAGTGAAACATTTCTCATATTACGGCGATGTTTAAGCTATTCAATATGGCGTAAGAATTAAAGTCGACCTTATTTACCCTGCTCTCTTAGCCCTAAGCACTGCCCAACAATGACCTGTTATTGTCTCTACTAGGAGTCAACAATTGCTCCTTCGTAAAGACAAAAGAAACCCTGTCGCTTCCGGGTCATAAGATTTCTACATTATCTTGGCAACTCTACACGAATTGGTACTTACCCAAGCCTCCCACCATCATTGGAGAGTCTATACTTTTATTGTAGAACTGAAGTGGGGTACGAACGTCCATTGCTCTTTTCATGGACAAATGGACCTCTTGGTTTGCTAGCACGTCTGCAATTTTGTTTCCCTAAATTTCTTGTGCTACCGAACCCAGTAGCTGTTTGCTTGTCTCCCGAAACCCACTTCGCCAATGGATTTCTTGCATGCCGGAATAATTGAGGAGTAGGTAAGGTTTGCGTAAATTGCCTTAAACGCCACCTAGCTATGTTCACCTGAGAATTCTAAGTTTTAGAGGACAAGGCAAGATCGGCGGCAAATTTGTCTGCTAGAATCTCTGCCTGAAATACACTACAGTCATCAGGAAGTTTCAAGGGCTCTCTGTTACCCAGTTCTCCGCAAAAAACTGCAATACCAACCTTCATGTTCATCTTGGACCGATCCGTAAAGAAGTTACAGGTCCTGTGGTTTTGGAACAGGTGCATCAGCCAGCCGTATTCCTTCATAGGAATAGGAAATATAGGTTTTCAGTAATTTTAGTAACCTCTGAAAGTGTTCTTTTAGGGTTGCCATGTATTACTTTTTTGGGTTTGGTGGAACATTAAATACTTTTTGTAAAAAGCTGAGCTTATAAACGAGCCAGAGTAATGTTTCTTAATCAGGAATGGTATTACATTTGTTAATATTAATGTGAAGGTTATAAAGAATCAAACAGCCAACCCATTATTTTTTTTTATTTTCATTTAAAATTTTTCTCGTATCTATTGGTAAAACACAATGATACATCCTTGTTTTATTTTTAAAATTATCCCTAATATTTGATTACAAATTACCAAAATATTGATTTCAAAAAACGTATGGGCGGAATATTAAAATTGTTACATAAGACTCATTAAATGCATATATTAATGGCTATTTGAGATTTATTAGATTTAAATTATTCTACTTTTACATTTCTTTCTTATATTTGGTTGTTCGCCTACAATTTGGCTGTGACTTCAAATACGAACATTCAATATTATGTCTGACACGTTTTTCTGTTTTTATTATTATTTTTTTTCTTAAAGTCTAATTGATGACGCGACTGTTGTAGTTGTTATGATGTCTTTGTCTTGTACTTTTTTGAAACAACAAATTATAATGACGACAACTTTTTTAGGCAGAACTTCTTGTTTGGTCATACGAATAAAGAGTTTTGTTTCTTAATATTTGTATTATTTTCGAAATTTACTTTACAATTTACACAAAAAAAAACAACTCAATAAATTTTAAAGTGGGTAGTTTTATTTACATGTGTATGTATGTGTGCATGTATTTTTTTATCTTATAGTCTTGAATGAAATCATAGAAGCAAAATGGAAATCCCATTAACAGCACATACACACACATATGTATTTAAATATAAAAAAAAATATTTGAATTTATTGTATAAAAAGAACTTAAAGAAATTTTTAATAATTTGCAAGTACTTCATAACTAGTATAATAGCAGCTTCAAAAATAGAAAAAAATAAAATCTTTAAAAAAATCCTTAAAAATGATGTCATTTATGGTGCGTAAATAAACACATACATTTGCAAATATAAAGATAAGTTTTTGTTTTAGGACTCTTAAATAGTGTTAAAACTGTCAACATTTTATAATACTTTGATATTACTTATGAAATCTTAAAATAACAAAAATATTTTGTTTAGCTACATTAGAGATGTGAAAATGATATTTTTTTTAAAATTGCTTGGCAGGTTAAAGGGGAGACCCAAAAGGCCATGAATTCTGCAGGACATGGAGTTAAGCTAGTGAACAGTTTTTTTTTTTTGAAAGAAAACATAAAATAAACTCGCAAACAGTCTTAAAAAAATTTAATAATTAAAGTCAAGCCTGACATCTGCCTTTTTTTAAAGCGCTGATATTGTTTACATTTGCTTTTTTTCATATGTAAAGTATCGCTAGCAAAAAAAAACAGGTGTAACATAAAGCCAGGATTTAAAGTTAAGTTTTAAAAGTGAATTAAAAAAAATATTCTTTTAATATATTAATGCTATAAGTAACTATTATAACACATATTCAAATTTTAGCTGCACTTATTTGCACGAATTTTTGCGTTTAATATTTTCTATTATCAAGACCCCCAAAGATTCGCGATATTTGTAACCTGTGGTTGGAGGGGAAGACTTAAAAAACATTTTTCGTCATATTTAAAGTGAAACTATTTCTTGAAAATCATTTACAAATAGTATTTTTTTAATATTGAGGTACGGAACAATAACTTAATCGCTTTTCTAATTCAAGCTTAATTAGGCCAAATACTTGGGAGAAGATTTGAAGCTAAGATAAGCAACTAACTAGAAAGGAAAATATTTAATGAGGAAATTTTCTTTGTGAGTTTATTTTTATTTTTTTGTTAACAATGTCAAGAATTTAGTTGAATAGAATTCTACTCGCATTAGGTTTCAAGTACAGGCTGTGGTAGAGGCTGACCCAATGCAAAGTATGAGGATGTATCACAACGGACTTTTAAGCCAATAAAGATAGAAACATTATTAAAATTGGGTTCGATAGTTCTAAAAAAATATGATAACGTTTTTTGTACTTTTTTTTCAATTTTGGAGCCAAAGGGGAAGAAAGGGTTCAAAATATGTTTAGAAATTCTTTTAATTTTTTTTAGGCGTTTTTTGTAGCTTTTAACCAATAAAGATAGGAACATAGCTCAAATTGAGTGCGACAGGCTTAAAAAATATGAGTAAGTTTTCGGGTCTTTTTTAATTATTGGACCCTAAAGGGGAAAAAGGGTTAAAATTATGTTTTAGTACTTTTTGTAACTTAAAAACCAATGAAGATAGAAACATTATTTAAACTGCATTCGTCAGGTTACCAAAATATGTTAATTTGTTTTTGATTCATTTTTTCCTATTTTGTCGGAAATGGATACTAGAAGGCTAGAATTATATTTTGGTACTTTTTAGAAGTTTGTAATTTTTGCTAACTAAAGCTTTCTGAATATCTCAAAAACTATAAACCTAGTGAATTCCCAATTTTTATATATTAATTAAATATTAGGGCTGACTTATAATTTGTTGCAACTTATGTGGGGCAACCAGTAAATTAAAAAAATATATAAATGCATTTGGTAATTTTACTATGATTGGGGTCAGCGAAGCAAGGGAAGAAACGCCCCCATACAAATTAACAATTTTTATGAAATTTTCAATATGCTCTATCTCGGAATCTGTAATAGATATTGACTTTTAATATCTTAAAAAAGTAATTGTTTCGTAATGCCTACATTTACAAACGTAAAAATTTTGTTTAAGTTTTCTGTTTTAAAAGTTTGGACCTCAAACCCTAGACAAAGTAATTTTATTTTAATATTTGCTGTACAAAAATAACTCAGCTAGATCAGATGAAGCGAAAAACAAAGACTACCTTTTTCTATTTCTCTAAAATTTGTACATAAGAACCTCTACAACTGCCCCGGAGGAATATAAGACCGACTTCCATGAGTTTTTTTCACAAACATTTTTGTGGAACATACTTACACTTTATCTCCATTTCCTAACAGAGTTGCCATACAAAGTTAAATTTTTAATAAAATGTTCCACAGCTCCAAGGATGCTCCTACAAAAGCCAAATGTAACAACGACCCCAATAAATTTTTCTCCCAAACATTTTTGTGGAACATACTTTCTTACATATAAAATGCTTTTCTCACTTTTATTTTTTCTTCTCGACTTTTCTGAAGGGATTCACAATGAGCCTGAGTGGTGGTGGCAAGTTGGACCCTTCGTCACCTTACCTAACCTAACCTAACCTAACCTAACCTAACCTAACCTAACCTAACCTAACCTAACCTAACCTAACCTAACCTAACCTAACCTAACCTAACCTAACCTAACCTAACCTAACCTAACCTAACCTAACCTAACCTAACCTAACCTAACCTAACCTAACCTAACCTAACCTCACCTAACCTAACCTAACCTAACCTAACCTAACCTAACCTAACCTAACCTAACCTAACCTAACCTAACCTAACCTAACCTAACCTAACCTAACCTAATCTAACCTAACCTAACCTTACCTAACCTAACCTAACCTAACCTAACCTAACCTAACCTAACCTAACCTAACCTAACCTAACCTAACCTAACCTAACCTAACCTAACCTAACCTGACCTAACCTTACCTAACCTTACCTACCCCCTATCTCCAGCCCCTAACAGGGCTGCCATACATAATTTTAAAAAAATTAGGGTAGAAATTACGACAACTTCTCGGAGTCGCCCTTTGGGGAATAAAATGTATCACAGACCCCCATTCGTTTTTCCCCCCAAAAATAATCCTAGAGTAAAATTATCCCCTATCTCCATTATCTAAGGAGGTTGCCATACAAAATATACAAAAATAATGTAAAAACGCCAATAGCTTCCCCAAAGTAAGCCCTAGAGAAATAAGGTATACGACCTACCCACATTGGTTTTCCCTCCCAAATACATTCCATTCCATGGGGGACTCCCATACAAAGTTTGGGAAATTTTAATAAGTCCCTCAATATAGCTTTCAGGGTGCCCATGGATAGGTCAAATGTAGGACTGACCCTAACTCATTACAAACATTTTTCTAGAACAATTAAAAAAAAGGGTAAAAACCTCTACACGTTCTGAAGGGCATATAAGCTTCGGCACTTTGGAATATAGCGCTCTTACCTGTTTCTTTTAATATCATTTCAAAAGCATGTTTATTCTTAATTTTATGCTATTTCAGTTAAAATATTTCTTAGCAATTAAATTGAAATTCATTTTATATTAAATTACTTTGAACAACTAACAAAAGAAAACTTTTTCCCCATGTTTGACCTCTTTTGTTTATATGTCATGTGTGTGTGTGTGTGTGTGTGTGTGTGTGTGTGTGAAAAATAGTTGCTTTATGGTTCAACTGAAATGTTTTGTGCTTTTGTTTATTTCATTATTTGAGCTGTAGCAGTTATAATATTTTTTATAAAGATAAACAATATTAAACTTATCTAAATATATGTTTTGAAATGCATAGTTGGTTTAAGTAGTGGTGTTTAAAAATTTACCATTAAATAGGCTATTGGCTACGCTACCTAAGGATTTTAATTTAAATCCTTTACTTATGTTTTTTTATTTATTTGTATTGCTTCTTATATTTTTAAATGTAATTTTAAATAGACTACCATTTTGCTCTCAATTATTTGTTGCTGTCAGCATCGAAGCAAGTAAATGTTACAATTACTTAAGGATTCGTGCGACATATATTGTAACTATAGCACTTTCCTAACAATATGATTTGGATAAAAATACATGATATATGTGGAATAATGTAAACATTTTATGCATTATTTTGCAAGTACATCTTTTGTAAATATAAATATAAAAAAATATTATATTCAACTTGATAATCAACCAGGCATTTTTGAAAAGTTTACTTAATTTAGCTCAATTGTTGGTTTATAAAATGTCAACACAACAAGAGATGGTATTGTGAGTATTATATGTATATTTTAAGGACAATGATGAACAACAAGAGCAAGTGATTTGTTTTAAGCTTAACAAGCTGTGACAAAAAACAAACCAGTGCCAAATATTGCCTCAAGCTCGGAAAGACATAATCCTTAATCAGTAATCCGAGTTTTGGCACTCCTTGCAATGTGAAAAGAAAATATAAAATAGAAAAGTTCAGAAACTTGTACGAATTTTCTTAATATTTCCTAATTAACAGCTCATAAGTAAGTCACATCTGGTCTAACTTAGCTTTACTCGCAACCAAAATTTGAGGTTTATGGGTAACTTCCTAAAGTTTTACATATTTTAAGACAATTTGCTCGTTCATTAACGTTTACCCTGCATTAGCTTGTCATTAAATAAACACGTCTTTAACCTTATCCTGATCTGTCTTAGATTTAGTCTTATTTTTGAATAGCCAGCACTCAGAGTACACCACCTGCATTGTGTTTATATCAGGCATATACACAGAAAAAACTGAGTTGTAGAATCAGTTACGAATTTCAGAGAATCCGTAAATATTTTGTCTGGCTGAGGACCTACAACGAAAATTGTAAATTTAGACAAACAATTTTGCAAGAGTTTTATTGAAAAAATAATAGTTTTATTTTCAGATAAAAAAATTTGTTGAGCTGGTTAAATATTTTAATTGTCTGGGCGACAATTTTGTTTGATTTAAAAATCAAATTAAAATATTATTAGGGACTATTTAATAAATTTACTAAAAAAATAAATTATTTTGAACAAGAATTTGTGTGAAAAATTTTTTTTGTAGTTTTTTGTGTGTAGGTTATAAAAGGGAAGATAAAGGAAATAATATTTGAAGAAACTTGATTTAAATTTATTAACTGTGACAGAAAATGCATCTTAAAGATGTTGAATCTGCATATAAACTGTGCAATTAGAAAGCGAATGGGTGTTTTTTTCATAAAAGGCACCTATAACACACAAAACCCTCAGTTTTCAGGAACAAGTTTCCTGATTTCGTCAGAGCACATTTTATTAAAGCATCGATAAAACACTAAAACACATTCCACATTACGACTTTCTTTAGCTGAATCAATAAGGAAACATACTCCAACGTCACCGATAAGTACTTTCTCCTGTTCCTGTAGGTTGCCTTGTACGTGCATTTAAATTGGCTCCATTTACAGGACCTCAATCGGAGATTACCAGTCATTAGATTCCGGTTAGGTGTGCCGTGCATACTCTGCCTCACTATGTCTGTAGCGCCCTGTCATATGTGACTATGAAATGATTATGAAGGAAATATCCTGGTTTCGTTTGCAAAAGGCTTGGAAATCTGCAGGTGGGTCATTAAAAAGGACAATCTCTTAAAAAAACTTGATATAAATTGAAAACATTTTTCTTCGATGCAAAAATCATTAAATTTTGGTAGTAGTGTACAATGCTTGTCTACTGGCTATTGAATAAGGTTTGTTTGGCTTAGTTAGGTGACCAAGTGCAATAAAAAAGAGGCAAACCATCCCATAGATCAACACTCAGAGATCTGCTGGGTCCACTCTGCATCCCTTTACGGGAAAAGTAATAAAAATAGGAAATAAATTAAAGAGAAAAAGGAGTTGTTAGCATTACAAAAAGGAAAAATTATAAAAAAAGAAGAAAAAGATTAAAAACCCCATGAAAAAATTTCCCCTTCTTTACCTATCTTCTAGCCACCTGATTTTTATGTAAATCTCACTGCACTGTGAAACATCGCCTAGTTCTTCGCTTTATCTTTTACCCAACCCCTTGACCCTATGGTTCTGCAACTGCGGGCAGTGACAGACAACATACTAGATTACCTCTAATTCCTCTTCATGTCATGTCAAGTCTTCACGTCCGGCAATAAGCTGCAGTGCCGCTATCCTATTTTCCCGTCATAGCTCTAATCAGGTGGTGCTTAGTTGAACACAACTTTCGTCCTTAAGCCCGTTCTCCCTAAGCCCGTGAGCCACCTAGTGCCTGATGAGCTCACCCCCGCTATAAAGCCTTAGTCGGAAGTGATTTCAGTTCTGTTCCCCCATTAAAAAGTAGTCCTGTCAAGCATTAATACCCTAGTCTTTCCATAAAAGTGACACATTGGTGTTCAAAATCTGAAGTAAAAAGTATCTATAATCCCAAAAGGGCCTTATTACGGTCTCTCACTATCCTATACCTAACGCATGTCACCTTTAAGGCCCTTAAGGCATAAAGGATTGCCATGGCATTGGCAAGCATAAGCTTACCACGAGATTAGTAACATTTACATTAAGCTTAAAGTTTGCTAACGTATGAGCGTTTTCTTAAGAAAGTTTTTTTCACTTTGGGTTAATGGTCACGATTTATTCACACTCATCACGCAAGAAGTGCCCATCTCTTACACAAACTTTTGTCTACACGTGTGTGTTGCTTACAATTAAAATGTAAAATTGAAAGTGAAAGTTGTTTGTTTTTGTGTAATTTCAAATGTAAACATTAGTTTATGCCTGTGAACATGCTAAATCTAAGCGAGAGAATGTACACATATTTCCATATATTTTTGAAAAGCTTGTTTCCCTGATGTTTGTATTTCTTGTGTGAGAAATTGTAAAAAAACCATAAAACACAGAGATAACAAAACACAATGGCAACACGATGTGAAATATTTTTTTTAATTAAAAAATTGAAATGCATGCAGTTATTTAACAAACTTTAACTTGAGTTTACATATTATTGTTTGTTCACTTTAGCATAAAAACAATGAAAAGAATAGGAAACGGAAATGTATTGTTATATGTTATGTTAACATGTTTTTGGTTAAAAGGGAAAACAAATGGCAAAGTGTAAATTGAAATAAATTTTTTTAAAACATATTTTCTAACTTTTTTTTTTAGGGAAATTATTGTTGCTTCTATTATTTTTGCACATTTTACATTTACGTAATATATTTGCATATATTTTTAGACATAATAAAGATTAATTGAAAATTTAACCATCTGATGCCTTTAAAACATGTCAATGAATATACATATTTCATGACCCTTGTAAATATTTGCTTGGAATAAAATGCTCTTTTCACTGTCGTTTTAAAAGTGTTTTAAATTATTATTCTTATATACAAACTAGAGGTCTGCAGCAGTTAAGTTTTCAAAAAACGTTTGAAATCTAAATTAAAAGCAAGAACGCACTTGCATTTGCTCGCAGTGTGAGGATATGAATTTGGTACAGACTACCATAAAAAATCAACGTAAATAATAAAATTCTACAAATAAAAATTACAACAATTTTTTGTGCCAATACTTGTTGGGCACAATATGTATTTTTTTGTGCTGCTTCTATGTGTGTGATGATTTGTGACGTTTTGTGTATGTTTTGTTATTTAAAAAAAGAAAAAGCAGGTTATGTTGTCATTATAACTTCCTTTAGAAATGTTAGTTGTGTTCAATAACTTTCCAATAATTACTAGCAACGAGAGAGTAAAAAGAGATATTTTTAAAAATGCTCTCAAAAACATTTAAAAGTAAGAAACACTTTTATAGTCAAAGCTTACAAGCAAATGTATTTTGTTATTGTAAACTTATAAAAATTTAAAATTTAAATTTTTTTTCAAAGCATAATGACAGAAAGACTGTTTGAATAATTTTTGATAGTAAAATTTTTACTAGTAGAAATTATCAGAAACATTTTTTGTTTCTAAACCTATTACGCTCTTTTTTGGCACTCTAGCTGCTAATTTTTTTTTGTACGTGAACACTTACTAGTAATAATTATCGAAAATAATTGGTAATTTTCTGTAAATGAATACACCTAATGTGCATAACACATACATACATACATATGTACCTACATGCATTCATATAATAATACATACATACGTCCAAGCATACAAGAAACTTTTTTTCCATTTGTTTAAGGCCCATCCATAATACATATTTAACAGCGTTGCCAGTTTTCATTTGATACATATTTTGTATGGAGTTTGTGTATTTGTTCAAAACTAAACTGAGGCAATCGCAGCATTTTGCCTATATCTAGGTTCGTAATGAGCCGATCTTGTCATTTTTAATAGCTATCATCTTAGGAATATTTCCAAAAGTTTGACACCAATACCTGGTCCGTAGTGCTTAAATTCCGGAAACTTTATTTCAACTGATGTACAGAGGTACAGATGGACAGACGAACAAACGGACATGGCTATATCGTCTTCCCTATTAATAAAGATCCAGAATATATATACTTTATGGGGACGCAAATGGATTAACAAGAAATTGCAAATGGAATGACAAACTGATATATAAACTTATCACTTATGTAAAGGGCATAAAAACAATAGAAATAAACCAACCACCAAGTGTAAATTTGTTTGTTCTTGATCAACTTCTTTTGCGAGAACGTGTATAGCCATAGTTGATATATACTTCCATCATCCACTTTAATTTTTTCTGCAGAAAGGGCAAGAGAATAAGAAATCGCAAATAAAAACTAATGTAAAATAACAGGGAATACATAGCTGACGATTATGGCGTTCATAGAAAAAGCAGTTTTTATTTAAAGGTACTACGCATAAGAGTTCATATTTTAAAATACTCAACTATACGTCAAGTCCAAGTTTATTCGTGCAGCTCTCTACTACATATACACATATGTATGGGTGTGCAGTAATATACATTTTTACTTATGAACACATAAACTTATATTACGTTGTTTTACTGTAATTACATTTTAAAGCTGCAGCAAAAAATTTAAGTTTCTTCTCTAAAAGAAAGTGTTTGTTATTTTGTAGAAAATTCAAAGTTTAAGGTTCATAAAATTGCTATCCTGGCATTAACATCCTGTCACAGTTAATGCAGCTTAATGTAATTTTTTTTTAAGAGAAGAACATATATAAGAGGTTTATTATCCTCACAAGCCACTATAAGAATTTGTATCATAAGGTTTTGTGAATGTTGAAAACTTCATTGAAATAAAATTAAATTCAAGGCAGAAACAGTCTATTAGGCATATGCAAAACCCTTTTTACGCTAAGCCTTAGGCTAAGTAATATAAAATTGATTCATTCTAGATACGAAACTTTATGACACCTTTTCAAAATTTCCTAAATATAATAAACCTTGCCTTATTTATGTAAAAATATAAAGCCGTTTGTAATATAAGCTTTGGCGAAAGTTTTAATTTAGTTCATGCTTTTGGGGCTGTTAATTCTGTATGATTTTTTTTATTTTTCAACAAAATAAAACAAATCTTAATAGAATTGAAATTTAATAAACTCCCTTAATTTTTGTTCTTCAAATCTGTTTTGATTCTCCCACAGTCTAGTCAGCCAAAGCGTGAGAATTGATGTGTCAGCTTTTCGTTTTGACTGCACATGCAAACATAAAATATTTATTTTGCAGGTGCTATTCAAATTACCAGCCAGACAGTATGAAATCCAACGCTTTCCTTGGCTATCTGTGGGAAAACATTTTAATGAAATGTAAGCAATTCTGGCTCACATAAATTCTTTACATATAATTTCTTTTATTTTTTTTAATTTTATTTTAATTATTTGTTTTGTAAATTATTTAGTATATAAGCATGAACATTTTTAATAAATGCGATCATTACGTTTACGACTGTTCTTGTTAATTAACTTAGTGATCGGCTTCTCTTGGTGTACCACCTTGAGAACTCCTTTAGAATTTCTATAACCTTATTCTGGTGAACTACCGGGATAATAATATACAGAAATTTCAAAGCATTGAGTTATTCTGGTGTACCACCAGAATAATCCCATTTATAAAAGCGAGGCAAACGAGCCGTCGCAACAAACAGGGGCCGTTTTAAATGTTTACCATTTTCTCTTCTTTTACAAGCCCTGATTTTTTTTGGATTGCGATACAAAGTTTATTTGTTTTAATAATTTTTAGGGTACAACCCTAACAACTTTTCGGGACTCTCCCCAAGAAGTATAAAATGTATCACAGACCCCCATTAATTTTCCCTGCCAAACATATATCTAGAACATACTTACCCCCCAATCTCCCTTAATTAAGGGGGCTGCCATGCAAAATTTTCAAAAATGATGTAAACACGCCCATACCTTCCCCAAAGTCGGCCTTAGAGAATTAACGAGTACGAGAGGCCCCCATTAGTTTCCCCTTCAAATATATTACTAGAATATATTTACCTCCTATTTTAATCGCCTAAAAGGCAAAACTGTAATAAAACCCCCTCTACAGCTTCCAAGGTGCCCGTGGATAGGTCAAATATTTTTCCTTGCAAACATTTTCCTGGAACATTAATAAACTCTATCTCTACCTTTTAAAGGGGGCTGCCACACAAAATTTGAAAAAATTGGGTAAAACCCCTACAACTTCCCCGGGATTCCCCGTAGAGGAATAAAATGTAAAACAGACCCCAATTAGTTTTCTCTTTAAAACGTATTTCTAAAACATATTTACCCCTTTTTTTCATCGCCATAAAAAATTGAAAAAAAGGGTAAGACCCCTACAGCTTCCCCGGAGTCTCCCCTAGAGGAATAAAATGTATCACATGATCGCTCTTAGTTTTCCCTCTTAAACATATTCCTAAAACATACTTACCCCCTATTTTCATCACCTAAGGGGGTTGCCATACAAAATTTACCAAAATGATTTAAAAACGCTCATAACTTCTTCAGAGTTGGCTTTAGAGAAATTAAGTGTACGACCGACTCCCCTTAGTTTCCCCTTTCCAAACATATTCCTAGAATATATTCACCCCTTATCCTCACTGCCTAAGGGGGCTTCCATACAAAGTTTAGTAAAATTGCAATCAATTCCCACTTACAGCTTCCAGGGTGCCCGTGAAAAAGTAAAATGTAGGACTGACCCCAGTTCCTTTTTGCTTGCAAACATTTTTCTAGATCATAATTACCCCCTATCTCCACCCCTTAAGGGAGATGCCATACAAAATTTAAAAAAATTATGGCAAAACCTTCCATTTAAAAATTATATATATTTATAAATATATATATTTCATATATAAAAAGAATTAATAAAAAAAGGTTGGGGTTTCGAAAGCCCAATGTAAAGGGTATATAAGATTCGGCACAGCCTTGTTTTTCTTTACATAAGCCAACACACACTGTTGCTTTAGTCTTTTACTTTAGGAAACCAAGTGAGTTAAAACAATAACATTTATTTTAAGATAAATTTTTTAAAATATATGAAGCTGTAGTAATATCTTCTTCGTAATAAAAAAAGTGATTTCCAAAGTGGCAATTTTAGACAATAACTTTATTTATTAATCGATTGAGATAAAAATTGTTTATTTTTTTAATTCTAAGCTATTGATTTTGGCATGATTTCCAAAGGTAACTTGATATTTACAAATTGTTATTTAAAAGAAAGAAATAAAAGGCATTTGAGAACTTTTAGCTGACAAAACACTGCTGTATAGTTCCTCCAAAATTTTTGTTTTTAAAGTCTGGTCTTTTTAAAACTGTTTAAAATTTGTTATGAAAATTAAGCCAGTACCTTAAAACTCTCTTCCAAATATTTTACATTTTTAATGTTTAAAAAAAGTAGTTCTTGAAAAAAATATGTAAAATTTCCATTAGTATCACAAATTTGGGAATCTCTGCCTTGCTTAAAACAATGACCTGCATTGCACAAACCCACATTAATATGAATGTTAAGTAAACAAACACATTATTTTACTTGACTTTTACTTTACTTTTAACTTAATATTTTGGCAGTAACCAATGGGTCGACAATATTTTTCCATAACTAGAAATGGTTTTACTTTGGCAAAATTTATTTATGAAATTTACTTAACTGACAAAAAATTTCTTTAGATTTTTTTCCCTTGACAAAACTCAAATGTGGTTAACTTTCAAATGGACAAGAAGTTTTTAAAGAGCAACGGCGCCTCTGTGAAAGAGATGTCAGAGTTATCGAAGTAAACAAATATAAATTGTTTGCAGTAACAGTAAAATAGGAATTAGGGGAGCACAGACATATGTAAGTACGCATATTCATACCCTGCAAAAAACTTGACTAGTCCTTATGTGCCCCTATGTACTAGTCAATTTAAAATTATGATGTCCAAGGGCTGGACTATTTTACCCATAATTGCAAAATTGCAGTCATTTCAAAACAACTATATGGAACACATCAACTCAATATGCGATCGTTCAGACACGAACACCTGTCACTTAACTTAAAGTTATTGTTTGACAATGACATGGTCTATCACTGTATTACATAGGAACATATTGTCCAAGTTCATTTCAGCTTAAATCGACCAAGTGGTCTTAAGCTTTTTGTATGATATATGCATTCAGAAAAATAAGCTACGTGGCATGAAAGCTGTTGTATAAAAGAGTACAACTAACTTGGGCTCACTAACTCGATGTCTTTGTTATACGAGTAGAAAGATAGAAAAAGCAGGACAGAATTAGAAAGTAGGAACAGACGTGTATCACACACAAAATTTTGGGTTTCTGGAGCAAGTTCTCTGATTTCTGTTGAGCATATTTGGCTTTAATAACGTTGGAATAGTGAAACACATCCCTCCAAAAGGCGCAAGGACTGCGTCACCAGAAACATTGACCAGACGCAGTGCCTTGCAATTAGCCATTAGCCGGTCGTCTCTAAGTCGAATTTTGATCAGACTTGCGCATGTTCCCATACAAAATCCAATTCGTGCATCAGCTGCTGCCTATCGACCGCCAAACGCGTGTAATCTATGCCCAAGCCATTCTCAATCTCAAGATCAAAGTGGACGAATTTTCGATCAAAATCATAATGAGCGATTAGGGTAATTTCCACCTTAACGGGTACGTAAACAAGCAAAATTATCGCTTTTGGGGCAACGAAAATCCACGAGTGATACACGAAAAGCCTTTACATCCGCTCAAAGTAACTGAATGGTGCTCTACTCTCGCTGGAGGAATCATCAGGCCATTTTTTGCGAGGACGCAGCTGGTCAAAAGACAACAGTGGACGGTGCACCCTTTAAGGCCATGTTCGCCGAGTTTTTTTTGCCGCAATTGAATGAACTAGAATTGGAGGGCCTGTGGTTTTAAGAAAACAAAGCAACGGCACACACTGTGCGAGCCACATCTGATATTCTGAAGGTGGTGTTTAAGGGTCGCCTTATCTCCCATTTCGCTTAATTTAACCGTTCGAGACTTTTTTGTGGGGTTGTTTAAAGTTCTGTGTTTACGTGAACAAGCCCGAGACCCTGGAAGCCCTCAAGGACAACACTCGACATGATTGCGAGTATCTGTCGCCCGAAGTTCTCACCTAAGTGATGAATAATGCCATAAAACTTATCTGATTCTAATACTATAATTTATAAGATATTATGTCTTGTTGTATTAGAAACCCATACTTTTTAATAAAGAAAGAAAGAAAGAAAGAAAACGAGCCCGTATAGCAATCAATTGTGACGTCGCTCATTTGGCCGATATCATCTTCTCGACTTGACCAATAAAATTCTAAAGGTTAAAATAATATTAGGGGGGTGGGGTAGGGTAATTAATTTGCTTCTTTGTTTTTTTCATTGAAATAGAACTTTTACTTACAAAGGCTGCTTAATAACAAGAAGCCTCAATTAAATTTTATCGGGTCAACACGTGGCACTTTTTAGCTCACTACCATCAATGGGTACTAATTGCTGCCCCAGATGACACTACGGTGCCTACAGTTGAGATAAAGGAGAGACCAAGATTTGTCTGGGCTTTGCCAAATTAAAACCAATCAGAGCCGTAACTTTGTATTCAAATTCTCCTACATCACCCTTGAAAATGGCTTTCAAAAAAAGAACCACTCACAGTGATTTATAAAAAATGTCAAACAAATGTTGGTATAAAATTTCAAGCTATAAAACTAAAAATAACTTGTCAAATTTATAAAGAATTTTTATTGATTTGTTTTATTGTATTTAAATCTTATGGCTTGTGAACATCTTATTTATGCATGTGTAAAGCACATATAACAACGAGTTTTGTTATCCAACATTCGATAATAAATATATATTCTATAAGTAAAATGCCCACATCTATCAACGTGTTGTTACAATATAAATCTGTTTCAAATGTTATACATATTTATGTCATAACAAAAACAATAAACCCTTTCCCTAACAGTGGCTGGTAAAAATTTTTTTTGTCAAAATGTTAAAACAATAATAACATTTTTTTTTTAAATTTTGTTTAGCTAGAAACTATTTTTTATATTGATAATTCAAAAGAAATTTTATTTTAAAAAATAATTGACCATTAAGTTTTAGCTTTTACTGTTCTATCTGGTGAGCTGAAAAAGATAATATTACTACTGCCTCACTTGATTTCATAGGAAGAAATTTGTGACATTTCCCACACCTTTTTGTTTGTAACATTTATGGTTTTTTTGTGGTTTGCCAGCTGTTTTCAAACTCATAAGTTTGAACAAGTTTGTAAATATATAACAAATGTCACAGCCATATAATAATACTGAGAGTAGCTTTGTGTTGATAATGTGTCAGCGCCATACTTTTTATATTTTGTTAACTATTAGGTAAATAGTGGAGGATGAATAAACAAAGGTATGTAGAAACATTATATGTTTATGCTGTCTTTTACATTATTATACTTCTTGAGTAGCAAAAGGTTTTTTATAAAATTGTTTGAGGAAACACCTCCACAAGTTTTAGATTAAAATAACCTTAAAAAATAACATTTTAAATTTTACCATGAAATATCTTAAGGACATGCTAACAACATTGGTATGTGTCAAAGAAATAAGAAGAAGTATAATATTTTTTAAATAGATATGGGTTAGGTTAAGTAACGAAAGGCGATTAAGTCAAACATAGGCTTTTAAATATGGCACATTTGGAGACCTGATGGGCCGCTGTACTTCCTTCAAAGAAAAACAGGACAAAAGGTGTAAGAAAGTAACAAGAAATATACTTAAAGTATAAGACCAACTTCTCTTTGCCAGTTCACTTGATTCCCATGATTAACCCAATATTTTCTAGTTTATGCCCAAAACATCATCTAATTCTTTGCGAAATCCCTCCATTTTATTATAATGTAACTACTATACTTTATGGTTCTATAATCACAGAGAGTGTCAGGTTAGAAAACATGGTCAACTGTTCATACTCACATATCCTCAAATTATCTGAAGTATCGCAATACCATTGCCGTGCTAGTTCTAATTAGACCGTGTCTAGTATTGACCATAATTGTGGCTCCCAAACCTTGCAGGCTTATAAGTATCATAGTATCTGCTGAGCCAAACCATGACTTTAACCTTATACACCCTACAGAAGCATCATGCTAAATTCTAAATCCTTCCCTTCCCATGAAAGTGATTTTTTGGAGGTCCTATCTCTTCCTCTTTATATGATAATTCCAGGGCTGAGTGACTACAACTGTGGTTAAGTACCGTGGAACTCAACAAAGTCTGACGTTAAAGAGTTGAATAATCCTATCAAGCTTCCTTCTGCAATCGTTTACTAACCAACTCTTGAACCTGTATGCCTTCAGAACCTTATGGACGGCCTGGCTGTCCCTAAAAATTTTGACCTCGCTATACCTTCTAACAAGTTCAACTATTGGACCGTTAGCCTTCAAAATGGCTTTTTGCTCCACTGGAAGCACACTTACACATTTTCAGAAAGTCTACAGTGCAATCTGTTTTACCTCCTTTTGATGTGGACGCTAGCTTTGGTAGCTACATACAGACTGTGAATTCAAATGAACATGAATTATTGAGTTACTGTTTTCATAACATATTCTTTTAAGCGTATAGTCCAGGAGTAGTACACCGTAGGCAGCGCTGGAAATCATTCTACATCTTCTTCCCATCGAGTATTTCGTTATTGGAATAGCAGCAAGGAGATTGTTTAGGCTCAATCAGTCAGGTATGCTTAGGGTAGATTCAGATGGACACACCGTCAGGTTTGACGGATTATATGGTAGCGAAACTTGACTTTGGAATCTTGCCCCAGGTAGTGTTTCCGAAAAGGGAGACATGGAAAGGATCCAAAAGCCTGTACGAGGGGTGTGCAGTCGTTACTGATGGATCGGAAATGGAGTCGAGCACCGGGACTGGTGTCTATATAATAGACACGGGAGTATGGATGTCATACAGACTTCTTGACTAGTGCAGCGTTTTCCAGGCTGAAACTCTAGGATGACGAGGGCCGCGGTATTGCTTAAGGTTTTAGAGGGACATTTTGCAAGGTCTAGGCTTGAGAGCGACTATAGACGTACTCTTAGGGTGATCATGGCGACACGCAGGGTTAGGATTTATTGGATTCCGCGTTATTGCGACATATCCGATAATGAACCTGCAGATCAACTGGCAAGGAGGGGATCGGTCCAGCATATTGGACTTTATTGTGAGCCGATGAGGCCAACATTAGGTTTCTGATGGGCTGATAAAGGCTTGGGAAATTGACAAAGTTTTGCCAAACCTAGAGGAACAGGGCTGTATGCAGGATCTAAAGACTTCTCTGGCCCAAGCTGGACAGGATTGGCACTGACCTGATGCTTAAGAAGAGCAGGGTGTTCTGAAGTGCATTATTGGGACTCTTACAGGGCACTGATTTCTGCAAGTTGTGCGGGGAGGAGGATGAGAAAGAGGTGGTAAATACCTTGTCTGCCACTGCTCTAGGCTGCAGATCCACCGACAGAGGTGGTTGGGAGGGCGCTCTTCTTAGATGGACTTGGTGGCGTCTCTGGCTGTGGGCTGATGAGCATCATAAAATTAATGAAAGGGGTTGGGTGGCTTGGTAGATAGGGACTCAGCGCCTACGATTACTAACTTCTTTTGACTTCTAGCGGACAGCGCTCTTGATTTTTTTCTCATTTTTTTCACTCTACCTTTAAAATTCTGGTCTTTCTTATTAATCTATTTGACCCTTCTGAAGAGATTTGCAATAGACATAAGGACCTCTGAGTGGAGATTGCACTTGATACTACCCTTCATAATATAACCAAACCTATAGTATGTCTCCATTCTTTGGCCTATAGTGAGATCCTAAATTCCAATTTCCCAAAATATTTTATAATAGCCGATAATAAGAAAGTTTTCTAGCCCTGACTTGATACCCACCACCCGGTACTCAAAGACATTGTGTGGAGAACGGGGTTTAGTACCGCTTGTGTTGGGGTTTTCATTGCACTAATAACGTCAAGTAAAGCAAGTTCTTGTAACTTGTTAAATAGCTTTCTTTTATACAGGTCTTACAGCAGTTGTACAAATCCGTTAAGTCATCTTTTGTTGTAAGACGAAGTTATTTTTTATGGAGCTGCTTTAGGTTTGGTGGGCGTTAAGGTCTTCCTTCATTATTTCCTGTGTATTTCTGTTACACAGTATTTTGCTCCACAGAATTGCTCTACAGTTTTTAGCCCCAAGTGTCAGGCCTCTAAAAGCTGCAGTTTTATTCTTCCAGGTAAAAAGAACTAGTTTCGTTTTCCCAGGTCTCATATATAGTCAGGTTTAATGCCCACAAAAGACGTGCATATTAGGCCGATTGCAGTATTTCCCCGACCATAAGGAAAGTCCTTTCCCTGACAAAAAAAAAAACATATCGTCTGTATTTGAATCCATTTTTCTTCATCAATATACTGTTTACAGAAGAGGAGAAAAAAACCCCCTTGTTATATTACTCTGGTCAATATCTTTCCACAAATGATTCTTCCTACCTCAATGGCTCAATTAGCCATTGACGTTATCCTTCTTAATTGAAACTATTTGTATCCTTGGCCCCTAAGAGCCTCTTCTTTATATTCTACCTCTAAATAGCCAATAAACAATAAAACGGATTTTTCAAAATAGCCTGCCAATTAGTAAAAATCAAATAGAAAATACCTGCTTTTAAAATTTTTTAATTTAATAAAGAGGACATTGTAGACTCTACATTCTACAATGTGGAGTTCCATTTTAAAAAAGAGAATTACACAAATCATTTAATTATTTAATTTAATGCAAAACTTTCCTCTAATCGATACATTTTTCATTTTCCGTATCTATAAACTATAGCTAGGTGATTCACAAGGTGTTCTATTTGCCCTATTGTCATATTGTCATAAAATTTCCACAATGGTTTAAAAACATTTGCCAACTATTGGAAACTCGGCGCAGGTGTATTTGAAGTTGTTGGAACAATTTAATAATCATATTAAACGACGTAGTATTTTTTAAGAACTATTTTTGTATAAAAGACAAAAAAACCATTGTGAAATTTTATAACAATATGACAATAGGACATAATAGGACACCTTGTGAATCCCCTAAGTGTATCTGTGTCTCTTTGGTAATATATATATGTATGTGTGTAGCCATTCTGGTCACTTTTATTGTTTACTTTGAATATTTATTAGAAAATAATTTATTTATTTTAGTATGACCAAAAGGTTCAATAAAAACATTAAAATTTCTATAGAAGGCAATTTAATATTTATGACCATAACAGATAATGTAATAATAGAAAACATAGATTAAATTGTATGGAAAACTATTTATAGTTTATTGTTATTGTAATACTATTTTAGTAATTTAATATTCTCAATTTGTTTTTAAAGATAAATATA
This sequence comes from Melanophora roralis, assembly GCA_963583895.1. NCBI lineage: Eukaryota > Metazoa > Arthropoda > Insecta > Diptera > Rhinophoridae > Melanophora > Melanophora roralis. Next base: position 10,610,537 of record OY757191.1, on the reverse strand, counting down.
TTTTAGAAAAATATAATTTTTAAAGGTGAGTCCCATTTTTTATATACTGACCGAAGAGCATGTTTGAGCTTGATGTAGAGTTGTATTGCAATATAAATTGATGAACAGCCTAAACTTATCCAATGACGCTTAATCATTTGAAGGAATAGGATATTTCCTTTTTCCTCTTTCTTAGATCTATGATGGGTAAAACTAAAAATGTAAGGTTTTGGAATTCCTTGTATTTCGTCATGTTTTTTACTATAAGAAATGTAACTTAATTTAGCGTGTTTTTTTGAGTGTAAATGTGTTTTCCTGTATGCATGTATTGTTGTTGACTTGTTGTAATACCCTTCACATAAGTGATAAGGGTATATATAAGTTAGTCATTCCGTTTGTAATTGGTTTAATATCCATCTGCAACCCCATAAAGTATAGATTTTCTTGATTCTTATGGATAGGGAAGTCAATTTAGCGATAAATTAATAACGATAAAATAAACTTTTTGAAGCCCCTCGATGTCGCATAGACCCGTAGGTAGTATCAAACTTGCAGAACTATTTCCAAAAAAAATGCTAATTTAATAAAGTGAAATCGCTTGATAACTAACAAAGATATTAGCCATGACTTCCTCTGTTTATTTCTCTAAAATTTGTACATAAAAACCTCTACAACTGCCCCGAAACTGCCCCTACACGGGTGCAATGTCACACTGAATCCCATTAATTTTTCCTCACAAACTTTTTTTTGGACATGCTTAAATCTTCCTCCCTCCCCCCTAACAGGGTTGCCATACAAAGTTACATTCTTTTTTAATTTTTTTAATTGCTCCCACAGCTCCCAGAGTACTCCTACAAAGGTCAAAACCGACCTCAACTAATTTTTCCTCTCAAACATTTTTGTGAAACATGCTTTCTCCCTATCTTCAGCCCCTAACAGGATTGCCATACAAAATTTGAAAAGATTAGGAAAAAACTGCTACAACTTTCCCGGAGTCGTCCTTAGGGAAATAAATTGAATCACACATCCCCATTTGTTTTCCCTCGAAAATATATTCGTAGAGCATACTTACCCCGTATTTCCATTGCCTAAGGGAGCTCTCATAAAAGGTTTAGGCAATTGTAATAAATGTCCCCCTACAGCTTCTAGGGTGTCCATGGAAAGGTCAAATGAAGGTATGACCTCAACTCATTTTTCCTTTCAAACTATTTCCTCGAACATACTTACCCCCTAGCACCACTCCCCAAGGGGGTTGCCACACAAAATTTAAAAAGGGTATATAAGATTCGGAAGAGCCGAACATAGCGCTCGGACTTATTTTCTTTATTTATTTGTTGCTTTGGTTGCTGTGTCCGTTACACGTGTCCTGTAAATAATTCTAGCTGCCTGCGTTTTTGTTGCCGACTGGCTGGTTATTAAGTTTATTAACCGTTGACTCTATTATCTAAGCACTGTTTTCGACAAAAATAACAACCTGTTAACTTTTTTTTATTATCAACAATAAATCTGTTGCCTAGAACGATGTGCCTAAATTGATTTAAGCGAAAGTTGAGATTGAATTGGCATGTTTAGTTTTAATTTAAAAGGAAATATGTTAAACTTAGAGCAGGTTTTATTGGCAACTAAGAATCACTTTCCCTGCAGAAAACAGGAAAACTCCCTGTAAAGTAAAAAATTTAAGGAAATTCCCTAAAAACAATTAATTGGTGTTAAACCGTTTTAGCTTATTGCCACAGCAACATTCACTGAAACGAATGCTTTGCAATTAAAAACAGAAAAAATTATTTTTTATTGTAATACAATACAAAGCTTTTGATTATTGTCCAAGTGCCTTAAGAAAGATTCGTTAAGTTAAAAACAAGTAGATGAGTTATAATAAAGTAACTCGAGCCGTATATGTCCTTAATAAAACAAGTTTTTTGGTTGTTAAAGAATTATGATGTTGGTAACATATTTAATTAAAAAAAGTTTTCTCTAGATAAATTTTAATAATATAAAACCACATTTTAGTAAAAAGAATTTGTTGCTCCCATCGCTGTTTCTTCTACTTAAACTTAAGGTATATGGGATGCACCTTTACCCTTGCTTGAATTAAGCCTTTGATTTAAGTAGAGGTCTTTCTAGTTGTAGCCTCTAGTTAACTTTTATTTATCTGTAAAAATGTTTGTTGGAAAAACAATTAAAAACAGACAAATTCTTATATCCTTGTAACGATTTATGTGTTTTTTTATTTTTTAATTTTAGGTATCGGTTTTATAAAATGATTATATGGAAGGTGCCTAAGTCCCTGATCTATTTTTTTTTCTAATTTTGCATCTTTGTCTTTCTGGATAATTTGTTGTTCTATTCAGTAGTAGGGGAAAATACCTACAAGTAGGCTTAAAAAAACCGAACAGATTTTTTATATACGCCAAAATATATGAAGTAAATAAAAAAATTAAACAATTTTTAATATTTTTTTGTTCAAAATGCTTAAAATATTTTGTCTTCCAAAAAAATCGCTTAACTGTGGGAACACAACAACCGACGTCAGCGGCACTTTCATACAAATTTGATATAACTTGCCGGTCGACGTCATCACCGCTGGGATAAAATTTACTTTATTTTCTCATCAGTTTTTACTATTTTCTCATATTTTATTTGTTATATTCTTCAGAGTATTATCACATTTTTCCAAAAATGATTACATTTTTTTAAGCAAGTTCAAATATTAATTCACAAGAGCATGTTAATGTCATTGACAGTGCCATTGAGCTGCCGCCCTTGTTATGTTTATTTTTTTCTCAATGATGACAGGTCGTTCCGTGGACGTCGGTATTGTGTTCCTACATTAAAACATTTATATATATTATTCAAACGCAAAAACAGAGATGTTTGTGGTTAAGAAAGTACAGTGGAGCTGTCGCCAGAAAAAACGACCAGACGCCGTGCCTCGCAGTTAGCCATCAGCCGGTCGTCCCTAAGTCGAATTTTGGTCAAAAACCTGTGCATGTTCGCAAACAAGGTCCAGCCCGTGCATCGACTGCTGCCTGTAACCCGCCAAACGTGTGTAACTACCCCTAAGATGTCGTCAATCTCGAGCCGAAGTGGATGATTTTTCGACCAAAATCATAATGAGCGATGAGGTTAATTTCCACCTCAGCGGGTACGGCACAAAAAATCCACGAGTGATACACGAGTAGCCATTACACCAGCTTAAAATGACTGGATGGTGCGCTGTTCACGCTGGAGAAGTCATCGAGCCATTTTTTTCGTGAATACCACCGTTCAAACGGCAACAGTGGAAGGTGCGTGCTATAGGGCCATGTTAGCCGAGTTTTTTCTGTTGCAACTGAACGAATTAGGACTGGAGGACATGTGGTTCGAACAAAACGGAGCAACAGTACACACTGCGCGAGCCACAAGCGATATTCTAAAGGTGGTGTTCCCGGGCCGCCTAATCTCTCGTTTTAGCCCGCAAGATATCCTGATTTAGCCGTTCCAGACTTTATGTGGGGGGTTTTTGCAGTCCCGTGTTAACGTGAACAAGCTCGAGATCCTTGAAGTACCCTTGAAGCCCTCAAGAACAACATTCGATGCGAGTGCGAGAATCTGTAGCCCGAAGTTCATGCCGAAATGATAAAAAATGCCATAGAACGAGGCCGTATAGAAATCTATTATGATGGCGCTCATTTGGCCGATATCATCTTCTCCATTTGACCAACAAAATTTTAAAGGTTCGAGTAAACATAATAAAAAAACAAAGTTGAAGTTTTTAATTTAAAAAAATAAATAAAAGTCAAACCACATCGGATAACATCTTTTGGCCCACTTTGTAAATGGATGCTCATCCAGGCGGACGGATGGACAGACATGTTTAATCGACTCAGGAAGTAATTATAAGTCGATCAGTGTACTTGAAGGGGGGGGTCTTAGATTCTTAATTTTGGGCATTACAAACATCTGCACAAACGCATATTACCCCTACCACGTACGTGGTGTGTTTATAAGTAACTAAACATTTGGGGTCGGTCATATTATAAAGGTTTTATACAACGAAATTAAAAAAAAAAATTTAATGAATTTTCTCCTTGATACCTATGTATATGTGACTTATTTTTTTGCAATATAATCTTGTTTTATAACTTTAAGTAAGAAACACAAAATTCCAATCATAATAAAAAACATTCATATTCAAATTTACAAGATGTCTGTGATGTTTTTGCAATTTTCTCGAAGACAAAAATCTTGACTTATATTTTGACTTAAGTGCAATAAAATAAACAAATATTAATTTCCACATAAGATAAATCTAATTTAAGATCTCAGCAACAATATTTTTGCTTTTTGTTGGCTTTGCTTCATAATTTTCTGTAGAAAAAAAGGGAAGGATAGCCCAAATAAAAGGACGAAATTAAGAATTTTTCTTCATTTTGAATAAAGTCATAACATAAAACTTTAAACATTAAAAGCTGGACTAGAAATTTTGCTTCTGTAACTTTCTCTTCCATGAATTTTTTCTGCAATTAGATGCACCTACCTTAAATATTTGTTTTCAGTCATTTTGGATTTAAGCCAGCAGATGACTTAACACAATAACAGTATTTGCTTTGCTTATGACACTGTTACCAACTAAACAAAAATATGAAAAGAGTCCAAACAAAACCAAGAAATACTGAGACATGTTTGTTTCTATTATCAATGATTGTTTTTCTTTTACAATTTTATTATTTTAATATCTTTATCTACTAACCAAATTTCACTAAGTTTAGCGGGAATTTTATTTCAGCAGGAGGGACAATAGAAGTAAACGTTATGATGGCTGTAAAATATATCGAGGCTGAAAGGGAGATGAAGTTGGCATTTTTTTTTAAATAAAATAATGTTAAAAAAAGTAAGAGCCCTACATTTGGCTGTGCCGAATCTTATATAACCTTCAAATTGGCCTTTCGAAGCCCAAAACTTTTTTATATTTTTATTTATTTTTTTTATTTACGAAAAATTTTTAATTTTTGAATAAGGATCGGTGTCATATCTTAACCCTCTTAGGGTGACAGTTGTAGGGATCTAATTCTAATTTTTTCAAATGTATGAGAATGTTCTAGAAAAATGTCTGCAAGGAAAATGAGTTGGGGTCAGTCCTAGATTAGATTTATCCGCAGGCACCATGGAAGCTGTAGGAGGTGATTTATGATAATTTTACTAAACTTTGTATGGGAGCCCCCTTTAGACGATGGAGACAGGTAATAAGTATGTTCTAGAACTATATTAGGGAGGGAAAACTAATGGGGTACGGTCGTGCACTTTATTATTCTAAGGCCGGCTCTAGGCAAGCTTTAAGCGTTTTTACATAATTTTTGTAAATTTTTTATGGCAACCCCCTGAAAGAAGTATGTTTGGGAGGGTTCGGTAATACATTTTATTTCTCTTAGAGTGACTACGGGGAAGTTGAAGGGGTTTTTACCCTATTTTTTTTAGATTTTGTATATCAACCCTGCTAGGGGCTAGAGATAGGGAGTAGGTATGTTGCCCAAAAATGTTTGAAAGAAAAAACTAATTGGGGTCGGTTTTATATTTGACCTATGTAGGAGCACCCTGGAAGCTGTGGAAGTGATATAAAAAATTAACAAAAAATTTAACTTTGCGTGGCAACCCTGTTAGAGGGTATAAGTATTTTCAACAAAAATGTTTGTAAAGAAAAATTAATGAAAGTCGTTCCACATTGCACCGGGGAAGTTGCAGAAGTTTTTATGCACAAATTTTAGATAAATAAACAGAGGTAGTCTGTCAGTCATTAAAAATTTTACTTAATTTTAATAAAAATGCATATGATTAATAATATTAAAAAAGGGGGGGGGGGGGTGGGGGAATTAAATTTTTTTTTTTATCGAATCCAGGCTCTTGGGGTCGTAGATAACGTCAAAAATAGGAAGTAGTCTTCGTAGTCTCTGTCAGTTATTGAGCAATTTTATTGGATTTCAATTGAGATTTGCTGGCAGATTTTTCTGATAGTATAATACTACATACGGCTCTATGCCACATCGGGGGGCTTCAAAAGTTAAGTTCAACTAAGGACCAAAAAATATATATTTTTGTGGGCTCACAAAAGGATGTTAAAGCAATAACAAACGAAATCACAAACTTATGTGCCCTTTTCACTTATATGAACGATAAAATAACGTTCCTTTAAGAATACTTTACACTCACACTTGTACTAAAGTGTAGTTGTGGTTACACACAACATTTAAGAAGCTTCACAATTACACTCATACCTTTTGCATGCAATGCAATCACTTACTTTGCAATTGTGTTGCTGTGCGATGACAAGAGCTCAAATTTAAAATGCCGTGTTCAGTTGGATGCCAATGCAATAACAACATTAGCAACAAGGAGAGCAATAAAGATAAAAAGACCTTTAACAACCGCATGGTTGTTATTTTTAAGTACATTATGACAAGATGCGTTTAAGCTTACTTTCTTCTATGGCAGCATATAATGTGTGTGTGTGTAAGGGTATGTACTAGTGTAAAGCGGTAGTGGTTGTAATTTTAAGAATATGCTCTTTAATGCAAAAATGTTTGCTGAAATATTGCCAAAATAACATGCAAGCACACACAAACACACACTTAAAAACCAATATTGCAAAAAGGAGCAAAAAAAAAACAACAACAAAAGGTTGCAGTAAATATTACAACCTACAGCTTTTTGTTGCAAATTGTTGTTGTTGTCAGATTTCAAGCTGAAAATAGCATTAACAGTAAAATCTTCAATACAAAATTAAGTAAAAGAGATTTAAACATTCCTTAAAAAGAGTGACCAGCTTAATACAAACTGTTAATAAAAATTTTTATATAAATTTGGGGCAGTATAGGTGGCTTTCAAAATTGAGGCTTACCTGGTCCGATCATCTAGTATGGATTAATTGATAGTCACCAAATTTTCTTATTAAACTATAAAGAAGTGGAGTTTAAAGAATGAAGAGAATCATTTAAGGCAAATCTGCTTAAAGTAAAGTAAGAAGGCCAAGACCAACAAAAAGTTTTAGAGCCAACTTAAGTATTTAAAAATAACAAAAAAAAAATTGTTTTTGATTAGACACAACAATCTTAATTATATGTCCTGCAAGGCTTAATGCCTTATTTAGGTTTAAACTTTTGATCTACCTACGATTTTACCTATTTTGTTTTCCTGGTAAAAAGGCTACTCTTAGAGGTAGAACCAATAATGAACTAAGAAAAAATTAATGCATTTGATTTGAATCCAAATTGAAAAATTCTTGAAAGAATCTATTTCTTAAATAAAAGCTTTGTCTTCTCAAAGGATCAAGAAAAATTTCGAATAAAAAATTCAAATCGCAATTTTTTTTTAAACAAATGCTAAAAATGTTAATTTCCACAAATTTTGCGCTGGTCACCTTTTGACCCCATTTGAATGCAGTTTTTTGTTGTTTTTGGTAACAAAAAAAACCTCAAAAACATTTTGGAACGTTGTAAAAGTAGTTTAAATGTTGACAGGATTTGCAAAATCTAACAATAATTTCTTTTGCAAAAAGTGCTTTCTATTAACATATTTGTGTACGTAAATGCATTATTACTTGTGTGAATGTAGCTGTAAAGCGCTTATGTTGGCCCACGTAGAAAATAAAAATAACGTTTAGCTCCAATTTAATTTTATTCTTGTTGTTACAATTTATTCTTGTCCTAAATATTTAGTTACTGCGTAATTTTATTTCTTCTTACTTTTGGGTTTCTATTTTTGTTTATGGCAAATAGCTTGACAGCTACAATTACCGCATTTGTTAAATATTTTCTAGTGTTAAATTGTCTGTTTAGTTGAATAATAAAAAAAAAAATAGAACAAATTTTGTTGGTGGTCTCAATATGGAATTATTTATTGCCTACTTACTTATTATATTATGTATGTATCAATCATCATAAGAGAGGTTGTTCTCAGATAAGGTTGATGTTTTTATGTTAAAAAGAAGAAAATTCAAAGATTTACCCGCATACCCATCCATCTGACTAGCTGTCTAGGTAAATTTCATTGTCGAAGCCTTTTTTAAAAATAGCTTCACAAAATCTTTAAGTGAATTTTCCCTACGGGGAAGTAGACTGGTTTAAAATTATTGACGGGAACGGTTCCTTAGGGTAGGGACTGGTTCTAGTTCTTGCACTCTATATGAAGAGAACCTGTCCCTTTAACATTGCGTTGTCATTGAAGGGGACAATTGGTTCAAAATAAACACTTCAGAACAGGTTACCGGCCAATCCTATATAAGAAAATTTTTTCATTAATTGTTTAAGATCCTCTTCAAGCTACTTTGTTTGTCTTTACGCGTGTGTGTGTGTGTATATATAAACAGATATATGTTTATGTGTACGGACCGGTATTTCTATTTTTTCGTTTAACCTCTTTAACGCCTTTTAACTAGGTACTTGATGTGTGCCCAATAACTTTTGTCCAATTCATGTTTTGTACCTGTAACAGGACGAGTACGCCGACCAATTGACACCCATTTCCTGCAGGGTAGTTACACCCTTTACGAAGTAATTACGGTGATGTAGAAGTTGGATATCAAGTTACGGCTCTGATGGGTTTTAACCTGGCAAAGACCACCAATATAAGTCCCTCCTTTATCTTAACTGTGAACAGTGACCTCCCCGTGGTGTCATCTGGGGTAGCTGCCTTTAACACCCATTGAGGGTAGTGAGCTAACAATTGCCGCGCTCTCACCCATAAGAACGATAAAATTTATTTGAGGCGTCAGATATGAAAAACTGAAGATTTTGTGAAAGTGCACCTGAATTGTTCGAACCCTATATAGAGAAAGTGCAGTGTATGCAAGGTCGATATAACTGTCTTACCAAAAGTGTGATAAAATAGGAAACTACACCAAAGGCGATGCGCTTATAAGTGCCATTAAACAAGACATGAGTTTGGCTGTGAGCTCGTAGTTATCTGAAGACTCAAATATCCTGTCTGCAGATTTACTCCTGTGGATGAGAGTCTAACCACAATTCGTTAAGCAAATTCCAAATTCTTTAACCTCAGCCTTATCTCTGCTTATGCCCCTAACGAAGATAAGGACGAACACACAAAATAAATATTTTACAAGCGCCATTTAGGTTTATTTTAATAAATTTACTTCAGTTTAAAACAAGAAAATGATCTACATTTTCCTGATTTGGGCCGTTTAACGTTGAGTTGCCCATATACAACGTTTTATGAATGTCTTTCATATATTTTTTTAAATTTTTATAATTTTTTTGAAATTCATTTATTTTATACCTTTAGAGCTTAAAAAATAAATATTTAAAAACATTCATTTATATTTATACAGGGTGTCTGGTTGCAAATTTATATTTTTTAATAAGATTTTTTGTAAAAGTAATAAACAGTGTGGGAAAAGGGAGGGTGGCGTCCTTGAAATTATCGATTGTGCGCATTTGACAGTCACGCTTTCGCAGTGGTCAAGTGAGCATCACGCATTCGCTGTGGATACATCTTTTAAGACTAATGATTTCTTCGTAATTGCTCGTCGAAAATTTTGCTCAAAATTCGGTATCTGGCGAACAAGTGATGTACCGAGTGTATATTTAATTTGTGCGTGGATGCAGAGATTCCGCGCAATTGTTTCGGCTATAAACGTTCGAAGGCCAGTGCCCAGTATATCTTCAAGGACTCCAGAAAACATTGATTAATTAAAGGCAGCTTACGTGAAAATCCGCGACTTTCAGTGAGTAGCCTCACTGGGACTTCCTAGAGCGATTATTTATGATATTTTTAAAAAGGATCAGAAGTTCCATTCTTCTAAATTTTAAAATCGTTAAAAACTTAAAAAAAGTGACTTTGAAATAGTTAAAAATTTTTGTAAAACGTTAATCCCATTTTTTTGAAGCGACGAGGCTCATTTTCACTTAAGCGGCTACAAGCAAAACTGCCATTACTGGTCTCCAAGAACCCACAACCTTCGATTGAAACATCAAAAATTATTGCACTGCCCCAGGGTAACTGTTTGGTGTGTCTTACCTACGCATGCGATAATTAAACCATTTTTTTCGAAAATTCTCGAGGCCAGGTGACGATTGTCAACGGTTAAAATTATCGATGCATAAATTCGGAAATATTTTTGCCAAACCTGTGAGCTCATCCATCGTTTTCTTTGCACAAGTGGTTTCGTCAGGATAGGGCGACTGCACACGCAGTAGAGCTTAATTGAATTTGTTTAGATAAGATTCCTCGAAAAAATAATCAGTCGCTTTGGGGACATCCCATGATCACCGAGGTCATCCTCCCATGGAATTTTTATGGGGCCAATTGAAATAAAGGGTTTTCTGTGATTCCCCAATCTCTTGTGGCTTTAAGGGAAAATATTCGTCAAGAAATCAGCTCAATTAATACAAGTTTACTGCAGCGGATGGCGCAGAGCACAAGGCTCCGTTTGACACAGTGTTTAACTCGATGGAAGATATCTGGATGGCATACTCGCTAAAAATAAAATTCACATTTCCATTTTATCGCTTAATGCTCTTAATAAAACGTTGTGTTAATTATTAAGTTTTTTATTTAAGTTTGAAAATATAAATCTGCCACCAGACACCCTGTATATGTATTTGCTTATACGCAACCTAAACCCTTTTAACTACATTAAAATAGTTATTTCCTGGAATATATTTATTATTTATAACTAACAAACGTCAATGACATCAAAATAGTTGAATTTTATTTACAAATAAATTATTATTATAAGTCAATCTAAAGGAAAAGGGTTAGACAAAATAAATATATAGAAATTTTGCAAGGAAAGCTATCCAGGCTAGAGGAAGAGTATAAAACACGTACTTGTGCATAAATAAAAAAAAAATTTAATAAATATTTCAATATTTCTGCAAAGTGTGACTGTTAAAAATTTTTTATTATTAACATAATATAACGGCCAACTTAAAATGTAACAAGTATATGGATGTTTGGTCCACATGCACGAAACATAACGGGGGGGAAAAAATATGTTTTAGCTCAAGCAGAAAAATAATGAAATAAATTGAAAAGTAAATACTTGCTAAATTTCTGATACTAAAAAAGAATATTATTATGATAACGTTATATTAACATTAAATTTGTAAGCTTCTTAAGAATTGTGTATTAATTTATTTATGACACGTGTTATTTAAGTAAACAACGATACCAACTGGTTTACTTCTAGGAAATTAAATACCAGAGATAAATTTAATTTGATTTACTAAAATAAAAAATATCAATAAGAAATTGATGTTTGGAATACATATACATAAGTGTGGATATGTAGGATATATGTATGTTTTCAGGGAATGGGGAGTAGCCGTTCCCGCATGGGGGCAGTTAAGTGTAAAAATCTTTCAGTTTGTTAGTCACTGGGGAATAGACAGAAGCGACAACTTTGCTGGATTTCCAAAGCAGCTGAATGTTTTTTAAGCCCAAGTATCGGGTGGGTTATCTATCTGGAGCAGCGGTTATTTCATATCTGGCAATACTTATATCATTCTATTCTTTCACAAAATTTAGTTCATTATTTGCGCTAAGCTAAATGAGTCAATTTACATTTGGGAAACGTTGAAATCTATTGTTTTTCTAAAACAAAGAAAATGGCTCGGAAATTGTACAAAAATGTCGTACAAAATTTTGGTCACAGAGTAGGATCAACAGTAACCTGGTAACCAAGTTTATTGCTAAAATTCATGAAACATCTTACGACACAATGCCGAAATAGCTATGTCAATCGGCTGCTAAGAAGTCTTGATTTGCTACCGTTGGATTATTTTCTGTGGTGCAGAATTGAGAATTTAGAGGCCAACATTCGTGATGCCATTGCCGAGATACAACCCCATACACTCGAAAAGGTGCTTGGCAAAGTTTTAAGCCGTTTTTGTTTTATTGAATTTTTAAATCTAATCTTTGAAATGGTCCACCTTGTATTTCCTTGTCGACAGCTAGGGTAAAAAAATGAACATACAGCTGAGAAACTTGAGCGGCCTGATAAAACTTTTAATGGATGCAAAGGTGACTGCTGAATATTATCAGGGTTTTCCATTGCCCGGAAATGACTAATCTGTTTATTCACATATTTATTCATATGTAAATGGGCCTCGTCACTCACTATTATTTGTTCATGAAAATCGGGGCTGTCATAGGTTGTCATGTTTTCACGATTTAAATACGTTGGCTTTCCGAACATCTTTCAATAATAAATTTGCTACGTCTTTACTTCACGAATGGCAAATATGAACTGTCCAGACTAATGTTCAGCAAAGTGGCGGCAAAACAAAGTGATATACTTTGCCGGCGGACACCCTGGAACTTGGCATACATTTTAGGCAAAATCTATTATAGAATAATGAAGTAAATAGCATAAAAGCAAAAATTTCTTCAGGAATTGGAACCCTTTCCAAATTGAAGAACAATTTTGATACATAAACCAAACTTTCCGACAGTAAACCTATATCAAGTTAATGGTAAGAAAGTGCTTCCCGTAAGAGGTTTCTATAAACAATAATTACTTGTATATGTTTTTAAGAGCTTTAAAGGGATTGGCTCACATACTATTTAATTTTCTCGGAATACATTAATAATACAAGTAGCTACCAGACGATCAAGAAATTTGCATACTATAAGGTGTCGTCTTGAGCTCACTAAGCAATGCTTTAGTTACAGTGGACCGACTGAATATAATAAATTGCCAGAGAGCTTAAATTTTACTTCTTTTATATAAATTTTTAAAAATAAATTAAAAGAACACTAGTTGGAAAATACAGAAATAATTTTGAAATCTAATTATATATATACATACAAACATCAACTAAAAACTCTATATTCATATCATGGTAATTACCAATCCAAATAGGTAGAGAGGTAATAACCATAATATGTAACTTTATAGTTTGTATTATTTTTTATAATGTAAATGTGAAAAAATATAAATAGTTGCCCTAATCCGGCTGAGGTGATGGAGTATAGTATTATAAATAATTAATTGAAATAATTAGTTATAAAAAAGAAATAATAATGTAGATAATTTATCATGTTGGTAGTTTTGGTAATGATATTGCGAGGGAGTAGTTTGTAAGTGTAGGTGTTTAATTATTGAAATAATAAAGAGTTTTCCTAATTAACAGAATTCACTTTTTTTTGTAATGCTGAGCTTTTGGTGTGTTAGTTTTATTGTCAGCAGCTTTAGGAAATTTGAAATGAAAACAAAAAAAATGTCGAAGTTAAATTATTTTAAGTTATTTGAAAAGCATATTAAGCACCAGTATTTAATGGCAATCGGCCACAACTCGAATCCTAAAATGGCAAATTTCTTCAAATATTTAACTTTTTATAAAGAAAATAATATTCCCAAATTCTTTTTATTTAACTCATTAATCAAAAATTTTTTATTTTTAATTAAAAATTTAATTGTCTCAATTAACATTTTAATCGTTTTTAAAAGCAAATGCCAATAATTATTTTTGTTTACAAATTCTTTAAAAAAATCTTTAATTATACCCTTCACATAGTGATAAGGGTATATATGAGTTTGTCATTCCGTTTGCATTTTCTTTATTATCCATTTGTGACCCTTTAAAGTATATATATTTTGGATCCTTATAGAAAGGGAAGTCGATATAAAAATGCCCGTCTATCCGTCTGTTGAAATCAAGTTTCCGGAGTCAAATAAACTGATACGGACCAGTTATTTGGGTCAAACCATTAGATATCCTAGAGACAATTGTTTTTTAAAATAAAAAAAAACAAGATATGAGCGAAAGCCCAAAATAACTCATTGTTTTTAGGACTACATTCGTGCATATATCCCTATATATCTCAGTAAATATAGTCATTCCTGCCACAAACCTAGCACTTGATAATTGGACGATTAGGCCTATACTTTGAAGTAAAAATTTTGTGGGTAGAGGAAGGGGAAGGGGTAGTCTTATACAAATTAACAATTTTTATGATATTTTTAATACGCTATATTTCGGAAAATGAAAAAGCTGTCGACTTTAAATGTTATACAAAATTATTTTGACAGACAATAGGACCTACATAAAATTTTATTTGTGTTAATATATAAAAATCCACTAAGATAAACATTTGTTTTAATAAAATCAACAAATTTTTTAATTGAAAACGATTTTAATTTTTTTTCTGTGTATGAAGCTTTGAATAAGGTTTGTTAAAAAATCGCCAAAAATTGGTTTTCCTTACTTTACGCTGAAATAATTATTCCCTTATTTTTTCAATTTTAAAAGTATGTAGAATGCTCCAGTTTCTGTTTCTAGTTTTACTTTACAAACTTTGTTTGCAATACTTCTTGCGAAATTTATAAAGCAAGGTCTTTCAATCCATTTAAACTTCTTAAAAGAACACCACTTAAAAAAACTCTTTTTAAATTTTTTTTCAGTAGATTAATTTGAAAAAAAGAATTTGCCTTTAACGTTGTTTACTGGCTTTAAGAACACAAATAACATAACTCTCCATCGTGTCCATTTTTCTATCGTTCCGTCCTTTCATCTGTTTTTCTTCTAGTTATTGATTAGAAACAAATCTCCCCCTTTAAAAAAAAATAAGGACTAATTTGCGTGATTACCATAAATAAATGTTGATTTTTCCGTAAGAAGAAAAAAAAAACAGAATAACAAAATGAGCCGAACCGTAAATATTCTTCTTAAAAATCAAAATCTTTCAAGCGTTTTATATACTGAAAGTAAGTATATACGTACGTATGTGTGTTTGTAGGTATATTAGATGGTATTTACACATGCATACTTAAACATATTCAAATAGTCTTTAATAAAGAAAAGTAAGTTAAGTGGGCAAAGTAAAAGGTTTTTTTCTAATAAATATTTAACTTAATTTATATTGCAAAATAGTCGAACGTGATAAAAAGTTTTTGTTAAACTAATATCAACTTAGAATAGTAAAGAAATTAAAATAACTACAATCAAATAAACTTAGAAGCCTTTTTATTTAAATCAACTTTATTTGGGGATAAAATATTCGACATTAGGAAAAGTATTTAGAAATTTTTTTTTGAACATCTGCAACAACATATTTTATTTCGATGTTTTTAAATAAATATTTGTTTTAAGTCCTAGAAAAATACTTAAATTTTTATTTGCTTAAATAAACATGAAAACTAATTTGTTTTGACAACCAAAATTCAGTTCAGTCAAATGATTTCTGTTGCAGAAATCACAGTGGGTGTGAAATTTTACAATAAGAAGGTGATATATTAGTTTGCTCAGCCTTTAGCTAGTTATCATTAAAAGGAAAAGTAACTAAAGTTTAATGGCAGGGGAATTCCGTTTTATTATTAAAAAGGTTTTCATTATTTTATTTAAATATTTTCTTTTGGATATAATCTTCAAGGAAATGAGTACAAATTTAAATACTAAGCAAGATGCTGCAATAACAACTTTGAACGTTTTTTTTACCTTTTTTTTGGTAGAAAAAGGAATTGTTTTCAACTTGAAGTTCTTTTGAGAAGAGCAAAGTTTTATAGTTTAAGTTACATGGTAATATAAGTATATGGTTAGCAATAGTTGCCCCATTAAGCTCTCTTTTTACAAACAAACCGCTACGTCCGATAACTTTTCAGTCTACTGGTAAAAATTACTTAAACCAGACAAATTCAAAAGGGGTGCTGAAAAGACTTCGTCTACCCTACATTTTGGCAACTTTACCACAATTTGTTAAAAGCCATTAATTGGCAAGGGTGCCAAATCGACAATGACTGGTAATAGAAGCCATAGTGTCTCTCTGTCTATAAAATACTTGAAATCTCCAGGATCTGGCTTTGGTCAGGTTAACCTCTTATCTCAGCATGTCTGCTAAGTGGTAAATGAATACATAAGGAGGATGCAGAAAAAGTTTCAGATGCCAAAGAAATGGTCAACTGATTCGTCATTCAGTTTCATTTTATCCTTAACAGGTGCATCAGCAACTCAGCTGCCCGTATTGCTTTGTTTTTGTCTTGCTCTCAAAGGCGTCATTGAACTACGGCACGTATAAATAATTTTTTTCTAAATTGCTTATGTCTAAAGGGGTGTAATGTTAATCGAGAAGGCAAATGATTTTCTCAAATCGTTCCAGGATTAATTCATCGTTGGTGTTGCTTCGCCATGATATTTTCGGTCGACCTTGGATTCTAAAATCTTGGGGGTTCCACCATAATGCTTCACGGTATGTTTCCCTTACGTCTTTTCTAAAAGTATCGCCATTTTCTTCTCTTGATTTCTAGGTTGATTGGTATTTTCTCAGTTTTAGCGATAAGTTGTTAGTTGGAGATCGTTTGAGGCCACCAAATTTTTAAAATCCTCCTAAGACATTGGTCTGTAAAGATCTGAAGTTAACTTATTAAGGCTGATGTCAACCACCAAGACTCGAATCCATACAAGAAAATTGTCTTTATATTTGAGTTATATATTCTTATTTTAGTTTTGACAGATATGCAATTTGAAATCCATATTTTTTGTAGTTGGGAAAAAACTCTCCTGGCCTTGTTTATCAAGAAAGTAACATCTACTGTTGTGCCAACGTTTGGTGTTATCATACTTCCTAGTTGTTGGTTTATTCCAAAAGTTCATTGTAGCCGCCATTTATCTTAAACGGTTAAGTTCATCTCCATGTCAGATCTTTTCCCTGACAACAAAACGATGTCATTTGTATATAAAAGTTCCTGGAGACGACCGAACGTGCCCCAGGGGATACCACTTTCTTCTCCGAGGGACTTTTTAAGTATGTACAATAAGAAACAGCAGCGGAGACATTAAGCATCTCTGTCTTACACCAGTTCTAGTTTCGATGTCTAAAGAAAGCATCTTGCTAAGGAGTATACAACATTTGAAACCGTCATAATGGGCTTTAATTAGATTTATGAGTTTCATAGGAATATTTCGAGCTCATGACGAGTCTCAAATGGTATTTCTGTATATGCTATCAAAAGCAGTGAAAAAAATCGGAAAGCATACGTAAAGACTTTTCTCGCATTCGTTAACTTGCTCCACTATGATGCGCAATGTCACAACATGATCCGTACATGATCTGTTTTGTCGGAAGCCGCCTTGGTATCTACGTAGACACTTTTCTAGACCCATCTTTATTCGATTAAAAAGTATCAAGGACAAAACTTTGAAAGAGGTTGGCAAAAGCATTATTCCTCTGTAATTCTTACATTGAGATTAAGATAGATTTCCTTTTTTTGGTACTGGTGACCAAAAAACTTTTAGTTTTAAAATTTTTTATTGCCACGTTTGCTTAAAAAACTTATTTATCGAATCAAATAATTATTTGCTTTGAATGGTGGTAACGTTTTTTTGAATAAACATATATATAAGAGATCTGACCTTACCCTAACATGTTGTTCATCTTTGTCCATAAGCTAAGGACAAAAAGAAAGATTTTTCTTAAAAATCTTGTTGTATTTAAAAGCCAACAACAAGGCACTAAATCAGTCATACATTCCTTACAATATTTATAAAATTTATTTTGTTTGAGTGATTAATGCTTCACAAAACGCAAAAAAAAACATAAACTTTCAACTACAAGAACATTGAAAATGAGTGAAGGTGTTAAGGTAAAAAATTATGATATAAATTGAAGCCTAAAAAAATATTTTTGACATTTTTGTTTTATGACTAATACAAATACAAAGTAACTTTGAAATCTCTAAATGGCTATTACAACCTCTGCAAAACTTAAGAAAGTTGGAAAGTAATTTGCATGCGGTGATCTTTTTTAAAAGTTGTTTGCAGCAATTTATTAGTTTTTTAACATTTCGTTTTTTTTTACTCAGCATAAATCATTTTTATTTATATATTTTTAAACAGCCTAAGGATTTAGCAGAGATTAAGGAAATCATTTACGTAAATAATTTTTTAGCTTGTGGATTAAAATAAACAAAAAGTTTTAAAACAAAATATTTTTAAAATTTATGTTTATAAAACATAATATATAAGTATGTATGTAGGTTTATATAAACAAAATATATAAAAAAAAATACAAATCATTTTCAATTAAAAAGTTTGTTGATTTGATTAAAAAAATATCAAAAAATTCGCATATATGTATAATTAAATGATTTTAATTAAATATCTTTTAAAAGATTCAATTTAAAAAATTTTATATTAATAATTTTGATTTAATCGAAACACAAAAAAAATAATGTAAAATACCAATGAATTAAGATATTGATTGAATTGTAAATTTAAAAAAATATTTTTTTTAAAATATTTTTTATTTATTTATACAATTATATCTGCTTCTTTTTATTTATGTTAATTAAACTACTTTATTTATAGAGTCCGTTGTAGGTTAATTTTGTCTCAATGCATTTCATTGGTTCTTACACCGAATCGTCAAAAGTTTTTAACAAAATCCTTTAAAAACCTCATGAATATCAAAACAGCTTAATCCGACAAATAGTTTGTTGTGCTTTTAAAAGAACTCTTGAATGATTTGGCTTTCGTATAGTAATTCTCAATAAGTTTATTAAAGTTAAAATATAAAAGAAAATAATATTCATCTCTAAATGTGTTGCAAAAACATGTTCTTTAACCCTTAATCTAGTTTTTGGTAAATTTAATTTTCTCTCATTCTTAACCTCTACTTTTACCTTTTTTCTGCCTGTGACACCTTTTTCATTTTTCATAGCGGAAATTAAAAATTTTCTCCCTAGTTTTTTGCTTCTTATAATTCTTGCTTCTCATGTCACTTATCAATGAAAATTATTTGATTTCCGCTTAAGACATTCTCATGAAAAATAAAAACTTAATAAAAAAGTTTAAAATTAAGAACAACTTTATCGTTAACATAAACATAATTGTGTTATGGGCAGATGAGCACACACTTACCAATACAAATACACCAAAGAATACAAAAACAAACGTGCACAACACAAAGAACAAGTTTAAGTATTCTTTAATGCAAATATATTCAGTTATTTGGAATTAAATCTCTAGGTGTTAGAAGTGAAGGCAAAAATTTGTTAAAGAAGTTTAATTGAGCTGTTACCAAAACTTTAATAAGAAGCAATAAAACAGAGAAATAAACAGCAATTTACTGACAAAGACCAAAGTTTATGGTCATTATATAAAAATTAAAATTTTAAATTATTTAATAGTTAACAAGCATGTAAACAATACGTAGTTACCCAGTAACCGTAAATTTAGATTTTAAGATTATAAATCCTTTTAGAATAATTTAACATAGATATAAATAGTTCCTTAATAATACCAGCAATTTTGCCAACGTGTGTCTAATGGAGACTTTAACACAAATTTTTTCCCTTTAGGCATTTAAAGGATAATGAAAATATTTGCAAAAACTTTTTAATAAACTATTCTGAAATAAGTTTAAATTAATTGTTTTAAATAATTTCAGGGCCAAACTGAAACGGCTTTGGATATATGAATTAAAAAAATGATATAAAAAGCTAAAACTATTTTTCTCTTTTTTCTTTTTCAGATTTTTAACATGATATTCAGTTACAAAAAAGGCTAGACTTGTTTTAGTTGGACCCTTAGAAGAAAAGTAATAACCCGCATTATAGATGCAACTTGGGGATTTCCCACAAGCTCTTATCAAATGCGACTGTTAAAGTTATCTATTTCATTCTCAGGTATTTACGTCAGTTTATGCAAACGCGCGACGACTGCATACACCGCCATAGCTTCGATGAATTCGCTTCGTGAAAATTTTTCCTCAAAAACCAATCAGTCGCTTTTTGGGATATCCCATGGCCACCATAGTCACCCGATTTAGGTCCCATAGGGCTACCTCAAAGAGAGGGATTACAATAACAATTTCCAGTCTCTAGTGGCTTTAGAGGAAAATATTTGTCGAGAAATCAGCTCAATTGAACCAAGCTTACTGCAACAAGTGGCACAGACCACAAGGCTCCGTTTTTAACAGTGTGTTCAACTCGACGGAAAATTGGGGATAAGTATGTTCTAGGAATATGTTTAAGACCAGAAACTAATGGGACCGCTCTTACATTTTTTTTCTCTAAGGCCGATTCTGGGGAAGTTATGGGCGTTCCTACATCATTTATGTTAATTTTGTATGACAGACCCCTTAGGGGATGATGATATGTTTGGAGTCAGTAATACATTTTATTCTTCTAATGGCGACTCCGGGGAAGCTGTAGGAGGTTTTATCCTAATTTTTTTATATTTTGTATTAGGGGCTGGGAAATTTTGCTGAAATTTAAAAGCAAAATTTTTGCAAAGTACGCCTGATGTTTTAATAATACAAACAGGTCAGAGAAGTGTCAAGGGGCCTTAAAAACTTGATTTCAAAGGATTAGCGGATAGTCATACAGACGGACATCGCTAAATCTATCTATTAGAATCAAGAAAATATAAACTCTATTGGGCCGCAGGTGGAAATTACAGATAAAATGATAAACTTATATTTAACCTTGTACCTTATGTGAATGGTATACATATTATAAATTTGGTTTTTAATCATATTGAATAGGAAGGGCTAAGGCATAAGGGATTCGAGTAAATTATTTTTAATAATAAGAAAAGAAGGTTAAGGAGAATTAGTAATGATAAATGCAATCAGGCAAAAAATATTTTAACTTAAAAAGATACGAGTTAGGTTCTTTCTATATTAAGGTAACGATACATAATAATATTTGAAACCGCCATAGCTCAATGTGCTTGTTTCGGGGGAAATTTAAATATTAACTGTGCAAGATATATTTAACATATATTCAAAAAGGCGACATGTATTTTAATCACAAAACCACACTGTCACTGGCAAGGAAGACAATTTCATAAGCTTCTAAATCTATAGGAAGGCCGCCACCAGGTCACGCTTGTGCGTCAGGTACCAAAGCTTAATTTGATTCCATGAGGCTTGTGAAACATTTTTCTGTTTTTTGCAGTTATTTCTTAAATATTTTATTTGAAGTAATATATAACTGATAATTTTAGACATATTTTTAAATTAAAGTGAAAGTAGTTTTTTAATCTATGGATTTGTAAAAATTGCTGTCAAAGTAATTACTAACATCTCTTAAACACAATTGACCAATTCAACATGCTTTTTCATTGATTGGTCATGCCACATGTTTAACGTAGCATCAAATAAAATGGCATTGAAGCAAATAACATCAGGTAGCAGTAGAAAACGAACAAATATGGGGGATTTCATGTCAAGTGACCCAACTTTTAAAACCGATGTCTTTCGATTAGAAAGAAATTTGGACCAAAGTAAGTTCTTGCAGAGAGTAAACAAAATAATTTAACCTTTCCGACGGTATTCATTGAAAAAATTTACAAAACGTGTTCTGACATTGCCATATAAAAGTGATTTTATTCCAGAGGCCTACTATTTTGTTGGTAATACAGAGTCGAGTGTATGACACTTTATTTGGTACTTGCATACCGTCGGTAAGGTTAAATTATTTTGTTTCTTAGCATAAAATATTTTTTTTTTTGCTTAAGAGATAATTTTACATAAATAGCAAAAAAATCAAAATAGAATATACGCGAAAATTTGAAAACCTCTACCTTGAGTTACAAAACATTATTTTTTATAGATATCCCACTCGCATCCCACTAAGCGACTTCCAAGCTCTTCAAAGGAAAGACCTAAGCTTTCTTTTAAGCAAAAAAAAAAAAAAAAAAAAAAAAAAAAAATGGGCACATTTGGAAAAAAAAAATTTTTTTCTAATTATTTTATAAAAAAAAAAAAAAAATTTTTTTAATTTTAAAAATATTTTTTTCTGGAAGATTGAAAAAAAAGCTATCGAAAGTATTTGGGACGAATTTTGTTAAAAGCAAAAGGTAATAAACTACATGTATTAGAAAAAACACCTATTTGCCGAAAACGTCAAATTTTGAACCCCTCTAGCTCAGAGAGTTCTTGACCGATCGTGTTAAAAAATTGTGTCTAAACTACTCTCTGCAAGAACTAACTCTGGTACAAATTTCTTTTGAATCGAAAAAAAAGTTGGGTCACTTGACATGAAATCCCCCATATATATAAAACTTTATGCTTAACAACAAAAACTGCTATTAAATGTAAAGACTATTAAGGCGACATAAACACGCACACATGCACACCAATTAGGCACTTACTCTATAAAAAATAATGTTGAAGGTGCAAAATGCGTATCAAATTTTAATCTGAAAGAAAAATAGTTAAAGATCTTTTCGAAAAAGTTACAAAGAGTTATCCTTGGCACTTTGTAAGGATAAATTTACATTCTCTTTTAGAAAGTATGGGTAAGGGTTAACATTTAACTGGCCGTTTTAGTTTGTGATAGGGCTTTTCTTTTAATGTCTTTATATTTATATTTAAACATGTGTTATATGACCTGAAGTGTATTTTGAGGGGGTTTCCTTTAAGCTTTTGACGTTTTCAATAGAAAAATTTTTAAAATTTTTGTTTAGAATAGATATAAATAATTTGTTGGAATTAATGAAAAACAAATAAATATTAATTAAAATTTTGCTTTTTACTTTGGCTTAAGTTCATAAAATTTCTTTTTATTAGAAGAAATTATTATTTTCCCTTAATGTTGAAAGAAACTTAAATTTGAAAAAAGCAGATTTTCTACCGCTACTAGCTGAGTAGAATGCATTTTCGAAAGCAGCTACGCAATTTCATCATCAGTACTCTTTGAACGGTAGTAGTGTACTTGGTTGTAAACATCACCTATATAACTTACACGTAACAGAGAAAGGGATACAACAATAAATAAAAATTATCATACAAATAGATATTTTTAAAATCTTAAAAATTTCGACCTGTAGTGTGTTTACAAAAATACATTGACACCCAGCCAGATGGATGGACAAACGGATAGACATGCTTAAATCGACTAAGGAAGCGATTCTGCGTTGATCGGTATTTTTGAAGGTGAGTGCAAGACCATTACTTTTAGACGTTGCAAACATCTGATACCGCTACCACGTTTTTGGTGTGGGTATAACAAATCAGCATCCTTATATCTTTATTCCAGATAAGTGTTCATCAGCCAGTTGATTTTCTTCTGTGTTTTTTTAGCCTTAATTAACTTAAAGTTTATTGTTTTGCTTTTGTCTAATTTGTTTTACTGAGTAAAAGTTAAAGCAAACAGCATTTCACTTATTTTTTATTTATTTTCGTTAAATTTAATTTGTTTATTACTTTTCTGATTGTTTAATTTTTTTTTCGAGTTTTGTTTTTCTTTTAAAACACCTGCATTGTTATACGTTTTTAGGTCTTCTTAATTAATTGCTTTTATTTACACAACAAAAAAGTTTTAAATTAAATGAACAGTCAAAACAATTTTTTTTTGATTTAAAGTGAGTGTGTGCTTTTGAAAAAAATATTTAATAGCAATTATAGGGGTTTTTTTTTAATTGAAATTGATGGAATCTGCAAAAAAAAAGAAACAAGTAAAGGCGCTATTTACGCCTGTGATGAACTTTATATACCTTTTGGACTTTTTGCATAGCCAGTGAACCGAAATAGCTGTTTTGGGAGCACAAACGAGTGCTTCCCATTGTATTGTTTAAGGACTCATAGTATTTTTTTTAACTGAATTTAACCTCTTGATTTATTGAAACTTTTTAAAAAATCATGTATAATAAAAGGGAAATAATATTGACCGAAAAATTTCGATATAAGGATTTATGCAAAATTTTAGCCTTATATCCTTTATATCCTTTACATGGTGATACAGATATTTATCAATAAGTTATTCCGTTTGAAATTTTTATAAAATCTATTTACGTTTAACGCATAAAGTAGTCATATTCTATATTCCTATAGTTAGGGAAGTCAATTAGGTCATGCCAATGCGGTCGAAATAAAAGAAATTGATCTTTGGAATAGAAACAGGAAAAGTGACGTGCTACTGGGCATATTTTGTAAAAAAGGGGCACGGGAAGTAAAGTTTTCTTTTTTTTTAACTCTAGAATAGCCATCGACTTCGACACCGCCACAAAAGTACTTTATTATGATATCTACTGTTTAAGATTCACTTAGCTGGATCAGATGACTAAAAATATAATAAGACTTATGTGAATGATAATACACAGGAAGAAAAAACACATTCCTAAAACAAGAAATTCATTCTGGAAGTTATCCAAAATCGTGCTTGGAATTTTTAGTACGATCCGTACTTAGATTTTTGTAAATAAAGTCTATTCGGGATTACTTCACAAAGTCAAGCGAAAAAAACTTGTTATTTTTGAATATATTTTAACGTTGAAAAGCAAATTGTTAGGTAGCGCACTGGTGTTACAATTCTGAGAGTCCCAGGTTCAAATCCCAGCTACGGCAGGTACAGAAAAAAAATGTTAATTATAAATTTTAAATACACATAAAATAAAAATAAATTATAAAAATCTTTTTCTTTAATGAAGCTCCGTTAATAAAAACAAAAAATTAATGCTAATTTTTATTTATTGTTGAACTAATTGTTTTTTAATACAAATGGCACGGTGCAAAATTATCTTTAATAATTTCTGTCCATTTGTCGTTGACAAAAAAAGAAATTAAAAATGATTTACCCCCCTTGTATATAATATAAAATAATAAAAAGCGTTTCATTCCATCTGAGAGATGGATGATGCTCGACCGTTAGTCAAGTGTTGCCGAAGAAACTTTTAATAGAAAAAAGCATAGTGTATATGAAAAGTAAACTTCGTCGTAACTTACAAAGTGAAAACGAAAGAAACAGTCATGCCGTATCCCTTTCACTGTTACGTGTAAGTTAAATAGGTGATGTTTACAACCAAGTACACTACTACCGTTCAAAGAGTACTGATGATGAAATTGCGTAGCTGCTTTCGAAAATGCATTCTACTCGGCTAGTAGCGGTAGAAAAAATCTGCTTTTTTCAAAATTGAAAGTTTCTTTCAACATTAACGGAAAATAATAATTTCTTCTAATAAAAAGAAATTAATGAACTTAAGCCAAACTAAAAATCAAAAATTTGTATAAAAAATTAATTTTAATTTTTGGATTAATTCCGTTTAACTCCCGGTAGGTCAGTGGTAAGTGCACGAGTCTACCAGTCAGGGGGTTGTGGGTTCGATTCCCACCAGAGACCCTGGTAAGTCTGCTTCATTCTTCTGTTCTTTCTTTCTTATCTATCCTTTTCTACATTTCTTCTTTCCTTCCGTCTCAACCTATTCTATCTGCTTCTCCAGGTAACACAAAGGGACCGAATAAAGCGGACTCAAGTGAGCCGAATCCTTTCTTTCTACGGCTGCCTGTTCTAGCTAAACCTAAACCTAACGCTTAAATCAATCTTTGAAAGCTTACATCATGACATACTTGCAAGTACGGTTTCGAACTAAAATCAATCTTTTTTGTCTTTAATGTAGCTAAGAGTAAAAAAATTGGTATTAGATAAATCGTACTTGGTTTAAAAAATCCGTACTTTTGACACCGCTACGGCTTGATTTAAGTAAAGTTTTCTTGATCTTCTTTTTGTGTGTAAGATTTAACACAGCCGAATATAGCGCTCCTACACAGAAAAAACTGCACATATTTTTTCTCAAACAAACATTTTTTCAAAATTTTAATTTTTTTCAGGCAATATTTTATTAGACCCTAATAAAATTTTTTTCTGATTTTAATGTCAAACAATGTGCATTTTTTTCTGTGTACTTGTTTTTAGTTTATTTTGTTTTAAATTTTTCCTAGATTAAAAAAAAATTCTTTTTTATTTTTTTAATTTCTTAATTTATTAAACGTTCTTTAACAATTATTTTTATCTTTTTTTCTACAACTTACATGTGCTTATACATTCACAGATATGTACATATACATGTGTTTGAATTTATACAAATTAACGTTTAATTAACTCTGTCAATTATTATGTATTTGAGTTATTGCATGTGAGTGTATATGAGCTGAGCACACGCATATAATGTAATAAACATACATAAGTAGTTAATAAAAGCATTAAACCAATGTACATGATTTTGTAATCCCAGAGGTAAATTTATTGTCATTTTCCTTAACTTACTTAAGCACAAACATAAAACATTAAGCAAGATTCAAGGATGGAAAATTATTTGGGAAAAGATACAAAAACAAGACATAAATTAATTTTCTATTAAAGAATTATTTTTTTTCTGTAAAAGCATCAAAGAAACTTATTGCATTGAATTAATAATACACATGCGAATTTCTATGAGGCGTTTTAATAAGATATGCAAACAATTTTACAAACTTTTCTTTATATTTCCCACATCACATACGTGTATAATGAATTTGTGCAGATGTTTAAAACGCCCATAAACAATGGTCTGAGACCCACTTTAAGGCATACCGATGGACACTGAATCACTTCCTGAATCAATGAAAGCTTGTCCGTCCGTCTGGGTGTCCAAGTATTTATTTTGAACACCCTTAAGTTCGCAATTTTGAAGATATTTTGGTAAAGTTTGGTACATATTAGTTTTTTTGGCACTGTCACGGAGCCTGTTGCTTGTTATAATGATCGGTCCATTTTTTGACGTAGTCCCCATACAAATATCCTTTCGCAAAAGGCCAATATTTTTTGCAGAGAGCTGCAGACTGTTTGCTGTACTGCAAGGTGGAGAGACTTTCGAGCATAATCCATGTCAATGCCTGGCGGTCACTGACGTGTATAGACGTCAAAACAAAGATTTCTGGTGGGTCATGACGTATATAGACTTTTCAACAATGGATCAGAAACTTTCTTTGATACATGGCTTATGCATACAGTGAATGCATATAAACAATGCTGCAATTAATAAAACGTTCAAATGTTGCTAAGTAACAAAAAATCATTTTAAAGTTTCCCACAGACACATGACGTGTATAGACGTCAAGGTTATATGCAAATTCCTATAGTTGTAAAATATGTGAGAAAGAAGAAGAAATCCGTCCGACGTGTATATACGTCATTTACTCCGAACGCCATCACTGGGATACAAAGACCGTCATGACGGACATAAACGTCAAGACCTCAAAGTCCATTTTACCCTTTAAATAGATTCTATTTTTAATTTCGAGTAGTTTGGTGTTTTCAAAATTTCCCTATCACAAAAAATGACAAAGATACAGCAAATGACTCACGGGAAGCCCTTCGTAAAAAGCGGTGACCGCGAAAGGGCTAATGCGCATGTTTGGAATTGGTGAGATGTCGGCGGATTTGGAGCCTAGGGCAGTGGCAGGCATAGTGTTTTACTGTCTCTTTCTACTCCTCATCGCCGCACAGTCTGCAAAAATCTGAAGAATTCCTGTCCCATTTGCTCCTCATATATCTCACATTGCAGTGCCCTGTGAGATTTTCAATTATGTACATTAGAGCACCCTGCTCTCCTTGATCAGCGATCAGTGCCCATCCACTCCAGCCTGGGTCAAATATGTTTGAAAATTTCGCAATTGTTGTCCATTACTGGAGCACCATTAATTTTATTAAATAAAACTACTAATTGTTTCTTTTCGTCTGGTAACACTAAGTGCTCTAAGGATCTATGTTGGGACCTTAGAGGTAGCCAGTTAAATCAAAGTGTTTCTATGTTTTCGAAAAACACTAAGAATATAGTGGAAAGCTAAATTCAAGGCAAACGCTTAAAAGACCAAAAGCATTGGTCGAATAATAGTCGGAATATATGGCCTGGTATAGGGAGGGTAGAGTGCTTAAGGATGCTGCTCGATCACTGAAGGAAACATTGGCTCCACTAGCCAAAAAGTTTGAACTTACTCTGATTTAATTGATGAGTAATGCTCCAGCTTGAATAAAGAAAATTTATTTTCTTCTTCCCACAAAATTGTTAGTTCTTTTAGGGCATGAAATGTTATTTTTAAAATCAAAACGTTACTTAGCTGATAATAACCAATTTTTTAATTTATTTATTTTGACAATTAAACCAAAAAAGAAAATTAAAAAAAAGGTCCCGAATTTTTTAATTACTAACACTTAACATATGTTAAACTGAAAATAATTATTAACATCCTTTGCAACAGTTGTGCACAAAAAATCATCGAAAAATTTTGATTTTGTAAAAATATCTAAATTTATAAAAATTATTTTGGTTTAGTAATTATTTAATAGTTTAGCTTTCTTTCTACACTCAAAAAAAAATTTAAATAATTCTACCCCTGTTGAGTGTTAATATATTTCTTTTTTTCTGTTTAAAGTATCCTAAAAAATTTCAAGAATATCAGCTCTTGCCAACAGCTTGCTTATGATATTTTTACTATAATCATCATCATCTCTTATGGTTTTACACTATTGAAGCTTAATAGGTCCTGAGATAAGGAAGTTTACTCTTAATTAAAAAAAACTTTTTGGATATGCCCCAATGTTGATTCATTTTTTCATTAGGTGGGACTTTTCCTCCATGAGCTTTGAAGACAACATGAGTGATAAATAACATCATTGTAAAATTTAAAAATGCCCTTAATAAGTTGCAAAATACACTTTTGCCAACTGGGTATTATAAAAAAAGTGCAGCAAACTATGTACTTATTTACATTTTATAGTTTTAAAATAAAGTCATAAAAATTGAAACGATGCCTTAATAACACTCTTTTACACTTACAGCTTAATCTTAGAGAAAGGCAAATGTATAAGAAATGAGTTTGAGAGTTTTAGTTTTGCATGAAGCAAAAGGATTTCGTTCGTTAGACAGAAACTTCTCTACCATAACACAGGGATTCTTAATACTATATACTTCGATTTAGGTCAAAACAGAAAAGGAAAAATGTAAATACTGATCTCTAGAGTTGTGTTTTGTAAAAAATATATTCACCTCCAAATTAATAACAAAAAATTTTTTTCAAAGAGATGTATAAGTGTTTGGGATTGTCTAACTTTTAAATAGTTAATGCTTTTAAAAAGAAAACGAAAGTAATAGAAAAACATAAACTGCAATATTTTTCTATTTAAACATGAAATACTAAAAAGAATTTTAAATATTCTAAACGTAAATACTATTTATAAATCTGTTATTTTATGCATCACAGCTTAGTTTGTTAAGTGTTAGATAAAAAAAAAACTTTAATAAATAGAAATATTTACAGCTCAAGGATTCGTTTTGTGTAGAACATGCCTTCTGGCTTTTAAAGGATAACAAATATAAAATCTTGAAATATTGTTACATTAATGCAGATGTTTACTAATACTTGCACAAAAAAAGCACAAGTATTTACTAACACTTTTATAGTCATAAAGGCCTGGTAAAAGGATTTTTTTAAATCCTTACGTAAAGCTGTTTAAAAAGGCTTTTGCTTGAATATACATAAATAAAACATTTAACAACTAAATGCATACTAAAGCAATATGCTAAAAGAATATGAGATTTTTCAATAGTGTTCCTGGAATTTTTTGTTAAAAATGAAATATGAAAATTTTTTTAACAGCTGCAGCGGTCAGAGCAACAACAAAGCTTAACCTTCAGAAATTCACACGATTTTTTATTAAAGTTTTTCAGTGTTTTATTGGACTCTTGCTTATGGTCATGGTGAAAAGGAATAAAATCATATGCTTTTATGCAACAGTTGTTTTAAAGATTTAAAAGGCTGCTGCTGCACTATGGGTAATTTATTAAATTGTTTTTTACAAAATTTGGTTTCTGAACTTTATAAAAATTATTTTTTTTTGCTGTAATGTGATACTGAATACTTCTCAAAGTAAATAGAAGTGAAGTTTGATTTTATAACAAACCGGAACAACCCCGATAAAAAACAAAGGA
Organism: Melanophora roralis; assembly: GCA_963583895.1. Lineage (NCBI taxonomy): Eukaryota > Metazoa > Arthropoda > Insecta > Diptera > Rhinophoridae > Melanophora > Melanophora roralis. The sequence continues at coordinate 10,580,877 of OY757191.1, read as the reverse complement.
GAGAAAAACTACTGTTTTGAATTTTGTGCTTAGAAAACTTGGAGATAATGAAACATTAAAGGAAGAAGACTTTGTTTTAAGAAAAAAGATTTAAAATTTTTGTCTTTATTTGTCCTAAAAATAACAAAAACTTGTAGGGGTTTTTACTCTAATTTCTTAAAACTTTTTATGGCAACCCTGTTAAGGCAGTAGAGGGGTGGGGGGGGGGGGGGTAAGCATGTTCCATCAAAATATGGGAGAAAAAATGAATGGGGGTCGGTTCTTACATTTGACATTTGTAGAACCACTATGGAAGCTGTGGGAGCGATTAAAAAAAAATTAAACTTTGTATGGCAACCCTGTTAGGGGGCGAAAGTAGGGTGTAAGTATGTTACACAAAAAGGTTTGTGGGAAAAAATTAATGAGAATCGTTCCAACATTGCACCCGTGTAGGGGCAACACCAGGGTAGTTGTAGGGGTTTTTATATAAACAGAGGTAGTCGTGGTTGTTGGCTTTTATCTTTGTCAGTTGTCGGGAAATTTTGCTGAATTTCGAAAGCAAAAATTTTGCAAAGTACGCCTGATGTTTTAATAATACAAACAGGTCCAAGAAGTGTCAAGGGGCCTTAAAAACTTGATTTCAAAGGACAAGCGGATAGACATACAGACGGACATTGCTAAATCAACTTTCCTGTCTATTAGGATGAAGAAAATATGTACTTTATGAGGTCGCAAATGGATATTAAAGAAATTACATATAAAATTACAAACTTATATTAAACCTTATACCTAATGTGAAGGGTATAAATGTTATAAATTTGTAATAAAAGGGTTTTAATCATATTGAATAGGAGGCCTAAGGCATAAGGGATTCTAGTGACTTATTTTTAATAATGAGAAAAGAAGGTTAAAGAGAATTTGCAATGAAAAACGCAATCAGACAAAAAATATTTCGACTTAAAAAATACGAGTAAGGGTCTTTCTATATTAAAGTAACGATACATAGTAATATTCAAAACCTCCATTACTCAATATGCTTGTTTTGAGAGGACATTTAAAAATTAACTAATTTTATTTAAAATATATTCAAAACGGCGACATGTGCTTTAATCGCAAAACCACACTGACACGGGATCAACGGTGTTGTCCTTGCAAGGAAAACAATTTCATAAGCTCCTAAATCTACAGGGAGGCCTCCGTTAGGTCACGCTTTTGCGTCAGGTACTAAAGGTTATTTTGATCGCGTGTGGCTTTCGAAAAATTTCTTTATTTTTTTGATATTTTAATTAATATTTTTTTTTTTTTTTTTTATTAATATTTATAACTGATCTTTTTAGATATATTTTCAGATAAAAGTGAAAGTAGTTTTTTTATCCATGCATCTGTAAAAACTGCTGTCAAAGTAATAACTAACATAACATAACATAACTAACACAATTAACCAATTTAACCTGCTTTTTCACTCTTGATTGATTGGTCATGCCACGTGTTTAACGTAGCATCAAATAAAATGGCATTGAAGCAAATAACATCAGGTAGCAGTAGAAAACGAACAAATATGTATAAAAATTTATGCTCAACAACAAAAACTGCTATTAAACGTAAAGACTACTAAGGCGACTTACACACAAAAAACTACAAAAAAAATTTTTTAAACAAATTCTTGTTCAAAATAATTTATTTTTTTAGTCAACTTATTTAATAGTCTCTAATAATATTTTTATTTGATTTTTAAATCAAACAAAATTTTCGCCTAGACAATTCAAATATTTAACCAGCTCAACAAAATTTTTTAACAGAAACTAAAATTCTTGCAAAATTGTTTGTTTAAATTTACAACTTTCGTTGTAGGTCCTCAGCCAGACAAAATATTTACTGATTCTCTGAAATTTGTTACTGATTCTACAACTCAGCTTTTTCTGTGTAAGCAAGCACATATGTACATCAACTAATTAAAATTAAACACTTACTTTCTATAAAATAAGCTTAAAAGTGCAAAATGCGTATCAAATTTTAATTTAAAAGGAAAATAATTTAGGATATTTTGAAAAAAGTTATCTTTTGCACTTGTTAACTGACCGTTTCGGTTTGTGATAGGGTTTTTCTTTTAAAATCTTTACATATTTAAACATATGTTTTATGACCTGAAACCCCCCTTTGAGTCTTTGACATTTTCAACATAAAAATTTTTAAAATTTTTGTTTAGAATAGATATAAAAAATTTATTGGGATTAATGAGAAACAAATAAGAAATTTTTTATAAAAATTTTAAATATGTAATTAATAATAAGGAGACTCACAGGGTAAAAAAATAATTTTAATGGAAAAACCTGTCAGAAAAATTTAAAGTTTGAGTAACAAAAGTTACCTTTGCTTTTTGGTCAAAACTAAAAGTTTTACATTTTCTTTCTGTCATCTTGAACTGTACGTGCTGCTGGTAATACTTTTACTTTTAACATAAAAGAAATATTTAAAAAATTCTCTTTTAATTTGTTTATTAAAAATAGCATCCAATAATAAAGAACATTCTTACCTGTGAATATCCTTAATACCAACACCAAATATCTTTTTCATTTTTCTAAAATGAAATTGTCAGTTTATCCTTATTAAATATTATTATCAGTATTTTTTATATGCATAGTCTGTAGCTTGTATTGTCTAGACTTTAACGTGATTATCTTAATGCATATTTAAACATTTTATTAGAATTATCTACCAATGGAAGATGTTATAAAACGCATTAATCTATTTGAATAATGCCATTTGGACATGTGTTACGAAGCACTGTGAACTTTTTGTAGGAGACAAAGAAATGATAATATTAAATATAATTTAAGGTTAATAACTAAGTATTTGTTTGCAGTTAAAAAGTATAAATTATGTGAAATCTAATATCACAAAGAATATTAACTGATGTAGAAAATAGTTTGCATGTAATTTTTAATACCCCTTATACACACAGTCTAACATCCAGAGTCGACCAAGTATGTCCGCCTGTCCATCCGTCCTTTAAGCTTTATTTCGATTGAAGTATAATTCGTTCGCATTTTTAAAATATTTTGATGAAATTTGGCACACATATATTTTATGTGATATAAGGATCAAAAGTACGTATAACCAGTTCAATTCTTTACTGACATCCAAATGTCCTCCCAGAATAAGATTTAAAACTATAACATCGGTCTATGGCCTAAGGGGGCTTCTTTCGTTCTACTCTTGAAAATGTTATCTAACTGCATAAATAGCAAGTAGATAGTAAAATCGACATAAATTTACTGTATTTGAATATATTTAATTTAATTGTATGGAATTTTTTATTTAATTTTACTTTAATTTTTATTTAGTTTATTTCATTTCATTTTATTTATTTTTTATTTTATTTTTTTTTTTATTTTATTTTAATTTATTTTATTTTATTTTATTTTATTTTATTTTATTTTATTTTATTTTATTTTATTTTATTTTATTTTATTTTATTTTATTTTATTTTATTTTATTTTATTTTATTTTATTTTATTTTATTTTATTTTATTTTATTTTATTTTATTTTATTTTATTTTATTTTATTTTATTTTATTTTATTTTATTTTATTTTATTTTATTTTATTTTATTTTATTTTATTTTATTTTATTTTATTTTATTTTATTTTATTTTATTTTATTTTATTTTATTTTATTTTATTTTATTTTATTTTATTTTATTTTATTTTATTTTATTTTATTTTATTTTATTTTATTTTATTTTATTTTATTTTATTTTATTTTATTTTATTTTATTTTATTTTATTTTATTTTATTTTATTTTATTTTATTTTATTTTATTTTATTTTATTTTATTTTATTTTATTTTATTTTATTTTATTTCATATTTTTTTTATTTTGTTTTATTTTATTTTATTTTATTTTATTTTATTTTATTTTATTTTATTTTATTTTATTTTATT